>JAUESP010000003.1:0-630000 GCA_030914335.1 Drosophila borborema | reverse complement strand
ACTCGCTCCTGCGTGACTGGAATCCCGCTGTCTTCTGACTCGCTCCTGCGTGATCGATTGGTGCTGTTGTTGTTTGTTTGATTTTTTTTTTTTTGTTGTTCGCTTTTTGTTTTTTTTTTTTTTGCGGTTTTTGTTGTCCTTTTTTCGACTTCTTGAATATGTCTCTTTGGACTTATGAAAGTTGTCCGTTCCCTTTTTATTTTTGGGATACGGACTTATTCGCACTACAAACTTTGAATATTTTTGAGCGCTTTTTTTTTTTTTTTTTTTATTATGTCCTATTTGGACTTATTAAAGTTGTCCGTTCCCTTATTTATTTCTGGGATACGGACTTAGTTGCACTGCAAATTTATCTTTATTAAAACTTGAGCACTTTTTTTTTTTTTTTTGATGTCCTATATGGACTTAGTTGCACTACAAATTATTTTTTTGAGCACTTTCTTTTTTTTTTTTTAATGTTGTCCGTTCCCTTTTTATTTTGGAGATACGGACTTATATTTGCACTACAAATTATTTTTTGAGCACTTTTTTTTTTTTTTTTTTTTTTTTTTTTTTTTTTTTTTTAATGTTGTTCGTTCCCTTTTATTTCTGAGACACGAACTTATTTGCACTACAATTTATTTTTTGAGCACTTTTTTTTTTTTTTTAATGTTGTCCGTTCCCTTTTTATTTTGGAGATACGGACTTATTTGCACTACAAACTTTTCTTTTTTAAAATTTGAGCACTATTTCGTATATATACTCTGTCTCTTACCTCTGGTGGGGGAGAACAGAGCAATATAACAAAATTTTTGTTGTCTTTTGCTGAGGTTTTGTAATACCACAGCACAAAGACGCTGGTTCCTTTCTCTGTGTCTCTTACCACTGGTGGGGGAAAACAACAGAGAACGCCGAAGGACCAAAATGTTAGAGAGTCGAAATGAAACACTCCACATTTACCGAATTCAAAGATTGAACTCTTCTCTTTGTGAGAACAAAAATTGAACTGTTTATTCCTTAAAATCCTAGTGCTTATATACCTTAAAAATACTTCTAGGCACTGGAAGGCTATAATTAATTCCATGCACACAAGTGCACAGATGTTTGTCAAGTGTCCCTTTTCGATCGCTAAGCCGTTCTCATGTCTCGCGTTACATTTTTATTACTTGCTACGTTGGTCGCTGCAGCTAAGGGATGACATGTTTATTACTTGGCTTCAGATAACGCGCAGGTTATCGACTATTGCCTATTTTTTAATATGTTTATATAAGAGGCATGTTCATGCTTGAACATACTGCCAGGGGCCCAAGATTTGTGGCTGAGAAATTTTAATTTGATGTTTGGTAACGCGCAGGTTATCCGTAATGTTTATTCTTATACATATGTATGTTTTTATTTTCCGTGTTCATGTTTGAACAATCACCATTGCTAAAATTGTTTAATTTGTCTTTGGAAACTTCTGTGTTCCCTTCAATAAGCAGAGAGTCTCTCATCAGTCTTCTATATAAATAAGTAAGAAGGCTCTAGTCGAGACGGCTCGACTACGGGATACCCTGAACCCTGCAAAAACAGTGATACTCTTCTTTACGCATTTATGAACGTGCGCTCTGCTAAATGCGCAGTTGTTGCTGTGGCTTGGGGGTGGGTTGGACTATACTTTGGACGCTTACACCACCATTTCTAGATGGAAGATCTTCATGAAACTTTCGGATTATATTAAGAGCATCCAAATGTACCTATTTGCCAAATTGCAAGTCTCTAGTGTTTGAAATGCGTTTTTTCAAATTGGGGGCGAGGGGGGCGTGGTATCCAAAATCTGAAAATTACATAATCTGCGTATTCATAATATCTATCTAAATAAACAAAGTCTCTAGCTAAAACGGTGTAGAAGTTATTCCCAAAAAACCTAAAAAATGGAAATGAATTTTCGATATTTTATCGATAATTTGGAATGGGATGAGTTATCGAAAAAAACAAAAAAAACTCGTACTGCGTAACTAACATATGAGTGTTCATGTGAAATTTCTCTAGCTTTTGTAGTTTCCGAAATCTCGACGTTCATACAGACGGACAGACGGGCGGACGGACAGACGGACAGACGGACAGACGGACGGACAGACGGACAGGGCTAGATCAACTTATTTTTTTTATCCTGATCAAGAATATGTCGTGTCTTCTTCGTCCGATGATATCTCTGATGGTTCCACAACCACCTTTTCTGTTTTCTTCCGCATGACGCTGGAGGTTAGTGCATTCCGTGCACGTGTGTTCATTTCTCTATTTCTTTTCCGATTGATTCTTTCTAGAACTTTTCGTAGTTCTGGCAACCTCACTCATTGCCGTTTTCCAACACTACGGACACGGACCACACTCAGCAATTAGGGTAACCCTAACTGCCAACCACAGCATGCAACTATCGATATTGCCTATCGATACCTTTATTTACATAATTCTCCGACAAATATATATACTTTATAGGGTCTGCGACGTCTCCTTCTGCCTGTTACATACATTTTCACAAAACCATTTTACCCTGAATTCCCATTTTCAATGGGTTCAGGGTATAAAAAAAGAAAAAATAAATAATTAAAAAAAAAAAGTTTTCTGTGGGATTCGAACCCACGCACCTATGTAAAGGTTGCATATCGCTTACCACCAGTGCCACTGCCCCGAACTGAGCTTCGTTAAGTAAAACCAAATAAGGCATTGCTAGAGCGCCTTTTGATAAAACTAAAGTAACGATCGATAAATTCCCAATTCAGTCACAATTCTTAGAATATTCTGGCATCCAAACTTTTGTATGCATACATAGAAAATTGTGTGTATACTCGTATAGTGTGTACATGTGTAAATATGTATGTATACGTTTGCTAATTGCCGAAATATTTCGTTAATTAAATGTTTATTAAATAAATAAAATGCACCTATGGTAACAGAGTATTTCGCAGTTAGTTTCGCATAACTGCAACGTTCTTATTTGTTATAAATGACCTTCCTAGTTTCATCTCTTATTCTACCATATTTATGTATGCGGATGATGTAAAACTTTGCCTTCCATACTCCAGTGCAAATGGGCATCTACACCTTCAAGATGACCTCAATGCATTTCAATCTTGGTGTGTAGTGAACTAGTTGCACCTAAATTGCCCAAAGTGTATGACAATGACCTTCAGTCGTACCGTTCCTCATATTGTTGACTATAAAATTAGTAACATTTCCTTACAACGCATCTTTACACTCTTGGTGTTCTCTTTGACTGTAAGCTCAATTTCAATCATCATATTTCTACCATCATAAATGAAGCCAAAAAGCGTGCTTGGCTTTATTAAACGTTGGTCTAAGGAATTTAAAGATCCCTTTATTACCAAGCAATTATTTATTCCGCTTGTACGTCCTATCTTAGAGTATTGCTCAGTTGTTTGGTCTCCGCAACATAAGCTGTATCAGGATCGTATCGAATCAGTCCAAAAACAGTTTCTTCCTTTTGCTAAGAGATCTTAACTGGGACAGTAATTTACGATTACCGTCTTAGTAGTAGTACGCCTCAGCTCATTGATCTTCCATCGTTAATGAATCGCAGAACAATTTTAGGAATTGATTTTCTGAATAAAGTGATTAACGGTAATATTGATTCGTCCTTTTTGTTGATGCGTCTCAATTTTTAGGTTCCATCCCGAACAACTAGACATTATAATCTGCTACATTTAGCTATATGCACTATGGGTTATTCTTTGCATAGCGCGTTTCATGTTCTATGTGTTAATTTTAATAAATATTATCACGTATTTTATTTAGAGCTCTCTCTTCCTAAAATAAAATCATTGCTTTTAGCACCCCTTAGGGAAATCACTCGCAATGCACAGGCACCATTATGTTGCTATTGTTGCTTTCAGTGATTTCTCAATCCTATGAATTTTGCTATTATAGCTCTTCTATTTTTTATACCCTGAGCCCATTAAAAATAGGAAATCAGGGTATAATGGTTTTGTTAAATGTATGTAACAGGCAGAAGGAGGCGTGGCAGGCCCCATAAAGTATATATATTCTTGATCAGGGTGACGAGAAAAGTTGATATAGCCATGTCCGTCTGTCCGCCTGTCCGTCCGTCCGTCCGTATGTATGAACGCGTCGATTTCCGAAGATACAAAAGCTAGAGAGTTCATTCTTTTTGTGTTAGGTCCGTATATTGCACGCGCAGTACGAGTTTGTTTCAGAAATTCGATAACTTGTATATTTGCAAAGTTCTCGATAAACGAATTTATCGGGAACCAGTTATAAAATTCTAGCTAATTCATCTTTAGAGTTAGAGTCTCCAAGTCTTCTGCATATATATAGATACCAATTTAATACAATTTCGGTTTTTGTCAGGTTTTGGATTCCGGTCCCCACTTCGCCAAACCACCCTCAAATTTGAAAAAATGCATTTCATATACTAGAGACATGCAGTTTGGTCAAACATATAGATATGAATATCATAATCATAATCTGAAGATATCAATACGATTGTCCATCTAGAAACATAATTATTAATCATCAAAGTTTTCTCATCAAAACCCATGAGACTCAGAAGCAAAGCAGCGAGACACCAAGACGCTTGCAATGCTTACACACATACACGCGTACAAGCATAGATCAGTTGTATGTATAGTTTCTTACGCGTGCAGAAACGAATCGAATAATTCTTGGAATATTAATCGCTCGAAGAAGGGCTCAGGGGATTTCGTAGTCGAGCAGTCTCGACTACAGCTTTCTTACTTGTTATACCCTGAACCCTTTGAAAATATGAATATAATGGTTTTGTTGAAATGTATGTAACAGGCAGAAGGAGACGTCGTAGACCCCATAAAGTATATATATTCTTGATCAGCATACAAAAATAAGTTGATCTAGCCCTGTCCGTCTGTCCGTCCGTCCGTATGAACGTCGAGATTTCGGAAGCTACAAAAGCTAGAGAGCTAAAATTTTACATGAACACTCGTATGTTAGCTACGCAGTACGAGTTTATATTGTTTTTTCGATAACTCCTCCCATTTCCAAATTATCGATAAAAAATTCGTTTCCATTTTTTAGGTTTTTTGGCCATAACTTCTACACCGTTTTAGCTAGAGGCTTCAAATTTATTTATTTAGATAGATATTACGGATACGCAGATTATGTAATTCAATTCAGATTTTAGATGACATGCCCCTTCGCCCCCAATTTGAAAAAAAACGCATTCCAAATACTAGAGACTTGCAATTTGGCACATAGATAGATTTAGATACTCCTAATCTACTCTGAAGATCGTCCATCTAGAAATAGAGTTATAAGCGTCTAAAGTTCAGCCCAAACCACCCCCAAGCCACGGCAGCAACTGCGGGGTTGGCAGCGCGCGCTTATGCGTTCGTGAAGAAGAAGAGTATCACTTTTTTTTTTTTTGCAGGGTTCAGGGTATCTCGTAGTCGAGCCGTCTCGATTGGAGCCTTCTTACTTGTTTTTTGTTTTTTCGTTAACTCATCCCAGTTCCTTCAAATTTGTATATTTAGATAGATATTATGGATAAAAAGTTTCTGTAATTTTCAGACACGTATTTAAACTACTAGAAAGTAGATAGAATAGTAGCCATTTCGAATATAGGAAAAGAAAAATTTTAATTTTTATCAATAACGACACAGAAATATTCGACAATACATCGATTTCAAGAAAAAGAAAATCTATGACAGGGTTTGCTGGACACCGGTTGGAAATATTCTAAATTTTGATTAGTATTATTAGAAGTGTCAAGTGCATTATGGATTCCGCAGATACAGGAGCTCATCATCGTTTTTCATACTTTGATGCGCCACTCGACTTAACGCCAGAGCAAGCTCGGCACCGTCGCATTCGGATTTATGTCTGCCTAATCTTAAAGATAATCATCTTTCTTATTATGTGGCTATTCTTTGTAGTATCGTTCACTATAGCAGACCCGACTCCGGAGGATAGAGTTGTAGCCTTAGATATGAAATCATCCACATTTTTGAATGTCAAAAAGAAGCTGAAAACCAATAAGATAAAGATTATGTTGAGTGGAAATTTTGATAAGGAGATGACCAAATATCCTCGTCTGGCAAAAGGTTCACAAAAATTTATATCAATCAGAGTGCAAATCTATAATAAGAAATTGAACAGGACGGAGTGGTCGTCAGCTGAATGGTCTGTTTATTTGATAAAATCTACTCCGTCACGTCCACATATAGTTAATGTGAAGAAATACTTTAAGATGAAACCCAATTATGCTAGAAGTCCAGACATCGCAACAATAATCTCAGATGACAACTATGAAACTCAGATAGTATTAGTAAATCGTGTTGATGATATATTTGCGCTTAAAGTAAAAATTAATACCAATTCGACAGAGTTACATTACGGCGTCATCGCAGCAGGTATATTGCTGTGTATTCTATATGTAGTTATCATTTTGGATATTACGGATCCCACTTTTGCCGCCACCCTATTGGCATCGTGTGCGATTGGTGTGTTGTGTCTGTTGGATGAACGACCAGCATTGGAGACAATAATATCTTGGATCGATATACATACACTTGTGCTGCTCTTTGGTATGATGATAATGGCGGCCATTATG
The DNA here is from genome assembly GCA_030914335.1 of Drosophila borborema. Lineage (NCBI taxonomy): Eukaryota > Metazoa > Arthropoda > Insecta > Diptera > Drosophilidae > Drosophila > Drosophila borborema. The sequence continues at coordinate 623,417 of JAUESP010000003.1, read as the reverse complement.
TCTGAAACGGGCATCTTTGGATATCTCTCGGTTCTGGCTTATCGCCTGTCCAGGGGTCGTGCCTGGATATTAGTTGCCCTTCTCTGCCTGACCAGTGTAGTACTATCCACTTTCTTAGAATTGGTAACGATATTGATGATCATTGGGCCAGTTGTGATTCGACTCTGTGAGTGCATGAGCCTACGTACCACAACTGTACTTATCTGTGTGGTAATCTTTTCGAACATCGGCAGCGCACTGACGCCGATCGGAGATCCACCAAATGTGCTAATTATTACGAATTATCATGTTATGGAACGGGGCATAGATTTCAGCAAATTCGTCATTCATATGTTTCCGGGCGTCGTTTTGAGCATTTTCGCTGCTTGGGTGTACATATATCTGATGATTGGTAAGAGGTTGAAAGATAGTGCTGAAGAGCAGACGAATAATCCGTTGAGACAGTTAGCTAAGAGAATGGGTGAAGGACAAGTTCAACAAACGATGCGTATGGCAGGAGGGAAGTACCGGCGGCGTAAGCGGTCGGAGTCATCAGTTTTTCGAGTTTCGGCTGCAACCAATTATGTTGAAACGCTCGCCATGATGGAGGCTATTTACAAAGTGCATGATAAACCGTTACTAATTAAGAGCTTAGTTGCATTCTTATTTGCCGTAACTCTGTGGACATTGCACTCCCTTCCCATCTTTTCGGGGGCCGGAATTTCTTGGACCGCTTTGATGGCTTCGATGCTGCTCTTGATTTTCTACGATGCAAAAGACCTAACTGCTGTGCTTATGCGAATCGATTGGTCTATGCTGTTGTTCTTTAGCGCTCTTTTCGTACTGACCGAGGCTTGCTCGGAGCTGGGATTAATCGATTTTCTGGCTGAGCTTACGATTCAAATTATCGCGAATGTGGATCCCAAATATCAGGTCGTTACATCTATTATGCTTGTCCTGTGGCTAACCTTTTTGTTGTCGCTCTTCATTGAGAGCATACCCATTGTCACGATGCTACTTAAACTCACCATCCAAGTGGCCCTAAGTGAGCGGATTAATATACCTTTGGTACCAATGATATGGGCTCTCGCCTATGGAGTATGCTTTGCTGGAAATGGCACCTTGTACGCCACCACCGCAAATATAGCTGCCGCTAGTATTGCCAATCAGCATGGCTACAAGATCACCTTTTTCGAGTTCTTTAAATTAGGCTTTCCTGTCACGATTATAACCATTAGTATAGCTTCAATTTATCTGCTCATCGCTTACGGATTTCTCAATTGGTACTGACCTGAGAGCTTTCAACCATACTGCCCTTGGCAAAATTTTTAATGACAAAATTAAATTGCCCCTCAATGTTATGGGATGACAGAAGTAGAAAGATGCGCTACCAATATTTTACTATTCGCTAAATTCAATAATGTATAAATTCCAACACTCATCAGTAGATATAAAGATACTATTTCAATTGTTAACTTCACATATATTATTTAATAAATTTTTATATTTTTTAAAGATGTTGAAGTGAATTAGTCATCCGTACTGTTTTGAACTAAATCATATTACTAACTATACAACACATAGACTGGATAACTAGAACAAACTTTTTTCACGGACCAAAATATGAGCGAAGCGAACACTCAACAACCAAAACAGCTAAAACGACTCAAGAAAACAGCTAAAATACAAGTAAGAAAGCTGTAGTCGAGATTGCGCGGCTACGAAATCCCCTGAGCTCTTCTTCGAGCGAATAATATTCCAAGAATTATTCGATTCGTTTCTGCACGTATAAGAAACTGTACATGCACAATTACGCGCACACATAGACGCTGATCTACGCTTGTAGGCATGTATGTGTGTATGCATGTGTGTAAGCATTGCAAGCGTCTTGGTGTCTCGCTGCTTTGCTTCTGCGTCTCATGGGTTTTGATGAGAAAACTTTGATGATTAATAATTATGTTTCTACATACATAGATGGACAATCGTATTGATATCTTCAGATTATGATTATGATGTTCATATATATATGTTAGATCAAACTGCATGTCTCTAGTATTTGAAATACAATTTCGGTTTTTGTCGGATTTTGGATTCCGGTCCCCACTTCGCCCCACCACCCTCAAATGTGAAAAAAATGCATTTCAAATACTAGAGACATGCAGTTTGGTTTATCATATAGATATGAGTATCATAATCATAATCTGAAGAAATAAAAACGATTGTTTTTCTCATCAAAACCCATGAGACGCAGAAGCAAAGCAGCGAGACACCAAGACGCTTGCAATGCTTACACACATACACGCGTACAAGCATAGATCAGTTGTATGCATAGTTTCCTACGCGTGCAGAAACGAATCGAATAATTCTTGGAATATTATTCGTTCGAAGAAGGGCTCAGGGGATTTCGTAGTCGAGCAGTCTCGACTAAAGCTTTCTTACTTGTTACTTACTTGTTTAAAAAATAGTTAGCTTTTTTCCATTTTTTTTATACTTAGCAATTTAACATATTTTAGAGAATTTATGTACAATGAAGTGTTGTTCATTGTAGTAGAATTAAAACCAAATAGCTCAGCATAAGCAAAAATACTAGGATGTGTAACTTAACAGCTAAGAACTCAAATGCTGGCTGCGAAGACTTTAATGATAAGACAAGAATTGATTTGTATATTGCAGTCATCACAGTTGATCACATAACCAATTTGTGCTTGAAATATTTTAGAAATAGGTTTGGGAGTTCTGTGAAGTTTTAGAAAACAAAATCTTCAATCATTATTAGAAACGTTTTTTGTATAACGTTGCTTTCGATATTGGCGAAACAAAATATACTATTCTGATTGATGAATCAACGTATATACATTAAGACGGAATGCTATCGTGACTACAAGTTGGCAAAAGAAAAAAAAAAAAAAAAAAAACAAGTAAGAAGGCTCTACTCGAGACGGCTCGACTACGAGATACCCTGAACCCTGCAAAAAAAGTGATACTCTTCTTCTTTACGCACTTAGAGGCGCGCGTTCTGCTAACTGCGCAGTTGCTGCTGTGGCTTGGGGGTGGGTTGGGCTGAACTTTGGACGCTTATAACTCCATTTCTAGATGTACGATCTTCATGAAATTTTAAGAGTAGATTAAGGATATATAAATCTATCTATGTGCCAAATTGCAAGTCTCTAGTATTCGAAATGCGTTTTTTGCAAATTGTGGGCGAGGGGGGCGTGGCATCCAAAATCTGAAAACTACAAAATCTGCGTATTTATAATATCTATCTAAATATATAAAGTTGAAGTCTCTGGCTGAAATGGTGTAGAAGTTATACCCTAAAAACCTAAAAAATGGAAACGAATTTTCGATTTTTTATCGATAATTTGAAAATGGGATGAGTTATCGAAAAAACAAAATAAACTTGTATTGCGTAGCTAACATACGAGTGTTCATGTGAAATTTCAGCTCTCTAGCTTTTGTAGTTTCCGAAATCTCGACGTTCATACAGACGGACAGACGGACAGACGGACAGACGGACGGACGGACGGACGGACGGACAGACGGACAGGGCTAGATCAACTTATTTTTTTATGCTGATCAAGAATATATATACTTTATGGGGTCTGCGACGTCTCCTTCTGCCTGTTACATACATTTTCACAAAACCATTATACCCTGAATTCCCATTTTCAATGGGTTCAGGGTATAAAAAAATAGCGCGTGCTCTGCTAACCGCACAGTTATGGCCAAAGTGGGTTGGTCTATATTTTGGACGCTTATAACTTCATTTCTAGATGCGATTGGGGCGAAGGCGCGTAACAATCTGCGGATCCATAATATGTATCTAAATATACAAATTTGAAGTCTCTAGCTGAAACGGTGTATAAGTTATGCTCAAAAAACGTGACGTAAACAAATTTTCAATTTTTTATCAATAATTTGGAAATGGGATGAGTTAACGAAAACGGATGAGTTCAAAAAATAAAAAATAAACTCGTACTGCGTAACTAACATAGGAGAATTCATGTGAAATTTATTAAAATATGATTGGCACTATGGAAGAATGCGATAAATATAATAATTGTCACGAATAAGACGAAAAGCTGGACTATTTGTAAAAAAAAAACCTTAAAATAAAGCAAAAAAAAAGCACTGAAGTGCATAATCATTACTTCTTCGCGACGAGCAGGCACACATTTATGTGACTGTGTGCGAAACTATTGCTGCCTGTAGCAATTGTAGGGAACTACATTTGCAGTTTTTTCTCTTGCTACCTGCGCGATTCAGTAGTTTGTCTATTTTGTATATTCTGGTCCGTGAAAAAAATGTTTTCTAGTTCTCCACTCTATGTGTTGTATGGTTAGTGTCCGTATAGTGCACATGCAGTACAAATTTGTTTCAGAAATTCGATAACTTTTATATATCCAAAGTTATCGGTAAAACACTTTATCGGGAATCAGTTAAAAAATTATATCTCGTTCAGCTTTTTAGTTAGAGTCTTCAAGTATTCAGCATATACATATATAGATACTAATTTATTACAATTTCGGTTTTTGTCAGATTTTGGATTCCGGTCCCCAATTCGCCCCCACACCCCAAATGTGTAAAAAATGCATTTCAAATACTAAAGACATGCAGTTTGGTCAAACATATAGATATGAATATCATAATCATAATCTGAAGATATCAATACGATTGTCCATCTAGAAACATGCATACACACATACCGGCGTACAAGCGTTGATTAGCGTGTGTGTGTGCGCATGAGTTTGTACAGTTTGTTACACGTGGAGAATCGAAATGAAGCAGTCTTAGAATATTATTCGTTTGAATAAGGGCTCAGGGGATTTCGTAGTCGAGCAGTCTGGACTACAGCTTTCTTACTTGTTTTTAAGTAGTTCGCACCGTTTAATCATAGAACTGACACGCTGAAATTTGGCATGTGAGTTAATGTTATGATTCTATGAAGATCGATCAAAAAGTTATATGTCTACGCTCATTGGGGGCGTGGCAAATCGGACCTGAATATATAGTGATTTTTCTAATTGTGCTATATTTTTTGTATGCAGTATAGAAAAATTGCTTGCCTACTGGCAGCGTGGCAAATCGGAAACGCACTTTCTAGTGCTTAAATGAACAATTCAAATGCGTATGTTCATAAATAGCGTATGATCAATTGCTAAGCTGGTAGCTAGTAGGTATTATGGATACGAATATTTTGTAATTCTCAGATTTTGGATACCACATTCTCTTCGCTCCAAATTTAAAAAAAAAAAAAAACGGACTAATTTAAATTAGTATATCAGAGAGTTATATGCCATTAAATTATGAGCTATTAATTGAGTATAAAGTCTGAGAAGCTGCCATGAATATAATCGATCGTAAATTTAATTGTTTAAGGTAGGAGGATGGGAGACAAGTTATTTAGCTGCTAGAAATTAAGAATTCAAGTGTTAACAGCTAAGTCGGATGTGTGGTTTTTATCAATACACAGTCATCTATATACTCCACTATTTATATATATGGCTAGTGCTAGCAGCAACTACCGTCTGGACACGGAAGGGAATGAGAATGGAAGACTTCCTCGGAAAGTGCGCAATATTATTAAGTTCACCCTTTTTCTATTAATCTGGCTGTACTCTTCAATATATCTTATGACGACTACGTCGAAAACGCCAAGCACTTTTATCGTGCCAGTGTTGCCATACAGAAAGTATGTGATCAGATCAAGAGAGAAAACACGACATAGCGATATAGACATTGAATTTGCCGGTCCCATCAATAAGATGTTAATTACACATCCCGACAGAGCGACCGATTTAGATCCTCATATTATGGTTCAAGTGCAGAGCTTTGATACGACGGCCAATGTGACGGACATGGAATCGGAAACTTGGGTTCTCTTCTTGATAGCAAATCAGGATAGAATGATCAACAAGATAAGTAAGCAATTCACACTGAAGCATACACGTTCAAAATTTGCGGAAACACAGCAATCGACAGACCGAGTGCACGAGTTGCATGTAATACTGACAAATTATCATCATGGTGCATTTGCTCTATTCGTGGTAATCAATTATAATCCGATCAGCACGCATATTGGCGTTGCGGGAGGAATAATGCTGCTGATCTTTCTTTATTTGCTGGTAATATGGGATATTGCGGATCGTACGTTTGTGGCCATGTTAATTTCAATGGGTGGAATTGGATTGCTTTGCATGATGAACGCACGTCCCGCATTGATAGAAGTTTTTAGATGGATCGACCTAGAATGCCAGATGCATGTTTTCATCCTGATGTTAATACTCATAATAGTGGATGAGACGGTTATCTTTGATTACATGGCTGCCACGACTTATCAGGTGTCTCGTGGCAAGATCTTTTTACTCATATTCATTCTGTGCGTCTGTGCAGGCGTGTTCTCTGCCATACTCGACAACATAACAATAGTACTGCTACTGGGCCGAATTACAATCCGGCTCTGTCAAAAATTAGCGTTGTGCACTACATTAGTTCTAATATGTATTACGATGTTTGCTAACATCGGGAATACAATGTCCGTTGCAAATACGCACGGAATTCTGATGTTTGAAATCGATCCGTATATCAAGGATCGGTATTTGAGCAACGGCAATTTTTTTTTGCACATATTTCCGGGCACGATTTTGAGTATGGTGGTTGCCTACGGAGTGCTGTACGGGTTTTTGAAAAGAGATATATATGCCACGAGCAGTACATTTGGTTCTATGACGTCGCTTCAAGCTCATGCCAACAAATTGAACAAAATCGATCCTCATCTAAGTCATTATCATCATCATCGAATTGCGCAACTGCAGAAAATAAAGAATGATCAGAGCAAGGAAATAACGGCGATAGATTTCGAGATGACACTGTCGGAGATGAAAGAAAGCTGCATTGTGACGAATTTGCCATTGCTCATTGCCTGCGGTGTGGCCCTTATTCAACTTGTAATTTCTTACGTACTTACAGCTACCATCATGCAAACCGTCATACGAAATTGGGTAGTACTTTTCATTGTAGTGCTGCTGCTTATCTTGGGCAACGTGCAGGATTTAGAAGTATTATTAGAACGAATTGACTGGAGGTCCCTAATATTTTTCTCGGCTCTGCTTGTACTATTCAAGTCGATTCGTTATCTGGGTATTGAGTACTGGACAGTCAAAATGGTTCATGATATTATCAGCAGCACAGGAAAGGACCGACAACTGGTTGTCAGTATTTTGTTGCTGATTTCAGTGTCAGCCATTGAGTCTATTTTCATGCCTAACATAATAATTAGAAGCATGTTGGTAAACGAGTCCATCAATTTGAGCGCGGACTTCGATTTACCCCTTGCACCACTCATGTGGTCCATCATCTACGGCACTTCCCTCGGCAAAAATACCAATCTAATTAGTTCTGTAAGCAATGTGATGATGACCGGTCTTGCTCATCAAGAGGGCTATCAGCTGACGTATAAAAATTTCTTCATTATCGGTTTTCCTGTAACAGTGGCAACATTGCTGATCTCCACTATATATCTAATGATCGCACATATACTTTTCAACTGGAATGGCGATTCGATCCAATATTAGCTTCCACTTTTATTATTACTGGGATCTTATTATTGTATATATACATATGTCTTCTCAAAATCGATAAGTGTCGATGCTCACTTGCTGTTCCGATAAGCTATGGGAAATATATTAAAATCATTTGTGAAATGGAACATTGTATTTACAAATAAATAGCTCATTTCATCCTAAAAACTTGTAAGAAAGCTATAGTCGAGACTGCTCACCTACGAAATCCCCTGAGTCCTTCGGAAACGCGTGTATACATATGCAGGCGTCTGCTATCTCGCTTGCTTTGCACATGGGCAATGTAATGGGAACTTCTTTGGTGGATAAATCTTCTTGTAGATGGACTTTCGTAATCAATCTTTTAAATTATGATAATGACATTCATATATATTCACAGAACGATGTACAGAATATGGCTATATCAAGTCAGCTCGTCCCCTGCCGGATTTTCTATTTTTAATGTATTTAGGGTATACAAATTTATCTCTATCTAAGGCGTATTTTTCTCACATACATATAATAAATAGTTTTGTTTATTTAGGAAAATTATCCAATTGCTCTCCACTTAAAGTTACTGCAGATATAGAGGGCTAACTAAAGTGTCCGGTAATACTACTGTGCATACTTTATAGCGAGAGGTTTATACCAAAAGGTAGTAGAAAACTCATTTATAGTTTTTTAAATACTCAGTATCTCTTTTAATTAACATTATCGAGCTCGATAGACTATTCTTTACTAGTTGGAGGGAGATTGTCTCCAACTTTGATAACTGTTATACAAATAGCTATACTGTTCGAATCAATATTCTGATTTGGGTAACTGTCATACAGCTAATATTTCCCACGCTACTTTAACGGTAATTATAAACAATTTATCTACGTAAATTACATTTGGGACGTATAAAATGTGCAGTAACATGTGGGCAATAAACCAAAGCAAACTGTTCTCTAGATACCCGAAGTATGTGTTCTTACTGTTGTTATATATAATGGTTGTTTATGTAATTCCTTCTGGCTATTGTTTCGGCCCTCTGGTCCTTGCTTCTCGCTTCTTGCCAATCAATCAAACGCATGTCAATGGGTGGCGGCACACAAACAGCCACAAGCATTCGCACAGCCCCCAAAGTGCATATCCATAAAATCAGTAAACACATTTTTTTTTAGTGCATGCCGCATCATTTCAGCAATCAGTCAGCTAAATGCGACTGAAAACAACGTTTGTTTTTCATTTATTTTTTGGCTTCCTGGGACGTAAATTGCCGCGTTCACATGTGTTTCAAGCCTGGTAGCTTGGCCATAAATCTTTTGCTGTACTAACATAAGATTCCGAAATTTCTAGGTCTGTAGAAGAATCTGTTAACAACAAAGTTGAAGTTCTTTTGAGTCCATCCTATGATTGATGTGGACATTACGAAAAGAGTTCTAATTTAAGTTACTCCCATTCGCTCAGTTAGAGTATGCCTGCTTAATGCCTGCGTGAGCTTAGTTTTGCCTTTGGATAGAACGGTAATATGCTTATTTTTGAGGCTTTTAATAATTGTCTGGAGTGTAAAATATATATTATTATCAATATGTTACAGCAAGATACAAAGCATTTATTTAAAAATAATAAGTAGCTAACAAATAAATAGAGTATACAAAAGTGGTTCAAGATTACAATTGTGTACGTTCTACTAACTGTAGTTTAATATTTATAGAGGTTATGAAGCATTACAAAGTTTCCATTGACCTTGGCAAGGGCATTTCAAGAGGCTTACTTAATTACTGAGGCGGCTCTAATTTAATTTCACACAAACGGCACACACATTTGGCATGAATTTTTGGGCCGGTTTTATAATGAAATATTTATATACTAAACAAAAGAAAATGACCAGCTAATGAGTACCATATTCTCCAGCTCTCCCCATCTTCCCCTCTTCATCCCTCGGCTTGATTCCCACCTCAAAACTTCGCTGTCATTCTGCCAGTGACAGGCTCTCCAGCAACTGACACTGAGAAATTGCACCCATGAAATTAAAAATAACTCAAGCGAAACGCTTGAAAACAAAAGCGTTAGCAATTTATGAAACCGACTGGTTCCTAAATAATAAAAAAAAAAAAGATAAATAAAAACAAAAGAAAACTGCGTACCATTCGACAAAGCAAAAGGCTTAAGTTTTGTTAACCCGAAGACACGTGAGCTTTTGTTGTTGCTGTTTGGGATGGAAACAAAGCGAAAGCGAGCGAAATAATTTGTTAGCACGTTGATTTATCATCGACAGAGTTGGCACTAGGACTACGGCAAGGTTAGTCCTCGACCACATCTAATTCAATAACAAGAGCCCCACCGAATGCCGTCGAGGACTAATGCCTAACAAATGTGAGTATATTGTGATAAATATCACAAAAATTTCTCATGTCGGTTAACAGTTGAAGCATCGACGAATCGAAACCCCCGAAGCTATGGAATTTAGCAGTAAGGATGCCGAAAGTATTTGTTAAAACTTTTTTTTTCCTGCTGAAAAAAGAAAAACTACCCTATACATTGCAATAAAAGAGATTATATTCCTTATGTTTTCAGTTAATCTATGTATATATACTTGATATATACTGCAACTAATGAAATACCAGAAATTTATAGTATATCGTTAAGAAAACTTACTGTTAATCGATATATATATATCGATGTTAATAATTGTATAATTGATATGTTTTTATGCATATATATATTCACTGAATCATTATTTAGTGTTTACCGAAAATGGATTTATTAAAAAAAAAAAAGATAAGTTGTTAAATATACATCCCCACAGCATACCTTACCTTAGCAACATTTACGAGGTATTTGACACGTAAACGGAGTTGGGCCCGTCATTCGTTTGTGCACAAACGAGCTTCATTTGTGGTCTTCTGAAATTGTTAGAAGTTTGAGTAATTGCAAACGGCTTTCAAACTAACTCGATTCACTAAATTATTATCTTGTGAAAATTAGGAAATGCTATTAGGCCAAAGATTACAAGTTAATATACTGATGGCTTGTTACTTTAATTTATGAATAAGCCTAAAAGACTTCTTGATGAATCCGGATAAACTAAAATTTAATTAAATTGTGCCAAAAATGCATAATAAATAAATTGTGATATGCATAAGGGGGCGTATGTGTGGTGTGCCCCAAAAAATGTAATTAAAAGTTGCAGCAAATAAATAAAATCCGTTTAGCAGGGGGAGCACTGGAGAATATCACGTACATACATATGTATGTATATCTGGGCCAACCACAAGTTTGACAGTTCCAAATTGCAAGCTGCAACTAACTTAAATGGACTTTGGCAAATATCTAGCAAATGATTTATTATATTTTACTTCCAAAAGTCCGACGGATGTAAAGCAACGAATCTGCAGGATAGGCATATGCATATATATGTAAATACTTGGATGTGTACGTTAACTTTAGCTTTATTTAGCTTTCGATTTGACTTCATTTAAACATTTTTTATTCCTGTTAAATTGATAGGAGGAACTCTAGGTTATACTAGGATATAAATATATCAATCTGAAAAAGTATTAATTTCTTTTTAGGCAACTGATTCGATTTAGGAATATCTGATTTTGTTATTTTAAATGTATTGATTTGCAGTCCCGGTTTATTTTAGATTTGCATAAAAAAAAGGTGATAATGTTTAATTTATTTTATTTTTTTCTTATCAATAGTTCACAATTGATCAAACTGGCAAAAGTTTTTAAGCAATATTTCCCACAAATATTTTCAGCCTCATTCAGGCTTCATTTATGTATTCCACTTATAACACATTTGAATTTAATTTGGATTTGCTATATATGATTTAGGCACCATACTCTGACCAACTGATTCAATAACTTTGCCGTCTGTGACCGATAAACGTGACTTAGCCACGTTGCTCGGCTGTTCTCTCTTTATGTAAATATGGGACTAGGCCAAATCGGTTAGTCTTTGGCTTGTTTGCTGTATTGTTGCAGCTCAGCTTTTGGCAGCTGGGGCCGCTGCACTAATACGAGCACGCACACACACACACACATACATACCCACACATAGATACACACGTACGCACTTAAATAACAGTCACAGACTGCCTTCTGTTACGGGCATACATTTAGAGCAATTTGTCTGGCCTTCGCCAGTGTTTTGTTTGTGCGCTTATCTCTATGACAAGCCAGTTGAAAATGGATGGAAATGCCTATAGAGTACAATGAAAGCATTAATTTTACTGAATTTAAATATACTTTAAAGTGTTTAAAGTGGCAGGATTTGTTTATCTATATCAAATATATATATGTATATATATATAATTTAAGAGCTAAAGCTAATAAAAAGTTTATAAAATCAATTTGTATAATCGTAGAGGTTTAAATAAATTCCACTAACATTGAAAAAAGGATAAAACACAAATTGCAGTATAATTACTAAAATAAAAGATCTGTAAGGACTTGTTCGTATTTCAACTTACACGCTGTTCAAGTCAGTGTGATACTATTATAATTGTTGCATTATTAGCTAAACCAATTCAATTTTCTTGGCTGTTTTAGTTTGTATATTTATTGGGAGCATCTGGCATCAAGCTGGAGCATTAGTACTTAACCTAATTGTGTGGACCGCTGTGTAAGCCAGGCAGCTCATACCACACGATGTTACACAATTACGCTTTAATTAGAAATAGCTTGAGGGGGCATACGGGACGGGGCGTACGATGGGCTGCAGGATGCCAAGGGGAAGCCGCTTACTGAATGCCACTCAACAGCTGCAGTTAGTTTTTCTTGTGGCTGACATGTGGTACTGATATACATGTGAGTGTGTGTGTATGTATGAGTAGACACTGTTAGTTTATTAACACAGACACATGCGCATCGCCAGCGCATCCTGAGGCGTCTTCAGTTAGACAAGAAGATTGGAAAACAATATGCAGAGCTGCTGCTATTGAAAGTTCATTTGCAATTGAAATCAGAAAGTCAAGCCGGAACATGGAAAGCTGAAGCATGAGAATAGAAATCAAATGGGCAAACGGGCAAAAGTCGACAAAGGCCAAGCAAATTCATTTGATGTTTTTGAAATGTGCGTGTGGCACTATGAAAACTGATTGAAAATTCAAAACGATTTGTTCTAAATAGAATACAAAAATCTTTTGGAATTTCTAAAATAGGCTTCAAATGTTACCATGGCATATACACACACATATGATGCAGATAAATAAATGTGTATTATAATTGAGTTTCTCATTTAAATTTTATTAAATATTTTTTGTATTTGAGTGAATTTATTTACAGATTATATATTCAATAAGTATTGGGTATTCTCAGTTTGATTTGCATGCCAACAGATTGGCTACCAACTCTTTTTTTTGTCCACTATTTCTTCAAGTGTATGACAATTAAAACCAAAAACCAAGATTCGAGTTAAGATATAAATGATACAGTGGCTGCTGATTGTATGCGCATAAATTGCAAGTTGCCAGTTTGGCTGGTGGTTAATTGGCTCAACTCTTATTATTACTCTTATTACTCTTATTATTATTATTATTATTATTATTATTATTATTATTATTATTATTATTATTATTATTATTATTGTACTTGGCAGCAGTCAATTGTCATTTGTCAGGCTCTCTTTATTCGAATAGATAGTTCAATCAAATATGTTACATTTTAATTGCCCACAGGAATGCAAATTCATGCTTAGATACAAAACAGGAGTGCCTTAATGAGATTTTCCTGACTGAAGCATTACGCTCTAAAACAAACATAGTTTTTGACAGCAGTTTCACAATAAAAAGTCTCATCGTTTTTAGTTTGGTTGCGATTGCAATTTCATTTCATATAATTATATCCAGAACTAAATAGATTTTTTACATCCACCACCTGCTCCTGCTCATCCTGCTCCTTCAAGTCCGCCTTTTCCTAATTTTTATTCTATAATATATATAATATATAATTATTCTATAATATATATTATAATTATTTTTTTATTCGAATCTTTAGTTATATCTTGGATTTAGGGATTCGTGAAGCTTATTAATTGATCCAAGTATGTATTTCGTTTAACATATCAACTCTTTTATTCTTACAGGTTACGAGATTAATGTTTTGATGCATGTAAGATCTATTGCTTCTAATTGATACTGATTGTAAATAAATATTCTCAATATTTTTCTTTTCGCATTTTAAATAAATTTGTTTTCATCCATTTTGCAAAAATAATGAATAATTATTAAATATATTTTACAGCTGACAAAGCTCAACAAAACGATGTCATTCAACGACAAAATGGAATTTTGTTTGATTTATTGAAATCCGCAGAGCATCTTCAAATAATGTGTGTATTAAATATGATAATCAAAGCTGTATCTAGGCAAACAAAATCGATTTATGTGCAGCGGTTGCAACGCTTCACAATGGATTAAGGAAAATATGATAATTGGCTTAAATGGGTTTGCATTTTTGGTCCGATTGCGGTGGCAATAAAATTTATAATACGCATTTTACTGCATTATTTTCATAGAATTTGAATAGCATTTAGTGTTTGGTATTCGTTTGGCTATCTAATAAATATGATAAATAAATTGCATTGACAATTGATTAATTTCGAACGCTGAATTTAAATGATATATGTTCACCATTGGGTCCATCTGTATATACCTTTAATAGAGCGCACACACACTTACTAAGCCAGCATAATGCCTGACAGAAAATCCCTATTAAAGCCCATGTCCTGAGTCCTGTTTAGCCAAGGCGAGCCTCTTATCCATAAGGCTATCATTTAGTTCAAAGTGCTATCAGTGCCATATCTGAATCTGAGCTTGCCTTCTGCTCGGTGCTGGCAATCATCCGAAAGCAAAACTTAAAGCAATCAAAGCCAACTAAGAAAAACCCCCAAAAGCCCCATAGCTCAGCAAAAACGAATGCGAGCACACAAAAACAGAAAAACCGAGAAAAAAAAAAGAAAAACAGAAAAAAATCACATCGAGGAAAATAAAGAAAAGGCAGCAAGCAACGCACAAACACAATGCAAAACTAAAAATACAGCTCAAGCGAAATAGGTGCAAAAGTATTGGACAAACTGATGGAAGGAGTACGTTATGGCGAGGGAGGATTACACACGTGCCACACTGCGAACAGCTTGTGGTGAGGCCACTTGGGCACGCAACGGCGGTCATTGCGGCAATGACCCCGCCCACCCAACATCTGCGCCTTCACAAAGGCTGCTGGCCAGTCGTTTCAGCATCTTCTATTCTTCAACATCATATCATACATACGCTCAACCTGGACTGTGAAAGGTGTGGGGCATTGGAGTAAACAGTTGCAGCATCATTAAGTTGAAATTGATTACTGATTAGTCAATGTATTCAAGTCTTTATAGCGAGCTAGTTCAGTCTGTTTCTCTCAACTTGAATATATCTCTTAGTGTCATATTTAATATTATATATGACAACATTATATATAGATATCAGATCGTAAGTAAGCAATATTCCAGATCAATATTTTGAGTGTACATTTGAGTAGTCAACGATAACGTTTTGTTATCGAAAAATTAGAAAGTATATTTATAACCACGCTGACATAGGCAATAGCGCTGCAAGCTGGAATTTCGGACAAACATTAAGTTATCTAATATCGATATTTCATAGCCATTATTAGTTTAAGCGAAGTTCGGATACTTGGTTTTCAAGCCTGATAACCCGGATATACTTATAAGGAAGTGTTAAAATTTGTTGAATCCAAAATCTTGTTTCATTTCACAAAAATGCAAGTTAGTTTAGTTTAGGTTCACATTATATATATTTATATATATATGTATATTTATCCATATATATAGTGGAATCCGATTACAACGACTCAGCTTATAGTGCCTTGTTTGGCACTTGTTTGGCACTTGTTTGGCACTCCCTTGAGCATTATTATAACTGCATTCCACTGTAAATAATATATTAAATAAATTTATAAACATATTATAAGAATAACGAAAAATTGGTTTAATTGTACAAAAATTGTCCATTATACATATACATATACTTCAGGATAAGAAAACATTTCTCAAATATTTATCTCCAACGTATGCCAGTTCTTAACTTAGGGCTGAATAAATACAAATTTTAATTTCATAAACACTTAAGTAAAATGCAAGTGAAAACATTTTGGCAACTGGCAAACTTCTGTGCTGGAAAATGCGTCAACCCTTTTTGCTGTCTTGTGCAATCAAATTGCAATTAGCATAGAGTTAATTAATTACATTTTCCTCGACATACAGTAATTACAACACACACACACACTCACGCTCACACATACACGTGCGACGGGAACACGTGTTAAATCAACATGTTGCGCTTTGCAATATATGTTTATACATGTGTGTGCCTTTAATGTGTGTGTGTATGTGTCTGTGAGCTACTTGTGCACACACACAATGAGTGTGCCCCCCCATACCTTTCAATGTCTTTATTTGACCCGTTTGCTAGTTGAAGCAACCGCCGCAGGTTTAAAGCGCTGCTGAGTGTTATTCATACAGCTAAGCACAAGCAGACGCCTACACACACACATACACACATATATAAATATATATATACACTTACACATGTGCGGCTGCACAAATATTTCTTCAACAAGTTTGCAGCGCGTGATTTTTGAATTTCTCGGCTTTTGTCTTTGCAGCCTTTGCCAGGCTTTCGCGCTCCACTCAGCCCTCTCGCGCACCCCCCACCAAAAATAATGTAACAAAACAAACAAATAAACAAACGCACACAACACAACACACACCCAAGTATATAGATACTGCTACGCACCCACTTAGCCAACTCCTCTTCCTTCTGCCTCTAACTTCATCCCCCCACCTTGATGTTGGCTCCGTGTGCTTTTGTGTTTGCCAAAATAAAAGTTTTATAATGCAAAAACAGTGGCAAAAACAAAAGGCCAGCTCTCAAGCAATTCCTCTTGTTTGCCTCTCTCCAGCCCTCTCTTTCTCTTCATTACTCTTTGTCTGTCGCTCTCTGCGCTTTGCGCACTCTCGCTCTCTGCTTCATATACACTGCACAAAAATTGTTCTACCTGTATAGAGTGTGAAATACAATTAAATAAATATAAATATTATGTTTGATATTTACATATTGAAAATATATTATTTTATGCCTATATTAAAGTATATTAACTTTTAATAAATTTTCTAAAATATTTGTATTATGAATAAAATAAATACATATTTGGAATATAATAATGTATATTTACAAAATATAGTTAGTACTTATAGCTGTATCTATAAACATTTATCTATATATATTTACAGTTTATAAGGTCAATTATTTATTTATATATATAAATTTATATTTTTCAAATTATCAAACTTTTCTAATTTGTCTATCTTGACTACTCTCATAAATCTTTCTATGTATTTATATTTTGTACAATAATTTACTATGATTGCTTTTTGTTATGCAATTTGCCAACTACTCCCACTGTGCATATATAAAGCGTATAGCTCGTTATTACGTATCCGCAACGTGTGCGGAGCATAAGCATTGAAGCAAATGTGAGCGAGAGAGAGCGCCAGAGAGAGAGATAGAGAGAGAGCGAGAGAGGCAAGCTAGCTGTAGTTGCGCTCTTTGCCGCATTCTTTTTTTACTGTTTTGCCTGGCCACAATTTTCCAGGGGGTATTTCATCTGTGTGCCAATCTCGGGACACATTTAGTTTCATCTGAGACGTTTGGCGCAGCGGTCGATAATCGGTTCGAGGAAAGAAATTCAAAAAGTAGCTAACTGGCCAAAAGGCAGCGCGAAACGCGTGTCTGGGGACCCAACCAACAAAGAGGCATAAACAAATTAAAAACTCTGTTAAAAATCTGCTAATTGTTATGGACAAATATACCATAGTTAAACAGTTTTAAATTGTCTCACATCAAAGGTTGCAAATTGTTGAATTGAGTGTCCGTGTTCAATTGCCGTCGCTGTTTGTGCCAATCAAAAAGAGACTCAAGAAGGCGGCTTTGGCTTTGCGGCCTCAAACTGGGTGAATATCGCAAAATGACACGTGTTCGACGCATTGTGGTAAGTCTTAAGTCCAGAGACACATATACAAATACAAATACAAATACAAATACAAATATACAAAGACATACAAGCACGATTTATCCGCTAAGAGCGGGCGCTAAACCTTGCACGTAGCACTTCTTTAATATTTTAGCTAACTAGACATAAAGCTACCCCAGCACAGGAAAATCAAACTCAAATTCACATCTAACTCGTTTGCATGTTAAATCCACGGGTTTTGCTGTTTTCTGTTTTTAGTACTAATTATACGCTGTTCACATAGTGTAAGCGAGTATATGGGCTGTGAGATATGTCCGGATGTTACGCGACAATTTAATTTACGCAGTGTATAATTCAGGCTGAGCAAAAACAAAGGAGTTAACTCGTTAATAAATTCCATAATTTGAAATACTTGTAACAAATGAATAATACATCCAATAATATCTCTCATTCAAGATTTAATTGCCTATTTACTTCCTACTTTGTGAAGACTGTATTGTGCAGTCGGTCTTGCCCGACTAGGATGTTTTTATTTATTTATTTGATTTTTCCCCGAATTTGTGCTTTTAGAACTTTTTGTGGTTTACAAATGTGAATGGCCACAAAGCAAATTGAGATTCTGCATAAAATTCAAATAAAACAATTTCTAACATTTTGGCAAATGTAATAAAATAAATTCGCTATAAGTCCTAATCTAGCTTTGCATATTTGTTTGCAGGTTTTCATAACAATTTATTTGAATGTGTTTAATAATAGCTCCAAGCTATGTTTTCAAATAGAAAACCTGCGAAAACCTATTTATCTTTGCCGTGGTAATAAAAAACGTTACCTATACCTGGCTTAAATATGATATCATTCGAGGCACTTACAAAATTCCAATGCAGGCTTTTGATGGCAAGGCACTAAGTCTGTCTGTGCTTTTCCAAGTCTCTCTGAGTGCCTGTTTCTATGGCTATTCGGATCAAACTTAGTTTATGTAAGAGCTATAAATCGAAATTTCAGCCCTTAAATAAACACTCAACAATTATGAGGCATAGCAGACCTAAACGTTTTGAGCTCGAAGAGAGAAGAGTAATATCTTCTCATAAATTCAACTAACTTTATATATTCAGTCAGTATTTTTCCTTTCGAATCACCTAAAGTCACACTCCATTGACCGTAAAATTAATAATGTTATTTAGCTGCTAGAGTATTTTCTCTTCGGCATTTTTTTTCCCAAAGTTCTTTCTGCTTTTTTACGAATATTGCCCAACGACTAAAAAAAAATGGCAAACGTTCACGTGACGTATGCGCAATATGAGGCCATGTAAAAGCGTGGGCAAAAATGTTTGCTGCTCCAAATTGTTGAGGTTAACTTTAAAGCCAAGCGTCCACAGACGCCCAGCCTGGCCCGTCGGGCAGGCTGGCAGAGGAAAGGACAGGCAAGTGAACAGAGCCGAGCGGACAAAGGAATTGCGCACATATTTCCGCCCGGACTGAATTGGCTAGGGGAATGAGCCAGGTTTTATCAAAAGACAGCGCTAGCTGCGTTCACTGTCAAAAATCGTGAACCTCTGCGCCTTAATTTCCAACAGGTCTTATCTAAGCCTTGAAGCTGGCCGTCAAGTTCGCCAGCACGAAATGCATGAAAAAAAAAAAAAAAACCTTTTAAAAAAGACGAGGGAAATAGAAATGCAAATGCAGTTTTCTGAATTGCTGGCCAATTTTAATCCATCAGGTATTTCGAAATGTTTGCAGGCTTTGGCGGCATGAAAATTGCGCTATGCCAGAAAAAAAGAGGAAAATGGGCGCTCGAAGTGGAAAAAAAGCTCTCAATAAAGCGAGCAAATATCAAGCATACGCTCTGTTGCAGCCCGAAAGAATTTCAGTTGCAATTTTCAATGAGGGAAATATTTTTGAGCTGAAAAGGAGTTTCACCATGAAACTTGAATATTTTCGTGGCCTAAAAGTAAATGCAGAGTCCCAATTAAAGAAAGCTAATATTCACATATAAAAACAGAATAATTGGGGATGAAGTTAGAAATGAAAACATAAATCTAAATGCATATTTATAATTCTAATAAAAAGTGTTTTAAGTACAATTTAAGAATTGATGTATATTTCATTAGAGAAAGTATATTTTTCATTGATAAAATTTTTACTTTATTAACATTCTTCTTTATTAATATTCTTGTAAAATATAAACAAATCATGTTTAATTCCGTTTAGATAATAATATAAAAGATACCGATCGAATAAAATAAAGAAATATATTTTTAAAGAAACATTTATAGAATCCTGCATCCTTGATTCGATGATAAATCTATTTAAAGATTTTAATTTAAGACATAATATAATTCGAATTCACTGATAAGCATTTACTACAGTGATATGAATTGAATGAGGAGGCCATTTAAAGGGAAATTTATATTGAGAACAGATTTGTATCTCAAATATTTTTCTCAAGAGATTGTATCCTATGAATTTCTAAATATATAAAAATTATCTGCAAGCAAGGACTTTCAGTTTTCAGCTTATAGATAATCTTTAGGAATTCTTTATTGAACATCAAAGTCTTAGAGAAGACTTTAGCTTTCATGTTTATTGACGCATTGCTTAGATTCCGCTCTCAAAAATTTATTGGCTCAAAAACTCATTTTTTGGAATATTTTGCAAAATGTTTATTTCCGTTTTAAGAGTCATTTTCTTCATAGCAATGCTCTTACGATTTTATATACTTTTTGTTGGCACATTAACCTGTTGTCCTGCTGGCCGCGGTGTCTAGGCATGTTCGCCCCCTAAAATACAAATCCAATTGGAACTTCGAAATGTCCTGACTGAGTGCCTGACTGACTGAGTGCCTGACTGCTGTTGCCTGGTTATATTTTGGGGCGTGTCTAACAAAGACAGACGCGTCACGTTTATCACAACAAGGCAATAAATTTCATTTGCTTGTTGTCGCAGCTGATCTTCTATGGGGACCAGCGACAACAAAAGCGAATGGAATGAACAATTTATTCAATTAATTTGCACGACCAAAATATATTCTGTAAAATATACTCGGTGAGTTGCGCAACTTGAAATTCGAATCAATTACGTCTATAATAAATGGCAACACCTATAATATTCTAGATCTGGAGAACACTAAAGAATTTGATTATTTTCGATTTGCTATGTATTCCCATATTCCCCATCAACTCGAGCATTTCGACATCATTCCCACTTAGCCCTTTAACAGGGTGTAGCACATCAAAATGGGAACAACAATGTTTTTAGTGTCTCTTCATTTTTTGGGGCTGTATCGAAAGCGAAGCCCCATCTGCTGACTCGTGCCTTTCCAGCGCTCAATTGGCATGGAAAACACATAACATACATTGTTAAGTATACGCTGTGCCTTCCGACTCCCCTCCCACTCTCCGGCAGCGGACTGCTCGAGCATGATTTGGCCTGTTTGCGTTCGGGCAAACAGCTAAAACAAACATTTTATTTAAGCATTTTGATTGATGGCATAAGCTTGACATTTTTTTGCGGCTATGCGGGCGTTTCCATCCAGTTTGTTCGCCTTTAATTAAAGTGCGGCGTGGGTGTCAGTAGGCGTGGCACGCCACTGTTCATCATGCTATGCCAAGCTTAATCAGCGCGCCCTGAGCTCTTGGCAAACACAGCGAAGAAGAAAAAGAATAATATCTGCATGGCGAGTGTGAAAATCAGCTCCAGCCAGAGGGAAATATTTCGTCTCTCTACTTGATTGCTGGGATTAAACTATGGCCGTGGCATGCAATCATTAGCAGAAGTTCTGTTTGGTTTCCTCTGGCTAAAAATTTATGAAATATATGCGGTTGGCTGGCAACTTTCTTGATTAATGACATGCCACGGAAGAACATATTATGTTGTGCCCAAGATTGCGGAAACGATGCCTTAAAAGTACCAAAAGTATTCCAATGCCAACTTCAAGAGCTGCAACTTGTATGCGTATAATATGATATTCCTGTTCCTGTTTGTGTAAATTATGAGAAAGCATGAAGGAGTTGTTTCACAGTTGTTAATGCCAAAGATTTTGCATAGAGTTTGTCGGCTTTCAAGCGTAAAAATTTCATTTTTCCTTTTTGCATTTTATATGTCGGAGTATCCGGTTTTTCTTAAAATTAATTATTTTTCTCAGAATTTCACATAAGAAATTTGGTTGACGGCAGGTTCGTCAGGTCGCGATGGTATCAAAATGTTTTATGCTCGCTCGCAAAGGGGCATATTGGCTTCTTGTATACTCTTTGCATTCTTTGCTGTTGGATGTTTTTTTCGAGTGATTGTTTATATGAACAAATTGCAACAAAATGGATGATGATGATATTACAAAGAAGAAATATTCTTAAGAGCATTAAAAACCTTTACAGGAGCTACAGTGATCTCTGCTCTACTCCGATGCTAGATGATCAATGCTGAATTATTACGTTTCTCTTATTAGTTTGCCATTGAAGGAGATTATTCGAACGATTAATGAGCTAAAGCGTTCAATGCTGTATTCAAATGGTAGAGCTAAAGTGATCTACGCTGAACTGATCGTCGATTCGAAGAGCAACCCTTTTTTTCAGAACTGATAACAAATCTTTTACTAAAACTTATACATTTTTTCAGAGCTCATAACAAATTTTACTAAAATGTCAATCTCTGATGCTGTGGTATCCTACAGCGTGCTATTGAAATTGGAAGGTACAAGTATTTTTCAAATCTTACAATATTTTGACATTGGTCATGATGGGACAATATCTATTTGTATAGATCTGTTTTAAGCAACTATTTGTATGTAGGATCGTTTGAAATTGCATACTTGCTGATTATTATATACTGTATAACTTGGGGGTTTCTTTCTTAAGATCTATTTCGTTTTTAAATAGCTAATGAGCATTATACTGGGCTCCACAGTACTCCACAGTAAGCTTCTTGCTTCTCGAACTTTAATTATTTAGTTGACGGAAGGCTAAGATACTAAGTAGCAGGATCAGAAACATGTTCTTAATTTTTTCTTATCTAACTTAAATTGCATACACTCAATTCGAAAAATGCAATGAGCCATCATAATAAATTTACCGACTATATTTGCTGGCATTAAAAATGGCTTATCAAGCATACACAACGTCAGCAAAAATAAATAGTATAAATAAATTTAATAGCCAAAATAATGCACTTAAAAGTTTTCATTTGCTTAATGTCACTAAAAAATAATCCAACCTCTAAAAAGTTCATTTTTATATGAGGGTTGTCGAATTCTCAAAGGCAGCCACAGACCATTAGACAGGTGCCAAGTATTCGCGGACAACGTTGCTCTGTCTGTCTCTTCCACCTTCCGTTGCTTTTGCTCTTGCTGTTGTTGTTGTTGTTGTTGTGGCTGGTGTCGCTTGCTGTTGCTGTCGTTATAAAATTGAAGTGCCAAAGCCAGCGGGGCATCAACGCCGCAAAATAACAACAGCAAAGCACCAACAGCAGCAACAACAACAACAACAACAACAATAGAAACTCGAAAAGCCTTGTTTGAGCTTCTGCTGAGCGACTGACAACAGCAAAAGGGCTGGTGGGACAGGCATGCAGAGGTGGTTCAGTGGTGCAAGTGGGCTGGTGCGGGCGCTCATGTTAGCCATCAGCAGACCAAATTGCTTTTTGCTGACTATAAAGCAGACCTATGGTTAGCAGCAGGTGATCAGTGCTGGGCGCTGCGAATGCAACGTTATATATATATATATATATATATATATATATATATATATATATATATATATATATATATATATACATGAAGCAAGCAAGAGGAAAAGTCAATACCCTAGACACAGGCGAGATGATGTGGAAAGCTACATTTTTAGTTATTCGTAAAATTCCAGACACTATTAAAGATACCTGCGCAATTTCTATATCATGTATAAATAGTGTTTGCTCACGTGCATGTATTATTGGGAACTCTCAAATAATATAATAAATGGAAATAAAATTTATATGTCAATGAAATATATTTGGGAAATATTTCAATAAAACATATTTGGGAAATATGGTGTGGATATAAGTGTCTACAAATCAAATTTAATGCTTATTGGAGGCGATTTAAATTATTTCAATAATGACCAAGAAACAGTTGCTCTAAATCAATGCAAACTAATATCACAGACATGATATGATATATTGATAACATAAATTAGCACAACTAAGGAACCAGGAAGAAGGCGTTCGATTCTTTAATTAGACTTTTTGCATATATTGGTCGTTTTTCAAATGAATTCAAATTTAATTAAAATAAATTGCGATAAAAAATATATATATATGTAACACATTGCAACAAATTTAATAAATAAATGACATTATCAGCAATTACACTATACCCCAACTGTTGCCTTTGCAATGGGTATAGAGCACCGAGAGCTAAAAGAATATATGTGTATACAAAAAAATATGTATTTCATTTTTGGTCTCTTACTAACCGCACGTGTCGTATTTGCATTGGGTATTTTAATTAAGCTAAACAAATACAGTGAAAAGGCACCCACAAACACGTACACACACACACACACATATTTACCTGTAGCCTTTTGGAAGCAAACTATTTCTAAAAGTATTTTTCTGTGGATTTGTTTAACACTTGATTAAATTTCATTTGGGGTTGTCTTGACGTTTCGCTTTTTACGGCTCTGCCAATTACGCCACCAAGTTGCTTTATTATATAACTTGTACGCAGAAGAATCAGAATAAGAAGAAGAAGCAAAAAGAAGAAGTCTCCAAGCAGCCAGAACCACAGTTTCCGGGTCCTCAAATGGCTGTCATTTAAAATTTTTTTCTTGATTTTTTCGCTTTCCCTTTGGATGGCAGCGCTCGCTGCTCGTCAACGTCATCAAAGTCTTGAAGCTGCTTTATTAAACCTTAGCAGGCCAAATCGCATAAATGAGCGCACTTACAAGCACACACACACACACACACATATGTATATATATATATATATATATATATATGTGTGTATAAGAGCAGCTGAGAAGATGCTCTATAGAATTACCTATGGGGCTACGTGCAACATTTGTGTTTAAATTTAAATGACTTTGCCCCGATGCTATACACAGTTAGCGGGCGAGAGGGAGGGGGGGGGGGGCATTGTGTACGAGGGCCAGCAGTTGTAGAGTGTGAGAAATTCACACCTATACGCAGATACACTCAGACACAGGCACACACACACACGCACTGTGCTCAGGAGCATGCAACGATATCAGTTAAGCCTCGACAGCAACGTGGGTAGCTTAACAAATTTGCCAGAAACATGAAATAAACCTCACGCACACATATGTTGCATTCAAATAAATAATTTATATACATATGCATATCTACCCACAGTCCTTGACGGGTTATCCTAGCAGCTTAGTCCTTTAGGCGAGAGAACTACAAGCTAAAGAGGTTTCCTTAAGCCCGAGCTCAAACAGCTGTTGCTGCGCAGCTATCAAATCATAACTCTAATGAAATTGTCAATTAAATTGAGCATTATTTTGTGCACAATATTAATACTTGGTTACGTATAAATCTTTTGGAAACTAACTTATTTGCTGTTGAATAGCGTAGTTATTTGTAGTTCTCTAACGAATTTGATTAATTTGACCTGATTCGGTTCATATTAGTTCCTCTTATGGATAGCAGGATAGCATTGTGAAATTTTATTGGTTAACCATATTCGATTAAGCTCTTTTATTTCAATAAAAAATTGTGATATGTAGTATTACGGAAATGTAAGGAAAGACCTATTCTCTTCTCAGAGTAGAGTTTCAATCTATAAGGAAATTTATGATAAATATGAATAGACTTCTTAGAACAGAGCTCCGTATCCCTATCTTCAGTGGTTCGACACTTAATTCACAGTGAATTTTTGAACCAATTCAGAAGCAGCAATATTTTTAAATACTTTGCCAATTTCTGTATAGCAAAAGTTCTTCTTCATTTCTACATTTAAAAACGCTGCCTAGACAGATTCCCAATTTAGGAAGAAACTAAACTATTTTACAAATACTTTTTTTTTGCATTAGGAAATAAAAACTGTCAAAGCTGACATGAATCAAATCCCGTATCTATTTTCGTTTAATAAGAAATTAAGTTTTCAACCTTTATTTTTTGCTCACAAGGAAGAATATTTATACTTTTTGTTGAGTCGAATTTGAGCATCAATATAAAATTGAAGTTCACAAAGGGATTCAGCAGACAAGACTTAAGCTTTGCAGTCGTGGTGCCTTTTTGTACCCTGAGCCCATTGAAAATGGGTATTCAGGGTATAATGGTTTGTGAAAATGTATGTAACAGGCAGAAGCAGACATCGCAGACCCCACAAAGTATATATATTCTTAATCAGCACAAAGGATAAGTTGATATAGAAATATACAGAAATTTTACATGAATACAGAAACTTTATTTTCGATAACTCATTCCATTTCCTTATTATCGATAAAAAATCGAAAATTCGTTTACTTTTTTTACGTTTTTGAGCATAGCCTCTACACTGTTTGAGCTAGAGACTTCAAATTTGTATATTTAGATAGATATAATGAGTATAAGTTCTTTTGCAGAGTTCAGGGTATCTCGTCGTCGAGCCATCTCGACTAGAGCTTTCTTACAGGTTTTTTTTTAGCTTTGCTTAATTGAAGGCAATATGTTTTAAATCGCCCCACTCTCTGCACTCTACTTATAACGCTGCTCAATGCCATGGGCTCATGCCCGTGTCCATGTGCATGTCCCTGACACATGTTGTTCTCACCGCCGCTCAGCTCGCAGATGCCTTTGGCAATTTCTTTGCGAAATGCCTTTACATCAAACTATACAACACGTTCATATTTCTTACAGTTCGTTACACATTTAATATTAAAGCAAATTACCAACTGTGAAGGGGTGAGTGGATGTGTGTAAAAGTGTGTGTGTGTGTGTGTGTGTGTGTGTGTGTGGGTGTGAGCGTGGGAGTACAGACAGCTAGTTTGTCAGAGGCCCACCTTTTTTTTTTCTCAGCACATTCTTTTCAACCGTTACAAACGCTAAATGATATGCAAATAAAATGGAGGCTACCTCCTGCAGTACGTGATAGTCCCCAACGTGTCTCTGCGAGTGTGCGAAAGTGTGTGTGTGTGTGTGTGTGGAATGGTATACCTTTTTAAATTCAAATTTAAATTGTTCGCTTCATTTAATAGCAGTAAATCGCCTGCCTTAGCATATGTGTGCGGGCCAGTGCAGAACTTTTTGGGCTTAATTAACATAATTATGGCCAGAAAACGTTGCTAAGAAATTGCGGCACAGAAGCTTGAAATGAAAAGTACACATCGACGAGTACATACCCTGTAGCCCAAAGAAGTTTCTAATTTAATATTAAATTTCATTCAGGGTATTTATTGATTTTTCTCTTTAATTGACTATAGAGTAAATGGAATGATATTCCATTGAAATATATTTTGCTCAAGCTTAATGAATCTTAATGAATGTATTAATTTATAAACTAATCTAAATAATAAATAAATTTTGTCAGATAAACAAAAAAGTAATAATTTAATGGTATATAATGATACAATACTCATATTCCAATTATATAATTTAATAATATTTTATGCTACTTGCTTCATTCACGAGGAGCTCAACACACCGTAATTTCTACGAATTAAAAAGAATATGCCAGAACCTTCTCATGCTTCAGCATACTTCGATGTATAAGCTACATTTATAGATATATCTATTACTTGAAGGTAAAGTATCTTGATTCAAGCTACCTTCCCTGCACAATTGCAGGGTGACTGCAATGAAAATCCTATGAATTACTGTTGATAGTCAAGACCGCAAAACTTTTGCGTACCTTTTGGCATGCAAACTATTTTATTTTTGGCCTCATAGCAAAACTTCGCCCAAACTTCACTCATACCGAAAGCAGGCGATAATGACGAGGAAGGGGGGCGTGGGGAGTGAGGGGCGCCAAGTGTTGGAAAGTGCGAATAGTGCAGTGCTGCAAGGCACAGCCTGGGATTTATTTGGCGCTCGCAGCTATTTATCTTAAGCGCGCTCGCGCCCCAAAGAATGCAGCATAAGTAGTCAGCTGCCAGCACTTACCCACACACATACATACACATACAAACACACACGTACACACTACACTTGTGCGCTGTGCGGAGTGCACTTTCCACTTTCATTTGACGCTCGCTTGTTGACTGCAGCGTACCCCCGTTATCTCTCTCTTTTTCTCTGTCCCTCTTAAGTCAGCATCTCTCCTTACTTTATTTGTGTTTAGCGTACGATGGTCTCACATTACATACACATACCAAACAATAAGTTTCAGTGAAGTTTGACTGACTGCTTGATACACTGTGTGCAGCAAGGGATATCAAATGTAATAAATTAAATTAAATATATATTGAGAAATATAGTAATTTCCTCAATTTCCTATAGTTTTTGGATAATAAAAATACCCATACCACAATTATTATCTTTCGAAGTTTGTTGTACACTTTTAAGTTTACATAAAGCCATAATATTATATATGTATATATAATGGGAAAGTGTCTTACGAAACTAGAGAAGTCAAGGATTTGAAGTCCTTCTTATTGATTTTCGTATAATGATTTCCTTTAGTTTAAATGTACATTTATTTTTCATGCTAAACTAAATTCTTTGATATTATAATTTTTTTCTAAAGAAATAACTATATAGAAACAGCTATGTTACACTCTATAAGTAAAAGATGTAATTGATAACTAGATAATCATAAGATAAATGGCATCAAAATTTGTTGCTAATCAGGCAGGGACTAATCGGTTACATACAGTATAGAAATTTGAATATACCCCACTTGTAACCTTCTTTTGCAATGGGTTCACTAGACAGTGAGAGTAAGCAACAATAAGACAGCACTTATCATTGTCATTTGGGGGCAGGAGCATATGGTTAGTCGTTTTTGTCGCTGACTCATGTCCATGCACTAAAAATTCCATTTCAGCAGCAATTCCAACATGTTATACTCTGCGCTTAGGGCGTTATGGCTATGTCATGCAGTTGACAGCTTCAGCTGCAGCGCGAACAGCTTTATCTCAACATGAAAGAGAGGTACAGAGAGAGGGAGCGACTTGACAGTGGCTTACACTAGTCTTAAATTACAAAAGTCATAAAGAGAGTGCGCTTTTTAAGCTTCAGCAAAGTCAACGCAAGAGAGAACCATAAAAGAGAATATCAATAGAGAAAATATCAATTTACAGATGAGCTAAGGCAAATACTGTGAAAGCAGATATGGCTATCTTGAAATATTTCGTTAAGACACATAGGCTATATTAATATAATGTTTTTTATCTACATCATTTATTTATAAATAATGTAAAAACTGAAGGGTATGGGAAGCGAATAAATCTAATATAATTGCTTAATTAAATGAAGGACTGCTCATTACGTTACATAAAGTATATATAATAATAAAAAAATATAAAAGTCCTTTCTTATATTTTATCTAATAATTTATAACTATAGAATATATAATTTATTATTATAAACTATCATATATAACAAGAACTTTACTATAATAAAATTTACTCAATTTCTGTTTCACTTTTACACACAATTAACAAACCTTAGAATATTTATTTAATGCAATAGAAAATTGTATTTTAATTTAAAAAGCAAACAACATTGAATATAAGACATTACAAATGCATGAGTTTGGCAAAAATCGATATTTATTTTCAGTTTGTATTTTCTGCTATATTTTAGAGATTAGTTATAAAAGCTTCTTGTATGGCTTAAAAACATCATATTTTACTTTTGCTTCATTACTTTATTAAAAGTTTTTAGATTTATGAATTGCCAAGCAAATGATAGTTTTGAATATAATATATTAGCCAAAGAAACTTCATAGCAAGCGACGAGCAACCTCAAAAGTTAGTCACTCTAGTAATTTCGCATTCAAAAGAGAGAACAGAAAACAAGTTTTGGCGTTGAGTTTGCATTGGAAGAACAGCTAAAATCTACATGCAGCGCATTCCCAAGTCCAAGCCCATTCAGACTGAAGCTCCCTTGTCCTTATTGTAGCTGTAGCTCTGGTGGCCCCGCAGCATTTAGCTCCTGCTAGGCAGCTCCTGGTCCAGCTAAAGCCCCTCACATGAGGCCTCATGTCCGGCGGCTTAGCGTCAAAAACTTATGCATCAAGACCCATTTTTTGTTTCATTTGTATTTGACACTTGGTTTTTGTTTTGTGCGTCCAGTTTTTGTCATGTTTGTTGATTGTAAAAGTTGCTGAAGCGCTTTTTAACAGTTCTCGTGACACTTTTGTTGTGGCAACAGTTGCCCAGCTGACATGAACATGCCACCCTATGGCCATCGGTGGGTTTGGCCTTAAAAGGCGATTATAAAGAATCTGCCTCCATACACAATGCAATTTGATGGCAATTTAACTGTCACGACACATGAAATTTAATCGATGTTGGATTATTCAACAGCTCGTAGTCCGCTAGAGCTCGAGTGATCAATAAATTGCAATTGCAATTGTAATTGCAATTGAGTATCTGCTCAATGGGTTGCCCGCTTATGATATCTGCATCCTGTGGTTGCATTATAAGCCACCAGCTGTGATATTCTCGTTCCTTACCCACTGCAGTCACATCGCATGTGCCTGGCCAATAAGCAAGCATACCAATCACATTCACTATAATATATACTATATGGCTAAGTGTGCTGCATGCAATAAAAATGGCTGACATAATACCCTTTCATTAAAATCCCATAAGCTGAGCTGCTTAGCTCGAAATGATGAAGGTCATTAGGAAGCGATAAAACGACAGTTTTGATAGGGGTGATTTGCTGGTTTGATAGATGCGCCAGCTTTTTATTAGCTTTTTAATGGCCTGCGTAAAAAAAGATTATTTTATTCGATAGAAATATATATATTACTTTAAAAGTATATGCAGGCTTTATGGTATAATTTTTTTTAGCAATATCTGGTTAAAATGATTTAAATGTTGTTTACTCATCAACTAACATGATTGTTCCAACAGTCTTTGAATATATGTAATTACATAAGCAGTCGTTGAATATTCTTATTCGTGTGTTTTCAGAACAAAAATATTCAATTCCAAAAAGATCTGTTAGAAACAAAAGATATTACTAATTTGATGATTTTATTAAAAAACATTTTATTCTTTTCACTTTCATGTTAAAACTTTCTACAAAGTAATAATTATAATAATTTATGCTTGCAAGACAGTGCAAGATATATGAATAATTTTACAATAATCTTATACATTTGTGTTCACACAATTTATAGATGAATGTATTTAATAATTTCTGATAACTGTGATAATATTTTCCAATAATTTAATGATAAAGCTAACAGCGAAATATTTATTACATTTCATAAAATACGTTTTAATTAACTTTCATTTCATGATTTTAAATAATATTTTCTGAATTCTGCTTCTTAACAGCAGCCTATGATATCATCTAGTCAGTCAAGCGCTTTTGTATTATTTGCCAGAACTTTTGTTGGCGAAAATGCAATTGAATTGTGGAGCGTAATGAGTTTTTGTGGTTTGTTTATTAAGTCGCTTTTGTAGTTAGTCTAAATGGGCATTGGTTTTATACACTTTGCGGCTCAGTTGGAGCTTGAATGAAAAGCATTAAAAGCATTAAGGTCTGACAAACACACTACTACGACCATTCCAGTAATCCGCAACGTAATCTGTTATATTTGCACTTAAATAGTCAATGCCAAGTTCAAATGCCCAAGCATCGATTTGGCTATTAAATAAAGAGCACACGCGGCTGTCTACTTTAATGTTTTGCCAAGATTTACATGCTGACACATTAATAGGGCGATTTATAAATACCTGAATTTGTATTGTGCTGGTTGTAATTTACTATACTTCAGGCATTCAACATGTGCCTCGTTTATTTTATTTACCTTTAAGCATTTAAGTATTATACACTTGTGTTTTGCTTCAAATGAAGCAAGAGGAAGCATTTTCAATTATGTTTTTGTTGGTAATTTTTAATGTATTTTGTTTGCTTAATTTGACTATTGTTCGCATTTAATTTTCAATTATGCTATAAATAATTTTCACATGTATTTTAATTAATGAGCTGCCCATTAAATAAATAATTCATTTTAATTTAAATATGCCGAACACATTGCCGCGACTGCAGATACATATATCCCTGTTTTTTTTTTTTTTCTCTCTGTGTATAATGGACTCCGGAAACAAAACTGTATTCATCTCTCGACCCTAGTCCCCGTGCGGCCAACCCGATTCGACATTGGGCATGCACTCACGTCCGTCAATCAGACTTGTGTATGTGGACTGTATAGAAAATGCCCAAAAATCAATTCAATAATAATTTCACCTAGACATGGGCACGTCTATCCAGTCAAGTCCCACCCACCCACAGCCCCCCATAGACCTCATTTCTTTTCGTTTGTTTGTTGGCTTAATGTAAAATATTGCGCATACGCGCGTTGTACATTAAAAGCTTTATGCCAGCCAGCAAAAATTTGGTTTTTATTTATAGTTTACTTATATTTTGTTATTTCTCTCTTTTATTTTTGCTGTTCGTTCTGTTGTATGGATCATTTTGCAAGATGTTTTGTTATGGGTTCGGGCGGGCTGGCAGTTAAACAACGTCTAATACGGCTGACAATTTGCTGTTTTTATGGTTATTATTTCTATAACAGTTCTTAAGCAACTTATGTTGAACAATAAAGAAGAAATATTGGTAAAGTTATTGAAATAATAAAAAATATAGTAATATACTTTGATTGATTGAACTGGAATTGACGAATATATGTGAATAAAATATAAATATAAATATAAATATAAATATAAATATAAATATAAATATAAATATAAATATAAATATAATAAATATAAATATAAATAAATATAAATATAAATATAAATATAAATATAAATATAAATATAAATATAAATATAAATATAAATATAAATATAAATATAAATATAAATATAAATATAAATATAAATATAAATATAATATAAATATAAATATAATATAAATATAAATATAAATATAAATATAAATATAAATATAATATAAATATAAATATAAATATAAATATAAATATAAATATAAATATAAATATAAATATAAATATAAATATAAATATAAATCTCATATATAAATATGAGAGTTTGAGGAGCAGTTTGAGATTGTAATGGATTTGCGTACATTTTTCTGAATTATTTTCAAGTATGCCCTCTGCATTCTATTCCCCAGTTGCGTGTAAGCCATATATCTTTTTAACAGACAACTGAGTGAGTGGGCCATTACATTTGAATTGACCTTTTAATGTTGTACACTTCTATCTATGGGTCATCGCCACCTGAAATAGAGCTCAGTGGCCCAGTCATTGGCCACATCATGTCCGCATTACAAACGCTCTATTTATCGACTGTGTGCACTTTTGTTTATTGATCATTAGAGAGCATCAGCATTAGATTTTCTATTCTTCTTTTCTTTTTTCTTTTTATTTTATTTTTTTTTTTTGGCATTTTCGCTTCATCTATTTAAACATGGAATGTTTATTGTTGTAAAATATTTGTAGAATTTTCGTTGTCGATTTTTACATAATTCAGCGTCTGTTGTTTATTTTGATTTGCCTGCAATTTATTTCATGTCTTGGTCTTGACTTTTACAAGGTGAAAAATGCTTTTTTGAAAATGTTTTGTGTATGCGCCATTGATTTAAAAAAATATTAGGCGACAAATTGACAGGAACTTGTCCTCTCGGTTGTCTTCGTTGTCTCCATTGAATCATTTGCTTTGGCTGACTTTGACTATAATTTGGCTTTTTATGCGTTGCTCTTTAATAGCAACATGGCTCTGCTTTTTGGGCCAGTTAACTAAGCTAGAGTCGGGGCTCACCGAAATAGACCCGCTTTGCGTCTGGGCAAACATGTCAAGTATTTTGTTTGCTTCACTGGCATTTGGGCGCCGCTCTTTATGGCTCATTGAGGGCGGGGCAGGGGGCATGGTCTTTGGACGCCCAGTACTCAAAGTCTTGTGCCATAAAAACGGCGTCAGAAATGAAGCAGCCGTTGGGCCACAAACAGAACCGACAATCAACACTGAAAGCCAGAACAGACTCCACGGGGATGCGAACCAAATAAGAAGAAATAAAAACAACCAAAAAACCACTCAAATAATAGCTAAACAAATGCTAAATAATTCATATCGAATTTTTAATGCCCTCGTGCAAATATTGACTCATACATTGAGCACATTGCAATTGAAAATAATAAACAGCTGAACCAATTAACATCAATTTGTTTACGTTATTGTTATTGTTTGATTTAAGTGTATAAAAAAAGAACAATTTTTTCAACGAATTATTGTTTTTTTTTTTTTTTTTAATTCAATAAAGCTATTTAAATACATGCGAAGCTTACAAAAATTGTTTGATTTAATAAAAAGGTATCAAATGTATTTCAAAATAAATATAATTAAGATTCCAATTCAAATCACTTCTGTAAATACAATTTTATTTTTGTGTGGCCTTTTCTAAAAAATGTTCAATAGAAATATATTAATCCATTAATAAACAAAGACTGAATATGAATATGAATATGAAAGGCTGCACATACATTGATTTGAAGCTAATAATACTTTGGAATGAAATATGCAAACAAGGAAAACATGTTGTTAATAAAGTTAAATGAAAGTTAAAGTTAATAAAAGTTTATTTTATTTGAAAACTATTTACGGAAAAAGATGATTGCATCGAATTAAGAATGAAATTACAAAAGCACAAATTTCAGATTTGTATTAAAATCAAAGTTAATAATTAAAGATCTGGCAATACTTTTCCAAATGTTTAAGACATGCTAAATCCAAAAACGCATCGGAGACAAATGGAGAGTAGATCGAGCATTGGAGAATATCAAATATTCCGCAAAATTTAACTTTTTATCTATGATCTAAATATCTGAGTAGAAATGTTTTCTGATTTACAGTCATCCTTTTGAAAAAAACATTGAATGAGTTAAATTTTTTAAATGTTATTCTGGATATTTTCAACAATAAAGGATATAATATTCAAAGGAAAACTTATTTCCGAGTAGTTGAAACATTCAAGGCAAAAGTTACATCCGAGTAGTTGAAACATTGGTAAGCAGATTTTAAATACTACTGATCATTTTTGAAATTTTAGCCGAAAAAAGGCCAACTTGCGCAGCACTCATTGCTCTGAGCTGGCAAACTGTGAGTCGCTGACTGTTTTTGGCAAATCGAGTGCCGGTAGCAATGAGCAGCTAAATTTGGTATTTGCTGCCTAACTTACGATACGGCCATCGCAATGTAAATGGAAACCTCAAAAGCTCACTGAACTTGGCAACTCACAGAGACGCACGGCCGCAAACTGTGCCGTATACCAACGACAATTTATGTGGCAACTGTTGTTGTTGCTGCTGTTATTGTTGTTGTTGTTCTTCCTGCCAGTTGGCAGTCGCTTGGAGGCACGCATTTATTATTTTTCTTAATTAAATCTTCAGTTCGCTTTATTCAGGCTGGCCTTGATATGGATTTATATAGATTTATACAGCCCCTGGATGCATGCAATGCAATGCAATTGCATGGCAAATGACATGCCGTTGAGGCCATGGTCCTGCCCCTGAGAGCTGAGAGCTGCTACAACATTGAAACCCATTTCAGTTGAGCCGGGCAACGTCAACGCGAACGCCACTAATTAAGCCTAATGGCGCATGAAACATGCATTAAAACTAATGTGCAATCCTTGCAATCCTGCCCACTCCACATCCTCTAACCCAAGCCTAGCGCAACATCCGTTCCTTCAATTCAACTGGGAACCTAACCGAGTCGAGCCGGGTAGAGCTTGGCAGAGCCGAGCCGAGTCAATGTTAATGGTCTCTGCCTAATTTTATGGCGCACAATACAAGCAAACATATTTATATTATATACACATATATGTATATGTGTATACGTATTTGTATATGAATATATATTTTTCCAACAACATTTGCGTTTTATTGCGTGCTATGCCGTTTATATATAAATATATATATATATATATATATATACTAATACATATTATACATATATATATTTAGTGAGAGATATAGTGAGAAAGAGAGAGAGAGAGAGAGAGAAAGAGAGAGAGAGATATCTATCTATCCGTAATTAAAGCAGCTGTATTTATCACAATTTAAAGCAGAATGGTACGCATGCACTGCAAGAAATGAAAAAGGGTAAATTTCATTGTCATGTCCTAAAAGAAACCATCCACTAGACATTCCGCATAGCTGGGATTGAACTCCTAACCACTATGCCCCACTATATACAAACTATTGAAATTGAATAATAATTGAATAATATAAATAAAAAGCATTTTACCTTAACGTTAATACTTAATATGTAGTTGAATGATAAATCTGTAGCATAGGCTTGAGCCATTATTGACAAATTTGAAATTTTTTTTAGCTTGGAAGAAAACTCTTGCAATCATCATCATAGGGGTTTTGTTGAAATGGTTAAGAATGAATTTAAATAAGATAAAATGCATTCATCTCACGTTTGAGTGAAGTCGAGTATTTGATTATTGTGTAATTTTGAATTGAACTTAATTGGAATAAAAAACATTTACCCAGGCTCTCCTCAGTTACGCGCTGCCTCAAGGCAATTTCGATTGAATTAGCTATCGATTGATTCATTTCGCTTTAGCCCGGCCACAGGCAAGTGTGCAGCACATTGATCATTATGACTTGTAGCACACTTGTGTGGACACAGCAGCAGCAGTAGCCGCGCGAAAGCAAAAGCAAGAGCAACAACTACAACGTGACTTGAGTTCAGTTAAGGCTGATTGCCAGCCCCGCAGGATGCTTGAGCCAAGTCAGAAACTGACAAGGAGCAGTTAGAGTTGGAGCAGGAGCACCAGCTAGGCGCCCACTAATGAAACATTATGGCTGTCGTAACCCGGCCACGCCGCACAAATCCACTAAAAACGTTTACGGCTTACGTGCAACATGGTTGACTGACTGCCTGGCTGCCTGCACCACTAAACTCAACAGCGACATAAGTGGCACGTAGCTGTGACTGTGGCAACGGCAGAGGCAGAGGCAGACGCAGCAGCGGCAGCAGCGTCAGCAGAGGCAGCTGCCACAAAAGTGTCCTGGCAAATTGCTGGCTGCAACACGTTCTGTGGCCGAGTAGCTGCAATTGATTTTTGCACTTGACGGTTCAACAAATACACCAATTTTTTGACTGCCCTAGACAGACACAGACTCGTACTTGTGTTATATATAAATATATATATTTTTTCTTTGAATGTATATGCTAGTTATGAGAAATTTACAATTTATATGCTTTGTCGCTTCATTGAAGCAATAAATTTAAATTTTTACAAAATGCCGTGAAACGATATGAAAACATTTGACAATGATATATATGCGTATGCGTAGCGCTCGAGAGCCTTCGTCTGTCAAGCGGAAGCAGCTTACGCACGGTTGCATTACAACCGGAAGTCACTCAGGGGGTGGGAGTTGGAGAGATAGATATAGAGAGAGAGAGAGAGAGAGAGAGAGAGAGAGAGAGAGAGAGAGAGAGAGAGAGAGAGAGAGAGAGCGAGAGAGAGCGAGAGTAGGAGAGGCGCACACAACTCGAACGAATGTCAACATGTTGATAACAAAATACACTTTGCACAAAATGTTTTGTTCAGCGTACACAAAGCTGCAATGAAAAGTTTTTTATATATATGTATAACATATGTAGATATACATATATAACATTTATATAAAAGTTTGGCCTGCAAATGCTAGCGTTTGAATGCTCTTCAATATTTTATAAGTTATTGTTGAAACTTTGTCGTTCGCAGCTCGAATGTTGGCTTTTAAATTTGTATAAAAATGAATATGTATAGCAAATATTACGCATCAAATACAAATAATATTTTGTTATATCTAAAAGTTGGGATTGACTGAAGAGAAAAGTATATTTCCATGCAAAATAGAACAAAAGATTCGTTGAAAAATACTTTATTACGTTCGATATTTTAATGTATTTATAAATATTTGAAATATAAAATAAATAAATTACCTTTTTCAGTATATATATATTTCAATAGTTTAACTTTTTGAGATTAAAAAAATACATAAATAAAAATGATCATAATAAAAAATAAATATACGGAAAATAAATTGATTCGGGCTATACGTTTCAATTTAATAAACTATATATATATATTGCATATATTTCTGGCATATTTTTCATAAATCTCATTGAAGTCGAAGGATCATATATATATCGCTGTTTTTTGCCTTGGCTTTTGTTATATATGGCCAACTGACAGTTAGTCAGCCAGTCAGCGCTGGCTTTTACAAATATGCAATGCATTTCATTTGTTTCAACTCGGGTTTTGTGTCTTGCTCGCTGCCCGACAAGCTTTCAATGTGCCGTTGACTTAAAAATTATAATCATTTTTATGAAAACAATAAAAGTGTCGAGGCGCTTGGCTGACCTGCCACAAAGCCAAAAACGAGAAAGAAAAAAATAAACAAAACAATAAACTTGTGCAACAATTTGGCTACGCTAAAATTAATGAAATTTATGTTCTTGTTGCTCGTTGTTATATCAAACAGTTTCCATTGTTTTGCGGGGGCGCTGCGAAATGAAAAACAGTTATTATTTTTTTAATTTATAGCCGCGCAGGAAGGTTTATGAAACGCTTGTCCAACAGCGGGCGAATAAAGGCAAAACTTTCGCATTGTCATATTGTTGTGTTCCGAATGGTGCACAGTGAATCCTGCTGAACATGACTCGAAGCAAATAACAATAGTAGGAGAGACATAGAGAGAGAGAGAGAGAGAGAGAGAGAGCAAGAGAATGACTATGAAAACCTCTAGACATAAAGCATTCTTTGTATAGATTATGGCACATTGGTTAACAAAGCGA
Organism: Drosophila borborema; assembly: GCA_030914335.1. Classification (NCBI taxonomy): domain Eukaryota; kingdom Metazoa; phylum Arthropoda; class Insecta; order Diptera; family Drosophilidae; genus Drosophila; species Drosophila borborema. The sequence goes on along the minus strand of JAUESP010000003.1, from coordinate 584,939 downwards.
ACCGAGTGGAGTCGAGCACCAAATACTTTGAAATGTCATCTGCTAAACAAACTTTTGTGCTCATTGCACTTAAGCGAACCGTAAAAGGTTAACTATATATATGCAATTAATTGTATGCATTAGATGAGTAGATAAATTGGCTAAGCGAAGCAGTCAAGGAGAAAAGAGAGCAGTGAATAAAGCAATTAATTTTTTTTTGTATTTAGCGTATATTCTATACCAACAATTATTTGTATTTTTTTCAATATCTTTTAATATATGTATACTTGGCAATAGTCTCTTTTCCTCTTAACCTGTCTTTCCATTATTAGCATAAACTCGACTTTAGACTTTAGTACTCCTTAATCACTAGCTTGAATAATTGTAATTGTTAACTGCATACTTTTGACTTGCCCACATCTTTCTCGTTCTCTCTCTTCTGCTGCTTTATCCAATTTTCTCTTTTCTTGTTCTCCATTGTTTTTCACACTCTTTGCAGACTTTATTTTGCATAAATTGCTGCTTAGGCAGCAGTGCAAAAGAAACTTTTCATAACTTAAATTGCAAATGCAATGCTATTAACACTGCACTACTGCACACACACACACACACACACACACACACACTCACACATACAGCAACTTGATCAACCAATTTGCATATAATAAAAGCGCCAGCTATAATAATCCGCTTTGGCCCGGCCCCCATCCACACGTGCCGAATTGCATGCAACACTTTTGCATACCAAATGCGTTTACTTTTTAAGGTTAACAGCATGCTGGCCACAACAACAACAACGACAACAACAACAACAACAAGAAGAAACAGCAACTACAAAAAATACGTAGAACAAGAGCGTGTGACCAACTCGTAATTAGAAAACAACATTGCCGAGTTTTGGCGCTGTCCTTAGTTTATGTTAATTTAAGGCGCTACACAGCAAAAAATAAAATAATTAAAAAAACTAATTTGTATGCCAAATAGAATTTCACTGAGCTTTTATGTGCAGCATGAAGGAAGAAGACTTCTAAAGAGAGAAACATGATTGCATTAAAAAACCACTGCCTACTTTTCCGGGCAGTTCCATATATGCAAATTTTATATATTTTTGTTTGTAATTTTGTATTATTAGTATGTAGTAATAGATGAATGTAATGAACACCTTTTGAGAAACAGGAATTCACGAATATTCATCGTAGATGAATAAATGCTAAAATGATATAGGGTGTAAATACGGAAACATTATAAAAGAATCTTTGATATCAATTATTCGTTACAAAACAAAACTAGAAAAGCACTTCCACTGGCAATGATGATGCGTTTCTTAAGATTATGAGAAATAGATTGTGAAGAAGAAAGATAAGAAACATATTACTACGCTCTGTAGTATTTGTATTCGTACCCATTTTAATTCGATTCATTCAAATGTTAGTTAAACTTGAATTTGAAGATGAACCATATATGAATATTATTATATATTATATATTTCTATATTATATTCATTAGATTTAAGGCAGCATTGGTTTTTACTGTGTAGACGACTTAACCTACATACATGCACTAGTAAAGCACGCACACTCATACACGCACAGCCGTTGCATTTTTATATATGAGGCATGCATTATATAAGCACTAACAAATGCTCGACTACAATAACAACAACGATATCAGCTGCTGCAAATATGTGGCACACACACAAACACACACACACGCATACACAAAATATGTCAACACACACCTGCACACACGAAAATTGGCACTAAGAACACGCTGGAAAATGCAACAACACAACAACAACAACACTTGGAAAATTGTGCTCATGTTTGACTTTGATGCAGTGTTTAAAATGTGTTTTCCATTCTCTTTCAATTTAGCGCTCGACCTAAAAGAATGCTGCATCATTAGTGTCAAGCTTTTGGCCAGACTTTCAGCCAGAGTGAAACAGTGAACTGGGCTGGCGGCTCATTAGGACAACAGCAAAAGCGCATTACGAGGGCCAAACGACAAGTTCCTAAGTCAACTTAGACAACCAGACAAAGCATTCATAATTACGCCCGGCAACAACAGCAACATCAAGGCGAATACAGTTGCTGTGTCTAGTCAAAAAGTCAAGGCCACGCCCCGTGCTCGTGCCGCACATCACGCCTCCAGGCCCGCGTCATAGTGAAGCATGAACATAGCTTGGGCAGCAAACAGAAATAATTTGTGCCACTCAAAGCTCTGCAGGATGCCGGCGAGCTGATGCGCTCCAGAAGACCAGCAACAGCAGCAGCAGAAGAAGAAGACAACGTCCTTTCAAGGAAGAGGGGAGACAAATTAAGAGCACTTGCAAATTGTTGTCGGGAAATTGATATATTCGATTAGCAATCTATAAAGTTGAGCGAGGACAAAGACGAAGAAGAAGACGTAGACGAAGAAGCCCTAGCAAGCAGCCGGAGATACCGGTGCCATTTTGAATTTATCAGTGCACGGGACACGCCCATTCGCCCATACGCCCATACGCCCACACACCCACACGCCCAAACGCCCATCGGCAGCTGCGTTGGCATTGTGTGAAAACAAGTAGAAGAAAATTTACATCCTGTGCTCCACGCATTAGCCGCCTTAAGCCGAGTCATGCCTGAACAGGATAATTACGATGATGAGGTAATTTTCATTGTTCAACCAGCGACAATCAACACACACCCACACACACCTACACACACCCCCGCTGACAAATAAATATGTTTTATGCATAAATATCATTAGGCATAATTAATTTTAAAACAAATATTTAAACACGTGTGCGTGTGGCCCTCCCAACCCAGTCGACAACTGGAATAAAGTATTCTGGGCATACACTCGGAGAAATCAAAGAGTACATTATATAAAATATTTTCAAATTGCAAAATTTTGTAAGTCGACGTAGTAAATGAAACTTATTTCAGTGGAATTTCTATGGAAACAAAATGCTGTCACTAGTATTTTTCTCTAAGTGTAAGCAGTATCTGCTTGGCGTGAATTGCGCATTCACAGTGACCTTCAAGCAAATATATTTTTAGAAAGAGCTCTTAAAGTAACTTACAGTTCTTTGTAGAAAAAAAATTCCTTCTGAAGAAAAGAGAGAAAACTACAAAAAGAAATTATTTTTTTCTTTTAATTCATTAGAATTTCTGAAGTTAACTTTAATTTCAGTAATTATTTTAATGAAATTTATTTTTGGTTTTCTATTTAAATAAACGTTTAAAACTAACTAAAAAAAAATCGAAGGAATTAAAAAAGAAAAAAAAAAAAAAGAAATAAAAATAAAAAGTTTAAATATTTAGTATATATATATAGAACAATGGATAATTGATTTAAATTGGTACCATAAAATTAAAACTTATAATGGTATTCTTTTGTAAATAAACGTTTGGTATTGTAGAATTTAATTTCAATAAGTTGAAGAAAAAGTTAGTAAATGCAAAGTTTGTCTGCTTTGAGCTCTGGCGGTGCATTAAATTTTCCAAATTAAAAACCTGTTTTTTAAACTGAACAAGTTTGCAAAATAAGTGAGTGAAAAATCTCTTTGGTCTGCTAGAGCAGCACTTCAATATTCAGATTTTAACTTGACTAAGTGCAACACTTGGCCAAAAATAAAAAAAAAAAAAAGAAGAAAAAGTTGATTCAACAACTGGCAGGGAACACGAACTTGAGCATCATCTAGCTTTTTAATGCAGATGTTGATGGCTAGGTCAACTTTAGCAGGCACTCTCACGCACCGCTGCACACTTAACGGCGTTCCTAAAGAGGGCCATCCAGCAGAGGATAGGGGATCGGGGATAAGGGGCTACGGACTAGGGGCGAGAGGCCAGAGGCAAACCACTGTGCAGCCGGCAGCCATGATAATTGAAATAAATTCCGCATGTAATTCAAATGCAAAGCGCTGACAGGACGCTGACAACAATTGCAAAATTGAATTATCAAAGCTTTGCGTGTGTGCCATTTGCATACGAAAACAAAGAGCGCAAAAGTAGAAAGGGGACGACTGCGGTGCTGAACAAGTGCACAAAGATAAACAGCCCGTCGAAATGGCAATCAAACAAATTCAGGCGTTTTCGCAGCAATTAGCTGAGAGGAGAGTTCCAGTCGCGAACAAGTTCAATCGTTGAAGCAAAATCAATTTGCTGAATAACGTTCGTTTTGGAGTCGTCAACTTTCTTCGTTCACTAGTTGAGTCATGACTCGTGAGCGATTCATTTGAATAACTTATTCCGTTCATTTGGTTCATCAACATATTGTTCATGAATAGCAGACGAGCTTATCGCAATGAACCATTCATGAACGATTGAACAAAACAAATTGTTCAGAATCAATTGAACAATTCAGCGCAGACTATTCTTTATAACTGACTGAACTATAATGCACTGTTAACTGTACAAGTGCACAGCTCGATTCGAGCTCTAGTCCTCTTCAATTGCATAGTGAAAAGTGTTGCCTACCCCCAAGCGCTTTCTATGCAATTGGAATAGTGTTGCCATAATCGATTGTCTTCATTAATTATTCCGGGCTAATGACTCTGAACAATTACCACCCAGGCGAATTACAGTTAAATTCGGAGCCCTGTAGGCAACTGATTAAGAGTTTTGTATATAATTAGCAGATATTGCACGGCTGAATAGTTTGTAATTAGTTTTGAATTGAATGAAAAGCTTAAAGAACATATTGTCAATTATATTGATGATATTTATGTATATCTTTAGAAATATATAGTATTTATAATAATTTCGCCCAAATATACAAGTTAAGTAAATTTTTATACTATTTTTTAAATGATTATATTCTCGCTTTTTAGATGATATCTTGTTTATTAACATTTAAGCGTTTACCCCAGCAGTCAGACTATATAAATCGTAAAAGCTATAATATATATACTCTTATTTACATATTATAAATTACTGCTATGTGTGACACCTTCGCTGTCAAACGCCACGTTTCATTTGAACTATCAGTGTGAGCATATTAAATATGTGTTTTATACTTTTTCTGAAGACAAATTCATGTTGCTTAACGACATTTGACAGACGCGACACCTGCTGCAAGAGAGCGAGCGAAAAAAAGCAATCATGGCCATGTAATGGAAGCTTGAGTATGTGTTGACATGGACGCAAATACAGAGAGCTAGATAGACACAGAGGTGTGCACACACACACATACACATCCACACACATATATAAATATACACACACAGGGACAGATTAAAGATGCGCGTGGCAGTTATAGCGAACGCTATGCCTTTATGGCCTTGAGCTAAACTGTTGTTGACAACGGCAGCCGTTGAAGGCGGTGCGGGACGGCGCCAAGCGGGACACAGACAATGGTACTAGCGCACCGGAAAGCCAGACACAGACGACAACGTTGACAGAGTTGCCTAATGCGACCACCTTCCCGCCTCAGTTCGCATCACCCTTTGCAATTGCAGCACTAGGATGCTAGGACGTGTCTGCGTATCCTTTGCAATCGTGCCCTGTGGGTCTGTTTATGGATTTCATGTTTGTCAGGAAGGCAGCAAGCCATAAAGATTGGCTTGTAATGTCGCCCAGTTGCAAAATGCAATATTGTTGGAAGCTTTCAGCATTTACAAGAGATGCCAACTCTTGGAACGTGTAAGGTGCGCCAAAAAAAGAAAATAAATGAAAAAAGGAAAAAAAAGAATAATGAAGGACAACAGATTTGACATTTCCAACAATAAATTGAAGCGATCGCAGTAGTTGAATTGATTTCGTAACACAAATTTAAATTATGTTAGGTTTTTGCTGCAGATGGAATTTTACTTTAACTATTTCGTATTTTAGCTTTTAATTAAAGTAGTCATAGTATTTGCACGAAAGCTTTTAATTAGCATCAAGCGAATTATATATATTATGTTAAATGCATAAGCCGATTATACTATATCTTTATTTGAGTTATGCAACTGTCAGCACATAATGTCCCCTTCATTGACTGCTAAATGCGCTTAACACCTGGCTAAACTTCACTTTGATCCCGGGAACGTCACTAAATGTCCTTTGGGCGGTGTAGCCACTGCTCACGCCCTCAATCGGTGTCTATTTTTAATGCGCTTAAGTGTATGCAGCATAAATTTTTCGCTTACAGCTTAATAGCTGTGGAAACTAATGCAAATAACTGACGGCAACTTTGAACTTTTATACAACAAAAAAGCAAAAACAAAAAAAAAAGAGGCAAAAGGAAAGCTATAAAGAAAGAAATTTGCAAAAGTTGGCAATGCTCTCAGCTCAACCGCAAAAGCAGCTAATGCGCTTAGAGAGCAGAGCAGACTAAGGAGAGAGTGTGGCAAGTGGATATATATTCCATAAAGTACGACTAGTTGTTCGTTTCGACGGACACTCGTCCCTGTATCCGTTACTGTCCGGGGGCCAGTGAGTCCATTATGGGCATTATGTATAAATACGCTCTTAGTCCACTTCTTCCTGCTGGAGTGCCAGCGTATTGCAGCTAATTTGTGCATAGCTCCAGAACTTTAACTTTAACTCGGAGCTTTAACTTTAGCTTTCGCTGTGTGTGTGGCTCAACTAAGGCTCAACCAGGCAAACAACACGTTTTCTCCAGAGGGCCTCAGTCGAAAATGAGTTACTAATGTTTTTGAGTTCATTGTGGACTCTAAGTCCCAATACAAACTAAACAAAGCTCGCTAACAACAATGCTTAGAAATTCAGGTGCTAAGCTCCTTTATTCAGGTGTGCATTAATCATCAGTTAGTCAATCAATTAATCAATCGGCTTAGGCAACCACCTTTGCATTAGTGAATTGAAAAAGTCTTCTACTTTGAATGAATAACTTTTTGCGACTGATTTTAATATTTATAAGTTACTTAGTCAAGCAGAGAAACAATCAGACATTTTAATCGATTTAACTTAGAATCAAAGTTGAATGAATCTTACTTTCAGTTATGTATATGTCGAGACGTAATTAGTAAACGACATTCACTCACTGAGAGAGTAAGAGATCGCTGTATATTCTATTACAATAGAGTGTGTGTGAGTGATATGGTATTCATGCTGAAAGCATTAATGTTTAGACAGTGAAAGTGAACGGTGCGCTTAAGATTATTCGCCATACGCAATTAACGAAGTAATAATATCTGCCGGCCAAACGAATACTAGCATCAACCCTGACATATATATATTTGTACTTAGCAGTAGGTTTATTATACTGAGATAGTTAGTCGTTCAATATTTGCCTCACTCTTTATAGATTGGGCCATATTTCAATCATAAATCCGTTGTACATCACAAAACAATCTGACAATCAATCAGTCAGAGCAAACACCATCAGTGAATCAATCAAGCAATCTGATTTAATCAACCTAGAAAGTTAAGCTAGGATAAACATACATTCGTATATAAAAGATAATTTATACTTTAATCATCAATCAATTTTAACTTATTAGGTAATCCGAGAATCAATCAATGTGTGCAAGTAAGTCATTTGTTTGGCTCTCATAAATTGGAGTGTTGTTATAAGTTTACATATTAATTATTGTTTTCTCTGAAATCTATTGTTAATTACCAATTCCATCAATCATTCAATCAATTAGATTAAATCAACCATGAACATTTAGTATATAAGCCTATAGTAATCTTTGCCACATTACAACAAAAACTCTTTTAAAGATATGTCAATCAATCAATCACTTGTAAGTCTTAATCCATTCGACTTACGCTCGAATTTATAATTTTAGGGTAAGGAAGTTTCTTGTCGTTTCCCTGAGCAAAATCCTATTGTTAAATCGTTATCAGAATTCGGCTGACTTAACTAGAGCTGATTTAATAGCTCTGAATATTGACTTAATCTTTGTTTTGACAGCAGTTGCTGGTTGCCGCAGGACCTTTGGCTTCGCCTAATTGCGGGTCATTAAAAATTTATTGAAATAAATAGCACGCATACGCCTCGTGGCTGACTGCTCCGCCGATAGCCTGGTAAAATATGAGCTGCGGGCAAAATGGATGTCGGCAAATTACTTTTAATTCTTTTAGCTTTAACGGCAACTCATCAAGTTGAGTATTTAAATTTCATTTATGCTCGTTATATTTGCACATTTGCCGAGAAATTCGACTGCAATCATCTTGAGTGCTTTCTTCAGCACATGCTAAAAGAAAGTCCTTAGAGTGGCGAATGCCCGGAACCCATAAAACACATACAACAGCAATTCAATTCAATTAAACGAAGTATCAGCCCAACCCTCCAGTTATTAAATATATTTCTGTATATATCTTGTGAAGTTTACAGATGTTAGTGAACAGTGACTTCCAATTACTGCTCGCTCTGCTATCAATCTATCTACATTTTTATATAAATATATGAAAAGAAAACAGCAAGAATAAAAAAAAAAAAAAAAAAAAAAAGAAAAAATAAAATATGAGAGAAACTACTAGTCACAACTACGTTTCGTTTTTGAGGTCTTTTAGTTCTCACTTCAGTTTGCTGTTGCTTCAGGCAGTCGTAAAATCGAGTGTGTGTGGCTTATAAATATACATGAACATATCTCTGCAATAGCACTGGAATACACCTGTGCAGCACATGTGCAACACCTGTGCGGCGTGTTAATTGTAGCCCGCAGCCCTCTTCATGCAACTGATCTAATTGCAAGGGTTGCCAGCAAATATTTATGCGATTTGAATACTGAATCGGATAACACTTAACGTTGAGTATATAAGCGACAAAATGAAATTCACTCATGGTCTTGAAACAAGTAAATTGATTGCGAAATTAATATTTTCCCCAGCATTGAATGGACCATAAAATCATTAGACGAGAGTGCACAGAATTATATATTTCAAATTACATATTGACGGACTGGCAGCAAACTATATATTATACAGTCAATATCCAATGAATAAAGCTCACAGTTTATAATCATAAATTCTTTTTTATTGAATAAAAATATATATGTATGAATTTCTTTCATTTATTAATTTAATTTTTTAAATTGAAAATAATGTAAATAATGTAAACTAAGAATATATGCGTTTATAGTCGAACATTTCAAAATGTTGTAAATGATATTTCCGTTTTATTGGAAATTTAATGTATTATGTGTTTCGTATAGGTAACTCAATCCCATACTCATATAATCTACTAGTATCTATGATATTCTTAATAATAGTTAGATAGTATATTTAGGTTGTTCGATATCAGAATGAGCTAAATGAGCTATTTCTGCGGAATATTATTTCTCTACAAATTGGTAAATAACTTCTGTCTGATTTCTTTTATGATAACTTCCCCTCGCATTAGAGCTTTCACCGTTATTTGGATCCGGCACACAATTAATACGTAATTATATTTTTCCGCTAGGCAAAAGCTCTGGTTCAGCATAATTAATTAATTATCCTGCAATGGAAATCTTTTCTGTATGTATGTGTGCATATATGTACATATGTATGTATGTAAATGTTTATGGCTGACATGATTGACTAAACAACTGACTTAATGACTGAGTGATTATGCTAACCAATAAAATGGGTAAAAGTCGGTGTCAGCGCGTACGAGTTCGTTCCTTCGTTAGGATTGCCACAGTTCACAAATTTCTTCACAAAAAAAAAAGAAGAAATAAATTAAGAAATTGTTGTTGAAATTGGTTGTAGTTATTGTTTTGCTGTTCGCTACATTAAGTATGCATTAGGCGTGGGTATTGTAAAGAATTGGCTGCGGCTCAATTTGTATGCATACAGGCATAATACCAGACATATACATATATTGCCAATTGTACACTGAGCGAAATGCTATATTTTCATTTCTATGTATGGAGAGAGCAGATTAAATGACTTCGTGATTAAATATGTAAATATATATTATAATACGAATTCAATATACGATTATTAATATTCAATACAAACATTTTTCAATGCTACTTCTTTGTTCAGACATATGTCTAGACTCAAATTCATTTATTTTAGAATTTTCTCAATATTTAGTTTTCTATTTAAATACTGTTAACCAGCAATTATATAAACAAATTTTGTATATTTGAGAAATCGCTAAAAATAATCGTTTCGACTTCAACTGAAGAAAATGAGTTAAAGCTACTTGACTCTTGCGCTAAGTGTATGTGTGTGAAAGAGTGTTTGTGTGTGCGTGGCTGCCTCTGTGTGCGTGCGTGCACTGTCTAGTAAGTTTTGCCTCCTTATGAATTAGTCAAGCAGTTATTTTGCGTACGAGTTCAACAACCTTGAATATTCTGTATGCATGGTGAATCATAAGTTGAGAAAGGCCTACCCTAAAAGGTTGAATTTGCGTTGCATCCCTTATGGCATCTAATTGCTTCTTTGTTTTATTTATTTATTTTTTTTTTTTTACCACAAATATTTTCGGGTCCCTAATGTGCAGCACGTGCCTTTAATTGCGATATTTCTGCTCAATACAAAAAAAAAAAAAAAAGACTCATTATTTCTTTTTCCTAAATGCGTATCATATTACTTAAGAAATCTGGAGATTGTGGAGGGGTCGTGATTTGAGTATCTCATCCCTCTGCTATAATCTAAACAAAAATATAATAAATATGTGTATACCATGTTATACTATTAAATAAATAATATTAATATTGAAATCATATTAAATTGAAAATTGAATGATAGTTTGAATGAATTTCAAAATATTTATTTACAGCTTATCGAATAAATCCACATATATATTTCTGAAATCATAAACTAAGTAAACTAAGTACATTGTTTTCTCAATTTCATATTTCATTTTTCCAGTTGGTTTCTAGCAACCCGAATCAACGCAACTGGCGCGGCATTCTCATCGCTCTGCTGGTGATTATTATTGTCCTGGCCCTGATTGTAACCTCGGTGGTAAGTGGAAAGCTTGTGGTAAACATTTTCGGTGTACATTTTATATTCCTTGATTGAGAATCAAGTGACGCAATGCAATGAAAATATTCATTAAAAATCCATTTCCAAGAAGTTTTGATGTTATATCTTTTGTATATAAAAAGAGAAAAAGATTCCAATGAAATTAATGCTACACGTTATATTTACTCACAAACACACACACACACACACACAGCTGTACATATACACATACGCATAAAACCACAAGATTCACAATAATACATTGCAATTGTATTTTGTTTTTTGGTCACAATGTACAAATGAAAAATGTGTTGAAATCATGTCGGATGCTCCCGACTTTGCAATACGCTGTTTACAGTTCTTAACATACGAAACTTTCGTACTTTGCTGCTGAAAGCTGAGCACGAATATGCTCGCTCTTGCTCGCCTGTGAACAGTGTATTATGACAATTGAAAACCTCAAATGTTATTTGTGTAAATACGTTTCGCTCATTTTTGTCTTCTTCTTTGTTTGTTTATTTATTTTTTTTCTTTACAACCTGGCTGCGTGATATTTGTGCACCTCTTTGAAATTCCTTTTCCATTTTCCCATTGTTTCCATTTTGTGTTGATGTTGCTCTCTCGTTCGTTGTTGTGCTGTGTTGTCCTACTGCGCATATAGAAAACAACATATAAAATTTCTGCATTTATCAAAAAAGGTGCTGCTCACGCCCCCCGATGAGGGACCGCGCGTTAAGGGGCAACGCATCAAGCTGCAGGACATTGTCGACGGACTCTACGTGCCCCAGCGTGCAAATGGCAGCTGGATCGACGGTAAGTTTCACAGCTAGCACTAGATAAATATGAGTCTCTTTTTCAACTTTCCTCAATGTCTAGCTAAGGTGTTTTACTTTCATATTACATTAGTTGGTTAAGTTGCTTTCTAAACTTTAATGAACTTAACTGTTAATTAAGTTTATGTTGCTAGAAAAATAGAGGAGCCGATTGATTCCCTGCATAATAAATTTATTTCCATTTAAAAGGGTCCACTTACTCAAAGAAAACTTTTTCTTAGCCAAATATTTTCTAAATGTGTTGAGCTAATTTCTTTATCCCTGCAAAATTTAAAGAGAGCTAGCTCTAAATTGAGCATCATTTTGTTTAAATAAGCGTTAACTATTTATCAATTGGCAAAAGCAGAGAAGCTCACATTACATCCAAATTTTTCTTAATTGATTGATTGCCACGGAAAATCTGTTTTTCATTAAATAAAACAAAATCAATATGCACATGAAATTAAAATAATTAAATACAATATGCCTATTTAATTAAATATTATTCTATCAGGAAGTCAATTAAAGTGAAATTGCTATATGTGAAATAAATATTATTTGATATTAAATTATTAAATTTTAAATTGAATATATATCAAATTATGAATGAAAATAACAACAGTTATTTATAGTCGTCACTTTAACTCTGGTATGTCGAGCTGAATTGCTGCTTGATAAACTTATTCTTTCATGGGATTTTGAACTAGAAGTAATCCTGTAGTAAGCTGCAAATACAAGAGGATTATTTATAGCCTAAAAGTGGAATGGAGTCCTTCTTAATCCTATGAGAACTACGATTCCGTTCTCTAAAGTTTCTTTTTCTACTTCCCGTGCTGCAGTTTCCTTCTGAACCCGTCAGCTTGTATTGTCTTATATCCTATATTAGTAAAATTTGGTGTATTCAATCAGTTTAGCTGGCATTAAGTAATGTTAAATAACAACCTAAGTGGACATTGTGAAGATATACCTAAATCACAATTTATAGCTTTTTATTTTCTTTTCCCATTTCGCAGCTGAGGAGTTTTTGTATCAGGATCATCTGGGTCGCATCTGCCTGCTGAATGCAACCAATCGCACGGAACGTGTTCTCATGTCTAATGTGACATTTGTAAGTACATTTTTATCCCTTGCCCTGGCCTGCGCTATGGGCCTGCAGTGTGCGCTTTTTGCTTATCTGGGAGCTGAATAAATATTTGCAGCATGTTATTTACGATTGGGGGTGTGGGCGGCAAGGGGGCGCGGCCACTGCTATCTCAAGGGTACACACTTGACTTGGCAGCCAAACAGTTGGCAGGCACTGTTAACTGATACACACATACGCACACTCACACATACAGACACAAATACAAACGCACACAGAGACAGACTAGAGCGAACGCAGGAGAGTAGGCAAAAACAAATGAGCCAAGTTATCGCTACGCCATAACGATAAAAGCCAAACGATTCTTATGTCAATGCTTGGGTAAACATGAGCCAGGAAATAGACGCTGTAATGTTGTATGTATGTAAGTATTTACACTGAAGGGTTGGGGTAGCTATTCGGCTGAAACGATTTTCTAATGAATAATGCGCGTTCTGAAATTGAAAAACAAACAAATAAGGAAACATAAATGTTTTATGGATACACGCCAAAGGCGACCACAGAAGTAGAGCCAGCTTTCGACAACTGCCTAGCAGACTCAAGCTCCCTTTAGTGGCTCCCTTCAAGTAACAAATGCAGCAACAAGTGCACAAACTGAAGACTGCCAACTGCCGACTGCAAGACGCAAAGCAAACACAATCGCTTGTGTCAACACTCGACAAATAATTAATGAGCTGCCAGCAGAAAGGAATCAGTCAGCCAAAGTGGATAGTATTTGAGACTAAACATAGTCATTTCAGCTTATACTCAGCTAAAAGTAGAGTTACACTTTTCAGATTCATGCTCAAAGAAAAGTTTTATTTGGGTTTATCTATATTTTTAGAATATACTCAAAATTGCTTAGCAAGCAATACGAGTATTTTTATTACAAATTTAAATTAAATAAATACATAAAAAATAATATGTTATGTTTAACTAACAAAATTCATTAGTTACACAGCTTGCAAATATCTGTTGATTGTTTCTTAATGTCTGCAAATGTCTTTCACTCACACTTTGACAAAAAGCCCAACGAGCAACGGAATGTATTGTTTCTTCAATGAGACTCTTCGAGCTATCTGGTCAACTACCTCATTGTGAGCCTCATTGTGCAAGCGTCCATCGTATCGCTCCATGAATGATGCTCGTTAAAAGAGCATCACAAGAATAAATATACGAATATGAATTACTTACCATATTTTATGAGTATATGCAATGCTAAACTCAAGACTGTGACATAATTTGATCTACAAAGATCTCATTGAGCCAATCAAATTAATAAAACAAATAAATATTTTATTGCCTACATTTTCAGTAAATTATATTTTCATAATATATTTCTTGCAGTGTAGCTTTTTGACCAAGGCAACTAGTCAAATGAATTAACATATATATCAAAGTATTTACAATATTTGAATGGGATTATAGGAAAAGCCATTTAAGACTGTAGTGAGTGAAAAAGTATGAGCTCATAATAAATTTATAAGCTTCATAAAATATGAAATATAGCTAAAACAAAAAAAAAAAAAAAAATAATAATAATTGCATAAATGTTGTTTCGAAATTCAATTTAAATGAAGCCAACTTTTGAACAATAAAATATGTTTAAATAATAATTAAACAAAATTGTAAATATTGATAATATGGTAGAGCCAAGTTGATGTAAATATTATAATAATGCAATCGTCATAAATTAAAATACTTGAAATGTGTCGTTAAACAAAAACAAGAGATTATATAAAAACTAGAAAATCATTTTCAGACCATAAACTTTTTTGAAAAATTGTGCAGGCTTAGAGTGAGACAAATTGTGCGTTTGATTTGAATAAACCATTCAAGCACACTTATACCCCAACTTAAATTCATTTTGTTTGTGAGCTTAGCAAATAGATTGAAGTGACTCTACTTATACTCTGTGCACACTCAAACTTATTTGCTGAACTAATACGGCATGCCATTTTAGGCACTTAGCCTTTATCTTATTTTACTTCAGCGATTAATTAACATATCTAAATTAGAAATTCGCAGAGCTAAAATGTAACCATTGGCAAAACACGCGCTGTGCAAACAATTAAAAATTTTAATTAAAATTACGCATACGCAGCGTTTGCCATTATGTAAACGCCGCATTGTTATGGCAGCTGCTTAACAGCTACCACTCGCAGCTACTTGAGCACAAAATTCATTTGAAATCAACATTTAACATTCACAAGAGCTCATTTAATGGCAGGCATTCTGCATGAGCTGCTACTAATTTTGAGTATTTTCTCTATGTACGCAGAAAACCCTGGCGCCCTTTACATTCAGCATATCAGCAGATAAGCGCTACCTGCTTCTGGCTCAGAACGTGGCCAAGCTGTTTCGCCATTCGTATTTGGCACAGTACACGCTCTACGATATACACACGAGGTGGGTGAACGATTTCCGCCGTTCTTTGCGATTCTCATAAATGCGAACTTCTATTGCAGCGAGGCCATCAAATTGCGCCACAACTCTCAGCAGGAGGAATGGCCGTATATGCATTACGCGCGATTTGCAAGCTCTGGAAATGCTTTGATCTGGGTGCACAACTACGATATTTACTATCGCCAAGAAGTTCGTGCCACCCACGCCTATCGCATCACTCACGATGCGGTGCCTGGTATTGTCTACAATGGCATACCCGATTGGCTATACGAAGGTAAGCTTGCACTAACAAAAACCTGATTCAGATTGATGAACTCTGCGCTCATTTATTCAATCATTAATGAACTAATAATAATCGTCAACTGAACTAGTGAACTAAATTATCGATAATCTTGATCTTTGAAAAATTATCAATTGAGCTTAAAGAAAACTAATTGATTCTTTAAAACGTATATACTTTTTACGCAATATTGTAAAATATATAATATATAAAATTTTGAATCAATAACATATTTTACTATACACTAATTCAGTAGGAGTCGGTAATAAATATCAATATTCAATAGATATTTCTTCTCCTATATTATATTTTACAAAACAGTTATAAAATATATTCAAAACAAGTAAGAAGGCTCTAGTCGAGACGGCTCGACTACGAGATACCCTGAACCCTGCAAAATAAGTGATACTCTTCTTCTTTACGCATTTATAAGCGCGCGCTCTGCTAACTGAACTTTGGCTGAACTTTGGACGCTGATAACTCCATTTCTAGATGCACGATCTTCATGAAATTTGCAGGGTAGATGAAGGGTATATATATCTATTTATGTGCCAAATTGCAAGTCTCTTGTATTCGAAATGCGTTTTTTCCAAATTGTGGGCGAAGGGGGCGTGGCATCTAAAATCTGAAAACTACAAAATCTGCGTATCCATAATATCTAACTAAATATATAAGGTCGAAGTCTCTAGCTAAAACGGTGTAGTAGTTATACCCAAAAAACCAAAAAAATTGAAATGAATTTTTTTTTTATCGATAATTTGGAAATGAAACGAGTTATCGGAAAAACAAAATAAACTCGTATTGCGTAGGTAACATACGAGTGTTCATGTGAAATTTCAGCTCTCTAGCTTTTGTAGTTTCCGAAATCTCGACGTTCATACGGACGGACGGACGGACGGACGGACGGACAGACGGACAGGGCTCAATCAACTTATTTTTTTATGCTGATCAAGAATATATATACTTTATAGGGTCTGCGACGTCTCCTTCTGCCTGTTACATACATTTCACAAAACCATTATACCCTGAATTCCCATTTTCAATGGGTTCAGGGTATAATTAATATAGAAACTGCTGCAACAAGCATATTTAAAAGATACCTCAGCTACTTATCATTAAAATCAAAAACCATTCAGTATTCAATAAAGTTTCAACTACTTGAAAGGAAATTCTCCATATATTGCTAGCGAATTACATATTTTAAATTTATCAGTCTAGTATTTCTTCGTAATAGGCATTTCCTTTATAGAGGAAGCTCAACACTTGCAATCAATTATCGTTATCATTCAATATAGAAACACAGCATATTCGAGACCCATCCAGACACAGCCGTTACTCATATTATATCTTTCCGTTCTTAGAGGAAATTCTGCATACAAATAATGCCATTTGGTTGTCGGATGAGAAGCCCCTGCTGCTCTATGCCAGCTTCAACGATACCCACGTGCAGGAGCAGCACTTTGCCTGGTATGGCACCACCTCCGCAGGCGCCGCAGGTGGTGCTGCGACGAGCGGCACGAGTCATGGCAGTGGCAATGCAAATGGCGGCGGCGGTGGCGGTGGCTCAGCTGGTGGCACTAATCCGCATGCCAACTTGTATCCGGAAATTAGATCCTTACGGTAAGTTGTGCCATGTCCCTGGCAATATTACTTTTCGATTAGGTGTTAATGATGTGCTCGTGACTGTCATTAGCCCTAACTAGTGCTCGGGTAAACCAATGCTTAAAATTCATGAGGTGCAGATAGTTTTTGGGACACCCTATCACGCCAGGGTTAACTCAAATGTGCCCAGCAATGCAGGAAGGTGTTAAGACGTTATGTGGCAGCATTCCCGTGCGCTGTTCACAAAGTAAAAGAGGGTATATTGAGTTGGCTTTAAAATTAAATGAACAGCTCGTTGCTAGAATTTAAAAACAACTGTAACTCTAAGTATCTAATTTTATAAGATAATGGAATAGAAGTTAGAAAGTCACTTTCTTATTCTTTGCTTACAATAAGTGAAAAATTACGAACTCTAAACGTACATATATTAATTTTCATGATATTTTAAACATTAATATTAATTACTAAAATAAGATGGTAGAATCAGTTTTAGTTATTTTAGATTATTTAGGAAAAAAAACATCATATCCATCATTAGAAATTAAATTTGAATTTATCCATTATAATATATAATATAATATTCATCATAGAAACTAGTTACATGTGAATTTAATTTTTAAATTATTATTATTATTATTATTATTATTAAGCAAATTAAAATATGCAAATATCTTAGTCATAGACTAAATTGTATATATCTAATCATTTTTTGTAACAATTTCCAGTTACTGCAATCAAAAACTATATACAAACTAGTATGATTGCTGACATATGGACAGACAGACAGACATCAAGACGGACATTGCACAAAACCAATATACTCTTTTTCCCTTTGGGAACAGAGTATAATTACCACTCTTAAACTTAGTAAATATTTGAGTTTCTCTATTCTAAAGAGTGCAGGGTAACTCGCTGTCAGTTGGACTGGACTGCTCAGCTCAGACATTAAAAATAGTTGGCAGCAAATATAAGGCACTT
This sequence comes from Drosophila borborema, assembly GCA_030914335.1. Lineage (NCBI taxonomy): Eukaryota > Metazoa > Arthropoda > Insecta > Diptera > Drosophilidae > Drosophila > Drosophila borborema. The sequence continues at coordinate 566,927 of JAUESP010000003.1, read as the reverse complement.
GGCACTTGGTCACGTTAGTCCTTTGACAATACGAAACTGAACTGCTGTCATTTTCGATTTGACAAATTGCCAAATGCACAAAAGGTTTGCTCAAATTCCTTGTCCCGCTCCGCCAACTAACCTGTTGTGCTTAGTGTTATATCATTATTTGGGAATTATTTATGCAAATGAGTGTGTGCGTGTGTGTGGATAAGTGTAGATGCCATCAGTGGTAATTGAATATGCTGCGAATTTAAACGTTAAGCTTTAGCTCAAGTGTAAAACCAAATTTTAAATTGGGCTGTCTGAAGTTGAAGCCTGATTAGAATCGCTGCCAAAACTTTCACAATTTAAATATATCCAATTAAAGTGAATTGTACATTTAGTAGATAATAATAACATGCGGAGCTACGATTTCATTGGGAATTTAGGAAGCAGCTCAGAAGTTAACAATGAACGATAAATAAAAACTACTAAGTGGAGTTTTGGGAAATTGATAAGATAATAATAAGAGTAAATTAAAATATGATTTAATGCATTAATTACTTGACTGACTTACTACTAATTAAACCATACAAAAGCATAGGAACTATCAATATTAGATTATATGATATAAAGAGATGAATTTGATATAAGCAAAAATATTTTGAGTAGCTTTTCAAGTTGATGGATTCATTTCAAGCATATTATTAAAGCCTCAAGGTGTAAATGACTTACATATAAAAAGTTTTCTATCCTCAAAGACTTTTCACTCTTAATAGTAAGATTTATTTGTTCTCCTTCTAAATCGTTCCTTTTTTGTTGCAGCTATCCAAAGCCGGGCACACAGAATCCCACAGTTACCTTGCGCGTGGCTGACCTATCGGATCCACTGAAGATACACATCACAGATCTAACACCACCAAAAATACTACAGAACGAGTGCGTATGGACTGCCCTAAGATAATACTTCACAACTAACTTGTTCTGCTCTTCTGCTCCTCTAATCCCCTAGGGATCATTACTTTAGCAGCGCCAGTTGGGTGAGTGCCAAGGAGATCGCCGTGGTGTGGTTGAATCGACCGCAGAACATATCTGTGGTCAGCGTTTGCAGGAGTCCCTCGTTTGTGTGCAGTGAGGTACGTTGTATTTGACCTAATTAAGCGTGTTTCTGCTTATTGCCAATTCGTGTGCGTGTGTGTGTGTGTGTGTGTGTGTGTGTATCCTTCCTTGTGTGCAGACGCATCGTGTGAGCGGCGATGGACGCGGATGGGTGGACACCGTCTCGGTGCCATTGTTTGCGGCAAATGCGAGCCTCTATGTGGCCATATCACCGCTACGCGACGGTTCATTTGGTAAGTGAGCCATATGTCAATCCGGCTTTTGTTTTGAGCTCGATTCACAATCAACTCTTCCGCCCTTCCTCCCTATCGCAACCATTCGCTATCGGACAGGCTATTTCCGGCACATCGTGCACGTGGACATTGACAATAATCGGGTGCTGCCCCTCACCCACGGCCCCTACGAGGTGAATCGACTTCTGCACTGGGATCAACTCGATAATTGGATGTAAGTAGCTAACGGAAGCAGCAATTCGACAGCCCCATTCAAAACTGAATCCAGAATTGCGATTACCGCTGTCCAACGACGAATTTAAGCATCACATAAACTGACTTTAATGCGTGGAACGTGAATGATTTCATAAAAACTGACTGCCATTAAAGACAAGCGCAAACTAGGACGAAAATTGTAACGAAAATAAAGCTCGAACTAGGGATGACGATGACGATGACAAACTTGTGACAGTAACATTAAATATAAACTAAACAGAAATATATGGCTGGTTTATTTGTCTTTGCTAGTTCGGCTGGCACTGGCTCAATTGGCTGTATGTGATAACTGATATTGTTGCACTATGATAAGATGGGAATTGTTAATGGAAACTTACAAAATAGTTATTAGTCTTCGAGAACATATAAAGCAATGCTTAAAAAGAAATAATGTATACGGTATACAAAATAAAAGTAAAGAAAGAATTTTAAAATTATTTCACAGTATAGGAGATTTGCCGAAGCAGATATAATTTGGTTCAGATACAGTTTGTCAATGAATGAGTTCAGCTCTATTCAAATTCAGCTTTATAAAAGTTATATAAGTTCTTCCAATCGAATTGTCAATATAATTCTAATTTCCTAATAAGTCCTTCTTCAACCAGTTTAAGTTACTTTTTTATGTGGCAATATTTTCTGCAATAAATACATTAAATTTGAAGTTATTTCTCTATAATGGATTAAAGTACATTTCAAGTAGAAATTTCATAGAAGGATGTAGGCTATTAGTGCTTAAAATAATACCAATCTGTTTACGATTTCTTCTAAGAGCCTCTGTATTCATATTTAAATTAAAGTCAAGGATTTGTACAATAAATTCAGCTGGAAGATAAATTATTGAAACATTCCCCAAATAACTAAATTTTTATTCACAGCTATTTTTTAGGCACACCCGAGCGTTTGCCCTCGCAGCAGCATCTGTATCGAGTCTCTGCTCTGCCCGCTCGACAGGGCCAGGCTCTGCAGGCACCGGACTGTCTGACATGTCCGGCGTTAATGCACAACAGCGATGGCTATGACGAGGGTCACACCAAATCGCCGCCAAAGCTTGTAACCGCATGGGACGATGACTGGGAGGACTCGGAAGAGGCGGAGTCGCTGCCACCACCGCCAGCGATGCCCGTGGAGCAACAGCGTCAGCCGCATTCACATGGAGGAGCCTTGCCCCCGCCGCCCAGCGATTGCCTGTACCATGAGGCACAGTTTCCGGTTACGCTACGGGCACGCTTTGTGCTGCTGGAATGCCTGGGTCCAGTAGTACCCAGTTCCATAATATATGGCTTAAAGCTGGCAGCAGGACCCAAGGCTAAGAAGCAGAGCCAGCCGCAGGGCGAAAAACAGTTGCCAACGGATGCTCCTGTCGAAGAGAATATTGAGCCCAAGTCGCAATTTCTCGAACTGCTCGTGACCGTGCAGAATAATACACGGCTTAAGGAGAAAATGGCAAAGGTGGCGCTGCCGCAGGTGAAAACCTTTCCCGTCATGATCTCCGGGGGCTATCATGCCCAGGTTCGCCTCCACTTGCCACCCGTGTTGCGCGAGGATGAGATCACACGCTATCCCACCATATTGCACGTTTACTCTGGGCCTGGCACGCAGCTGGTGACTGACCGCTGGCATGTGGATTGGAACACGTATTTGGCGGGCACCAAGGATTACATTGTCATCGAGATCGATGGTCGCGGCTCGTCGGGTCAGGGCTATCAGCTGCTCCACGAGGTCTACAAACGCTTGGGCAGCGTTGAGGTCTCCGATCAGCTAGAAGTTAGCGAATATCTGCGCGACAATCTGCATTTCATCGATGCTCGGCGCATGGGAGTCTGGGGCTGGAGTTACGGCGGCTACACGGCTGCTCTTGCTCTAGCTGGCCAGCAGTCGATCTTTCAATGCGGCATCAGCGTTTCTCCTGTGACCAATTGGAAGCTATATGGTGAGTCGACTCTTCAGACTCTTTATAATCATTTATGATCTTACTCCCCTCTGTTTTATATATTCATAGATTCCACCTATGCAGAGCGCTATCTGAGCTTTCCCAATGTAACCGATAACTACAAAGGCTACGAGGAGAGCGACCTTTCCAAATACGTGGACAATCTGCGCGAGCGACAATTCCTGCTCGTGCATGGCACGGCGGATGACAACGTGCATGTCCAGCAGTCGATGGTGCTGGCTCGAGCTCTAACCAGCAAAGGAGTGCTCTACAAGCAACAAATCTATCCAGATGAGGGGCACAGTTTGTCGGGAGTGAAGCGTCATCTATATCGCTCGATGACCGCGTTCTTTGAGGACTGTTTCAAGAAGCTGGTGAGTCTCCAATTGAGATCTTGGCAGCTTAACACTTTTGGCTAAGCTTAACAAACATATGTATATTATACATATATATATTCTACCACTTTCCTACCATTACTCTCTATTTCTCCTGCTCTCCACCACCTCAACCACAAAAATTACAAAACTACCTTCAAAACTCACTTCATCATTTCATTTGACATGATCCATCGTCATCGATACATCTCTCTCGCGCGTAGCTCGACCAACAACAGCAAAATCAAACAGACTCCATGGATTTCCTGGACTTTCATAGTTTCTATGGCGGTTAAACAGTTAACCCTTTGCCTAGGTACAGTCGCCGTTGTTATCAATCGTCGTCGTTGTTATTTTTGTCGTAGACTTCTCTCTGTTTCAATGTCTCTTGTTGAGCGTTTTACGGGAACTACCTATAAGATAAAAACCAATACATATACCTACAAAATTCAACGATCAAAGATATTATTTTATTTCCATTCAGTTACTGCTATATGATTATGCTTAAATGAAATCTATATAATTTGTTTAACTATTACATCTATTATCAGCATGATCTATTGTTAGTTTTTACTTTCGAAGCTATCAATGTCAATATAATAATATTTGTTTTATGAATTTAAATATTTTAGAAATCTAAAAATTAAATAATACAAATTAAAATCTTATAATATTCCACAGTTAAATAAGGACAAAAATAAATGCAAGCATACACTTACAGAAAAAATTAAATAGTAACCAAGTAGATTAGGAAATCGATTTGAAAATTTGAATATGTATAAGTAAAAACTTATATGACAATCAGCCCAGTCTTTAAAGTACTTATTCTTGAAGAGGAGCAGCACACTCTGTGATTCAACTTTGCACATCTGTCCGTCTGTCCGCAAGATTACACGCATAGATGTCGGAGCCCCTGAAGATATGCAACATTTCTTTAAATTATGGATAACTTTTTTTTTGTATTTCCACGATGTCTATCAATATTTTCATTTACCTATTCTAGCAAACGGCTAAAACGCTTGGGATTCTCCAAAAATATCTATTAAATTAAAAGTACAATTAAATTAAAAGTAATTTGAATAGTTATAAGTCCTCCAGTGTATAACTGAAGGATATGTTCTACATTTTGGACTCTAATGTGTTGTTAAGTTACTACAGTTGCATTGTAAGGTTTCAGCGCTATTCAAATAATAGACATTATCTGAACGCGTCTCCTCCGACTCTACTGGGTAGTTGCTAGTCGGCCATTTTCGACTATTACTTTTGTACTTGTTTTTTTTTTTTTTTCTTGAGTGTATGCACAAAGGAATTTTAATTTTGAGTGCCGTTAACTTGTCTTTTTCGTCTTGGTTTCTCTTTTGCTATTTACTTGCCATTTTGTTTACCGTACGCAAGTTTTGCCTATTTCCACTTTCGTATTATTTCGACTTGATTTTCGTGCATTTTTGATGCCACAAACAAATAAGCTGGTTATTGTATATGTGAATGTAAGTGTGCGTGTTTGTGAGATTGTGTATGTGTGTGCGTCTGTACGTGTGTGTGAGAATTTTTGGGGCTTGTTCTTTGTTGGAAGCATTTCAATGTGATTCTGTTACTGTTTATTTTTTCCTTGGGTGTACACACACTTAACCACTCACACACACACACACACACACCAACAAATACAGAAATACACACTTGCTATTTTACCTGAATGTTGCTTATGCTTTGATTGTGTCTTTAATTTACATAATATCTTTGCCCGTATCAGATGAACTCAAATTCAATTCGAAACTAACTCGTAAAATTTCATTTTCCATGTAAACGCGCCAACAGGTGCCACCTGAGACGAAGGCTGGACTGGGCGGCGGCGGTGCCGAGATGCAGCAGCAATAAAAAGCAACAACAGCACGAGCAACAGCAATAACATTTTTTGATAACAGCAGCGCGAAGCATTAAATGAAAGCGAGACGTGCGAGAAAAACGTTTCCGTAAATTACATAAAATGTAATTTATAATAAAAGAAACCACATACATACAGACATACACGAACACACACACACTACATGCAAACACTTTGCTCACAAGTTAAGGCAGCTTCCAGTCGTTGCCAGATCATTGCAGATCGTTCGATACATGTGTAAATTCAACACACTTTGGCGAAATCCAACGGCAAAAAGTAAGCTAACCAGTGTTGCTATTTTGGCTTATTTTAAGCTAGATTTAGCATATTAAAAAAATCAAAAAGCTTGAAAAATTAGTGATATTCTTATAGCTTGAGATCTAGCTTATTTCAAATTGAATTTCGCGTATTATGGCTGCACTAAAATGTAGTACAACAAAGTTTTTTTTATAGTATTACGGTTTTTGGTCATTTTTATTGAGAAAGCGAGATCGCGAAAATCATATTTATTGATCGTATTGTTAAATATCATGCAATTTTGAGCATACATGTAAATTTAGTTTTGCAGATTCTTAAACGTTCACATATACAAAGAATGCCAAAAGTTTGCTTTAAGCTAAATTTTCGCGATTCGTGGACAACAATTTTTTTTAAATTTAAGTTGAAAATCTGGCAACACTGAAGCTAATAGAGCATTCTTGATTCATCTACATGGCTACATTTTAGCAGCAACAGAGAAAGTGAATAGGCATTTTATTCAAAGTAATAATCAGCAATCAAAAATAATATAAATACCAAGTGAATGTGCAAAAGAAATAACCGAAAGAACGAAATCAAAATGGTTGTGAAAAATACACGCACTCACGCACACAAACACACATACACACACTACAATAAAAGTGTGCAATAAAAAACTTATATGCGCAACATTCATACATAAATGCCAACAGAGAGAGAACCACGCAAAAGTGCCGCATTTTTCATTTTATTTATTGAATTTTTTATGCATTTGCTGCACAAATTTCATCCAATGAGATTTCGCCCAAAAATGAAATTACCGAATTCATACTATATAGTACATATACATACATACATACATATATATACATATATACATATGTATATACATAGTAGTGCAAAGGTCGCCTGCCAGGTAGCCCAACCAAATGTCAGCCGTGGGGGGTCACGGGCAGAATGTTGTGTAGGAAATTATGTTCATAAATCAATTTTGTAAACATTTGAAAAAGCAATTTAAATGACATTTTCTGATAACGGAGCACACCTAAAATGCTTTTCGAATGATGGCCACATAAATCTCACATAGAATTTATGAGCTGCAATCACATTTTGCAGTTATTAAATGTCATTTCTTTTGCGATGATTTAACAAAAAAAACGAAGAACCTTTTCGCTTTTCAGTTGAGTGCAAAAATAATTGAATACACTATACATATATTGTACTAATGTATATGCAACTCAACTCAGCCACCTACGAATTCATAGTCTGAAATAACTGCTCATGGTTTACAAATTGCTCAGATTGTCCAAAGTATATTCTTCTGTTAGCCCCTCATTCTCAACACTTAAATTTTGATTCGCAAATTAATTGAATAAATTGAAATGGCATAAAAAAGGATCAGCAATAAGTAAGACAAAGATAAATGAGATGCGCGATACTAACAATTGCGTTAAATATTTAAATGAACCACCATTAACCAAAAAAGAAAAAAAAATATATATATATATATAAATATATATATATATATATATAAAAGTTTTTGCTCTGTGCGTGGAGAAATCAATTTAATTGAATAGTGAACTAATTATGAAATGAAATGGCCAAATTGAATTATAATTTTGATCGAGATTAAGCAACAATACTGTTTGCATGTAAGTAGCTCAATAATATTATACACATGAAATATTTAATATTTAATAATTAATACTTAATAGTTATATATTAATACAGTTCATTGTTGATTGCAACAAACTTCGCACCGAAGGCAAGCATTAAAGTACATTTCTAAATGAGCGTAGTGAATATAGAATTAAAACAGAAACTCAATTAATTTAAGTCAAATACCAAAGTAAACATAATTAAAATAAATAAAAAACTAAACCAAAAACAAAAAACCAAAACGAAGGTCAAAAATAGCTGCGATACACGTAAAAAACAAAATTCGAATGCGACGCGCAGACAAAGTTGACAAAACATAAAACAACAAACTAAATGACAACGCAACGCAATCCTGTTGCCAGTCCTGCGTACGGTTAGCAAGTGAGAGAGAGAGAGAGAGAGAGAGACATGTGTGCGCAAGGGATTAATTTAATTATATTTTTATTTTTTATTTTTATTTATTTTGTTGCTGTTGCTGGTGCGCCACAGCTCAGCCAGTTAATTAGCAGTTGCACAGTTGCGGCTGGTAATTATAATGGCAAAATATGGTGTTGATCCAGGTGAAAAAAAGAAAAAAATATATATGTATATATAAATGTGTAATAGAGTTACGCCAACCATTTGCAAACCCTTACTGACGCCGTATTGCTAAGAAACAAATACAATAAATTTACCTTTACAGCTATTTTTCAATTTGAACGTTTATTTATCCAAATTAGTTTATAAATATAATTTATATACCGACAGTATAGACATAGACAAAAACAAAATGATCCATGGATGCTAAAAAAATTGAATTTATATATAAAATTCAAGCCTGGCTGTATAAAGTCAACGTTTCGCCAACTGAGTTTGTTACCTCAGTATTACTTAATTTGAGCAATTAATTCTTTTTAATTCGAATATATTAAAATATTTTAAAATAATAGGTTTTTCATTTTCAACTGGACTAAAATTTTGTGTTTCTTTTCCAATAATTGTTATGCGTTTTCTACTTTGTCAGATTCCTATTTTTAAAATTATTGTATAAATAAAATATAAATATAATATATATATACAAATAATTTGAAACCTTTTAAATTTTATAAAATTAATTATTTTTATTAAATTTTGAGTAAAAAGATTTACATATTTTGTTTAGGTTTTATCATTATTATCATTCTTAATTTGCGCAACAAACTTTGAGGTCTTAAGTTCACGCTCATTTTCATTTATATCAAATTTAATACAGAGAGAAAAGTATTTTATGTTGGATACGTCTCTAACCCAACTCTGATATAGCCCTTATATTTACAAAGCTGAATGAAAAAGTTAGTTATTTTCGCGTTTCTCTCCCAACTTAAATTTTGCAACTAATTCTGCGCCCGCGAAAACATGCTAAAAAAAAAAAAAGGAGAAATTCGACTACCTCGCCTGTATGTGTGGGGTGTCTGTGCATGTGCATTAGTAGTCGTGTATGTGTGTGTGTGTTGAAGCTTTACAAGGCCAGCATAAATTTATATATGGCTGACACCTAATGTGCGGCTTAGACGGTTTTTTTAGATTTTACATTTGCCTAACTTTTGCCTGTTTTGTCAGGCGCAATTAACATGTGCCCCCACTCACACACACTCAAACGCATACAGGCATACACCTGGACAGTTACGCCCAGAGGCGTGGACGTCTGCGTGGGCTTTTGAAAAGGTCGTCACAGCTGTGGGCAGCATAAAAAGGGCAGCTGCCTTTGAAACACGGCTCGTCTCCATGTTTGTTGACACAAAAAGGTGTTTGCTTAAAGTAGATGACAAAAAAAGTGAGCGCAATGGAGGCCTGGACAGTTGGGATGCCGAAATATGCACATACAGGTGGTCCGCATGGTACTGTGGGAAATATGAATCCTTTAGAGGACAAAAGAGTAATTATTTCTGGCTATCTTTAGAGTTCGGCATTCGGAGAGAAACAGACACACAGCTGATCCACAATGTACTATGGGAAAAATAAGTACATCATATAACACAAAAAGTATATTCATCTTTTCGGAGCTGGACACATGTCAAGTTATAAGGCTATAATTCACTTATAACGTTATACTTCATTACATTATTTTTTCGTTGTATACTTGCTTATTCCAAAAACCAAATTTTGTCACGAATATTTGAATAGATGTCTAGTCTAACAAAGATATTTCATTCGAATCCTTGTATACTATATTGTGTTTCTTATATTCATTTTGTAATTTATCAAAAGATTTTATTTAGAAATACTTGATTAATTGCCCACTGTGCTCACAGCTCTGCTCTTATGGCTAATCTAGCCTTGGGTCATGGCAAAACTGCAATTGCCTCGCGATGTCATTTGGCTGCGCGCTCAAATGTATGCTATAGAAATTTAAATTGCTCTACAGTTTTTAAACGCTTTCTATGTAGTGTACTAAGGACCAATTACCGAAAGAATTCTTAAAATACGAGTATTAAACAAATATTATAATATATATATACATATATAGAGAGGAAAGCGTAGTGAACAAATTACAATTTCATAATTTGCAATATATATATATACATATATATGAATATCGACTTAAATACAATTTAGTAATTATACAAAGTTTATATATGCATATGCATAATATAAATATATATATATACGATTCGTAGTCTAGTTCATTTAGTGGATCAAGCGTTGGCATTATTCGAGTTGATAAATCATAGTAAATATATATTTAAAAAAATGAAAAGAAAACCCCATTTTATAAGGTTAAGAAATAATTAATTAGATTGTTAGCTCAATGGTATGTAAAATATATAATAATTGTAATATATATGCGCTCTACATAACTATAAACAGAAAATAACTATACTTTGATATATGATACATATATATTTTATAAAAAACTTTTACTCTTAAACAATAAAATTTTAATACTCTGTCTTCAGCCTTAAAATGAAAAGAAAAACAAAAAACCAAAAAAGAGAGTTACCTAAAAAGATAAAGAAACTCTATCTGTCGAGTCTCAGATCGTTTCAATCTAAGCCTAAGTATAAACCAACGAAAATAAAAAACTATGCACTCGTTAGTTATGTTTAATGTAAATAAGCTTTAAAAAGGTTACTTAACTTGAATTTTTTTTGTTAATAGAAAATTTAGCGAAAAAAACAAAACCTACTTATGTGATCCAACAATTTCTTCTCTTCCATGAAGCTAAAATATAAAACAGCAAATTAAAAATGCAAAACAATTAATTACTGCATTAATATAAATTTTAACTAATTATGTAATACATTGACTTTATTAGCTGAGATGTTCAATAATTTCGCCAGGCATTTAGCAAATTCAAAAAACAAATGCAAATACCAAAAAATACAAAATAAAATAAAACAAAAAAATATATATATACATACAATAAACCAAAGCATGAAAGCGAAGTAAAAGTAATGAGATTTTATTAAATCAAGAATTATGGTATTTTCTTTCAGATTGATAATTAAGGTATGCGTAAATTATTATATAAAGAATTTTTCTAACTTAACTGGACGTATATTAGGAAAATCAAAGTAATTGCATTTTAACAATGTGTATATCCTGAATTCATTTATAATGGGAAATCAGGGTATAATGGTGTTGTTAAATGTAACAGACGTAAGGAGGCGTGGCTGGTCAGGACGACCAGCTGAGCCTATATTCGATTCGTCTGTTTGTATTGGTTGGACTCGTCGATTTTAGAAGATATAAGAGCTAGAGACTTATATTTTATTGCACGTGCGTACCAAGCATGCTTAAAAAAATCGATTACTATTTTCGTTTCAAAGTTATCGACTAAAAACCTGATCGATTTTTGTTACATTTTGAATACCGGCCCCAAAGTGATCCCCATCCCCTCAAAGGTAATACATAATATAAGAGATTAGATGAGAAAGAGAGAGAGAGAGAGAGAGAGAGAGAGAGAGAGAGAGAGAGAGAGAGAGTGAGAGAGAGAGAGAGAGAGAGAAAGAGAGAAAGGGAGAGAATTCAAAATTTGTAAAACTTTAGTAGTTTTTGGATCGTCAATAAGTTCTATGCATTCTCGTGATTAATATTATGAGCCTAGTCTAAGCAATAAATCATTACTAAATTCTTAGAACAGCACCTATATATATATATATAAAAGTTTATTGGTTTTGTGGAAAGAATTGAATAGCCATATATCATTTTTATACCCTGAGCCCATTAAAAATGGGAAATCAGGGTATAATGGTTTTGTTAAAAGTATGTAACAGGCAGAAGGATGCGTGGCAGACCCCATAAAGTATATATATTCTTGATCAGGGTGACGAGAAAAGTTGATCTAGCCCTGTCCGTCCGTCCGTCCGTCCGTCCGTATGTTTAAACGCGTCGATTTCCGAAGATACAAAAGCTAGAGAGTTCATTCTTTTTGTGTTAGGTCCGTATATTGCGCGCGCAGTACGAGTTTTTTTCAGAAATTCGATAACTTGTATATTTGCAAAGTTATCGATAAACTTATTTATCGGGAACCAGTTATAAATTCTAGCTAATTCATCTTTAGAGTTAGAGTCTCCGAGTCTTCTGCATATATATGGCATATAAATGCATTTCAAATACTAGAGATATGCAGTTTGGTTTAGCATATAGATATGAATATCATAATCACAATCTGAAGATATCAATACGATTGTCCATCTAGAAACATGCATACACACATACAGGCGTACAAGCATAGATCAGCGTGTGTGTGTGTTCGTGTTTTTGCATGTATAGTTTCTTACGCGGGGAATCGAATCGAATAATTCTTGGAATATTATTCGTTCGAAGCAGGGCTCAGGGGATTTCGTAGTCGAGCAGTCTCGACTACAGCTTTCTTACTTGTTATGCATTCATTTGCTTAAATTTGTTCGTTATGATGAACTATAATAGTAGATGCATACCAACCTTGCTTCGCGCAAAATAATTTGGCAAGCAGCTTCAAAATATTGCAGTTTCGCTTAGTATACTTATAAATCATAGTCCCACCTCTGGAGACCAAATTAGAAATGAAATATGGCGGACACCGTTTCAGAAAGTGTGCCATTCAATTTGCAATGCCAGCATGTCTGCCAAAATCGAATACCAGGAAAAACCCCAACGACTGCAAAATCTGCATAAAACATGTTACCAATTGCAGTCCAAAGCTGACCGCGCTACCAGCCGCCCTCCTGCATATATCTTCATGGCGAGGACGGCGAAGCGACACGCAAATGGCCACAAAATGTTTTCCTGGCATGCGAAGCACCTCCGCTGCTTCGCTCCTCCTTGCTGCTTGTTGCTTGCTGCTGCTTCTGCCATAAGCCAGAGACGTTGTTGAAGGGGGGCGTACAGTCGACGAAACTTTTGACTTAATTGGCCAATTGTTTCGGGTGGTTCACACAAAAAAGTGTTGCATATTTCATGGCGCAAGGCGTCTCAAATTTTTTGAATAGTAATCATTTCATAATATCAAGCAACTGCCCATCGTTTAGTGGGGCGTATCTGCGGCTAATTGCCAAATCAGTGAAGCAAACCTTCGTTTTCGTACACTGTTTGTGAGCGTTGGCGATTTCAACACCTGAGCCAGTCCAGACCCAGTAATTAGGAGTCGAACTGTTGGCCACTTAACTCAAGGAAACTCCGATGAAACCACTCAACAAACTGTAAGAAATGGAAGAGAATCTTGAAGATGTTTAAAAGGCTTTTTAAGATGTTAATAAATTGTATGTCTATTCAGTTAATTTAAAATTAATTATATAAGCATTAAATTATATAAAGTTCATCAAATTGATTGTCTATTCAATATTAACTACTATTTCGAATAAACGTATGAACGCAAATTATTGTAGAGTAAAGAAAAATAGACTATAAATGTATTTCAGAAAAAAATATGCCTACTTCAGTTTCGCCAAATGCTTTCCAAAGCAGCTAAAAGCTTGTTAATAAAATATTCAAAGTCCTAGTTACATAATCTCTGACTCGGTGTGAAAAGCTCTTAGCCTCAAGTCAAACCTCATCCGTAAAGTAACTCAACGCGAGATTGTCGTATCTTAATTTATTCTACAGATGTTAATTTACTTTTGTACTTTTATAAAACTAATTTATTTTATAGTGATTTCTCAGTCTTCAGCACGCGAGATGTTTAATTCATTGAAGAATAATCATTGTGTAGTAACATGTCGTGGAAACGAAGCTATCCGCATGTTGTCCACTTTCTCATGTAGCTAATCGTATTTTGGGATATTTAAAAACTTAATTTTGAACGTGAATAATTTTTTTTTTTTTTTTTGTAAATAAAAGTCTTACTCTAAAGCCTAGGCAAATATAGTTAAGTACGATTCCATAAGGCTCCAGATTCAAAGTTACGCTTGTTTTTAACCACATTGAATTTTCGAATTTGTCTGCCTAAATCATGCTATGCTTGAAATTAGAATCCACAATTTCGTCTCTCTTTTTGTGGCTCGATTTTTTCTGGTTTTAATTCTGAGCACACAAGCTATATTTGGCTCTGGCCAAATGCCAATCAATGAGCGGTCCTTGCCCCGCTCTAAAGAGCACAAGGAAGGGGCTCTCTGCCTAGTTAACATTTGGCCATATTTTTTGCGGCGGGTTTAAGGCTTAATATAAAGACGGTCAGAGGCGTCTACATCGCATATAAATAATTTACATTTCGCATGGTCACGCACAAATCATATGAGGGGGGAGCTGCACAGACAAAAACTGACAAAGCGGAGTCTGACGCCGAGCCACTTCCCCCGCCGTTACCCATGATTGGGTGTGGGAATCGGAAGGTTTGGGCTTGGGTTCGGGCCTGGGTCTGGGACTGTATGATGCGTACAAAAGTGACAGTTAAACATGAAAACACACTCAAAATGTTAATTGATATGCAAGGCATAGAGGGGCGTGGCGTGACCAGGCAGCAGGCGTTCGGGCGCACAATAAAAGTTTTGCTGCCTTTTTGGGACAATGAAACTGTTGGTCATGACAGTGAAATTCTCTTTCACTGCTATCGATGCCGTTTTCCTTCACATTCATTTGTGATCAATATGCTCTATATATAGAGCTTAAAGCCTATGATGCGGATGTCACTAACAAAAGTGTGCTATGGGAAGGTAATTGTAATATTTATTTGTACATATTAGTGGCTATTTCGTACCACATTGAATTATAAATGAATGGGTAAACAGAATTTGACATTTATAGACAGTTGAAAATCGGTGAATAAATGAAATAAATAATTAAAATAATTTTATTGTAGTCTATTATTGGATATACATTATTTTTCATGTGTTGATGCTAAAATCATAGTTTAAAGTTTCACAATTAATAATATATATTTTTAAGCATATTTTAAAACTCTAATCGATGCATCGATGAATGAGTTTCTTGATAAAATATTATTTGTACTTTCTAGTATATGTTAAACGGCATTAAAATAATACAAAAATATATTTTAATTTTGATATTAAAACAAAGAAACACTTAATATAAATAAAAAATAGACATTGTAATAAATGACATTTGCGAGCGTTGTTTAAAATATATTTAAATATTTTGTTTACTAATTAGTATATTCGAGAAAACGGTCACCCTGCACATAAGCAACAAGCAGTTATCCACAACAGCTGTTTGCTGTGCACTGCTTCCCAGCTGTATTGATTTATGTATTTTGTATTCCAATTAAACGGTCACACTGTACGTAATCAGCAGGCATTTGATTGTAACAGCTGTTATCTTGTTGTTTTATTAGCGTTAAGGTGTTTTGCTCTTTCATCGCTTGATTAATGAGAATGAACATCGATGACCTAAATGACGACTGCCTTTGCAATATCCTGGAGTACCTGCCACTACCCGATCAAATCGCTATGGCGCGAAGCTCGTTGCGGTACGAGCAGCTGCTGGGCGAGATAGTGTGGAGGAAAACGCGTTATCGGGAGGTTTCCGTATCAGATGACATGTTGAAACCACTCAATAAAGAGGATTACATGTTCTTCTTTGAAGTGACGAGTGCCCATATGGAGAAGCTGTACATCTGGAATGTACACGAAAAGGCCTTCGACTCGTATTTGGGGAGACATTTGCTGCGACCCGAGCTCGCATTCTACTTGTGCTTGAAGCTCACGAATCTCCGCGAGCTGTGCGTCACGGATGACTACATGAACAACAGCATGATACAAATTGTGAGCAAAAGTTGCCCCCATCTGCACAGCTTAAGTGTGTCGAGCGCCTATATAACGGGTCAGTTTATGGTCGACCTTCACAATTTGAAGACGCTCGTGACGAGGGAATGCTCCATCGAGGCGTCGCACCTGGCTGACCTACTTACCCATCTCCAGTTAACCACCCTGGACGTCACTGCCAATAAATATAACATTGAGGAAACTATACTGCAAGCGCCCGCAGCTGGCCTGTTGCGCTTGCAGCGATTAGGCATCTCGGATGCCGAGAACCTCGGTTTTCACATCGGCGAACAGCTGCCTGCGCTAAAGGAACTGGTCGTGAGCTATCATGGGGTTAAGGCGGAAGAATTGCAAGACATGCTGGACGCCACGCGGCAACTGGTTAAGTCATCCGACTCTAAATTCCCGAAGCGCCTGCAATCGATTATGTGCAATGTGGTTGATGTGGAAGTAGCTCTAGAGCAGATCACGGGACTAGAAACCCGCTGTCCGCGTGCCTCTCCTAGGTTTTGCGAGCTCTTAAAAATCATTTACAAATGCAAATAGAGCATAGAATGTTTCCACTTTGAAGTTATTTTTAAAGCCCTGCAATTAGACATTCTAATTTTGGCAAGCGACATGCACGCAAGTACAGTGCGGCTTTACTTTGATGAACCGCATCTGGTTACATTGAGCTGTGCTGATTTAACAGAGATTTTTCAAAACGACAAATGTTTACATTCAAAATTCCTTTCCAAATTTTCAAAATTTTCGTTCATTTAAAACAACCAAAAAATGATCTGTTCCGAAGAAATTGTTAATTATTGACTTCAGTTTCCATTGAGATTCCATGTAAAAGTGCAATTATTCGTATATTGAAATTTAAATTGTTCTTCGGAATGATTTTAAATCATAAAACAAAATGACAAAAAGAGACGACAAATAGTGAAATCAACTTTTACAAGTCCTTACCGTGTTACTTAGAATTATATATAAGCTATTAAAACAAAGTTGTTATTTCATAAAAAAAAAAGAAAATCGATTATTCTTAATATTTTTGATTTTTAGTTATCTATTAGTTAGTCTATTATTGTTATACCCTGATGTCATTGAAATTTGATGATTTAAATTTGTTTAGGCAAAGTTGGTTGCCGTATAAACAAGAGACCATAATGTTTATAATTTTTATAAAAAAAAATTAAGAAAAAATATAATTATTTTTTGAGTTATTAAAATTTAATTATTTTTTATTATTAAAATTGATTTATATGATAAAAATCAACAATGATTATTACACATCAATTTTTAAATAAAAATCAAATCATAATATTTATTTTAAATTTTTATTATAAAAATCAAAAACAAGAATTGTCTTGATTTTTATTTTAAAAATAAAAATCAAACTGAAATATCTTTTGATACAAAGGAGCTAAATCATATACGCCTATATATATGTATAAACTACGCATTAATACCTTTCAGATGATATATATTATGTATGTAAATATGTATTTCTGTATGTATATTTAATTATCTGTTTAGGAGTTGCTCAGGCCTCCTATTCAGCGAGCTATACATTATAGCTACAAAAGGGTGAAATGGCACATAAATATATTAGTGTAGTATGTTCATATATCAAATGCTCCCTGTACTTAGTCGAATGCATAAATATTATTACAAATACATTGTAGCACTTGGCTACAACATTCATATATACGAAACCAAGTTCAAGCACTTGTGGTAATACGATCGCTCTTTAGTGCATTGATCTGCATAGTGCAGAGTAGGCATATTTGGCATGCGCTACAGTCTCGTAACCAAGTGAACATAATATCTCTCCTCTACCGCGGCGACTCTCGTCAGTCCTTGAATATATATATGCTTTCTAACAATTGTAAATACTGGCAGCGCAGCTACGCGGTCTTTAGCTATAACAACCAAAATGTATTAAGTTAAGAACAATTCAATAAATGGAACTCAAACGATGCGGATCGTTTTGCTCTCTCACTTATTAACTCATGGTCACCGTAAATTTAACACAAATATATTAGGCTGAATTTTTATATTTTGAATATAAAGGTCTTGAGATTGTAAGAAGTCTAAAAATGATTTCCCAATTGATAAATAAATGAGTTTCTCATAGTTTAGTAATACGGTATATTATCTTCGTAACACCGAAGATATTTCTTTTATTTTGTACGTGTAGCTGATTACAGTCAATGATTAATTTATAATAATAAAAATTAGTTTGTTTCTTGAATAATATCCATTTGTTATTAGGGTTAATGACATTTGTAAAAGAGAAAATAATCTTCACTTGTTGAAGCAGAACGAAATTTCAAAGTTGTATGAATAGTGGACTCAAATAGGAGAACATTACTCCTGAGAAAATGCCCGTAACAAGGACAGCAGCAGCAAACATGCCGGCCGTGATTTGATATTTGGCATGAACAGTGCCGGGAGCATACATCATGCCCAAGGAACTCAAATAGCCGGAGCTGTAGGACATAATGATCGCAATCAACCAATATACCCAATCATTTGTTATATAAACAGGCAGAGTCCTGACAATGTCCTTCGGCGCATAGTTGCAGAACAGTAGAAGGGGAATGAAAACAACTCGCAGCACAACTGGGACAACAAGATACTTGGGCTTGGGCCACTGTACCCACGATGTGGTCAGACTGCCCAACATGGCAAACACATTGAAGGTGAGGAAACAGGTGACCAGTGTGAAGTATTTGCTGCCAATAATAAAATCATCGGATCCCTTTATGTCCGAATGGACAGCAGGAAAAACGGCCAGTGTTACAAAGAAGGTGAAAAATACGTTAAACAGCTGTGGCGAAGCTTTCTTAAATATTTGCCAATAAGGAACATTTAATTGGGATCTGGACTCTGATTTCTTTTCGTTATTCAACATTTCGTAATGCCGATAGAATTTCGTCAAAGGCAGCGCGAAATAGGTATCAAAGCAGAAGAGTAAAATCAAGATTGCGGTCACGAAATAATATATAGCCGAAGTACGCATCGAACTGAAGAACGTCGCACAAAGCATTGACATAATTGTGGCAAAGCAGCCGCTAATGTTGGATCCCAGCACAACAGCACCCGTATATTTGGGAGGAAGAGCTGCAACCAGTCCGTAAATTGTACTCTGATAGATTCCATTGCACTGCAAATAGAAAGATAATAAATAAATAATTAGTTAATTGATTCAAAAAAGAACATTTTATACCGAGAGATAGATCGAACGAAAGAGAGTGAGAGGTATATGGCGATTAAACGGAAATGAAATATTTAAATTTGTTAACTTATTCAGCTGGCCAATGAGAAATGGGCTGAATTATTAAAGAGAAACAACGAATGAACCTGATTGGTGGGCCCCAAGACAAAGGCATCTCGGATTTACTCGTATCCGTTGTTTCGTTCGTTTAAATCGGAATAAAGCGAAGTCGACTTGAGCAAGATACCTTTATAAAAATTTGAGGAGTTTTAATTGCGCTAATAAAAAGATAAAAAGTTATTATATTATATTATTGGGCTTTGAGCATGTATTTTTCACTTTGCCCTTAAATTTATATCCATCAATCTTAGAGACTTCAGCTTTAAAATAGAAACACACTTGGATTGCCTCAAGTATCTTTAACAAGTTAATTATGTACGAACTCCTAGCATGTCAATCAATAAGGAATTGAACAATTGCGTGTGCATTAGAATTCTGGTGTATGTACATACATATATGTATATATAAAACAACGATAGAAGACCAGCTCCTCCTATGATGGTATTGTGGTATCTCCTAGTCGGGCCCCCCTAACTGGACAGCTTTTTTCGTACTTTTGTAACTCTTGTTATATAATGTACTCTGATGGATTAAAAACTTTGACATTGGTTAATTATAAACTATTTACTGACAAATTTCTGAATACCTATGTATATCAATACTTACCATGTTTATGAGCACAATTGAGGTCATTGTTGTCCAAAAAAATATGCCGGGCCACTAAAAATAGACACAGACAAATGGAATTGTTGTACATGTATAAATATATATACACATAGGATATAAAACACGTGCATACCTCGTATGAATCCAACATGGCAAGCACTACGGTTATAATAAGGATAACGATTTCGAGTAGAATACTGTAAACAATGCGGGTTGTGAGATCACCGCCGAAATTAATGAAAATATTTATCCAATTGAAGAGAACATTTGGAATCTGGGATGCAAAGCCCATATTCTGCATAAAGTTGCCGCGATAGTTAACTTCACTTTTAATCGTGTAATTTTCACCCAGCTTGAAATCCTCGAAATACGATTTCGCTGTTATAAACATATTCCAAGGCATTAGCGTGCCCAATCCGTGAAGCATAAAGATGAAGAAGACCAACTTGTATTTATCAACAGGAGGCTGCAGATTCGAAACAATTTTCGACACCATGGAGCCTTTCCCTTTGGGATCAGTTTTCATCTGTGACTCCCACGAGGGATTAAGGGTCACCGGCGTTTTGCCCTCGATGAAAGGCGAGTCTTCGCCTTTGCTGATTACCATTTTGCTTTTTTTTTTATTTTATTTATTTTTTTTTACAGCTGATTGGTTCAAATAACAGGCGCGGCTCCAATCAACTGTTAATTAGTAGTTGCACGGTTGACAACAGGTTATGCGAGAACTCCAACGAGTAGTAGCAAAGTCTAGAGCTCGTTACGTCGGCCTCTGATGTAAGGCAAGAAAAGGCACTTTTTACTGATAGATTAAAATTGAAAGCGATTATTTATGAAATCTCTGTCAATAAATAGATTACACTTATGTATTTACAAACGCATGTTGATAATAGCGTGGCTTACCCATTAAGATAACTCGTATTCGTTTGTGATAAACGTTGCCACCTTTTCCAATACCATCTAGAACTGTTTAAGTTCAAAAATAATTAATTAATTCACCTGTGTAAAAAAATATATATAAATAAATAAATTCATAATATTAAACATGCGTTCTTTGTTAAAATTCTGCATTATCTATTAAAAGGAATAACAAAATATTCCAGGTTATTGATACATCATCCCTGCAGTTGACAATTTACAGATTATCGCTATTGTTATCGATAACCGGCATTTTTATAATAAGCAGCGTGCGCTATTCTGTTCTGCATTTGTTAGGTAGAATTAACGGCAATGGCGATAATTCAATTGGGTGATTATATTGTCATACAACGACAAAAATATACAAAACTGCAAAAATTTGGAAGTCTTGATGCCACAGCAACGTTGGGTAAGGAACATCTGGAACTAAAATCTCTGTTGGATCAGCCATATGGCTCCACATTTAAGATGTGCGTTAAAGAGTCCAAGGCGGGCAAACGTGGCGCTCAACGACAACACAGCCTTGAGCTGTGCAGCGAGAATGAATTACGAAGCATTAGAGACGTACTCAATATTTCTAGCAGTGGAGCAGACAATCGTGATATTAGCGACAATGGTGAGGCTCAGTCGCTGAAATCATCGGTAAGTGGGATGGCAAATGAGGTATATGTCGTTATAAATTGGCTTTTGTTTTCATAGGACATTGAGCAGATGCGTGAGGAATGTAACGAGTCAAGCAAGATCATTGAGAAGTTGGTTGAAAACTCGAAGACGTTCCACGCTCGCACCGAATACTCGCAGGACAAATATCTGCTGAAGAAAGAGAAAAAGTATTTTGAGTTTGTCCAAATTCGCCAGCCCACAATTCGTCTAATGGTCGATATATTTCATCGGCAAGATCCTGATAAAATAATGGGCATACGTGTGGATACGCTCTCACAAATAATATCATATTCGGGCATATCCGGCTTTGGCAGCTACCTGTTGTACGAGAGCGGCACAAATGGCCTCCTTCCAGCGGCCATGCTTAACTCCATGGGCGCTGGCACAGATGCAACACTAGTCCATATGCATCCAGGCAATGTGCCGCAGAAGCAGGCTCTGCTGGCTCTCAAATTGCCCCTCGAACAGCAGCAACGTTGCATATCTGTTAATTTGTATTCGGTGCTGCGGGAATTCTATCAAGGCGGCAAGTCAGAACCCACAGAATCAAAGGACGAGGAAGTGAAGGCAGAGGATGATGTGACTGCAGAAGAACAGTGCGAAGATAATGAGCCCAGCAGCAAGAAAGTTAAATTGGAGGAGTCACCCAACTGTAAGTAACCTCTCTTTTTAGGTGATTGATATTTCTTCCAATAAAGAGCATCGACTTGACCTAATGCCGTGGTGTCACCTACAGATCTCCAACCAAACAGTCTTTTGCTTTTTTATTCGAATGCTTTCTGTTCTCGCAAATCTATAAGCTATATACATAACCTGTGGACCACTTGATTAATCTACAACCAAAGATAATCTTCTCTTCAGTCACATTAATGTATGTTCTTTCTCTCTTTGTTTCTATTCTAAAGCAAATAAGGGTCCGCAGCGCTGGCAGGTGGAGAATAAGCGCGCTGCCGCTTTGATGAATGAAAAATTTGATAGTCTAGTAATGGCAGCCAAGGAGCATCCTTCGAGTATATTACAGGCATTGTTGCCACTGGTAAGACCCTCGCGACCCGTTGTAATCTTTGGCACGTGCAAGGAGCTGCTCCAAGAAACATACATGGAGTTGAAGGCAACAGGTAAGGTGACGAATCTACATCTGACCTCCAACTGGATGCGCACGTATCAAATACTGCCCAATCGCACCCATCCGGAGGTCAACATGAGCGGTAACAGTGGCTATCTTTTGACGGGCTACACATTAAAATAGCAGGAGATGGCATATCGAATGCAGTCAAATAGGGGCTGAAGAAATGGAATGAAAGGATTCACTGATCCAGAATAACTAGTTACTAATCACAAACACAACCGAATAGTTTATTTAAAGCAAGAGTATTGAATCCATACTTCCTTAGGTAAATGAGTATCTAAATGATTATTAAGCGTAAGTCACAGAGGATTGTACAGTTGACCAAAAATATCGAATTTTGGCTAAAATCAGTCAATATTATTCCTGACCCTTTAATTATTACTATTAAATATCTAGCTTTAAGAACAAAAGTTTGATTGTATATTCAACAGAAGATAAATAACTATAAATATTTTTACGTAATTATGATTTGCTTATTGCTTAAACGAATGTAAATACAGATTATATGCATAAACGAAAGTATTTTAGTCTACATGGTTAAGAGATCCGCTGATTCGCTAAATCCAGCGAAGAACCTATATTCCAATAATTGTACGTTTCTGTTAAACACATGCGCTAGAAATATGTATCTATATTTACACAGCGATGCAGCGACCGCAATCTGTGATATTCGCGATCATTTGTCTAATTAGTAAAGGCGTGTTAACGGACGGACGTCGAATTGCGTTCGCCTTTATATAGGAGTCATCTCTGTTCGTTGAACTGTTCGAGAATATACATACATAATTACCTTATTGGGGCTGTGTCGCCTCCTTTCGTCTGTTACATACATCTTCACAAAAGCATGATACCTCGACGATTCAGAGTATCAATGCTGTAGCTTTGCACTAAATAATAATTTTATTTAATCAAAACCAAATTTGATCAAATATATCTGGTAGCTGGATCTGGAAATTATTTTTACATAGCCGAGCAAATACCAAGTTGAGTTCTATCTTCGGCAAGAGGATCTTTGGCGAATGAACAATGCCACCACATGCATATATTGGAATTCTATCGGTGGAATAGCAATTCAATTCCATATATTGTATGCATGTATGGCAGCTTCCATTTTATGTGTGAAAAATCAGTTTACAGAAATAAATACAAAAATACATACATAATTAAATCATTATATCTCGAAATCTTGTGAATTTAATTTTGCACTATATATACGCAGAGTTATTTATACATGCATATAATAATGGATCGATGAATTCAGAATGATGTCACGCAGATCGTTAAGTATTGTATTTCTGCATAGTTTCTCCAACTCTACAATAAAAGTTTGTAGTATGCTTTCAGGCGATAAATTAAATAGGAACTCGATGCAGATTTTCATACATCAAGAACAGATATACAAAAATTTAGGGTATGTATATCTTGGCATCGTACGCTAGGCTTTGAGCTGGTTTGTTTTTTTCTAATGGCAACCAGGCCTCTTTGCCAGAGTCATAAGAGAAAGGGAATACCTATACGCTTTTCATGAATCACCTGCGGATGCTGTCATACTATATTGAATTCAATTTTAGCTTACTTCTGACAGTAAGGGTATCCATATATCCTTAGAGCAATACATATATCTTCTAATATGCTTGATATCTTCCTCAATAGAGCTGTTCATTAAGCAAAAGCTTCCTACTAACTGTCTTTGAGAAGACTGAGTAGTCTACTCTAAATGAATGTTAATACTCGATTTTTAGTTGAGAAGCTATTCCACATTAATTCCATTCAGCATTATAGAAGTTTTTTTAATGTCTGATAATATCATGCAATGTTCTATTAATACCTTTACGGTTTTAGCCCTCAGTGTTTTAGTAGATCAGTTCAATATAATTGTGCAAGTGTTGGGATCTTTATATCCTTCCGAGTGTCCCAGTGTGAGCATGAGCAGGTGCGCCCGTGGAAGATGTGGGTGGGTGGGTGTGTGTAGATATAAGCAGTTGTGCAAGTGTTAAGTAGATACAGCGCCCCATTTAAAAAAATCGCAATGAGTTTAAACAGCAGGCACATTCTTGAGCACAAAGTAATGTCCGCATTCGCAGCGCTTGGGTGCGCCCTTCTCCAGCCACATCCACTTGGCTGCACGATCTCCGAGACAGATACAGCCGACAATGCGGCCATCGAAGGCCGACGGCACCTCCGTGGGATCGTTCTCCCTGCCAGCGCCCCGCTTCATAGGCTTTTTCATAGACCATGGATCGTTACAGCCCGCCTTGCGCAACATCAGTTCGCGCTTAAAGACGCCCGTAGCCAGTTCCATGTCATCCGTCAGCCCTGTGCCAATCGAGACTATCCATTAAAAACAACAGAAGCATCATACCTACCCTACTTACGCTTGTTATTGACTGGCGTGGTCGAAATGCCACGGTTTGCCACGCCAACGGATCCTCGTCCGAACTCCTTGACTCCAAGAGCCCCCAGCATTTGCTGCAGGCCAAGCTGACGTAGCAGTGCGCCCAGCTTTCGCTCGCCGCTTTGCGTGAGCTGCGACACGAGGCGCTTCGACGCGAACGGAGATTTGAGAAGCCGCGAGATGAACGACGACATTGTAGCTTTATATACACATTTATAGATATATATGTGTGAAAAAATATATACACTTCTGTTTGTGTATATATTAATATTTTTTTTTTTACTTTTTATAAAAATAAATATATATATACGCTTGTAGCTCAATGTGGCATACGCTTCCCGCGCGATGTAAATATTGAATGAGCCAGCCAGCTGAGAAAGTTGACAAGGATTTTACAAAATAATTGGCCTACTTGGCCTACTAGAACTTAGATTTAGTCACAATTCTCAATTGCTTAAAGAAGTGAAGCTAAACTAAAAAGTTAACATTTGCTTATTCTAGTATAAATCAGACGCCATTTCTAAAAATTCAAGATTTAAAGCTCAAAGAGACATGATCCACAATTGTAGACTTCTTTTAAGTATTTGCTAGGTTTGACATTTGTTTAAATGTAATTTATTTAAACGTTTTTACACGTGTCTCGATTGTAATCAGCGTATCCAAACAAAACGTAAATAAAAGCTCTATCCACACGCAGTGCGTTAGCATTTTGCATTTGGTTTTGGGTTCTGATTCAATTTTGGATTATTTGGATTGATGTTTGTTTTTATTTGGAAAGCTATTTTGTTGACTTTTAGCTTAATAGTTGTTTTTGTATGTGTGTTTTTGTTATTAATTGGTTTATTTTATTAATTAATAATAACTTTAAACAGCTGCCTTCTCAACCAACTTGAACCAGTGACCGCACTCACAACGTTTCTGGTTACCCTTCTGCAGCCACATCCACTGCACATAGGTCTGATCCTCTTCGCCTGCAAGTTAATGAGAGAATAAATTACTTGGTCGATGTAGGGTGTGAAGTCTACTCACAGATGCAGCCAACAATGCGGGCATCGAAAGCCGATGGAATCAAGTTGGGGTTCTCCTTAGTGCCAGCTCCGCGCTTGAACACCTTCATGTCGAAAGGATTATCGTTGCCGGCCGCCTTCAACAGGAGTTCACGTTTCTCGATACCCGTGGCGTGCTCCAAGGGGTCGTTCATCACTAAGGGAGAAGAAGAAGAAACGTTTAGATGAGTTTTTCATAAGCTGGACCCGCATTTAATTCCCTTATGTTTCATTAGGACTTTTAAGTTTATCACATTGTAGGCTATTTATTACAGTCAGTTAACATTATTAAAAATTCAGTTACAGGGTATCACAGCTCCGATCACTAATAATTTTCTATTATGTTGTCCCTGCATATATTTCTATCTAATACATTTCATATGACTCATATATATATATATATTAAACAGGGTATTTTAGCATCGGTAACTGTTCATTTTCCCTTGTTATAATGTAAACCGAGGTCTCACTGTAGCACTATTGATATATGATTCTCATATCATAGATGGTAGTTCGTCTTCGATCACCGAGTGTTTTCTTGTACAAACCCCTTCACACCGCCCCTGGTCGCATTAACCGCTTGCTGAATCAGCTGTCTGCGCACATTGATTATATAAAAGCTCACATAGAAAGCCTTAACTCCTTCGACATTAACACACACATATACACTGCTGCTAATTATCATGGCATTAGTATGGTAGCGATAACGAAGAGAGGTGCGAATTATGATTTTTGCGTTTTTCTTTGCCTTGGCATAGAATGCAAAGATAAATAACGCCTTTGCACTGGACACAGGTATTACATAACCTCCAGCATACGGTGACATAGTTGGTTATTGGAAGTATCAATATAACCTTGTTGCACTCACAGCAGGCTTTGCATCGCCTTCGATTATGATCCCTCTTATGTAATATGGATGATGGAGGCGCTGCCTTGGTAGCGTTTCCCCTGCCACACGAACATGGCGAACGTGACCATTAAATTGCGCCTTCTTGCTACTTACTTTTGCAGGTACGCACGGAGTTGTATGTCACATTTTGGCGTGCAGCGGCACGAAGCGCCATGCGTCCACAAATTGATGCCATTATTGTTCGTTAAGCAAAGATTTGTTGGTCTTGGGAAGCGTTGAACAACCGAATTCTTTCGTAATTTTTCACAGCGAGACTCAGGGCAGGTGTTGATTCGTGAGTAGTATACGGCGGTTCGCAACTAGTTCGATGATCGAGTGAATTTCGGCGCACTATCGAACCAGTTTTGCGCACAGTAGCGCAGTGCTGCCAGATGGTTCGATAAACAAGCTATGCCGCCAAAGTAGCTGACAAAGCGCAGCTTATTGAAACAGAAATATATTGAAAATTTTATAATTTCTCTGCTTAACGTGTGTGTGCAAAGGCGACTTTAGTGTTGAATTTTGTATTATGTAGTTTATTATTGTATCTTATACAATATGTCTAACAGCTGTGCGATTTTTCCGTAGTGTTTTGCCGGATATTGCTTAGCAACCAAGAAGCATTGAAAATAAAAAAATAAATTAATCTGAAAAAGCTAAAAAAATGTCTCAAAAGCCTACAATTTGCTTTGATATATCAAAAAATGAACGTTTTCAAATTACGGACAATTACAAAATGTTGCATCGCAAGCTAAAAGCAAATTGGAATGTGGAACAGTAAGTAGAATTAATCTGATTAGATACATCAATATATAAATATGTATATATCCAATTCATAGAAACGATAATGAACTAAACAAGGAGTGTCTGGCACGGTCAAAGATTTTCGTATTATCAGGACCACAGGATCGCTTCACCGAGGAGGAGTTCGAGGTGCTCAAGGATTATGTGGAGCACTCGGGCGGCAGCTTGTTGGTATTGCTCGGCGAAGGGGGCGAACAGGAGTTCAATACGAATGTCAACTTCTTCTTGGAACAGTATGGCATCTACATCAACAGCGATAACGTCGTACGTCCACATTACTACAAAAATTTCCATCCCAAGGAGTGCATCGTGGGCGGCGGCGTTGTCTGCGAATCCATGTGGCGACAGCTGATCAAACGGGACATTGAGAAGGTGGAATACGACTTCAGTGACGAGAAGTACAAGATACACTTTCAGTATCCTTATGGTGCGACCCTCAATGTCTCGGAGCCGGCGAACGTGCTGCTGACCACAGGACCCGTTGTCTATCCCTTCAATCGTCCTTTGGCTGGTTACTATAGCAATGCCAAGGGTGGCAAGATCTTGGCTCTGGGTTCCGGATATATGTTTCATGACAATTACTTGCAGGACAAAACAAACGATGCCATGCTGGAGTATATGTTTCAGCTGCTAGGCACCCAAGAGATAAGCTACACCCATTTGGATTTTAATGATGTGGAGGTTTGTACGTCTCGAATATTCAAAGCAAAGGAATGGAGGATGCATATATAGTATATAGGAGTGTGTGAGGCATATTTTATCTGTATCAAAAGTCGATCTTCATGGAAGTATGGTAAACATTACTTAAGTGGCCTATAGGTCAGTCAGATCTTTGCTACTCCTAACTGATCTACTCTGTTCAATAGTTGTTAAGTATATTTCTTAGATCATAAAATCAGTAATGGGACAGTAGGGCAGCATTTTCTGTATTATGTAGTTTTCTTGTTCTGGCCTTTATTATTGATTATCCATTAATCTCCGTTCTCCTTTGCACAGCTAAACGACAACAAACACTTCACGGATTTGGCTTTCTTGGCCGATATGCCAAAGGCCTGTTTGATTGACTCTATAGGCACGGAGATGCCGGCGGACTTTAAGCAAATGTTCGACACGTCGCTCTGCTCGCTGAGCAATCGACTGCTGAAGGATGTGATCGATACCTATGCGCAGCTGCATGTGACCTACGAGCCACTGCGCATAATTAAGCCGCAATTCGAGATACCTTTGCCAGCGCTGCAATTGGCCACGTTTCCGCCCATTTTCAGTGAGCCACCGGCGCCGCCGCTCGAGCTGTTCGACCTGGACGAGACCTTCAGTGCGGCTCGCTCGCAACTGGCACAAATAACTGGACAATGCCTGCAGGCGTTGCGATCCAAAGAGCCTTCACGTCGGGCGCCCAATCAGCGCGAACTGGAGAACTATGTGAAGGAGTGTGCACGCATCACGGCCATCATCAGGGAACAGCAGGAGATGCCCGCCTGTGAAATACTCAACATTGTGGCACGCCAGATCACCAGCTATGCACCCTATGCTGAGGACTAAAATCCCCAACAGGTTATCCAATTACTGTACTTAGCAAACACTGCACATTCCATGCCACCACCTAACATATCTCTTTTCTTCAATACTCTTCAAGAAGGTATCGTGAGTAAGTCGAGTTGTGTGTAACAGATGAGAGCAGAGAAGTAATTTTAACCAATGTTGTTCTATCGAAATCGGCTAGAAAAAAGATGAAGTATTAAATATTTGTATTATAATTTAATATACAATAATAATATATGTATAATATATACGTTATCCATGTTCATTATGGATATGCCATCTACGTGCTATGAGTAATTGATTAAGAAATTTCTATATTTCCTTTTTGAATGAAACACTTTAAGAATTCTTTAAGATCTCAACTAAATATCCTACGCTAAGCATTAGATTTGTTTATTGTAAAGACTTACTTTAGTTACATGTACTGCATCTATTCAAGTTCGCTAATAATAATGCAAAATATGAATTTAATTTTTGGACTATTTTCTTATACATGTAAATAAATACACGTAGATTCACATATACATATTTGTATACACAGAAGGAATTGTCGTCTAGTTATATTAATTATATATGTGTATCCAGCCTAGTTAATAATAATTTATTATTAAAATTAAACAACCCGCTTTGTAATACTGTCCATTCAAACTATTTCTGCTATGCAAATTTGTGTATTTTCGAGACAAATACATAATATATATCTAAGATCTAACAAAAAATAATATAAAAGATTACTATATTTTGTCAATATTTTTATATACACAACAGCAAGCAGGCTTAATATAAATATAAATCGACAAAGTATTCAAATTCTTTTGATATTTGAATTTGTTGATCTTTAATTGAAATCATTCTCTTTTTCTATCATTATAATAATTTGTACATTGTATATTTAGACATCTATAGCTGCAGAGTATTTAATATTCAAATTTGTAATATTATTACTTTCTTTATTCTTCATTAAATTTCTTTTTGCCGAAATCAGCAAAAATTGTGCCTTTTGTTTGAGAAGTTTTTTCTTTTTTATTTTTTTAGTCAAATTGTAAACCAAGTCCATTTTATGTAAACATGTTGGCGACTCGTATTCAAACATGGCCGGGGCGTTCTCCCTACAGTCTCTACTCTATACCCCATGCCCAATCCCCTTGCCGCCTCCACAGTTTGTTCGAAAAGTTTGCTTCAATTACGCAGAAGGTGCAGAACGTTTTTGGTCCGTAATACAAAACCTGTGGGAAGTAAAGCTATATACTTACCAAAAATCCAATATACATATTTATAGCCAAAAAATTATTGTTTACTGCACTTCATTATTTTTATTAATATTTCCCACATATGGGATGGAGCAATGGTGGGATGGCGTGAGTTGGGGAGTGGGGACCATTACGTTTTGCGTTCCCTCTGGGAGCCTAGTTGTTCAGTTTTTAGGTGGCAACAATTTGTTTCTCCTTGTTGAGCAGGGGGCGCTAATTGTGTCGTCGGGGATCACTGAGGGCTGAGGGGTGCGCTTGAGCGTGTGTTGTGGAGTGGGAGTGTGTGAAACCGCTAGTTAATGCTTGTCACAACAAATGCCTGTCATCAATCGCCGCTCTTCGATGCTCCAGGGAGCTGCCCCAAAGCTGTCGAAATGCAGCGCGACTGCTCGCTAGAAAATATCCTGTTGACAAAAAACTCGGCAACAGCAACTGCAACTGACGCTTGTAAATTTAATTCTAATTTTTATCACGCATGAAGGAACTCTCAAAAACAAAAAAGACAAAAGAATTCTCTAGAGCTTTCCTTCTCTTGAGCAGCTGCAGCAAACATCGGATTCGTTTATCCTTAAATTGTACAAATAGAATACATTTTAAGTATATATATTCTTCACTATGACATTTAAAGTTTACCAAGTTGTTTTTATGAATTCTTTTAATAAGTTTATTGTTGGTTAAAAAGTAAAATAAAATATGGCTCTATCTATATATGCATATCTCTTCAATATATCTTTTTATGTATTTATATATTCATATTAATAAATGTTTAATTACATTTCTATTAATAATAGTTATATGCATATGTTTTTTGTTCACACTTTAGTTATAGTTTAATGAAAGTAATATTTTAATGCTTAAATGCTTAATACTTATTTTTTAAATGCTTGCAGAAGTTGAATAAAAAGCATAAATGTACATATTTGGAAAATGACAATTTTTCACATGGAAATAGAATTTTTGAGAGAGCGTCTCTTTATATATGTATGTGTTATTAGTCTCTTAATATAAAAGTTGGATAGCTGCAATTGATCTTTTTAGTCGCATCTTATCGTTTTTGGTAAAATTAATTCAGAGAATATATATATATATATATTTAAGTTTCAGAATATAAAGTGTAATATACCCTTATTAATTATATAACAGTTTATATATTTGAATGCCATATACAGGGCCGCACTATCATAGGGGCAAGTGTGGCCACTGGCCATGTAGCGAGAGGGTGATCACGTTTCTACCCTAATATAACATTATAAATACTTAATCAATTTCATTTATATCCTTCAAGTAGCATAGTTCGATATTAAACATCATCGGCTGTATGTATTTACTACAATAATATACGATTTGTATAATATTTTATTCTTATCACTGGGATATTGACCTCTATTTTAAGGGTTCCCGCCACACATCAATGTGTAGAATTTGTATTATAATTGTTTATTATTCAGATGTTCATTACACGTCAAATCAGCTTGAGTGTCTACTCGATCAGTGTAAGACGCTAGATTCAAGGTTTGCTTAGCCTTTCTATATTCCTGGGTGACATATGTGCATATAGATTCTACAGATATATTTTGAATGCCCAGCCCTATATACTCCATTTGCCAATCAATCACTTACTCAATATTGAATCTTCTCACAAGCTTTTGACTGTTCAATTCCATAGTCCATGGCCCCCATTTGGTGGCCATTTTGTTGACCGCTAAATATTGCTCTTGTTGCAGACGAGTACAAGACTTATGTGTTGTGTGTGTGTGTGTGTGTATGTAAGAGTGTGTGGGTGGGACAGGAGGAGTAGGGGAGCTTTGGTCCGCAATAAGCTGCAAGTAAAAAGTATGCAGAGGTTATGCTGAAATACGATCTGAGCCAAGTAGGAAGTTACCTTGAGTGCATTTCTACATATTGACAGTGACAATGCTGTCCACGACAACGTTGTTGTTGTTGTTGTAGACTGTTCATTCATGGTTTCAGTGCAGTAAACAGGTTCACAGGCTCAACAGAAGCCGCATAAGTTTTTCCTACCATTCGCTGTCGCTGTCGCTTCTTTCACTTTAAACAGAAATAAATGAATGCAAAGCCGCAGCAAAGAGAGAGGGAGAGAGAGAGGCAAAAATGGAAATGGAAATTCAACTGAGATCCATCAGACCATTTACCAATGTCTGAACAGCTGTATTTGTTGTACTTCCGCTTCGGCTCGGTCGCTGCGTCCACGTCCCTTCTCTGCGTGCAAATATCAGCGGAAAGTCAAGAGGTTTGTTTGACTTTTGGTCGGCATCCTTTCAGCAGCTGTGATTGTCGACTGTCTGGCGATTTCATCTGTCCATATCAGAGACCCCGAATAACAGTTACCCGACTCACTTGTCTCATTCATTTCTGAGAGATACAGAAAAAAGGCGCACACAAACTTTATTCCTCTGAGTAGGAGAGATATTTTTCGTTTTTTTCACTCCTAGTCTGAGTGTTTGGCATGGAGGAATTCAGGCAATTCCTCTTTTTAAAAGAGTTATTTTGCGAGTAATACTTTTACTCTTTCACACAAAGAGTTATTTTGTGACTTATATCTAAAATCCTCATTTATAAAACTTTGTATATGTTTTTGCTTTGTGTGTTTGTTTTGTGTTTGCGATGTGTTTGCTTTGTGTTTGCTTTTAATTATAACCTGATTGAAAATAAGAAATCAAACTATTATGGTTTTGATAAATGTAATTAACAGGCAGAATGGGGCGTATATGACCATATAAATTATATATATTCTTGATCAGGGCGACGAGCAGAGTCGATATATGTATATAACAGGCCGAAGGAGACGTGGATGACACTATATAGTATATATATTCTTGATCAGCAGAAAAAAAAGTTGATATAGCCATGTCTGTCTGTCCGTCCGTCTGTCACACTGTCTGTCTGTCATTATGCGTGTCTGCCTGTGTGTCTATAACTTTGTGTCTGTCTGTGTGTCTATCTGTCTGTGTCTGTCTGTGTGTCTATCTGTCTGTCCCTATGTCTGTCCGTCTGTCTGTCTCTATAACTGGGTGTCTGTCTGTGTGTCGCTCTGTTTGTGTGACCCTTTATATGTATGTATGTCTGTGTTGCGTGTCTGTCCCTCTGTCTGTCTAACTGTATGTCTGCCTGTGTTAATGTATATTGTATATCAATGGGTGTGTGTGTGTGTGTGTGTGCGTGTAGTTGCATGTAGTTTTTGTTTTGCATATACAGAAGAGAAGAAATCTGGCAATAACAAGTTAGCAAAGGGTGGGGGGATCGCATGATCAAGAAGTCTGGACTTTTCTTAATTGTTTTATTATATTTAGATTTGTATCATGGGTTATTTGGCCAAATTAATAAAAAACAGTTCATATTTGTATTTTACTTAAATATTTTATTTTATATTAAATCTGCATTATGAATTTAGCTTAATTAATAATAAGGAGTTAATATTATCGCAGTTCAAATTACTTCGCCTTTCGCTTAATATGTCGAAAATGCCCGTTCGACTGACAGTCAAATAGAGCAATTTCAGCTGCACATTGCTATCAAATTTTGTTGACAAACGCACACATCGAATTATAGATCGTAATTGACCTGCTCCGCGAAAACAACCCTCGCATACACACCAACGGAGCACATACAGAAAAAAAAGTTGTTTTTTTTTTTTTTGGCAAAAACAAAGTGCATCGCTGACCAATGCACTATGGGCGCAAACACCGATTTAGCGGCATAAAGTCCAACAGTATTTTGTTATATTTTCTTATTTATTTCCGTAGTTCCATTTTGGAAAAGTCTAAGTATATGACTTCCCATTCAAATTTCCAAAACAAGAAAATCCAAATTTCCAAAAAAGTAATCTAAGCATATTTGCTAAATTTCAAGTCCATATATTTAAATTTTGAGTTTATGCCGCTAAATCGGCATTTGCTCCCATAGTGCAACGCAGCAGCAACAGTTAGAAGAAAAGAAAACAAAAGCAAACTGCGTCATTGATCTACGCAGCAACAGCACACACAAAAAAAAGGGTTATTTTTTTGAGGAAGGCAATAAAATATCACACTGAGGACCGCAGAAAAACCCACAGTTTTTCTCTTTCTCACTGAGTAAAAGGAGTTCTCCTAAGCACATGCTGAAAGAGTTATTTTGAGAGTTTTATTTATATCACTCCATGCGAAACACTTATTTGTGGACTTTTTGAAATCCCTTAAGAGTTATTCGGGGTCTCTGGTCCATATAAATTATACAGTGACTAACAAAAGTTATCTCACACACACACACACACACACATAGGCGGGCACACATTTGTCACCTGTGCGCTGAAAATTCGGGGAAAACCCTCATGAAAAGCGTGCCCTGATGCGGGTCGCGGACGAACATCATTTTAATTAAATTACACCACCAAAACGTGCGACATCACAATAATTTTCATTGTCAAAAATTGGACAGCATAAAAAACCACACGTCTGCATCGTATATCCAACAGATACAACAGCAACAGCAACAGCAACAGCTATCACGACAGACAACAACAACAACAACAACAGCAACAAGCTGAATCTATTGTGCTAGAGGAAGAGTCAAATGGAAAGAGAATGTAACAATCAATTAACAGGTAAGCGGCCTAAAGCATCCAACATAAATATTTCATTTAACCCCCAAATGTTCATTGTGGCATTAGAAACACCCGAATAGGTGAATATAAGCCAATAAGCTGGATGTCTATAAATTGATACTGACTAGGTTCTAAAGTTCATTAAAATGAAAGAGCTAAACAGCTCATACCCTGATTGAATATTGAATCTATTGAACTGTTCACCTGTTGATCAAATCTAATTATCGTTTATGACCTGTTGATGTCATCTCTGAATAGTGAACGACTTAACTGATTCATCAAACTGAACTCTTTCCTATGAATCAGAGGCTAAAAACTATAGACCGTACAACTGTGGAGTTACGTTTTCAAAGTGACTCGATCCATATTAAAATCAGCCCATCATTAGCTTATTCATAAAACACAGAACAGTTGCTGGAGTTCTATGAAACGCGACTTGACTGCCATGAATCATACTATAACACTTTCACTGTTCCAAGTAGGAATTCACACTATGAAGGATTATTAGATTAGACCCTTATCTTCAAAGAATCTTTA
Organism: Drosophila borborema; assembly: GCA_030914335.1. Lineage (NCBI taxonomy): Eukaryota > Metazoa > Arthropoda > Insecta > Diptera > Drosophilidae > Drosophila > Drosophila borborema. The sequence goes on along the minus strand of JAUESP010000003.1, from coordinate 531,417 downwards.
TGTAAGATTAAATGACACTTCTAAATAGTCAGTGATAACAGCGAGATTTCCAATAGACTAGGTACATATATATTAACAGTGTCTTTGAGCTTTGACTTCAAAGTAGATAAATCATATTAAAAAGAACATTGTACTAATATCTTAAAAATTTAGAATTCATAATGGAAATGTTGTTCAGAAAACAAATTCGTTTAAAATCTAATTGGAAGTTGATGCTAGATAGAAGTTAATTTTAAGCCCCTGACCGCTCATAGCTTGCCGCAATAATATAAAATAATACATTTAATAATTTGAAATAATATATTTAAATTTATTTAGTTTAACTTTTTAAAATATTAATATTCAAAATTTAACTCATTTGTACATGTTTTATTCATACTTGTATATTTTATTTATTTTAATTTAAAGTTAAGGCGTTTCTATATTTTGTATCCACATTCATATTTGATAAAATATAATAAATTGTTCCAGTCGATTTTAATTTTAACTTTAACTCCTATTCAACTTTAAGAATTTGTAAAATATGTATTATTATTTATACTAATTAGATATTTAAATTATTTTATAATTTAGCTAGTCGATTCAATAGTTTTTAGCTTGCCTACATAAACTGCGCTCACATAAGGGTTAAACATTGAGCCGCTGCCCCAACTTGGGTCACCCAAGGCTTTCTGTCTCCCTCTCTCTCTCTCTCTCTCTCTCTCTCTCTGTCTCGCTCTCTCATTAAATCTCGCCTGGCTCGCTTCGTTGTTGTTGTTTCAGTTGTCTTGTGAATGGCCCTTGGGAACATTGTCAAAACCTTATTGAAATAGAAAGCTTGTCTATTTTATTGGTTGTTTCTTGTATTTTTTTTGGTGATTGTTATTAATTTGTCATAATGCCGAAACATGCTCTAATGATGCCTGTAAATGCAAAACAAATGAGCAAACCAGCCCAGCCCAGCTATAGCTACAGGTCGAGTGAGCAGCGAGCAGTTTTGGTCATTTGAAAAATAAATTTAAAAGCGCGTGTACAATTTAAAATGAAATAAAATCAGAGTGTTGCAGCTTTCGAAATTTTATGAGCATGTTGCGCTTATTAGCTGCACTGCGAGAAATGGCGACAGGCTAACAGCAGCAGCAGCAACAAAAACAAAACAGCAACAACGACAACTACAACTGCAGAAACAACAACAGCAACAAAAGCGACAACAACAAGCTCGACACGCATTTCCACGGCTAATTTTTCACGCACGCTCCAAAGCCCGTTGGTGCCCCCTTTCGAGGCAAAAAAATAAACGACAGCGAGCGACAGCTCCTGGCCAGGCTCGAGCTTGGCATGCCCTATCAATTAATTGAGCCATAGGGTATACTATAGGTTCTGAGAGAGTTTGTAACAAGTATAAATTATTATTCTATTTCCTATTTCCTACACTATTTATTTATTGATTTATTCAAGTGAGTTTTACAAGAGTGTGGATATATTAATATATGCGTAAAATTTAAAATATAAAGTAAATATAATAATATTTATATTTTATTTTTGCTCAAGAATATTTTAGTATTCATTTCTAATAGCTTCTAAGTCGGCTAACGACAGCAAGGATTTTTGATCATTCCGAGCATATCTTAAAATAAATTCTTTATATATGTATGTTAATGAAAATTTGTATGTCAAATGCTGAGAAATATTTTAAATAATTTATAATTTATTAAAGAAGTTTTCACTCTATAAAACACTTAAGGATGCATTAGTACGTTTGCTAACTCTAAAAATTACCTACATCAAAATGTATTATTATTATTTAATTGTTTATTGCTTTGAACATCAATTAATTTAATACTGTATCAAGGAATTGTTAATATTGCTTAAGCAAATTCAGAATGAACTACTTACTTGAAGGTAATTTATTCCCTCATATCTTCATAACAGATATAGATAGATATGTGTTCTATTTTCACTTTAATCTTATCGAGCAACGAAGGAATTTGTTATCGACAGTGTATTAGGGCATTCGCTAAATTCCCATTTAGTTAGTTTGTCGCTTTTGTTGTTGTTGCTGCTTTTGTTTTTGTTTTTTTTTTTTTTTTTTTTGGCACAACGACACGCACGAGAAATTCCAAGAGATAAGCATCGTGTACGACAAGGTGTATTATGGACCCTAGTCCGATACGCAGTCGAGTGCCATACTGTTGACTCTGTTAAATTGCCAATATTTATGGTTTTGGCCGTTGAGCTTGACTTGTTAAATGGGTGTTCCAGCCAGAGACAGGAGGCAACAGTCCAGCAGTCGAGCAGCCAGCAGCCAGCAGTCCAGGAGACATCCAAAAGCTGGGTAGCTGCTAAAGCGTTTAAATACAAAACGTGTTGGCTCGATAAGCACGCAACCAAATCGTGTCTGATTCGTGTCTCTTTCGTGACTTCACGTCTTCTCAATTTTTGACATGTGAATGTCAAATAACTTTACCAGAGTTCTTGACTATACAGATAAATTAAATGTGATGTTCATAATTGATTCGTGAGCGAGTGAACAAAGTCATCTATTCAGTAGTTCACCATTGAACTTCATTGTCAAATTGAACTAGTATTGCATGTACTGTACTTTTTGCAGCAGCGACGCCATTTTGTTGCTGCTCTCTGTTGCTGCAGCTATCTCTGTCGCACGGTGTGCAGCAAAGCATTAAAGCAGAAATGCGACATGTCGTCAACGAAGCTATAAAAATGTCAAAACACGCTACAAATAAAGCAGAATTATAAAGAAATCTAACGAGCAAAATAAGAGAAGAATTATTAAAATGCTATACATACACAAATAAGACAAAATGCTTTGTTCGCGACGCTTGTTTGTAAACCAGTCGGCCAATCGACAACTGAGATACCCTGGAAATGAAGTGAGTGGGGTGGCTCTAATATACTTTTACTGAATTTAGTTATAGTTAATCTCAGGAATTTAACTAATGTGTGAATTAAAATTTCTCTCTTGGTCTCTTTCGAGCGCATTCTTAATGTGATTCTAGCCTGATTTCTCCTCCTATCTTTTTCACTCTCTCTCTCTCTCTCTCTCTCTCTCTCTCTCTCTCTCTCTCTCTGTGCTACACTCTCTTTTATCTTTCCCTCTCTAAATATATCGATATTTCTCTTTTCCTCTTAATATTTCTCAAGTTCTCGCTCTCTTTCTTGCTTGCTCTTTCCGTTTATATTTATGTCTCGTCATTATTTCCTTTCTTTGTTTATCTGTATCTCTCTTCTCTATCTCTGATAGTAGCTTTCTGTTTCCCTTTCTCCTTCCCTTTCTCCTTACATTTCACTTTGCTTTTCCCTTCCGCTTTCTCCTTCTCTTTCCTCTCTCACTCTTCATCTCCATCCCTCTCTCTTTCTCTATATGCCTCTCCATATCTCTGCCTATAGTTCTCCCTCTCCTTTTCTGTCTCTCTCTTTATATCCCTCACATTTTCTCTCTCTGTTTCTCTCACTCACTCAACTTTCTCTCTTTTTCTCTCACTCTTTAAATTTTCTCTCTCTCCCTTTTTTCAATCATTCATCTTCTTTCTTTCTCTCAGTTGTTCCACTTCTAATGCTCTCTCTCTCTCTCTTTCTTTTGACTTGGCTAAGAAGAAAGGTTCAAGCAAGAGACTTCATCCTTTAATATTCCTTTCTTTAGTCGATCAATGATCATTCGAAACAATATTTATTGATTTCACAAGAAAAGGATTTCAGATTTACAATTCGTTTCTCTTACACTTCTCTTTAAACTCATTCTTTGTTTTATAATATCGCCTCTACTTATTTCATCTCTTGTCAACATAGAGTATTTATCCAACTGTCATTTCTCATTCGCTGGCAATTTGTTCTATAAAATACGATAAGAAATTTCTACGTTTTTGTTGTTTTGTTGTTGCTCTAGTTAGCTGCGCATCTTTTATTATAGGTGTCGTCGTTGCTGTTGTTGTTGATGTTTTTCTTGTTTTCAGGTTGATACGTTTGCTGTTCTTGCGGTTTTTATGGTTTGTACATATATTTCGTTGTAGTTGCCTTTTACGAAAAGGCACTGCAAATGCGAAGCTTTTTTAGCTTTTTCAACATTTTCGAAACGAGATTTGAAATCTTAGATGTGTGAGATGTTTCGAGCCGAAAAATATGAAGCCCTTATCTGTGGCGGCAGGCAACGACGCGTCGTTCAAAATGTCATAAGTCACACCTGATCATTTGTCAGAGCTGTAATACAGCTCAGCAAACGCCCACTAAGCTTACTAAGGAGTGGACGGGGGCGGGGCAGGTCTAGTTGTGCCATAAATCAAAGCGCTGCATGTTAAATTTGACGCCACATAAAAATGCAAATCGTATGCATATATAATAAAATATAATTTTTATAACTTAATTAAGCGAGCTCCATTCGGGGCTGGCGTCTCGAGGGGGCGCGACATGCTGCGCGCTTTGGCTTGTGGCTCATTTAGCTGGCGCCAAGTTTCAAATTGATTTTGGCCAGCTGGTCGACATTTACATGACAAAGGGGCAACCGAGCGGCCAGCCAGCCAGTCGGACAGTCTCCCAGTCGCCCAGCTGGCCAGTCGGATAGTCGATGAGGCCCGTGATAAGAACAAGTGCTTATCAAATGACCAGCCAGTCCGTCAGTCAGCTCGTCAGTCAAGGCATTCGAGTGAAGGTAGCAGCAGCAGCTCATCTCGATTCTCGATTCTCGGAAGGCCCATCAGAGATAGAAGCACTGCGCGTACGCCCGACATGCCATATAATAAAATAATCTACCTCTAATTTGGGTGTCGTTTACACGTGCCACAGATCCAAACTCCAACGCTGGGCATCTGGGTCGGGGCAGCTCATTAGGCGGCTGCAATCGCTAAATCTGAAACAAGACTTGGTATGCAATGGTCGTGATTTTGAGATTCAACTTTGAATTGGAAGTGGCGTTTTTAGCTTTTTCAGCTTTTAACGGAATTTGAAAGTCGAACATTTTTTATGGGCAGTTAAGGAATTTTGGGGTGATTAGCTTCTACTTTCTCTCCTACGCACACAAATTTCTATGGCTATGGAAAAAGAATTGCTATTGCTCTATTAAATTCATTACAAAATATTCACCTCCCAACTCCGCTCACCTAAGATTTCTCAATAAATCAACTAATTATTTGATCTCATTATACTCGAAGTTTTGTTAAATTTTGCATCATTCAATTCTATTTGGCTTAGTTCGTGTGTGTTTGTCATTAATCAATAAATCATTTATTCTGCATCTTTTACACATCAAACATAATTAAATAAACTCAATTCAGTTTGAGTGTCTTCAATCAAGCAATCATTAAATATTCCTCATATAAATAGTATAGCATATAACACTTTCCCAATTCTTAGGATTTCCAAATTGCAACTACTACAGATGTGAATGTCCATCGCAATCAATCTATCAATCAGTTGAATGATCTATCTACACATTAAAGACAGTTAAACAGCTGAAACTTGGATACTACATATTACAGCTTCCAATTAAATTCTGTTCTGTTTGCCATCAATCAATCAATCATTCAATTTATCATACATCAGATACGGAGTTAACTGGAATAAGACTGAATTTTGCTGTTTTACCAACATCGAAAATTTGAATACTATAACACTTACAAATTCGAACAATCAATCAATCAAGATGAATGATTGATTGATGGCATACATATTAATATTTGTAAATGTTCCAACATTCTAAATATAGTATGCCCTAGAGATATTTGCCATCTTGCATTCTAATAAGAAATGGCCAAGCTTCTAGTTCTTTTCTTTTTATTTCTATCGGAAACCAATCCATCATCAATCATTCAATCTCTCCTTCGCACAAGATGTAGCCCAACAATTAAAACTAGCCATTTTCTCACCTTTTTTAGCTCCAACTATATAGCTCTTATAGTAGTTTAAGCTATGCAACGACCATCAATCATTCAGTCAGTCACTGAGTCAATCTCTTTAGCAGATAAAGCTTATAGTTGTAGTTTATCATCTCTCTTGTTACGCAGCCTGAGTTCCAGTTAATCCAGCCATCATCTAAACATTTACTTTTCTAAGTCATTCTTAAGTTTTTGGAGTTTCTGTTCTCTTCTGTAGACCTGATACGAACATATTAGTTGGGCACATGCCATCAATTAGAGGGTTCTCCCGCCATTCAGTAAACGCCTTGACCCCGCAATTTGTCATTGCGTTCCTTTGTGTGGCTGACGTCTCAGACATTTATTTATATTCATGTGTGTAATTTGCTATTTTCTTGTGGTTGACTCCTCTTCTTGATTTTGTTGTTCTCTTTTTGAGCGACACTTGACCCTATCAAATAATAACGACTTGTGTACACGACTGAACTGGACAGGCGCTGGAATTGGTGACTGTCTCGAAATCTGGCGCCGTTTACACCGCCAGCGGCTAAACAAAAAAAAAAAAAAAAAAAAAAAAAACAACATGAAGAAGAGAAAAAAGAAACATCAGCCAAATACATATACAAAAGTCAATAAACTCGAATGTGATAAGCGAACTGCGGGCGGTATTGCGCGAACTGGGGGAAATAAATGTGTGGGACTCCTGTCCACTGAAGTTGGACGTGCAATTACTTAAGGTGTAACTCGGACTATTCACGGATAATTATTTGCAATTGCAGCTCAATACTATAGGTAGTACAGACTTGGTCAGCATCTTCGTTTAATGCGTGTGACATTCACATTACAAAATCTAATGACTCGGATATTTATTATTATATTCTTATACATAAAAATTAAATTTTAAAAATGTTTAATTTATAAATGTGTTTTTGACTTATTTTTCTATTGATCATTAATAATATATTGTTTTAAAAAATATTATTATAAACATTATTGGATTTATAAGTAAAATAATAAAATCAATTAAAATAATTGAGGTATTTTCTCTATTTTTTTTTTCATATATTGTTTAAAAAATAATAATAAAAATATTGTTGGATTTATAAGAAAAATAATAAATATGATTATATTTAGAGATTGATTTTAACGCGATCATTATTTAGCTTCAATGGAAAAGTCTTTGAGAAAACGATTAAATATATTAATTTTAATTAAAGTATTAATTAAATTCTATCGACACGCATCGTTATCGATAAATATCGATAACTATAAATATTTAACATTCCCTTTGAAGATGTTATTAGTCCAAATCTAATTGACTTTATTTTCTTATTACATAATAAATGTACTCTTGCGTCATGCGCAATATCTTTTCTAGTTAAAGATATGATATTGCACAGTAACAACGTTATATCAGAGTAATTAATAGCTTTCATATTATTATTTATTATTATTAATATACTTGTAATAGTACATTCTTCTCAAGTGAACATACGAGTCTAGTAAATATGTATATCTTTTTGGCTGAAAAATTATGGATTGACTTATTTTGATGTGTTATTTATAAATTATAATGTAAATTCAGATATTTCTCTAATTATTGCAGGCTCGATTAACAATAATGTCTTCAGTTACCTACCAGGAGGATAAACTCGAGCTACCCTCAACGTGTGTGTGCCTGTCTTTGTTTAGTCGAGAAGCCAAGATAGTTTCTATAGAGGGTTGCTTGATTAACTGTGCCTCTCTTTTAGGCCATATTTTCGATAGGTTACTCTGCAAGTGCGACCCTCTTCTTTTCGTTATTCTCTTTTATTACATTTTAACTAGCTGAACCTTTGGCCCCAGCTGAAGCGACGCGTTGAGTCATTTCAGTGTTTACTGTGTGTGAGCCATCGCCAGCTGGGTTTCCTTTTCTGTTTCCCCCCCGACTTACTGTCAACTGGCGCTACGGCAAGCCGTTTGGCATAAATTATAAACGCACGGCGCCCAGCTCGGCCCGGCCAATGTAAACGGAGTGCCATCCACGGAGTCTGTGTCCCCTGTATCCCAACTCCATCTCTAACACCAACACCAACCCCAAGTCCACTTCCAGTTCCAGCTTCGGCTTCGGCTGCGGCTTCAGGCTTCAACTTCAACTTATTCCAGCGATTTTTAACGCGCACAGCGGGTGCCCATTGTCCGCGGCAGTTAAACAAGACGCTTTTCAGCTCGTAAAACACGGCACTGGATTTAGCTGGGTATATTAATGCTTGTTCGAAGCAATGAAGGGCATATTGGCTCTGAATGATAAGAGTCTGAGCTTTGTCATAGAGAATTATGACTGTTCAAGTTTGTTTGATGGATAGCAAATTTTAGATTAAATTAATTGAAAATTTTAATTGAATTCGATCTACCCACTGCAAGTTTTCAATAAATTCGATAATTTTAATCACTCCAAGCTCTCATCGAACTTTGAGCAATCATGGGGACTTCGTTGATACCCTATTTCAATATGAGCATTGTTCTTATGTTTGATCAAAAAGTAAAGCGGGTATATTAGATTTGTAGCATTTAGCTCAAAGCTATAGTCAATATATTTTACAATGACTATTATTAAGTAGATACCAGATCATAGATGAAAACTAATCGATATATCTTGATATGCCAATAAGTTTACGTAAGATCCATTTAAATTATAAATATAATTATTATTGTTATTAATATTATTATTTTGTATTGAATCAAATATTTATTTATCTTTGCACGAGTATTTGTCAATCGCTTACACCCGACCGGGTTTATTTCTAATTGTATGATTCATATTTTTCATATCTCGCCTATACACTCATTGAACTCTGAGCGAGCATGAGCCAGTCAACTACGCTCCGCTCTGTTTCCATATTTGTTTTCTTTCTTTGGTATTTTGGTTAATAAAGTTATTGATTTGTGTTTAAGTGGCGTGGGTGAAACGCTTGGTCGGCAATGCTGTGGGTCCCCCTTTAGCGTCCTATAAGGAAAGGTGCCCCATACCCAAATCCAAACATAAACCTCAACCATAAGAAGAAGAAGAAATTAATGTTCCACATTTGTGGGCAATCTCTCTCGCATTTATCAGTTTATTTGTTTTATTAAATGCTGAGCTGCATTTTTGTGGAGAGCTTAAAGCTGACGCCTGTCAATTGCGACATGAGCAAGTCACGTAGGAAGGCCCACAGCCACCCAAACCGGCCTCACTGGGCCCCCTTTATCCGCCCGATTTGGGGCGTGGGCGGGCGGCGCGTTTAAGTAGCTTAAACAGACGCGGTGGTCCGAGGCATAACTTTGTCTAATGACTCGGAAATCCGTCACTAATAATAAAAGCCAAGGCTATAAAAGGCAGCGAGCATTTGAGACGACAGTGCTCGATTCACGTTCTTCATCGCTCTCTCTCCCTCTCTCTCTCTCTCTCTCTCTCTCGCTGCCACTCTGTCATATTGGCCAGTTGCAGCAGTTGCTGCTGCATTGGAGAGGCGGCAGACAGGGGCCCGGCTCAACTCGACATTGAGCACGTGTGTCTCATAATCCTATTACCGCGAGAGCAGTTGTCGATTGTCGTTTCTCGATTTTATGAATGAACAACAACATTCGCTGCCAGCGCAGCACAGTTTGTGCAAAAAATGTGCGACTTATGAGCTTCAATTAATCAATTCAATCCACTTGGAGGCATTGAATATATAAAAATATCCCTTAAGTGGAAAAGGAGTCCACGGTGACATTATTTTAAAAATAAACTTTTAATATAGAATATATACATATTATCTAAAGAATGTCACCAATGGTACGCCTAGTCTAGTAATTCATTAAAAACTGGAAAGTTATTCATAAAAAGGAGTTTTTCAAATTATTTGTATTGCACTAACTGTCTTATGTTTTATACTTTTCAAAAATATATAATTCAAGCATCATTTCAATTAGTATCGTATTCGTAGTTTTAAATATTCTAACTTACATTTGGTACCCATTCTCTTCATTCATTCATTCATTCGTAGAAGCTTTAAGTGTAATTCATACAGTCATGAAGTTTTGGTCGAAATAGTAAAAAGCTCGTTTATATTTTTTTCAAAATATTTATTACAATAAATTATTATTAATTAATATTAAACTTACCAGAAATTATAATAATAATAACAATAATAATCAACGAAAATGCATAACTTAATGAAAAAGTTTTGCTTCGACTAATATTAAAATTGTGAACCTAAAAATCATTAAAAAGAAACAAAACCCTTACATTCAATTTAATTTATCTTAAGTTCGAGACACATACATCAATTTCATCACACATGTTTTTAAACTTCAGAAGCAACACTAAGTCTAATTGCAAGTAAAAAATAAAAAATAAATAAATAAATATATTGAAGAACAATGAAATAAATTAATAAATGCAATAAAAAAATTAAATAAGTACTAATTGCTTTAAAATTAAGACGATTTTTTTTTAAATTTTATTTTCCAAAAAATAAAATTTAGTTCTTTTTGAACTAGATTCACAATTATTTATTATTTTGTAAATCATAATAATTACAACTTCAATTTTTTTTTTTTTTTTTTCATTTATTAACTTAACTCTGTATTGCAATTAGTTTTCAAATGATTTCAGAAACTTGAATAATTCGTATATTAGTTAAATATAATAAAACTTAAATAGCTCTAGACAAACAAAGCTCGAATTCTTCTCAATTTCAAATAGGTTTAGGAACTAGTTCGCAATTGTTCATCGAGAGCATCGCATTAATTGGATCAACTTTAAAGTGCTTTCAATTTGAACTTTAAATTCGATTCGATTAACGCCTGCAAGGAGTTGGGCACGCCCACAATCGAAAAGAAAAAACACATTGAGTGCAACTCAATTTTTTTTTTGTCGCTTGCTCGTTATCTCCTTTTTATACGATTTCTTTTCGGGGGTGACCCCACGCATGCGCTTCGCGTCACCCGCGTCAACTGCTGCTGTTGCTGCGGGGGTTGCAGGAGTGGTGTTTTTTTGTTTTTCGTCTTTTTTGGTTTAGCTTGTATTATTTTTTCAAAATGGCTGCTCAAATATTTGATTATCGTCTGGGCTCGAAGTTGGCGCTGTTGTTAAGCCTAACTGTTACTGTCGCAATTCATTGAATTTGCAGGGCTAATTAAACACGTTAACAACTGTCGCGATGCGTTGAAGCGTGCAGGGATAACTTTTTGCCATTTGGGACGCCAGACGCCAGCAAAAAGAGCAAAAACCAAAGCAGCAGACCAGAGGAGCAGAGAAGAAACAGAACTTTGCACAGTCTGTTGCCCTGGTTCCGTTTCATCCGTTTGCTCTGGGCTAAAGACCAGCGGCTTGGTAACTGTCTATATATTGAAACTCCTATCTGCAATATGCCGCATCGTTTGCCTAATGTGAGTGGACAGTTTGCCTGGCGCCCAATCAAGTGTTTTCAAATTGGGTTAAGCGAGTGCCCCAAAAATGTATGAAATCAAGAAGCAGAAGAAGAAGACCATGATGAACGAACGAACGAGCGATAGTAGTCGCTGTTGCAAGCACCGTTCGTGGAAGCGAAAGGCGCTTCCTGGAACCCACAATGAGTGCTGCCCACTTGCTGCACAATTGCAAATGCCGTTAATGCGATGCCAGCAGCGAGCAGCAAGCAGCAAGCAGCAAACAAAGAGACGAAGCAGCTGTCCTGGCGCCGCCCTAAACCAACAACAATAGCAACGACGGCAACACCAACAAAATGCGCTCAACACAATTCACTCAAGTGCTCACATGCAAGAGCGAGAGTGTGCGCATCAAAGGGCAAGCGAGCGAGACAACAACAAGTTTTGAGTGCATTGGAGCTTCTTACATTGTTGTTGTTGCTGCTGCTGTTGCTGTTGTTGTTGGCGTTTTCGTCTGCCTCTCGTTGTTCGTCTCGTCGTCGTCGTTTGTTGGCTGCGTCGCAGCCGACGCTTTCCAATGGGCGATTGGTCAAATTCAGTTGACACTCAGCTTTATGTGACAATTCGTCGGGCGAGCGGACGACAGCTGAAACAATAAAACGGTAAAAGCTTTGTGCCGACGGCTACACAACAAGAGAGAAATAAAGAAGAAAAAACCAAACGCAATAAAAATAATAATAAATTCGCAGCGTTAAAATTAGTTTGGCACAAATTAATTTGCCTAACGGAACTGCTCAATTAGCAATCGCAACAAATTTATAATTAAACGACGCGCGTGCAATAAAAATTATTGAAAGAAATTAACAAAATAATTATGCACACCAATTTGTAACGTTTCTCAACACTTGTTCCGTTTTATATGCATTTGATAACACTCATTAAGCTTTAATTAATTGCCCGATTAAACGATCGTCATGTTTGCGCAGTCGCAGCAAGCTTGATAGCCAACGACAACAACAACGACAACAAAAACAGCAACACTTGGAATATGTTGTATAATGTGCCGTGTTATCAAAACTTTTCAACACTGGATTACTACAAGGTGAGCTACGACGGACTCGAGTCACATTTTTGTATTAATTTGGACTCGCTTCTCCTTTGCCTGTTCGCTTCTCCCTTCCTTTCCTCATCGCAGTCGAATGGGCAGCGGATTATGTTTATCTGAGTTCCTCATCTGCTTATGTCACTTATCATAACGATATACCATTTTATAAGGCTTTACGTATGTTATATCCGTTTTATTTTAGTTGAGCACTGAGCTCCCTGACTGGATGTTGGAATATTTGATTTGCTTGCTTGTCAATAAATAATGTCAAATATTTTTTAAATCTTTATTAAATTCGTTGATGTTTTTATTTTTTTTAAGTTATTTAAAATTTTGTTTTAGAATTCAAAATTAACAATTCAAAGTATCTTATCATTATGCCAATTCCTATATGGTTCGGACTTAATAGTCTCATTAGAGACAACATATTTTTATTATCTATAGAACAATTTTAAGTAATTTTCATTTATTTTCATATTAATATTATTTATATACAAATAAAATTGAAAAATTGTTGGATAACTTACTTATATAGTATATATAAACATATTCAGAAGAGCCCCCAGATTTGTATTTTCTTTTATCTTAAATTGAAAGCTACTCAAGAAATGTGCAAAGACCAAAGATTTTTAGGTGCATCAAATATGGTTTATAAAATTTATAAAAATATAATTCCAAAATATCAGTTCATCTTTTCAATCTTTGGCAATTTCTACTCAAGTATTCAATTTCCTTAGACCACACATATTGCATAATGCTCTGCAGATCTTTGCCTAGGCACAGTTCTTTAGCTCTTAAGATTTTAACTTTTCAACTTTCCAACTTCTGCTGAAATTTTGATATAGTTTTCCACATGAATTACAAGCCTTTAAACCAAAACCTAGACTCAGTTCTAGATGCGAAAGATAGCCTTCAGTGAGCTGTAAGAAATCAAAAAACAAAATGGGAAAAGGCAGAGCAACTGCAAATCTTTGGCTACTGAACTGAACCCTAAAGAAATGAGCCTTTAAATACTCTTGGGCCAGACAAAGGGCCAAGAGACAGTAGTCAAAAGGGAATTTTCAGCTTAAAAAGGGCACACAACGAAATAAAAGGATCCTGTCGATCGAGTGAATCATTTGACCAGAAATAAAACCACAAAAGGCCATACAAAACGAATACGAATACGAATATTAATGCGAATGTGAATGTGAGTGTGTGAGTGGGAATGTGAATGTGAATGTGAATACAAATACCAGAAGGCAGTAGGTCAAAATGGAATTCAAGATATGAAGATAGATCAGTGTAGAAATCTTTGCCGCGTTGTTGATTCTTTTTTGATTGACAGTTATTATGTGTATGCTCTTTCTCAATCTCTATCTGTTTCCCTTTCTCTTTCTCTTTCTCTTTCTCTTTCTCTTTCTCTTTCTCTTTCTTTGCTATCCCTGTCATTTGGTTGCCCGGACAGCCAGTCTCATTACTGTTAGCTTGTGCCACACCCCCTGCCTACTCTAGCAGGCGTAACTTGAGCGGAGTTGTTGGAGCAAAGCAATTTTCGCTGTTGTCGCTGTTGTTGTTGCTTTTGTTTCTGTTGCTCTTGGCGTTGCCAGGCGAAACGAGCAAATAGCAAAAAATACACTGAGCAAAATTTCAATTTAACATTTCTCTTCAGTGAATACACTGAATGAAATTGTGCTCAACAAAATTATTGAGTATCGAATTTAAAACTTTTTTCAAGCTGAATACTAAAATATTTCTTAAAGTAAACACACTAATTCGTAAATCGTTATACTGGCATGCATAGTAATCTAAGTTAAACTGTTTAGATGGAAAAATGATTATTTAAATTAAAATGGAATATAGTCAGATAGAATGCGAGATATTTTCAATTTTCAAGCAATTGTAAATGCAGGAATTATATAAAAATTAAAGGCCTTTTCAATATAGACATATATCATTTATATTATATACCTTTATCGATTTCTTATATAAAATCTCTGTATTTGCAATTAATTAAGCATCTCGCGCTAGCTATCTCGCTGTAATTAAGTAATGAATTTTCTTTAGTTTCTGCACAGTAAAAGATTTTACTTTTGCATTGAAATTATGTACTGTGTATATTTGGAGCAGCAACAAAATGGCGTCCATCGATGTGATTTTTGGGGCGATGCTGGCAACGCTGCCTCTACCTCTGCTTCTGCCTCTGCCTCTGCCTCTGTCGCTGCTAGCACCGCCATTTTGTTTGTCTATTTGTCAATCTCATAAATGCAAATGCCAGAGCAACGCGAACGACGAGCTCTGCGGGCTGAGCACTCGTCCAGGCTGCTGCTTTTGCTGCTGTTGAAGCCATTAGCAAATAATTTCAGCGAAATTTTTATTCAGCATTGTTGTGCTCAGACACACACACACACATACGTACACACGCATACACACACTCAGACAGACAAATGCCGTCAGGATAATTTCATTGAAATTTGAGTCGTCAAAAGGAGCAGCAGCAGCAGCAGCAGCAGCAACGAGGCAAAATGTACAAAAGGACGACGCCCTGCAGATGCCTTGCGCTTTTCGTTTTTCGCTTTTCGTTGTTGTGCGCTACGGGCGCGCCATTATAACAACAAACAATACAAACAGCAACAGCAGCAGGAGCAGCGGCAGGAGTAGGAGTAGGAGCAGGAGCATGGGTCAGGACAGTGGATGTATGAGGGGAGTGGAGTACAGGCATATATAGCTATATCTATAGCTATAGCTGCAGCTCTTGTTGCCCCCGCAGCACTTGAACACTGCGGGTTTTTTAATTATACCCTGCAAGCATTATGTTGCGGTTGGGCAAGCGGTTGAAGCGGGCAGAAGATGTTGTATCTTCATTTATATGAGCAGCATGTAAAGCCTTTAGCCTTAAAGCTAAGATTTAAATCAAAACAAATTTAAAATAATTTATATTGACCTAATATATGGTTTTTATGACTACAATACATTTAATTTGTTCAACTAAAATGAGAATTTCGTATATATAAATAGGTATTTATTTATATCGGCAGTCTTTGAATCATTATATAGAGTCGGGCATGCATATGGCTTCATAAATCTCTGAAAACACTAGATAGATATTCCATTATAAATCTAATTCTGTACAAATCATACGCAGCATAGGCTCTTCGATAAATATCGATTATATCGTAACGATAAATTTGCTAGTATTGAATTTATTAATAATTCATTTATTTTATTGAGTATATATGTATCTAACATCTGATAGTAGTAATATCTGACTTTAAATATACAGGGTATCTACAAATAATACAGGGTATCTGTTAGTTGAGAGACAATTTGCATTGCTTGGCCTTTGCTGGTCGCACTCTCCATTACAGCCACGCCCCTTTCGCACAGCATTTAAATGTTTGTTTTTTTTTATGTGTGGCGGTTGGGTGGAGGAAGAAGGAGAAAGAGAAGCAGAGAGAGAGAGGGAGAGGGAGAGGGAGAGCGTGTGTAATTATGGCAGGCTCGGCTTAATGTCCTGCGACAGTTTTACAGCATAATCTGCAATCTTTGCGCTCTTAAGCCGCTTTTTGTGCCTGGCACCGGGTCAAGGGTCGGCTTAAATGGCAAATGGTTTCGATGCTCTGTCTCTTATGTATTTGCTGGGCGTGGCACAGGAAGTGCAGCCAGAGGCACTAGATGGCATCTGCACTTTGTACTACCTGTACTTGTTCATAGAAAGAGATAGCAACTCAGGAAGCGACAGAGCGCGTCTCTCAAATGAACTTGTTTGTTTGTTTACACTGCTCTAACTGCTGTTTGTTTTTCCGCATTGAAACTGAATTTCAGCAGTAGCAATAACAAAATTCATAAACAAATAAATAATATGTGGAGCCAAAGACAGTCGTCATCGTCGGGCACGGGTTGCAACTGCGACATGTCTGAGGATCAGGTTTACTTCCAATGTCATTTGACGGACTTGAAGTTTATCAAAGCGCTCTCTCAGCTGTTCGCGAGGCTTAGGCTTGGGTGTACAATCAAGAAATGTGCTTAATCTCCAAAAATATCTCTTTGAACAGATGATTTGTATTTTGATGAATATGTCTTTATTATTTACTATCTGTTGAAATATTATCTTATAATATGAAATCTTACATAATATGGTCAATTTGCTTTGATTCGAATTTACTTTCTGAAATTCATCCTTCGAATTCTCTCATATACAAAAAAAAAAAAAAAAAAAATTCAGCTGCTGTAGAAAAATGTTTGCAAATTTTATATCCATCAGTTCATTCATCTAACACACGAGCTAAATCACCTACGTTCTTTATAAATTATTAGATAAATTGTTTTAGGCAAAGTTCAGAATAAACATATTTTGCTTATGCTGAAATCATGCAAAATCTCATTTTCATCCGGAGACAAATACTTATGCACTTATTTAATATTCAATATTTAATTAATATGAATAATCCATATCCTTCACAAGATCACGATTATTGCCCAAATTAGGCAAGACTTTTGATTACACAGGCATTCAAGGCTTGATATTGGCTTTTCAGTGTTAAAATTAAACATATTTAAAATTATTTATTTAAATCCAGTTTGCTGCATGGGTGTATCCTTGTTATACGGAATGGTCACAGTTATATTTATAAAGTCTTTAATATTTTCTGATATTGCATTTCCTGTCAATACTACATATTTAATAAGTATTTCAATATATTTTTAAATGAATTGTTGTTATTTTAAATCTAAATATTTTTTAAAAAGTTCGTAAATTCTCTTTTCATATTTCTTCAACCAAATTTAACATATTCTTTTGTAAAATATTTTTAAAAATCTTTATTTCAATTTGCGTTGCTCACCCTCTCTGTTGCGTGTGCTTATCGCATCCCCTAGTAGCGTTATTATACGGCTTATCAAATGTGAGCTGACGTCATTTTTGCTTTAAGCAAAACCACAAAATATATGCAATAAATTAGCATGCGAGTTACTTGGATTACATAAAACGCAACGTGACAGCCGCTCAAGTGCCACTCATACGTCGCCAGGAGTAGCTCCTGTCGCTCATACCCATTTACAGTTGTGTGCTGTGAGGACCTTCCGCTTGGAGGCATTTGCTTTGTTCGCCCATTGTCCATTGTCCTGTTGCTGTGGCACGTAATCCGGTCGAGCTTAGCCCATTTATCCTGTTTTATGTCGCCTTTCAGGCGTGCCAGGACGTAGAAATTAGATCAACCTGCCGGAATGCTGCTTCTGCTGAGAGGTTTGTTTTCGTTAGATTTCAGCCCTAATGCCCGCTAATGATTGCAAATATTTGGCCAGTGGTCGAGGATTTGCGTACCTCTCTGACTCATCCGGCCGTTGTTCTAAATTTAAAAGACAGCCCCGAAAATAGACCAGATCGAGAATGGAATAGACCATTAGACAAGTCGTGTCGGGAGTCTGCACAAAATCAATTGTCACATTCGACAGCATATTTTGAGCTGTGCCTATGCAGCGATCTATAGATAGCTGCAATGGCCGCTATTTTTATATACTTTCCGGATTTTCATCCAAAATATTCAAAATAGATCTGGCCGAAAGTGTCAGTTGACGCAAACCCAAGCCAAACACTAATGGCCATTTCATTGATGAAACTTTTTGCTGAGTGTTTCAGAATAACTGAGGCAAAGAGCTGAGGCAATAGATCTTCCATTGAGAGGTACGAAAGTTTCAACTTGTATTTCATTGATAAAACCTAAAGTGGTATAAAAATTGTCTAAGTTCTCACTAATTTTAGTATTAGAAATTATTATCAATTAAAGATTTTCCAAATAGGTTTTATTCAAAGTATATCGGCTTTGTCCATGAAAATCTTCTGATAAAATTGTATGTTACGTATGTGTCATCATCTTTACTGAGCCAACAAATTTCACAAGCTTGTTGATTTAACACAGTTTATGTACGCCTTCTAGCAAATCTAGGAGTTCATTAGTTAGGATCAACAAGTATAATTTTTGGCTTCCTCCTTATGCAATAAATTAGCATATAGATTTTGGCCAACTGAGTGTGGTTAATCATAATATATTAGAATTTAAAGAAATTTGTATATATTATCTATAGAAGTAAAAGTAATTTATATTTTAATAGCTTATTTGTGTATAAAGCATAATACTACATTATTATAATACATTGATTCAATTTACAAACTACTGATAATCTGAAAAAGAAAACGAATTAACAATTTGGAATGGCATATTAATTGCTTTCATAAATTCTACTCATTTTATTTAAGGTATTTCTATCGTTATGCAGGTACATTTGTATATACCTGTCTATTGTATAAAGTCTATGTAGAACGAGAACAATTTATAGTTGTCCACAAGGAAAGCAACTATAGCTTGATCGACACGCCGCGATACGCAGCTGTCACATCAAAAGCGCGCATATTTACAACGCACCGATAATTGGTGTTTGGCTAGAGAGGGGGCTGGGCTAGGGAACTGGGATAGTTGTGGGGTATCAAACGAAGGGGTTGGGGGCTGGCTCTCCGCTTACAGCAATTCTCGTTAAAGCGGAACCACAGAAAAACTATATATACGAGAATATATGTTTAAAATGGGAACTAAACAAATGAGCGAAAGTACGACGAAATGAACTTGTCATAATTATTTGACAGTTGATGATGATGATGACGATAATGATGCTGATCATGATGAAGCTGATGATGATGATGATGACGATGGCGCTGCTGGCGTTGACTGTTGGGTATATAATTCCAGTTGCTTTCTTGGAAAACATTGTGCGGCACTTTGCTCGCAATTGATGTAAAACATTTTGTTGCCAAGTCAGGAATTTGACATGCGCATGCCACCCGGCCAAGGGGTATATCTACCCCATTTGGCCCCATATCTACCCCATATAATGGTGTCTCTGCGGTACGGCACTTTGATTTTGGTTGACAGTGTCGCGGCGCGGGGCATCCAGGTCAAGTGGAGAGCAGATTGTGAAAACAAAACTCATTCGACATTTGTGCCTCATTTCCGGTTCAATCAGGTAGAGTTGCAGTACATTGCTCAAGGAACCAGTTCAATTGTTCATTTAGTGTGGAGACTGAGACATTCTGCGGAGTGAGATTAGTTGAGTGAATCACTATGGTATAGTGAATTATAGTAGTTGCTATAGGAACGAATCTAGGGATCAGAATAAAATCAGCATTTAGGATGAAAAAATATCTTAGCTACTACGAAACGCCACAGAATCTACAATTAAAGAACTGGGCGTATAAATTCTAGTTCTTATATATTCATTTAGCAGCAAAGATAAGTTCAATTGAACTAATGCCTGAACTATTTATTGCCGTGAAGCACGAAAATATTGAGTTATCTTTGGGTTTACTTAGGTGTGGCTGATGTCAGTCAAAAGGCGCAGACAGGCTGTCAGGCCAGCTGGTGCTCGAGTGGAGCGGTATGCAACCCTTCCTCCCTCCTTAGCTCACTCCACGGCTGCTGTTGCTTCTCTTGCAATTAAGCGGCTCGCAAGTTTTTCGAGACAAATTTGTCGGCAATCAGCGTGCGACCTTTGACTTGTCTGCGATCGCATTGCTCGTTAGCAGTCGTGACAGTTTATCTTAAATTCTATTTCTCCTTTTTTCTTGTTTTTGTATTTTTCATAATAATTTTTACCACGAAATGGCCGACTGCCTGCCCCTAACGTCGTTTTTCCGGACACTCCGCATAAAATATCAAATTTCCTGCTGCACATTTTTCCTTCGAGGCTTCGCCCTGGGAAACGGAAAAACTGCATCGCGAGCCGCACAATTGGCAGCCAAAATGCCAGCAACAACGGCAAATCATTTACAGCACTCACATTTTGCTGCCCATTGATTGGCGCGGAGGCTGAAAATCCGAAATTCGATAGTTCTTCGATCGCTCCCTAAAAATATAAAAAAGGAAGGCTTCTATATATATATTTGATATATGTACATATATTTGAAATCTGCGCACCTGTTCATGTGGTAAAAACTTAGCCTGGCTTGGAAAACTTGTGCTTGCCAACAACAGTTGAGCTATGCTCATTTAAGTACTCTGTACACTGCTCAAAAAGGGTATGCTGGTATTTGTAATTAGAAAGAACAAGTGAAGATATCTTTCGATAGTTATCGATCATTTTGAATATTCTATTTTCTGATTATAGTTATATATGTTAGAAATACATTTAGTCAATGTTAAGTTATAAAATTGAAATATGGAAGATCTATTTGCTTCCGTCCCTGTCAGTGAAAAAATCTTCTATTTTAGTTCATTTTATTGTAATATATATTTAATATATTATTTTTCTGATAAGATTAACTATAATTCGAGATACAAATGTAGGTAATCAATGCTCTATTTCAATAAAATGTTGGCCCGTCTGCTTTTGTATACTGCTTAATTAATATTTATCGACTTTAACAAAGAAGTCTGCCACACAACTCTAATTTAACAGCATTATTTTTAAAACTAAGATCTATTATTTATTACCAGTTCTTTGGCTTTTAATGCAATAGAATCTTGTATATTTACACTTAAAAATTTTAACTTAAGAATTAAATATGTATATTGTGTACAGCGTATCTGTAAGTCGTTCACACTCTTTTTTCTGTTCGTCTCCTTTTTTTTGTCATATTTGTAATGAGATATGGGATGGCCCAACGACGGCCTAGCGATTTAAGTAATTAATTCTAACGGAAATAATCAACTATTCCTATTTCTATTTCTATTTTATACCTATTTATTTATACATATATATTTCTATATATATCTATAGTGTATTCTTGCGGCACAGCCCGAGTTAATGTGGCCAAGGTCTGTGCTGAAACCGATCCAGCGACGCGTTAGGGTTGCCTCGAGAGTCGCGTAATTGATAGCGACGACGACGACCATTTGTGGTATTAGATTGCCAATTCGAGTTGGCACAGTTTGTGCTACAGTTTGCTTTCAATAAAGAGAATCACATGTGACGAATTGAAGCAACTTGTTCTATATCAAATCAGAAGTACATAATCCCTCTATTAGCTATGTCAAGTGTATCTATGGCACTGAAAATGATAAGGAGAGATCTTGCAATTGCTATGTAAGCATAATATAGGGAGACCTATCACTAAGAGAGGAGAGTGCAGAGCAGATTCATGCCTTGGTATATTTGAAAATATACATATATGAATCTCTTTTAACTTTACCAGATTCCATCAATCTATCGTTGCTTGAATCTTCATGCTCATTGTCTAGTTGATTGCATAATCAAAAGACTGCAATTTTCTTTGAGCTATAATTTTTCATATTTTCTTGAAGAAAAAAAACGTTCCATGATTTCTCAAATTGTCCCCTCACTTCGCATAAAGGGTTAAGATTTGCGTGCAAAGGGTTTACGATATGTTACGATTTATATCGAAGGGTTGTTCTCCATCTTGCCAATTTAGCCAATATTTTTAATTAGCAAACAATGAATCCGATTTCGAGCAATGATTTGGGAAAAACATTGATTTTTACGCAAAAAAATAAATAAAGAAAAAGAAATATTGGCGCATTGAACCTTGACCGTGACATCTTGAGAATAGGTCAACATTGTTGTTTAATTAGATGACAATAGCTGTCAATGGCTTGTCGAGAAAGCAGGCGCGCTCTCACGAGGGGTTGGAGGGCGATTCCGGCGAGATTGCGATTGAGTGCCAGCTGTGAGTGCTGATAAAAAAAAAATTGAGGAGCTTAATAAATAAATACTTCGGCGTCCATCTGATTGACTAGTTCACTATGAGACCGAGAGTCCTTAAATTAGAAATAAGCTAAGAGATACATTTTTTGTCTTTTGTAATTTTCTTCAAAATGGAATATATAGATCAGAAAATTATTCACCAACAAAAATTAAATAATAGATTCACTAGTTCATTAGCTCAACAGCTCGGTCATTATTCACATTAAATTGAAAAGCTATAAAATCTTTCGCTAAGTCAATAGCATAAAAACAGTTGAACAACTCAAAAGAACAACTAGTTCACGAACGATGGTACCAAACCCTTCAAAACTGATTATCTAACTAAGCGGAACTATTATTGTTCACTGATCTCTATAAAAGTTCAATAGTTCCTGTTCAAGCAAAGTTATTGTTAACAATACTAAACAAAATAACAAAATATCTATGTACACAAATCTTATCGCAGTCAATCTTAATGATTACTTAAAGCCAGCCCGCCCCCTTAGAGAGTGCGCCCCTGGCCCAACAGGGGCTGAAGTGCGATTGAAGCAGCTGTTGGCACTTGGACTTTAATTGAGGCCCAGGGGTGCCATCTATATAAAAACCTCAACATTAATAAGTGTTAATAATTGTGTGAGTTGAGTGTTCAGTGCTGAGTGTGTTTTTGTCGTAAGCTGTTTCTGAACTGACACGCCCCACGCCTCCTGCCCAGCCAATGTTCGGCTACAATTTCACTTTACTTTCGCGAAAGTCAGAGCGTAGCATGGCTAGGATTACCACACAGCATCCGCAGATACCCCATGGGAGGATGGACTCCGGACTCCGTACTCAGAGCTCTGGGCCCTGGACCCTGGACCCTTCTTCACTGGGCCCACAAAAAATGATTTGTTGTTGTAACTGGGCAACTTTACAAATTCAATTTGTCAGCGATGCTCGCAACGAGTCGCAACGCGTCGTATCGCGTCGAGGGGTGGTTTTCTCTCCTGTTGTTGTTTTTCAGTGTGTGCTGGCAAATTAAATTTCATAGGCTTGGCAACAGCTTAACAACAACAACAGCAGCGAGTGAAAACATATGCTGCCTACTTGCGGGAGGTGGCGCCTGTGCTGGTGTTCACTGTAGAGCGTACACGCGCAGGGCTGCATTTGATTAGAGCCGCTCGCCCAGGCGTGACTATTTAATTTGGTACTGTTGTTGTTGCGTGTTTGGCACGCGCAAGTCGAGAGAGCATAATTAAATTAATTAGAGAGTCGTTCCCACAGGTAAAACAAGCAAGACGCTCAACATGCCATGGATATGTAGACAGACACGTCAAATACCCTGTAATTAACTTGTCAATATAAATATATGTCGTCTTTGAATTAAAAGGCATATTCAAATATGTAAATATTGGCAAGATCTTGTTAATAAATCTTTTTATTAATGATAACAATTAGTCTTTAATAATTAATTTTCATTGATATCAGCTCCATGATTCATACTACTTTTTCATTCATAAATAAAGCTTGACGTAACTGCAAATATTTTACTTACGATAAATATGTATCCTACTTATCTACCCATTCAATCTACCCCTTCAACATATCGTACAGGGTATTGCAACCTGCTTGGTTCATCTTCCCCCTTCGGTGGGATTTGGCTTTATGCGGCGGGCGTGCTCATCGGTTTTGATGCCTATGCCAAGTGACAGCTGACACACTTCACTGCCTAGCTCTGCTGCTATCCAGCTCTTCAGCTCTCCAGCTCTACGGCTCTCGTTCTTTTGGGCTCTACGTGGGTGGCAAGTTGTCCGGGCAACTGGGCAGCCGGGTGGCTGCTGTGTCCGTGGCGGCTTTTAATGAAAATTCCTGACCAATGTTTGTGTTTTACTGAGGTCACCATGGCAATGCAACTCTTCACGTATTCAGCTTCTTCTCGTCACTTCACCTCGCTTACGCTGTCTCTTGACTCTGCTCCCTTCCATCCCGTCGTAGCCCTTGCAGTTGCCATTTGGCGCGTGCCTCAAACACAAACACGGGTTCCGCATAATTTTCAGCGGAATGAAAGCATAAACGAGGCGTTCCACAGGCTACCTCGGTGGTCATTCATTGCAGTGAGACTCGCAAGTGTGAATCTTGACTCCCCTCTAGCCCGAGCCCCATCTACGGGGGCCAGTCCGCTCTGATAAAGCGCAAAATGCAATTTCTTGCACGGTTTATTTTCGGTACGTCTCAGAGGGTCCGCACAAATAGTCCAAGTCATTGTTTAACTTCCATTTGATTCAGAAAAAAAACTACTGGCACATAAACATTTTTTTTCTTCTTTATGCACTTCCAAGTTCAGCAGCCTCAAGAGATCTGCTTTTATAGCATATTAGGTTATACGAGTTTATGCTTTGAAATCGAGCAACAACAAAATATTGTTTTTCTTCTCTTAAATATATCAAAGACGCAACTGCAGCTCAATAAATTTTATAAATTTTACGAGTGTGGTATTTTGTATTTTGATAAAAACTCTCTTCAGATTTTATGTCTACATTAAAAAGCTACTTAAAGGGAGCATTAGGTATATAACAAATATATGATCTTTATGATGTTATTTAAGTTATCTGTCTCATGTTATATTAGAATAAATTTGTAATTTCCATTGAAGTAAGACTTGAACTAAATTTAATAAAGCTAATTGAATCAAATAAGACCAACTGCGATCAGATAATAATTATAAGTAATAAAGATTCGTTCATTATATTAAAATATTATATTCAACAATCCACTATTATGATGTATATTTATACTAATCTGCCTTTGAAAGTAATTCTTGCCTGTTATGCAATAATAATAATAATAATAATAATTTATATATGTATGTACATATTTTATTTTATTATATTAATACAATTATCATAATAATACAATATGATATGTACATAAATTAATAGTTTTCTTTACAATGATTAATCTTAAATAAAAAAAAAGGAAATGTATCCATATATGTATAATGTATCAAGATACTTTAGTTATATTATTGTCTAAAAGCTTAACTTGTTTTATTTAGGCGAATTCCACTTTAAACCTTTATTATTAAAAATTGTATATATTTTTTTTTTATATAGAATTCAATTTTATGTATTTCCAAATGAAATGAATTTATTAAATTTTATTTATTATTTAATTAATTAAAATAAAAATAAAAAAAACATTTGCAAACATATTTATTTAAAGTGTATTATGAACTTTAACTATTTCTTTAATTATAATAAATATGTTTTATTAATTTAATTCAATAAAATAAGCAACATTTTCTAACCAAATTATTTCAATGCAAAATGCAAACATTTATCAATTATATTTATATTATAATACAGTAATATATTTATTTTCATTGACTCAACTATGATTTCTGTTTAGCTTAGCTTTCCTATGCTTTAGAGAAAACCTCCATGAATTATGATTGATATCTTTAACTAGTGAATTGAAGCAAAAAGTATTTGAGATGTGAAATAAATTGTGTTATCTTTTATTTTAAATTAAAATAGCGATAAAATAACACATGAGGACCTCAGAAAAACCCACTGTTTTTCTGTTTCTCACTGAGCAAAAGGAGTTCTCCTAAGCACATGTTGAAAGAGTTATTTTGAGAGTTTTATTTATAAAACTCCATGCGAAACACTTATTTGTGGACTTTTTGAAATCCTCAAGAGTTAATCGGGGTCTCTGATTTAAATATATTTTGTTCTCCTGCCAAGAATCTATACTCTATTTATTCAATTATATAACGTCTATAATTGTATTTTTGTAGAAAATCTAATTTGCTTTCCAATGTATTTTGTTTACAAAAATTGGAGGCTTTTCAATTTAATTAAAATATTTTGTATTTAGCTCGTGAAATTTGTAGATTTTTAATGGAAAATTAATTAATTTATATTTAGAACTTTTCTTGCTAATTATAAAGGCAAACATATTTCCATTGCTGCAATATGCAAACATTTATGAAAATCAATTTGAGTTTTCTTTTGGCTTTTCTTTTTGGCATGAAAAACGTTCAGGAATTAGCCAATTAGGCGATTGCACTTAACAAATTCGATTTCCATGAGAAATTGTGCAAGCGAAATCTTGCAATTTGTTTTGGGTTGTTGTTGTTCATATTTGTTATTGTTTATTGTTATTGTTGTTGCTGTTAGCGGAAGTGCATGACACACTTCGTCGGACGTAGCGCACTTTTAACCCAACGATGAGCTGTGGGGTTTACTTCTAGTTGCTCGATTGCTGACTCGACTCCAGTCGACGCGATGCGAATCGATTCGAGTCGCACATTAAATGTGCCTTAATCGGTTTAGCACGATCGTGAGACAACATGTCGTCAATTATATCTGCGCGCGATCATCAACCAGCAAGAGTCGAGAGATGGGAGACGAGAGACGAGAGGCGAGAGTCGAACCAAGTGCTTTCTGGCTGGCTGTCTGTAAACAAATCTGCGCACAATTTACAATTTCGCTGCATTTGCAGATATTTTTGCTTCTTCTTTTTGCGAAGCTGCGGCCGGTCGCAGCCGCCTCTCTTGCATGTTTGCTGAGTCGCGCACATTTGTTTGGAGCTGGACTGCAGCTAAAGCTGAGTTGGAGTTGGAGTTGGAGTTGGGATGGGGGGCGACTCGTTCGTCGTCCGTTGTGAACGTGCTGATCGTGCGCTCGAGAGCAGGCGAGGAAGGCATGCAGCAGGCTGAACAAGAGGCATCAGGCGAGCGGGGCAGGCAGCACAAAGTGTTTAAGATTTACGTTCAGTTTTGATCGGGCTGGACCTCCCCGGTGCTGTATTAATTTAATGCAGCCTGGCAGAGGGGCCTCAGTCGTGGACCTGGGCGCCATTTTGCAGCATTCAAGCGAGTTCAACACCTGAGCGGCTCACCTCTCTCTCTCTCTCGCTCTTTCACTCGCGCACCCGAGGCGTTGTTCAACGCATTTTTACAACTTGATCTGAAGTTTGGCTCGGCTCCAGCATCTAGATAAGCTCTCAGCCTGGCTAAAAACACGGCCAATTGCTCGTTGTTGTTGCTGTGGCTCGTTGTCATTTGTCGTTGTTTGTTTGTTGCTTGTCGTGTTAGCGCGACACTCGCGAAGAACATTGGCGATGCGTCATGGCAAACCAAGTTTTGGCCTACAATTGGGTCAAGACTTATTCTGCTGATACCCGATTATCGACGAGACTTCAGAGTGTAGAGTGGAGAGTGGCGAGTGGAGGGGCTTTCTTCAAATGTCGCTGTCAGCGCATGCCAAAGGTCTGATTCGCAAAGGCATTTTTAAAGCTGATATAGCCATCGTGCCACACGATCCTCGCCCCTGCGCTCCCTTCACTCACAAACTGCCTACACTATTCTATGCTAATTTCAGAGAAAAAACCGCTGAGGCATGCGCTTCGCAATACAAATTGCACTAACCACAAAATGCTCATTAAATAGAAGAGCCAAGCCGCATAGCTAAAGGAGCTCTGTGGAATGCAACATGTCTGCACGAAGTGTAAAGTTCGCTATATTCTGGCCGTTAACATATTTGAAACACTGAATAAATTACGAAATATGCCAGACAAGCAAATGCAGCTCATTCAAAAACTACAAATTTATTCAGAAATCTAGTAGACAGAGGAGGAAGAGAGAGGGGCAGCTAAATAGATAATAATTCAATTTATAAATAGCTGATTAATGGCCGTTGTAGACGAATTGCAATTTAATAAAAAATGAATCAAAAATAAATCAAAAATACTTTAGCCCGTGCAGCGAATTGCTAAATGATAAATAAATTTAATGTGAGTTGCAGACATTTATTTTTGAATAACTCAATTCTTTTATATATAATATAGAAAATAATGTGGCTTATGTAATTATTTATTTATTATTTAGTGTAGTATGTATAATTTTTATATATTTATAAATATAAAATATATAACGTTACAAAACGAACATTTGAATGGTATCTGTATGAGATAATATAATATGGCACTTAAACCAATTTTGAGTAAATATTTTTGTGTAGCGCTTCGACATTTTTATTGTATGAAAGAAAAAAGTGAAGGAAGGTGTGATAAAAATAATTAAAATATACAAGGCTAAAAGCTATACAGGATGTTACTGTAATAATATTTGAATACAATATAACTCTTAAATAATATTAATATCAACACATTTTTTCTAGTATTGAGAATTTCTGCAAATTTTTAAATTATTTATTCAGCAAAAATTCGCATCTATTTTGTATTATCATAAAAATATAATGGAAATAAAGTAATAATTATAAAGTAATAAATTAACTTAGAACCAAACCCCGTAACCCAGTATGAGAATTTTAAATATAAATATAAATTTATAAATATATTTTAAATATAAATATAAATATATTCAATTACTCAACTTCTTCTATTTCTATTTACACAGAAAAACTTAAAATTTATACAGACCTATAAAATTTGATCAATGTTGAGCTAAGACAATATTCGACTATTATATTCCATCCTTTAAATATGTTATACTATCGTGTTTAAATAAAGCCTATTTATCTATATGGTATATCTATTAGAGTTTCTCTTTGATAAGAGAATAAGAGAATTCAAATTTCGCATAGTGAATATTCTCTAGTTTTAACTCTTTAATAGATTTTTAGGAGCTTTGTCTTTTGTTCGGCATTCGACTTAGTTATTTAAAAATAATCAATAATTATGCAATAAATATATTTTATACGTTTTGTGTGTCAGATTAAATTACCTGATAGGCCATACACACACACACGCACACACACACACACACACAGTCTTTGTATTGTGCTTTGTTTTGGCAGGTGGCAACTGGCGTCTGTGTGGGTGGGAGGGAGGTGGGGAGGCCGTTTTTAGTCCGAATTCCTGGGCATATGAATCGATTTGCCCGTGTGTGTGTGTGTGTGAGTTCTCTGATTTTATTTATTGTCTAGTGTTGTTGTTGTTGTTATTGTTGCTATTTTATTATTATTATTATGAGCCTGCTTTGTTTACGTGTAATTCCATACGGCCGATAAGACAGAGCCGCCTCAACACTGCAAAGTTTACTTAGACGTTTTCACAAAATTAAGCGTTAAATAAATAAAATGGTTTACAAAATGGTTATGAGTGTTTGGTTTTAGAAGCACTATCCATCAGCTGTTCCAAACAGATTACAATAAATATAAGAAAAATTGTATATTTATGGACGAGTTGCAGGCAAATAATATAGCAAAGGGAATCTATTTTAAAGGAAAAGTAGTGCGTTTGCAATTACAACACCTGGCCGATTCGCAGGAATTGCAATACATAAACTCGATTTGTTTATAAATAGTTTATTAAATTACATGGAATTGGTAAAGGTGTGTAAATAATATTTGACTCTTACTTGGCTTTTATTATTCCACATTGGACATGAAAGTATTGGGTTTATACTTGGACTAGCATAATTATACTTCACATTAGATATTCGAATCGAATTACTTTCTGATAGTTGTTATATATCTGCATTTTATTAGAATTGATTTAGTTTTTGTGTAACATCAGTGTAAGTCATACGAACACCCATAAGATGGGAGTTTTATATTAATTATATAAATTATAATATATATATAATTATAATTTAATAAATAATATATGCTTCATTTTTTCATAAATTCAAGCTCATACAATTATTATATAATATATTTTATAGGCTAGATATTACAAATTTATATTAAATAATATATATTTATATTAAATAATATAAATTTCTCATAAGCCCCAAATAACAGTTATCCGACTCACTTGGAGAGTTATTTTTGTTTTCTTTTTTTTTTCGCTCTTCGTCCGACGGTTTGGCGTGGAGGGATTCCCGCTATCTGTTTTTTGAAGAAGCTATTTTGCGAGTAATATGGAAAACTCTCGTAAACAGTGACTTATTTTGTGACTATTATCTAAAAGGTTCATTTACAAAGGCCTATACATGTATTTGCTTTGTGAAGAAACAAAATATTAATTTTTTTTTAATGATTGAAAAAGAGAAACAAAAGTAGAAGAAGAGTATTAGTTTTTTTTGCAGAGTTCATGGTATCTCGTAGTCGAGTCGTCTCGACTTTTTACTTCTTATTGCAAGTTTCAACTGGGCACTCCCCAGATTCAAAGTGGAATACTTAAACACCCGCATAACAATGTATTTGAACTAATTTAACAAATAAACAGTATAATTTACATACACATACTGTGATGCAGCTTAGTAATATTTTGGATAGATAGATGGATACAATGTGTTCCAATTACGCTAATCAGCTTGTTTATGCACTAAATAAAGTATGTATTAAAATATGCGTGGACTTGGACATGGCTTATATACATATGTATATGTATGTAGCTCCGTGTAACTGGGCAGATTTGTGTGATTTCATTATAAATTATTTAATTAATGAATGCGCATTAATTAATTTTTTTAAACCAAAAAAAAAATATTTGATTGACAAAAGCATTTGGTTTGCACTCTCATTCTTCTCTTTTCTCTTTGCTTTTGGGTAGCAATATTTTTGAATAGAAATAAAATAGATAGATGGGCACGAACCACCCCGTCTGTTTAGCTGGGCGGGGCCCAAAGGTGCGCGCACCATTGCAAAGCGTGTGAGCGAGATGGCATGGTGGACGTGTCGCATTTCGCACCGCTCTGTTGCACACGCTCAAAAACTCGTTTCGAGCGTTGAGCGCGCTCTCTCTCTCTGTCTCTGTCTCTTTCTCCCTCTCACTCGCTCACCCATTGCCGAGATTTTCACTCAGAATCGAAATAACCGAACTCGTGAAGTTCACTCGCGCAGTCGGGCAGCCGTTGCTTAGTTCAGTTCACTCGAGCTACTCAAGGCGCACGCAACAGAGCACGCCGAGCGGAAGCACAAATACAGATACAAAAGAAAAAGAAGAAGAATAATATATCTTCCATATAGTACGCGCGTGTGTGTATATGTGCCACTGTGTGTGTGTATGTGTGTGCGTGACAACGCTGATCAAATGACAACGCATTAAATTTCAAAACAGACTAAATAAAACAAGTAATAAAAGTTGAGCACTTGCTCAGAAATAGTTGTGCAGAAATCCTTGCAAAATGGTCACCCTAATGCCATACAACTATGCAGCGCCCCGTTGCGGATTAATTGATAAAATGATTGAGCCAAAGGTAATCAATGAAACAAACAATAATAATTATAATCTTAGCCAAATCATGCGAAACACTCGAGAAGCTGCAAAAGTGCTGCGGTTTACGGTTAGTTTCTTCAACCCAAACTCTCAGCTCTTCAAAAATCTTGCAACGTCGAGTCTGCGGCTTTTCCGTCGGTGAACTTTAGTGTTGCTATTGTGGTTTATCTGTGGGGCTTCTCCACATTTGGAGACACTCAAAGTCTATGCAGATCTTGATTCAGTTTAGGGGCGAACGTATAGGAAGCTGATATAATTTACATCAAGGATTATCCTCAAGAATCTTTAAATACAATCATTATAGTAGACGAAGAAAAGTGATTGGAAATAGGATTCATCATAATATGACAAATTTTAGGTAATGCTAATTGTTGTGGAGCTTGAATCACGAGAGCATAGGAAACAACTTTACGTAGAGGGGCAGAGGAATCAACGTCATACAAATTGCTTTAATATATTCTAAGTCCTTCGATTTTTCGAAACGAGTGAAAATTTATTTTTGCTGAATATAGGCAAAATGAAAAAGAAGGCAAAATGGAAGTAATTCATGAAGTTACAAGATAATAATATACGAATATATGTATATTATATAAAATAAATATAATATTATATAAATATTATAGAGTTAAATGTGTTAAATGAGATTTCATTTTATCTTTTAAATGTACAACGTTGAGTCTATAATAACACTAATTGAAGTGGGATCTATTCAGATATTTGTCCTAAAAAGGCTCTGTTCCATTATTCCCTTACATAGCTCCATTTTATAATTTTATATTTTATAAGTAAAAAAGGGTACTCCAAAAATAATTGTGCAAGTCAAGAATTTCTTAGAAATTTACAGTATGCGATTCATGTCAGAAAATTCAATAAGAACATTTTCGATTCGATACTTAGCTTGAGTTTACGAAATATTCGCTTACCTAGGTATTATAAAGTCTTTAACAAAGTATTATCGGATTCTAAAGTCAAATATTTATTATAATTATATTAAGTTATTGTTATTAAGAAAATGCGCTGAGAAAATTTGGATTTCTCTAGGCTCAAAGTTTTTTACTAGTTCTTAAAATAGCCGAGTCATTCAGACAAATTTGAAAAATACAAAAAAAAAATTCAAATTCCAACCTAACTTATTGAGCCGTTACGTGCAAATGTTGCATAATTGGTCTGCAATACAAGTTCCGCTATTCAAATAATATTAATTCTATTATCCATAGCTTACAAAAAGGATTACATATAAAAAAAAAATTTTTTAATTTTAGTCTTTACCTGGTTTATTCCCTTAATTGAATCTAATAATTCCTTTCAAGGAACATACTGTAAAACAGTTAGGACAAGCTCTAGCCTTCCCTTGACTGTGCCACAGTTTCGGCTGCAGCTGTCCAAGTCCGCTCGGCTGTTTGCCAGATTTAATAGAGCTGCAGAGTGGCCACAAAAGTCGACAAGTTTTTTTTTTTTATGGCTGACTCTGCGCA
The DNA here is from genome assembly GCA_030914335.1 of Drosophila borborema. Lineage (NCBI taxonomy): Eukaryota > Metazoa > Arthropoda > Insecta > Diptera > Drosophilidae > Drosophila > Drosophila borborema. The sequence continues at coordinate 498,781 of JAUESP010000003.1, read as the reverse complement.
CTTGGCTAAAACAAAGTCGAGGCAATAGGCAGGCGAGACATTGGGCTCAAGAATTTCTGTTGTAGCGTCACGAACCGCTGGCTGGGCCAATGAGTGGGGCAAACGGGCTTTAAGACGAAATATTAATAGAGCATAAATTACGGCACCGAGGGAGTTGAGCAGCTGAGCAGTTGGCCAATGGACCAGTTGATGCTGGAGCTGGTGCCTTTTTCTCTTAGTGGGTTTACGACAATTTAAGGAGCTTGGCCCATACACAAAAGGCAAACAAAAGCGAAAACAAAAACAAAAACAAAAACAGAAACAAACAAAAATGATGAAGCAAGAGGCCAAAACGTGTTTGGCGACATTAATCACATTTTAATTAAGTTTAAGCCGTAATCGTAAAAATTAACACGCCATAATTCAACTGCGACAATGCGCTGCATGTAATTTATGTGCCACCAGCAAGAAAGCGAGAGAGAAAGAAAGAATCCCCCTCAGATCCATCTGAGCCACTCAACCACTCAGCCACTCAACCACTGAGCAAGCAGTCAAAATATTGATTATGGCCGCAGCGATTGACACTTGGCGATTGTCGATTGTCCCACGTAATTAACGTGCCAAAGTGTTAAGGCGCATAGGTCGTGGCCCCACAGACAATGCAGCACAGCGAACAACAACAACACCAATAAAAAAACAACTAAGAGTTGCTGTAAGCGGTCAGAGTGAACGACTTGCCAATACCCTGGAAAGTTGAACATGAAAATTGTTGAGCATTTCCTAAAATATATTTCTATATATTCTATTAGATAGAGATATACGGTAAATTCAATGCAAGATATGTATATACGTAGTCCAGAGTTAATGAAACGTTGAATATCTATATTGATTGCGATAACGATTGATAAGATTTATCAATAATATAAAAATATAATAGAAAATTAAATCGATATTAATCGTTTGATGGAAGGAATATATAATCGACTATCCAATAGTCTGGTATAATTAATAATGTATAGAGTATAAAGCTGATAAAACGTTTAATAGATATTTAATGATGGCGATAACATATTTGATAGATAAGATATTTATCGATTATGTATGCTATGGCCATTTTGATAAGATTTTTATCGATACTATATGTTATCGCCCGTTTAATATACATATATAGTATAAAGTTCTTCTGTTATTCACCTGCTTCACTTTGTAATTCACGTGCTTTGTCACTCTCTCGTCAGCTATTGCTAATCAATGCAGGGTATATCAACAACAACAATAAAAATAACAACAACAATCCAAATACAAATGACAACAACGCGAGGGAGCTACAAATTTTTGTTGTTTATTTCGATGTTTATCGGTTAGGGGCTTAGTAGGGTCCGAGCCAGAGAGGCACAGAGCCACGGAGCCACAGCCCAGGTCCAAGCGAGCATTGCAGGCGGGCAAGTTAATAAAAAATTTGTCGCCGTCTTCGTTGTCTTTTGTGTGTGAGTGTGTGTGTGTGTGTGGTTTGTCTGTTTTAATCTTCTTCTAAAGCAGCAGAGAGACAAAAGATTACGATCACAGGAATTTCGTTAAAGATGCTCAAAACAGGTCTTTATATAGTAACTGCCTCCCTCTCTAACTGTCTCGCTCTCTCTATCGCCCTTTCTCTCTCTCTCTCTCTGGCTGGCTCGTGATGAGCAGGCAGAGCCTCCTTGTCTCTGTGTTAATGTTTACGTTGTCAGCTTGTGCCATAAATTAGTTTAGTAAAAGGTTGCGTTGCATTCGGTTTTGCATTCGTGTCTCTCGGATTCAGTTGCTGCCTGCCCCCAAAACCCAAGCCAGAACACAGCATCGTGCAGCACGCAAGCCCAGCCCAGCCCCTGCCCGTAGTCGAACCTTCAGCCGTACCTTCAGCCGCCCCCCCTTGAAGAAATATGCAGCTGTGCCGCATCGCGAACGCGTCATTAAACGCTACCGTTGAAAGTCCGTTGAGAATAAATTTGCCAAAATGCACGAAGCAATCTCCCAAAATATGATGGACACTGCGAGCGGCGTGCGTGCGCTCTTGTGTGGCCAATGGAAGCTGCTCCCAAAAAAAAAAAAAAGAAAAGAAAAGAGGAACGACTCAAGCTGCTCACGAATGCCCCATCAAAGTCAAAATTCCAGCAGCTTTGCCTGCTGTAGGTAAACCATCATATCAGGGCAGAGCTAGCGACACCTCTCATCCGGCTTCCGTTTCACTTAAGAGCTTCACTGCAAGCATGCAAAGAACTTCTTAGCATTTACTTTATTTTGGTTTAAGCTTTTCATTGATGAAAATTGTTTGCGCTTTTCGTCCATTTTATTTTTAAAGGTTCAGCATCCGCATCCTGCTTCCGTTTTATTAAAAATCTTTGATCGAATTCCTGTTGTCTTGCATTGACTTAAACTTTTCTTTTATGTTATAAAACATATGTTAATTAACATATTTTTGTAATTCTCATTTTGACATCTTGACATTGTTAAATATTTATTTTTCATTTATCATATGATGGGTTGACAATCCTATGATTAAATCATTCCTTTCTATTACTTAATATTTTATCCGGATGATAGATATTCTTGAGTGTCAGCATTAGCTTAATATTTCTAGAAATGTTTTATGGTCCACTGATCATATGATCATATACTTATACCAATATATATACCAATTTATTTTTTCTATGTATCGGGTTATCTTAGAATCCTCACTTCCGGTTTCCCTTTCATATAACATATTTTAGCATTTACAAAATATTCTATTGAGTTGCTTGTGAATTGCTGTCTGCTGAAACTTCCTTATCAAATTTTCAATCATTTTGTTTTTTTTTTTCCATTAGCTAGTTTAGTTAGTTTCTTTTATAATTGTATTTTTAATATACGCTTGTTTTTGTGTATTCTCCTAGAATTTCTCTTTCCATTTGAAAGATGCTTAAAGGGCATGGACTTTTCTTTAACTTTTAGATATTTGTTGCTAAGCCCTTTTAGCATTTCCGTAGAAGTCTATTTTTTTTTTTTTTTTGTTAGTCGCATTTCACTTTAGATCTTTTACTTAAATTTCGTTATTTATTTTAAGACTTCCCTAAAGCTTGGGTATTAGCATTCGTATCATTTAAGACTCGTACCACTTAGGAGCTAGCTTTAATTCTTTTGAAATCTGGCTATTGAGAAAGCTCTGAGATATGTTCATTCCTCGTTTGCCTTTACAACTGAACAATCTATGTTTATCTTTCTCATTCAGTTACGAATATCTATTTTTGTGATTTCTTTTCGAATCTTGTGTCAATTTTCATCATCATCAATGCAAACAGATAGAAATCTTTGGGTTTTCGCAGTCGTTATCTTGTTTGTTCTATAATCTTATATTATGATGAAGTACATTATATCTCTAATCCTATATACGTATACACCTTTGCAATACAATTTGCTTTGGTTATGCTTGTCATCGTCTCTTGGCTAATGCTATTCCTTGGCCTGTCTCAATTAACTGGCATTCGGTTCGTCGGCTTAGCTTGACTCTTGCTGCTTCTATCGTTAGATCGTTGGAACCATTTGGGGCCACCTGCTGGGCGCACCCTCTACGACAATTTGTTGGCCATTCGTCACATGGCCCCCCAATTGGGCGATTGGGCAATGGCGCCGAGATTGGGAGCGCTATCAACCCATCGAAAACCCGGTCAAAAATATTCCCACGCACGTTAAATTCGCTGGCGCAGCGAATGCTCAATGCAAATTATGTAAAATGTGCTGCTTTTTCCTCTGTTTTATATTTGTTTTTTTTTTTTTCTTCCCTAAATGGTTTTTTTTGTCTTTGCTTTGCTTGCATTGCGTCGCAAAAATGAGCTTTGGGCCACAAAAGTGCCCACCTCAGCGGAACCAGCGCAGCCAACGAGGTGTTGGAGCAAACGGCATTGTTTATAAACAACAACCAAATCGCTCGAGGCTCTTGTATAATAATAATATAATAATATAAACTTAGCCAAGTGCGGATAATCCTTTCGACTGTCGTCGTACATACATACATATGTCTTTTATATATTTTATTTCATCTGTCTCTTTCTCTCTCCCTCTCTCTCTTTATCGTTACAGGTTAAACGTCCCAAAACAGAGCACACGGATACACATGAACGCAATCGGTAAGCTTGAGTTTTATATACGAATTGATTACTGATTGAGTGTTTGCTTGATTGAATGATTAATAGAGCAGCAAGAGGTAACATAAGCTAGTTTGAAAAGTCGGGACATGGGTGAAAGCTTATGCGAGTTTTATTTTTATTTTATTTGTTTTTTTTTTTTTTATTTTCAATAAATTTAGCTATTTCAAGCATAGGTGATTTACGTCTTATTAGACGTGTAGTACATAAAATATAATTCATTTATAAGAAGCAAGTTGTTGAGGAGGGAAAATGTATACTAGAACAACATATATGAGTCCTTTCACAATTTGATAGTATTCCAGCTGAATGATAGCTCATAACTTTAAAGGAAACTTACTCTAGAGTTCTCTAAATATTTCGAAGTGTGTTCAGAAGATTCGTCTATATAAAAAACTCTAAAAGTGGAGCAAAACATTCAAGCTATAAAGCAAATTTTGTTTCCATTCATTGAAATTTAAGTGTTTAATAAAGATTTAATAGATCAGGTTTTGAAGAGATTTGTATTTATAAATTCATTTCGGTTTGTCGTCTTGTTGAGAATAACGAGAAACTAATTATGGTTAAATTATTTTTAATTTCAATACTAGTATATGATTAACATACCTCTATAACATCACTATTCATATATAAGATCTCACAAGAGTGTCAATCTGCATTTGGCTAGGCAAACAACATAAATTAAATCCATTTAGTATCTTCTATTTCGGCTAGCACATGTTTCAGACACTTGTTGCAGCTGTAAGTGTAGACAATTTGTTACAGTTATCTGCCACGTTTAGTCTAAGAGTTCTCTTCACACTTGCCGCTCAACAAGTGTCCACGAAATGCGACAGATTTCAATTGCCTCGCATTTGCCTGTGACCCTTGAGATCTTCAAGATCGCCCTCGCACACATGCGCCGTTCAAAGACTGGGCAAGAATTCAAAGAATTTCTCGCATGCCTGAATCGAGAATATATATATATGAAGGATAGAGAGAGGGAGAGAGGGAGAGGGAGAGTGTCAGAGCACTTAACACTTGGCTGGCTGCAAAATTGGGCGAGAGCGAGCGGACCATGCCCAACTACTTAAGGGGCTTAAGGCGGCTTAGCTGGCTGCTTTTAGAGCCTATTAAATGCAGCTCCTTTTGTCGCAAGTGCTGGCCTGGAACTGCCTAACCACATTTCCATTTGCTCATTTATTCAAGCAACAAAACCAAAAAGAAAAGAAAAGACTTTAAATACAAATAATTTTGTATAAATATTTTGGTTTGCCTGCTGCAGCGCACGCGACTTTGTTTTACGATCCCCTCATTTCAGATCTCCCTATTTTATTTCATTTATTTTTTGGTTGCTCCAAGTTCTTGGGTGTCGAATTCTCAAGGAAATTGGGCACTTCATTTTACCTATCCAGTTGGGAAAATTATTGGACAAATTACGACAAATTTGGTGGGAGCGCGTAAAATATGAAAAATGACGACGAGAAAAATATGTTCCCTAAAAAGGGGAAAGTAAATACAAAATTATGAAAATTCTCTATTTAAAGCAAGTCTAATGTAATCCAATGCCTGATTCTTAAGTAGAGAAATATTGAAAGATTTTTAGGGTTATTTAGCTGCAGGAATCAGAATTACAATTTCATTCAATTTGAAAATTCGTTAAGTAAAGAAGATAGTAAAGAAAGAAAGAAGTAAAAACCACTGCAAAATAGTTATATATTTAAAGTTATATATATATATATATATATATATAGTGTTGTAATATAATCAAAGAATCAATTAGTTAATATAAATTTATATTGTGTTATTACAAAACAGAAATTTAAATTACAAATTTTGTGCTTAAAATACATGAATATATATTTGTATGAATTAACAGTTTGTCATAATTTATCAATCGAAATTTCCTTTAAATTTTGTTTTTAATCAAATATATTAATAAATCTTCTTAATATACATATATATATATTTTTTTTTTAATTACAAAAGTCGTACAACAAAACTTTTTAAATGAAGCACTATAAAATTCAATAAATTTGTGAATCAAAATCAATTAAACATTTTACGCAATAACTATGCCTTCAATTGAAGATTGCATTGAATTGTTTAAATCAAATATATTCATAAATTTTTAAAACATTTCTATTATTTTTATTTTCATTTCTTAATCATCACTAAAAAGTTGCCTAAAGTAAAGAGTCTAAAATTTATTAAATCAAAGTCAGAATAGTAAAAAGTTTTTTTTTTTTTTTATATATTTTACTTATAATAAATCAAATACAATAAATTACAATTTTCAGAGAAGAATAACTTTAATAAATCAAATACAGCATAGTAAAATTTGTATAGAAGTCATTTGCTGTTTTTTTTTTTTTTTTTTTTTTTTTACTTAACGTAGGCGTTTGAACAATTTAATTTAATTGCAGAAGGGGCTGAAGGATTGAATTACCGAACCGAGCCAAACCAAAACAGAAACTCTAAGATTATTTAAGTGATTTCAAATTTTTCATTGCTTTCAATTTGATTTATTTGATTTGTTGCTTTCTATTGGAGTTTTGTTTTTATTGAGCTCGTCTCTCTCTCTCCCTCTCGCTCTCTCTCGCCCGCTCTCGCTCTCTTGGAATTAGTCTACTTAATTTGTTTGGCAATTGTTGTGCTGCAGTTGAAGTCGAAGTCGAAGTCGAACTCAAAGCCGAAGCAGTGGGAGAGGCAGAGGCAGAGGCGGAGGCAACATTTGTGGCACACATGCTAACGCCTAAACGGGACTTTTGCTGCTTGCACATGCTGCCATTGGCATGGGTTTGGGAAAGGGAATGGGAATGGGAGTGGGAATGGGAACTGGAATTGGTATTGGAATTGGGCATTATTTGTATGACGGGCCACTCAAGTGGCTACGCGAAGGCCTTTCAAATGATTTCCTTTTCCTTTTTTTTCGGGATTTCTGTTTAGCGTAGAAAAATATTTATAACACTTGACAAGATTTTTTGAAGAGCGCGCAGGCGACACACTTGACTTTTTTTTTTGGTTTTTCGTGTCGGGGGCTTCCAAGCAGACGACGACAATAACAACGACAACGTGCCGTTAATTTTATGGCTGTTTAAAGATTATTGGAAATTATTTTATGAGTTTACTTAACGAGCAAAACGTTTATGTTTCGCCTTCTCTCTCCTTCGGAGTTTCTGTTTTGTGCTCAAGTGAGCTCCAGTTGCCGCTTGGCTTAAGGATTAGCCAGAGCCATGCATTAACGAAACATGGTAACCTTTTTCTTTTCCTTTTCCTTTTTCTTTTCCTTTTATTTTTTTGTGATAATAGAATGCAAAGGAAGAGTATAAAGGCTTAGGATAAATGTGGAATAAAAGGCTGCGTAAGGTGTAAGGTGAGACGCGCCTGATCGGAAAATCAATCAAAGAGAACTATTTAGATTTTTTTTCAAAAATAAATATCTCTTTTAATAATTTTCAAATAGGATATATCTACAAAATATGTAATTGAAAATCGAAGCTTTCAAGCTTATTACAACTGAAATATGGGAGAAAAAAGTAAAACGAAAGATTGTATTTTGTGGAAAATTTAAAGATTTTAGTTTTTGTCCCATTTACTTATTTCATGCATCTAAGATAGTTTATATAGTCAAGATCATATGGCTTGAACTGTGATTTACCCATGTAATCAGTAGATGTCTAGCTTTGCTTTCACAAAATATAAAATTGAGTTTGCTAGCTGTTCTATAGACTGTGGCTTCAATTTTTGGTTAGTCAATCAGTCAATCATTAATTTCGATAAAGAATCAAGAAGTTACTTCTTACAGTTTAAGCTAAGCTTCATTCTTCATCAATCATTCCTCAATCTTTTATTGTTTTACTTCGAGAAGTTTAACCTAGCTCTAACATTATTTTTATTACTTTCAGTCTCTGCCAACAACAGCAGCAGCAACAGCAGCAACAACAGCAACAACATCATCAGCAGCAACAGCAACAACAACAACAACAACAACAACAGCATCAAAACCATTCAAACGCCGTGTTGGCCACCAGCAATGGGCCCAGCAGTGCCGGCGCCAGTGTGGGCGTTGGCATTAGCGTGGGCGTGGGCGTGGCGGGTCAATGCAGTCCCCTAGGCATTCTGCCGCCTCAAATCCAGCCGCTGCAGCCAACGATAGGCCATTACGCTAGCAGCAGCAGCAGCAACAACAACAACAACAACAACAGCAGCAATAACAACAACAATAGCAACAATAATCCAAATCAAAATTCAAATTCAAATCCGAATACAAATCCAAATCCGAGCAGCTGCAGCCTCGCCTCCAGCTTCGCCCAGTCGGCCAGCAGCAGCTTCTCCACATATCAGCAGCCCAGCGGCGAGGAGGTAGGCGTGGGGGGCATGGCCCACTGGACGCACGAGTCGGCGCCGGTCAAGTCCGAGTCGCGCAGCCCCAACCAGCTGCACTCGCTGGACAATGGCCAGTCGGCGGCCGCTGCTGCCGCCGCCGCCGCAGCTGCTGCGAACCTCTACGGCTGCGCCGAGAGCAGCGCCGCAGCAGCAGCGGCCGCCGTGAACAGCTCGGCAGCGGCAGCTGCAGCAGCCGCCGTCTATGACAGCAAGCACGACTACTACTACTACAACAGCATGCAGCAGTACACGCCGCCGCCGTTCTACTCCGGCTACGGCACGCCGTATGCGGCAGCCAGCACGGCGGCGGCAGCTGCGCGCAGCGCCAAGATGGAGCCGAGCGCGGCGGCGGCAGCGGCGGCGGCGGCCTACCTGACGCCCAGCTATGCGAGCGCCGGCAACGGCGGCCAGGCCAACAACAATGCGCAGCTGTACAGCAATCCGTATGCGAGCTACAACAACTTCGGGCAGCAGGACTACGGCGGATACTACAACGAGCAGTACGGCAACTATTACAATCCGGCCAACTACTCGCCGTATGCGGTGAGCTCGCCCAGCTCGAGTGCCAGTCATGGGTTCCATGTGGCCACCGCCTCGTCCAATCTGTCGGAGAGCCCCACCGACACGCACTCGACGACGCCCGTGCACGTGGCCAATCAGTCGCCGCACTCCCCGCTGCCCATCTCGATGTCGCCCAATGCGGGCGTGGGCATCGGCGTGGGCGTGGGCGTGGTCGGCGGGGCATCCGCTGCTGTGGCAGCCACGCTCAACTCCAGCGGCGGCAGCAGCGGCGGATCCACATCCGCATCCAAGTCCACGCCCACGGGCAAGACGGGACGAGCGCGCGGGCGGCGCCACCAGCAGCCGAGTCCGACGCGGAGCACCGCCTCGGATACGGGCAACAGCGAGGCAGCGAAGCCGCCGGAGCGCGTCTTCATCTGGGATCTGGACGAGACGCTGATTATCTTCCACACCCTGCTCTCGGGCAGCTATGCGAACCGCTACACCAAAGACCATAGCACGCTGATGACCATCGCGTTCCGCATGGAGGAGATGGTGTTCAACATGGCGGACACGCACTTCTTCTTCAACGAGATCGAGGAGTGCGACCAAGTGCACATCGACGACGTCAGCTCGGACGACAACGGGCAGGACTTGAGCAGCTACAACTTCGCCACCGATGGCTTCCACAGTGGCACCCCGCCCGGAGCTCCGCCCAATCTCTGCCTGCCCACGGGCGTGCGCGGCGGCGTCGACTGGATGCGCAAGCTGGCCTTCCGCTACCGCAAGATCAAGGACATCTACAACACCTACAGGAGCAAGTGAGTAGATACCGCTTCTTAGGAATCTCTTTTGTTAGAGACTCTTGACTCATTCCACTCTCCTCGCCTCTTTCAGTGTGGGCACTCTGCTGGGCCCAGGCAAGCGGGAGGCCTGGCTGCAGATCCGCTCGGAGATCGAGGTGGCCACCGACAACTGGGCCACGCTTGCGCTCAAGTGTCTCAGCATGATCGCCCAGCGTGAGAACTGCATCAATGTCCTGGTCACCTCCACGCAGCTGGCGCCGGCGCTGGCCAAGGTGCTGCTCTTCAATCTGGGCAGCATATTCAACATCGAGAACATCTACAGTGCACACAAGATCGGTAAGTGCCCTAGAAGTGGCCCACAAAAGTTCCTCGACTCACAGTTCAATTCCCTTTTTCAGGCCAGGAGACCTGCTACGAGCGCATCGTGACGCGTTTCGGCAGGAAGAGCACGTACGTCGTCATTGGGGATGGCGCCGAGGAGGAGTCCGCTGCCAAGGCCATGAACTTTCCCTTCTGGCGCATCTCCGCCCACAGCGACATTCGTGCCCTCTACACGGCCCTCGACATGGGCTTCTTATGAAAGGCTTATGGCGTTTGCAAACGCGCACAAATCGCTAGCGTTTCGCGTGCGTTTCTCGTGCAGTTTTGAGTACAAAGGAAAGAAATGAATGAAAACAGAGCGCGGCAAAAATGTACTTTTATTTGTGGTGTTCAGAGACGCGGCTAAATCGCTAGCGTTTTGCTTGCGTTTTTAGTACAAAAAAAAAAAAAAAAAAAAAAAAACAAAACTAACAAAAACAAATGAGAAAAAAAAATGAAGAAGAAAGGAAAGGAGAAAGTACTTTAATTTATTTATGTATATGTGTGTGAGACAAAACTGTAAACCAGCGCAAAATAATTTAATTATTTTGTTAACAAACCAATTATTCATTAATGCCAAGACTTTTTATTGTATTATATAGATTTTTTTAAATTTAATCAACTCGACAATTTTTCAAGCAGCAACACGGGAAATTGTTTAATTTTATAATTGAATGTATTGTAAATTAATGACTAACTTTGTCCAGACGACAAAATACCCTATAAATAACTATATATATATAAATAAATAAACGTATCTAGCACATTAGAGTAGACAAAAACAATGGAATGACAGAGAAAGAGATAGACAGAGAGAGAGAGAGAGAGAGAGAGAGAGAGAGAGAGAGAGAGGCAGGAGACGAGATAGAGTTCTGAAGAAGAGATCGAAAGCCGGAGCTACAAAACAAAAAAAAAAGAATAGTCTAACGGTTTTTAGTTTAAAATCAAAGAAAACAACTTAAAATTTAACAAAGTAGTATTCAAATTTTAAATAACTATTATAGCTGCATATATTAAAACTATATTTAAAATATAAAAACAAATAAAAGCAACAACGCACTGTATTAAAAACAATAAATGCAAATGTTCTTTAATTTAAATGATAATGTAAATTAAATTTTTGGTATTTTAAATTTACGCGCGCTACAATTCTGGTATATGTTGCAGCAGTCAGCTTTTGTCTGCTACCAAAGTGCACTGCTTGCACTGCTTTGTTGGTTCGAAACTCTGATGAGAACTCCATATAAGTGAAGTCTGCCTCAACTCAGTTCAAATGATGCAGACCGTTGGCTGCACACATACTATGATATACCATGATGATATATACCCACACATGTACGTGTGTGCTTTTGGACTGGTGCTGTTGCGTGCTTAAATTAAAAATTTAATTATCAACAACTTTACACATAATCAAAATTACATTAAAACTGAAGTAATTACCAACATAAGTATGCAAAGGAGAATACTCAGCCTCTTTTTCAGCATTAAAGTTGTATTCACATACACACACATATAATGCAATTGCCAAGTGTGAAACATTGATCAAAGTATGTGCGCAAAAATAACTGTCAACTTTAATAGCAGAGTTTACATTTGCTTTGCCCTTCATCCAAAAGTCTTAAAAAATACCATATACAAGTAAAAATTAGGCATATATTATTATATTATTTTATGTTTATTTGATTTATGCTAAAAATATATTAATTTAATTTCGTTTCAGCTCTGAACTGTTTGCATGCTTGACTTGATAGATTTATCCATTTTATTTTCTTGAATACTCATGTTCAATGAATATGAATGCAAACTGTCGAGTTTGACCACTAACACTAACCATACAACACATAGACTGGACAACTGGTACAAGTTAATGTTCACACTTATTTTTTGACTTTAGAACCCCCTTAACTTCGTATTTGCTCGGGTTTTTACTTTTAGGGTCGGGAGAGAAAAATTGCTGATGGCAAAATCATTCCGCTTCGAGCGCTCGACGGTGACGGTCGATTTTCAAAAAAGGCATGGTATGTGCCGCTCATTCCCTTGCTCTCTTTCTCTTTCTGCCCCATGCTTTTTACTCTCTGCTCTCTTCCCACAAAAATATATGTATGCTGCTGGCACAAACAGCAAGCAGCTCACAAAAATTGAAATTTCTTCTCGACTCGCGAGTCGCGATCCCATTGGTTCCCTTCTGAGCGAAGGGTATACCGAATTCTTAAACTGCTTTGCCATGCTCATGCAAAATGTTTGCGTTTTTATGATTATTTGTGAAAAGGGTATGAAAGTGTTGATGTGCATAACGAATATTATTTCCCTATGACCATACACACACACATTTACACTTCCTCGCTATATGTGTAGGCATTTATGTGCTTGTGTGGGATAGATATTCTTGCTGCCTGTAGCACTACTAAAACCCCCAGCAGTTGATATTCGTTCGGTTGGTTAATGATGTGAGCTTGCATACACACACACATTTACACTTCCTTGCTATATGTGTAGGCATTTATGCGCTTGTGTACAATATTCTTGCTGCCGCCTGTAGAGCACTTTTAGAACCCCCAGCAGCAGTTGATGTTCGTTTGGTTTGGTAGCTGCTGTGAGCTAGCATACGCATACACAGTCACATACACATTTACACTTCCTTGCTATATGTGTAAGCATTTATGTGCCTGTGTGCGATACACTTGCTGCATGTAGCTATTCTAATTTCCCAGCGATTGCTGTGTGGTAGCTGATGTGAGTCTACACACACATACAGACATATGTGTACGTCTGTGATGTGATAATCACAATCGCCGAGTATCACTTGTATAGGCATTTGAATGAATGCTCTGCCTGCGGCATTTGCATGTTTCGTGCATGGGTCTCGAATATTGGGCGTGTGCCGACCTCAACTTTGAAATTAAGTAAACGATTTTGGGTCATTTAAGTAAAAGAAAACTGAAAATGATTCGTAAATAAGAAATTTAAATTAAATAAAACATAAAACATAATACATGTATATTTTTGTTATTTAGTGGAAAATATGACTATGTAACGAATGCATATTTTTTGCATATAAGGGCAATTTCACCTGTATATCTAGACATGTGAATAACATGTCCCATTTTTGCCTATAGGGTCAAATCAGGTACTAAATATTAAAGAACAAATGATAACTTATCAACAGGTAATAAAAAATAATTGACCTCTCCTGCAATTCGAACCCAAAATCGTTCACTTAATTCAAAATAGAGGTAGGCGGCACACGCCCAATATTCGAGACCCATGCACGAAACATGCAAATGCCGCAGGCAGAGCATTCATTCAAATGCCTATACAAGTGATACTCGGCGATTGTGATTATCACATCACAGACGTACACATATGTCTGTATGTGTGTGTAGACTCACATCAGCTACCACACAGCAATCGCTGGGAAATTAGAATAGCTACATGCAGCAAGTGTATCGCACACAGGCACATAAATGCTTACACATATAGCAAGGAAGTGTAAATGTGTATGTGACTGTGTATGCGTATGCTAGCTCACAGCAGCTACCAAACCAAACGAACATCAACTGCTGCTGGGGGTTCTAAAAGTGCTCTACAGGCGGCAGCAAGAATATTGTACACAAGCGCATAAATGCCTACACATATAGCAAGGAAGTGTAAATGTGTGTGTGTATGCAAGCTCACATCATTAACCAACCGAACGAATATCAACTGCTGGGGGTTTTAGTAGTGCTACAGGCAGCAAGAATATCTATCCCACACAAGCACATAAATGCCTACACATATAGCGAGGAAGTGTAAATGTGTGTGTGTATGGTCATAGGGAAATAATATTCGTTATGCACATCAACACTTTCATACCCTTTTCACAAATAATCATAAAAACGCAAACATTTTGCATGAGCATGGCAAAGCAGTTTAAGAATTCGGTATACCCTTCGCTCAGAAGGGAACCAATGGGATCGCGACTCGCGAGTCGAGAAGAAATTTCAATTTTTGTGAGCTGCTTGCTGTTTGTGCCAGCAGCATACATATATTTTTGTGGGAAGAGAGCAGAGAGTAAAAAGCATGGGGCAGAAAGAGAAAGAGAGCAAGGGAATGAGCGGCACATACCATGCCTTTTTTGAAAATCGACCGTCACCGTCGAGCGCTCGAAGCGGAATGATTTTGCCATCAGCAATTTTTCTCTCCCGACCCTAAAAGTAAAAACCCGAGCAAATACGAAGTTAAGGGGGTTCTAAAGTCAAAAAATAAGTGTGAACATTAACTTGTACCAGTTGTCCAGTCTATGTGTTGTATCACTAACCATACAACACATAGACTGGACAACTAGAACAAACTTTTTTCACGAACCAGATTTGGATTTGGCGTCCTAATCATCTTCGTATTTGCTCGGCTCTGTCATTTGCTGCTCGGGCAGCGAAAATATCGTAGTTGATTTTCAGTTCGCTGCCAGCGCTCGAACGAAATGATTCTATTCTCATATGAAGCATCACTGTGTGCTATTCTTTCTTTATTCACTCTCTCACTCACTCTCTCTATGCCTCTCATATATATATGTATGCAGGCACAAGCCAGCAGCGCACAAAAATTGAAATTTGTCCGCGAGTTGCGATTCGCAACGATCCCGTCTGCCATTCTTAGTAAGAGTATGCCGAACTGTTAAACGGCTTTGCCATGCTCATGCAAAATTTTACTGTTTTCGTAAAGATTTTTGGGAAGGGTATGAAAGCGCTGATGTGCATAAGCATTACTTTTTCGCGACGAGCATGCACACACACAATTACTGTGTCTTGCTTCATGTATGAGCATTTATGTGACTGTGTGCGAAACTTTTGCTGCCTGTAGCAATTGTAGGGTCCAACATTTGCAGTTTGTTCTCTTGCTACCTGCGCTATTCAGTAGTTTGTCTATTTTGTATATGTAGTTTGAATTGTAGAGTGACTGTCAAATGAGCCTTTACGGCTTGCAGCAGTCATTTTGACAATAATGAGTACATGGTTTATTCTATTTGTCAATACATATGAATTTCCAGATCCACTTAAATCGTTTATAACACGTTCAAAAATGGTTTGTTACTAAATTAATTATAGTTATTTTTATTTATTAAACATGTATAAGAATGAATGCATATGTATGCATATAAACATAAATGCCATATGCATTGGGGAAGTAGATTTGACAGTCTACAAGGTCGAACAAATCTAAGACCGTTCCCACAATTCTAAGGCCGAGGTCTACAAGAATAACAAACTGCAAATGTTGGACCCTACAATTGCTACAGGCAGCAAAAGTTTCACACACAGTCACATAAATGCTCATACATGAAGCAAGACACAGTAATTGTGTGTGTGCATGCTCGTCGCGAAAAAGTAATGCTTATGCACATCAGCGCTTTCATACCCTTCCCAAAAATCTTTACGAAAACAGTAAAATTTTGCATGAGCATGGCAAAGCCGTTTAACAGTTCGGCATACTCTTACTAAGAATGGCAGACGGGATCGTTGCGAATCGCAACTCGCGGACAAATTTCAATTTTTGTGCGCTGCTGGCTTGTGCCTGCATACATATATATATGAGAGGCATAGAGAGAGTGAGTGAGAGAGTGAATAAAGAAAGAATAGCACACAGTGATGCTTCATATGAGAATAGAATCATTTCGTTCGAGCGCTGGCAGCGAACTGAAAATCAACTACGATATTTTTGCTGCCCGAGCAGCAAATGACAGAGCCGAGCAAATACGAAGATGATTAGGACGCCAAATCAAAATCTGGTTCGTGAAAAAAGTTTGTTCTAGTTGTCCAGTCTATGTGTTGTATGGTTAGTGGTTGTATGGTTAGTGGTTGTATGGTTAGTGGTTTGACTGAATCTGCGTATTTTCTTAATACCAAAAAGTATTTTGTAGCATTTGCCACGCGTTAATTCTCCCCTCCCTCTCTCTTTCTCTTTTGAGATAAATGAAATGCAGAAATAAAAGGACAGAAACGACCTTTAATGCACTACAAACTGGCAAAAAGGCAATTTTCCGAGACTCTACTCCGCCCGATTGCTAATTGGGACCTCACAGCTCAATTAGTTAGCCTCATATGGGGCCGAGCAACTTGTTGCCAGGTGTGAAGAACAACAACTCTTTCGAGAGTTTAATTGAAAATCGTTGCAGCCCCAGCGCCTGTGACTTTATCTCCAGGCCTCGCTCAGCCTGACGAAATCTCTTGCCGAGTCGTGTCGAGTCCGTCCAGCCGAAGAAGTCGTTAACTATGATTTGTAATCTGTGCAAAAGGCACAGCCGCTGGTGTGGGGGGCTCGCAGCCATAAATGAGGATGCGCTCGTGTTGGATAATGATAAATTTCGCATGACGCGTTCTGTTGTAAAATTTTATCGCCATCGCTCAAATCAATTTTTATTATTTTATCGTCGACGCCTCACAAAAAAACAACCAGAAGACAACGTCTGCGTGCAAGAATACTTCTTGCAGCACCCATTGAGCCCCATCTCATAACTAAGCTATGCTGACCGGGCAGGACCTGGCCAGGCAGGCCCAATTCTCATGCTCATTCGCATTCCACGGCGAAGCCCTTCATAGTGCTGCCCTCCCAAACCAGAACAATAGACCGCAACGTTAACAATGCACAAATCATTATCAGTAATTATGCATTGTTCGCGGCGCAGGAGGCAGGATTGCGGCCAGTTGCTGGCTATTGCATAAAGGGTTAAAGGCAAGCCTTGGCTGGACTGCATTTTGATTGATTGCTTGATTACAGTTGGCCTTGAACTGCCCTCAATCTATGCATTTGTACATAAACTGCTCCCAGTAAAATAATATTTGCTTTCATTCCTTACAAACTTGAGCATCTTGAGTTTATTCTGCATTTATTTGCTTTAATTTTGTATTTCATTTCATTTGGAATTTTATCTTTATATAACACTCAGACAATTGAGCTTGGAGCTACTTGAATTTTCTGCTCTTATGCAATCAGTTCTTGTTTATTGCGCAAACTGTTTGCGCAATTAAATTGTTGCTAATGCAATTTGTAAATATATCTCACTTAGGTGCAACGAAATTCCAAAGGGAAGTGCAGCCAATTGCTGCACTATTCAACAGGAAATTCGCAAATTAACTGTTCAGTCGACAACAACAACAACAACAACAACAAATTTAAAGAAAAGCAACCAGAAGTATGCATAAATCACTTGAGAAACTCCTGTAGAGGGTGAGGAAACCCAACCTGTACTTGAAATGCACTGCGAGGGGGTGAGAGTGGGAGGGGAGTGTATACAAACGGATTTTCTCTTTTATCAAGGAGCCATGAGGCCTTTGAGTTTCCATTGAAACGAGTCTAAGGAAAATAAATAAATGTGAATTTAATATTGAGCGAATGAAACACTAGATCTTGCATAATGAGAAATATAACAAGGATGAAAACTCTAGGCAAGACTGGGCGACTAGGAAATACCCTATTCGCAATTGATATTCCAAATTACCTACAGAAAATGAAACGAAAATGTTGACAATTTTAAATTTACCAAACTTTCTGTTCTCTGAAAATTGTTATTAACATTATTAATTGCAAATTCAAAATAATCGACGACCGTAAATTCATCACGAATAATTTGAATATGTAATATCTTAAAGTCTTAAAAACTATTTTAAATACTAGGTTTTTGGTCGTAAATGAAAAATTTGATAAGTTATCCAAAATGTAAAACTTTCTATTATTATTATAGTAGGAATCACTTGGCTCTTCCCCCCGATGAAGAATATATATACCTTATATAATCTACAAATTTTCCAAAAAATTTCTCTTTCCTGTTACATACAGTTTCACGAAATCCTTATACCCGAAATGACATTTTTTTTTTGCATTCAGTGTATAAAAATATGCAATCAAGGAACGAATGAAAAATAACTCAAAGTATTAAAGACGAATGGAACAGAGTAGGACTACGTGGGTTGAACTACGCCTCAGGCTGCATTATCAGTCAATCATAATTGCAGATATTTAAAAGATGGCTGAAATAGTAAACATTAAAAAGTTGAGGAAGGAAACATCAAAAAGGAAGCAATCAATAAAAGATATTAAAATCAACAAAAGATATTTATCATAGCACAGACCATATAATAAAAGAATTTTACGAAGCTGCCTATATGTATTTATATTTAAAATTAATTTAAATTTCAAATAAATTATAAAACTATATTTAAATTGTTTTTTATTTAAAATTGAATCTGTTGTATATAAAAATTTTTAAAAATTATTATAAATTTGTTTTATATATATTTAAAAGTAGAGTTGATTTAAAAGATATTTTTTGGATCGAAATTGGATAAAGCTTAGACAATCATTATTATTATTTATTCTTTCAAACATTTTACATAGTTTTTTCCAAATATGGCCATTTGGAATTTGGAAAGTAAAAAATTCAGAATCGATCCGAAAACTTTTCGATTTTCGATTAATTTTCTAATTTTGCACAAAATGAATGCTTGTGGATTTCTTGACTTTCTCAATTTGATCAATCAGAACTTTTGGAGCGGCCCTCGCTTTGAGGGCATTGCAATGCTCAGCGCAGCGCAAGTTGTTGGCTTTAGGTCATAAATTAAACTGCATTTGGCTATTTTTGTGGTCATTAGGCGCGGCTGCAGTTTGTCTGGTTGCTGTGTTCTCTGCAGCCAGCCGCCTGTCAGTTGGTCAGGCTCCTCTGTTGACTTGGTCCTGTTTCCTTTTGGCTACAACAACAATAGCTAAGGCTAAATGCAGCACAAGTTTTAATGAAGTCTAGCTTTAAGTTCTAGTTGAGTTGAGAGTTGAGTTATGTCCGGGCTGACTTGAGAGTTCCTACGGAAATGACATTATGAGTTATGCCCATTGCCTGTTGCTTTTCCATGTGTTATACTCCCACTCTCACTCTCTCTCTCTCTCTTTGTCCTCCCTGTCCCTTTGTCTTTGACTGCCTCGCTCTGAGCGTGTGCTACAGTTCAATTAACATAATTAATGTGCGCGTCTTTCAGGCCAAGAGCGCTTTGATGCTGCTGCTGCTGCTGCTGCTGCGGGCAGGTTTTTCTTGCATTTAGGATCTGCTGTCAACATGTTGCGCTTTACATTGTACACTGGCCAAATAAGTCGACTGCTAAAAAAAACGTTACTTACAGTTGTAAGTGTGAGAGGGTAAACCACTATTTCTTACAGTGTACAAAGTAATGCTGTAGCATGCTTATGCTTCAACTTAATAATAAGTGATAAATAAAATTTCGATTAACTTTATATCTTATTGAATGTAGGCAAATTTTCTCACAGTGCTCAAACTAAATTCATTTATTATTTATTCATTTATCAATTTGTTGTACAATTTTATCAAAATTATAAGTTTTTTTTTTTTCCTTTGTTTAACAATAAGTTAAAATGCTTTTCAACTTTGATTTTAGTTAAAAGAATATTGAATCTTTATTCTAGTTATACCCTGAACCCATTGAAAATGGGAAATCAGGGTATAATGGTTTTGTTAAAAGTATGTAACAGGCAGAAGGAGGCGTGGCAGACCCCATAAAGTATATATATTCTTGATCAGGGTGACGAGAAAAGTTGATATAGCCATGTCCGTCTGTCCGTCTGTCCGTCTGTCCGTATGTTTGAACGCGTCGATTTCCGAAGATACAAAAGCTAGAGAGTTCATTCTTTTTGTGTTAGGTCCGTATATTGAGCGCGCAGTACGAGTTTGTTTCAGAAATTCGATAACTTGTATATTTGCTTAGTTATCGATAAACGAAATTATCGGGAACCAGTTATAAAATTCTAGCTAATTCATCTTTAGAGTTAGAGTCTCCAAGTCTTCTGCATATATATAGATACTAAATAAATACAATTTCGGTTTTTGTCAGTTTTTGGATTCCGGTCCCCAATTCGCCCCCACACCCCCAAATGTGTGAAAAATTCATTTCAAATACTAGAGACATACAGTTTGGTTTGGCTTATAGATATGAATATCATAATCTTAATCTGAAGAAATCAATACGATTGTCCATCTAGAAACAGAATTATTAGTCTATAAAGTTTTCTCATCAAAACCCATGTGGCGCAGCAAGCAAGGCAGCGACAAAGCAAGACGCATTGCGGGCGCACATACATACATACATACATATGTATGTATGTATATGTGTGCAAGCGTAGATCAGCGTGTGGCTGCAATCGTACATACATACATACATATGTATTTGTGCATGTAAAGCTAATTGTAAAAGAGTTATGATTTCTAAAATAAAACCTAAAATGTTAAATACAATATGTAGATCATATGCTGAACTCTCATTACATTTCATTATATATTTTAAAAATTTTAAAACAATTAAAATAACAATGGAAACTCAAGCAACGTTGAGCAATGCAAAGCAATTTTCGTATGCGTGTGCACATATACACACAAAAAATCTTGGGCCGTTTTCTATGTTGCTATGCGTGCAAATTCTAAGAATCACAATTGTTTTTGAATTGCGTTAGAATTGTCTTTGAATTGTATTTGTATTTTCAGCCACTGCTTTAGTGTTTCTTTCGTATATGGCGAATTTGATTCGTTTTCGCTACTCTGTCGTTTAAGTGAGCCGTGGTGTAGATGGTTAAACGGATGCAACCAATGTTAGGGTGTCGCAGGTTCTAGTCTCGCCTAAGTCTTTTATAATTTCTTATTTTTAATTTTTTTTTTTTTTTTAATTATTTCTTTCTTTTTTATTATTTATTCTTTTGTATTTGATACCTTTGAAAGTTAGTTAGTAGTTTAACTAATTGTGAATAAGTGCGTTTTTTTAAATTTCAAATATTTAATAGCATCATTTCTGAAAGTGTTTTTGTTTCAATTATATTTTATTCCGTTAAGTCAACAGAAAATAATTAACAAAGTCTGCCCAAATTCCTATATGTATGCCCACATGTACATTCAAAACTAGTGTAGCATGGTCTAAAAATTTAAAATTGCTAGATGGCGCTTTAGCAGTGAATTTATTTACTATGGCTATTACAGCTTCGAGTGGCATTGATATATTTCTTTTACAATTATGAAGTGTCTGTGTTAATTAAGGTAATGCCTGTTAATTGAGGACCGTCTATTTGTTGGGTCTATTTTTAATGATATTTAATAATATAAACTTTTTCGAATTTCAACTAATATAAGCGCCATCTATTATTATTTTTTTTGGCAATGCAATGTATATATACATGTCCATATGTACATTTTGAACGTTACACGCATACATTCTTATCTACATATACTTTCTGATTTATCCATATGGGTAATTCTCCAGAAAAGTCAACTTTTTGTCACGTTCGACACTGGTTTTTTGTAATTATCTTGAAAACGGATTAATTTTAGCAATATTAGCAAGAGCAATATATTTAACTATTTGTCAAAATAAAGAAGTTTTTTTGCTATTTTCAGCACTAAAATTGATGCATTTTCAAGATAATTACAAAAAACCAAACCACAGTACAGATTATTATTTTATTTTATTAAAATTGGGCTCAGGGTATTATCTAGTCGAGCACTCTCGACTAGAGTTTTCTTACTTGTTATTGTTATAATTGTTGATATTATTTATATACTCGTTTTTTAGGTGATATTTATATCGAAATATTGTTGCCTTTATAATATGAAGTAATACTTTCTTTATGCTTAAATGAATATTAATATATTTATTTTTATTTCTCTAAAATTCTTTTTAGTTGCTTAGATAGTTAGTTTGCTTAGTAAATTTAGTTAGTTTTTCTGTTCAGTTTACTTAGCAGTAAGCTAACATTTTATTTAACAGTCAATTAACATTAAAATTAAAATTAAGAAGTTGTATAATATACAAGTATATTACATAGAAGTTTTTATTGAATATTAAAAAAATAATATATACATATATGTATATACTTAAATTAAATTAAAATTAAAAACAGATTCATATATATATATATATATATATATATATATATATATATATATGAATCTGTTTTTAATTTTAATTTAATTTAAGTTAATTTTAGTTTTTTGTCTTAACTGTATTGACTTTTATTGAATTAGAATATGTTTCCCTTTATAATTTGAAGACATCATATCTGGCAGTGTACTTTTCTATTCAAATTTGATAATTATGAATTTATTGTTTATTTTATTTAATTTTTTTTTGAATTATTTATTTTGACTTTAATTTTGGTTTTAACCATATTGACTTTCATTAAATTGAAAAATGTTTCCCATTATAATTTGAAGAAATAATTTCTTGCAGTGTACTTTTCTATTACAAATTTATAAGTATCAATTTAATGTTAACATTAGTTTTCTTTTTTAATTTAATTATTTATTTAAACTTACAGCTTTCTTACGACATAATTTCTTGCAGTGCAGTTTCCGCTTTTCATTGCGACAATTTGAGTTGGTTTTTGGAGGTCTTTCGTTGTGGTTCCACAACAGTTCCAATGCCTCAGTTTTGCACCTTTGCGCTACTCTACTATTTTATGGACAATTGGCCAACACCCGACTGCATACATATGTATGTATATAATGTCTGTATAGCATCTTCGGCATCAGTTGAGAGTCTGTAACTCTTTCGCTCATTTAACAACCAGTCTAATTGCTTGCGTGCCTAATGATTTGGCCGCAATTACAGACCAATTGTTTGGCCAGCTCTCTGGCTGGAGCATTTCTGTGTTCTTGGGAAAGCCTCATTTGCACCAATTATGCTGGTTATGACTTCGTTTCAAGGCCAACTTGCTTGTAGTCCGCCTAATCGCACATGACACAACTGTTGCGTAACTCTTCGAGATGCCTTTTGAGGTTATATTTAATGGACGTGCTGCAAACTTATAAAGTTAACAATTTAATATGAAAATTGATCTAATTTAGCTGTAAACATAAAATAATAAATAAATATAACAATAATAAGCAATTGAGCAGTTTAATCTCAATGTTAAGACAGCTGATAAATATGGAAATTTATTTTCATCTGTGTACCATAATTTTCCTTAAGTAAATGCCATTCAGTGCACTTCTCATATAGTTTTCCATTTGCTATTCATCTTCATGTTAAAACAGTTGATAAATATGCAACTGTCTTGTAAGCCGTTGACAGCAACTGTTGCCATTCGTTTAACTTATTCTCTTGCTCCCGTGCGCATCTGCATTCAAGTACTTATTCAGTTTAATACTTTTTTTCTCAAGAAGTTTTACATATAGCTTGCAATACATAGAATTTGTTGCCACCTACTTAAGGAAGTTGTTGTGGTTCGTGGAAAACTTTTTCCCCTGAGAGTTGTTCGCAAGTTTTGATTGAGACAGCTTAGCACTTATTTATTTACCATTTGATGTCTGAGTTGCATGCCACTGAGTCAGTTTTGGTGCACAAGTGCACTCGACTCTAGAAGCTCCACTTAAATGTCGCTCGAAGGCGACAATGGCTGCAGCTGAGGTGTTGACAGCTTAGGCAGCGAGCGGCAGGGGCAAGTGTGTGAAATATGATATGCTCATTAGGGGCTGCCCTCTGCAAATGATCCAGCCCCACGCCTCTCGCCCATGGGCGATGGGACGTGGCTGCTCGTTGGAATTGCCTGCCTGGGGGGGCAGCATGGGGGCGCGGCTGGCAAGTCAAGTGCATAAATAAATGGTTGGCGCTCGTGCTCGCTCTCTTTCCTTTATGAGAGAGATGATGATGATTATGGCATTGCAGCGTTAAGCGCCACGAAAACTGGCGCACAGCTGCGTCCCCGCCATCTGTGATATATCATTTTAAGGCTCGGCGTCTCGTATACCTGCGCCCAGGCGAGCACACAGATAGATAGCGGAGAGCGGGGCCTGTGCAGTGGCAGGGAAGGTGTCGCCTTGTCGCCCACCCAGTGGCAATCAAAAGGCCACAAACCGAGCGAGAAATTAAAGCAGTAGGGCAAAGCAAGCTCACAGCCAGCTCACAGCGAAACAAGTTAAAACGTCGCACATTTAACTAGTTTCGTTTTTGTTTTATGCAGGCCTCGTATCATTTTATGCAGCAATATGCTGCTTATACACTGCCAAGAGCTACTCTCATGCATGTTAAAATCTGCAGCCGAGTTGTAAATGCAAGAAGTGAGCTATAAAGCTGGCCTTTTAGCTCCATTAGTTAGACTTTAAGTGTACTTCAGATCCATATAAAACTCAAATGGGCCTATACTAATTGCGTGGCTTGCAAATGGCAAGAGCTGGGTAATTGCATATTATATTTACAACCACGTTGTAAATTTGCAAAGAAATGTATTCATCTAACTATATGTGTATCTTACATTACATATAGTTTATAGTTAGATATGTAATCTTTACTATGCTGTTTATACACTGTTAACTGTGTATATGGTCTATGTTAATTTTACAGTCAACTTTGCAATGTAAACGGAATTATTGAATGTTGAACTGATTTTTGATTAAACCTACAATATTTAAGTATTACTTAAAATACAATCTAGCGTCTCCTCTTTTCTTTTATTTTCCTTAAAGCAAGTATGTAATATCTATCTATTGCATTACTATTCATGTACATGTCAAATTCTGCTACCTGGCTGTAAGTACTTCTTATATAGATATCAAGTTTATTTGGGCTCATTATAATCAATGCCAATAAATATAATATATAAATATATTATCAGTTCATTATTTTTACTCCGATTGCAGAGCATTTGCACTTCGTTGCAACGTAGATCACTTATGATCTCTGATGTTTATATTTTGTGGAACCAGTTTGTTTTTATAGTGCGTGTCCAAGCGGCATAATAAATAACTATAACGCCCACCTATGCGAAACTCAGATCAACGATTAAGTCATCATCATCAACTGCATTCGAGACAAAGCAAGAGAGAACGCGGGACAGTGTGTGAGGGAGAGAGAGAGAGTAGAAGAGAGGCCTGGCCACGAGCCAGTGTTGCAAACAATGCGTCGTTGTCGTTGTTGTTAATGTTGATGTTGATATTAATATTGCTACAACAACAAGTTGGAGGCTTAAAGCTGACTCGAGGTCAGCCTTGAGTTCGGGTTCGGGCTTAGGCGCCAAGCGCCATTGGGCCACATCATTTAAAATCCAATAAAGATGTTATCCGCAAGACCAAGCAATGAAGTCATTTACAATGTAAGTATCTATAATGCTAAGAACATCAACTTAAGAAAGGAACATCTAAATTCTTTATACTCTAGCCGGGGCACGCCGACTGGTAGATAACTCGTGCGCACAACGAAAACGATATCGAAATGAGGTTACATTGGGGACTTTCTTTTATATATCGAATATATATACACAAATCACTAAAGCTTTAAATCTCTTGCTGTTTGAGTTGCAGTTAGATAGAGGAAAGATCGTGGCTCAGCCGATTGTCCTGATCTACAATATATTTGAGCTTCTTAATACTTTTCATTATACCCTGAACCCATTGAAAAAATCTGGGTATAATAATGTGTAAAAAGACATACGACTTGCTTTGGCATATACATTTGCTTGAAAGTTTGATTTCGAAAGTCCTTCTCAAAGAAGATTTATTCATAAACTGAGTTCCCATAAAATTGTCCATATGCAGAGCAAGCGAGATAGCAAGGCGCGTGCTTATGCATGTGAGTTTGTGTGTGCATGTGCATGTATGTAAAGCTCGTTATGTATACAGAAACGAAACGTTGAATTCTTTGAGTATTATTAGTTCTTTGAGGGGTTCAAGGGATCTTGTAATCGGGCAGCTTCGACTAGAACTTTCTTACTTGGACTCGCCTTAAAATTATGCATTTAGTAGATTAAAATTTTGTGGACAAACTAGGGAGTTGTCCTTCTCCTAATGGAGCATCCGCAATAAATATGATATTTAATACTTTCAAGATCCGTGCAGCTTTGTCTAAAGCATCAGTTCGTCTTAAAAAAAAGTCTAAAATAATTTACTTCATTCAAACATAAGAAATCATTTCCCGGAAAAACGTACGCAAACTAACGTAAAGCACAAATCAACACGAAAATGGATGATGAGGACGATGGAGACTTCTTGCCACCGGTAAACACAAACACTTTTGCCATACCCAGGGAGCCGGAGCTGTTGGTGGAATATGAGCTATACAATCCCTCGATAGCCACCCGGCGGCTGCACAGCGAACGCAATCGCCTGATCTACACGGAGGCCTTCATCGAGCACGAGCGCCTGGGCACACTATCTGATCTGTGTGTGCGAGCGCTGGCCAAATTGGGCAGTCGCTACATTCCGCCGCAAGTGAGACAGGATCCGTTGAAGCTGCGCATTTTCTACGATGCATTGGATGTTAATATGCCGCTGCAGGATTGTTACTTCGTGGACGATTTACGATTCTGGCGTCGCGTGGTGCTCGCCAAGAGCTCGAATAAGTCCCTGTCGCTAAAGAAGCTCGACGAATACGACTGGAAAGGCAAGGGCGTGAGCCTCAAGTACGTGGAACTGGTCGAGGCTTGTCCGGCCGCCTATTGGCCGGAGGTGAAGATGGCGAGCCTGGGCAAATTGGTGCGACCTTATGTGCGAACACTTCACATCAAACATCTGCAATCTCTTACGGACGATGCCTTCCAACACTACGTGGAAAGCGAATCGGAGCTGGATGTGACGTCCGAGGAGTCCGGCCTATCCGAGATATCTAGTGATGAGAGGTAAGATGATGCATGAGTAAGTTGGGTTGTGTGCTAAGCATTCCATTTAGGGGCACATCGGAAGAGATTGGGGAAGAGGGTGAAGAGGAGGAGGAGGTGGAGGCAGTACCAGTGCCGGCAGCGCAGGCAGCGAAACCAACCGTAAAACATGTTGGATCCACAGTGCGCATCGCTGAGCCCATGAAAGTGGAGCTAGTCGATCCAGATGGCTCGGCGACTAATCTTGGTGCCATTCAAAAATCACAATCCACCATAGAATTGGATATAAAGCGGCGACAAGCGCGCGCTGCTCGCAATGCAGCGCGCCAGCAGCTGCGCGAGTTACGGGCGGAGAAGAGAGCCGAGCACGAGCGTCGCAAGCGGCAACGCGCGCTCTTACGCAAGAAGCCCGAGCCGGAGCCCAAGCCGAAGAAGAAAAAGAAGAAGGCCAAGGCGGGGCCCGTCGATGATGTCTTCAATATGGATGTGCCACCTGAGCCCGACGACGGCGAGAGCAGAAAGCCAGACGGACGCAACATTGAGAAGATGCTGCGACGCATCAAGCGCTACGACTACCCAGCCAAGCATTGCCATCACATTGATCTCAGCTTTGTGCGCTACTTCGATCACCTTGTCTCCCTGACCATCGAGTTTCTCGGCCCCGAAATGGGGCGCAACTATCACAAGCGACACATGAATTTCTCCTACGATGACATGGTTCATCTGGGCAAGGGGCTGCAGCAGCTGCCCCAGCTGAAGGTGTTTCGATTGCGGAACAGTCGAATGGACCACATTAAGCTCTTGATATTGGCACGAGTGCTCAAACAGTTGGACCTGCTGGAGGTTGTGGACTTTGGCTACGATCAGCTCGGTGATCAATGTAATGTGGCGCTCGAAATGCTGCTGGAGCGGACGCACATGCTCAAGGCACTCGAGCTGGAGTACAATAGGTTGGAGCGTACCACTCTCATATCTATTGGCCAAGCGCTCAAGTACCATGCGATTCAGAATCCCGACGGCGCTCCCTTGGAGTACTTGGGCCTAGCCCACAATCCAGTCAACGAACTGGGACTCACCTCGCTAATCAATGACGTCATTGGCACCAACCATGTCCAGGAGCTGAACATTAATGGCATCGATACTATTGCCGGTCGACTAGCACCGATCATTAGCAATCTGCTGCGCAAGCACAGTCCGTTGCGTAGCTTGGATATGGCAGCCATTAAGCTCAATCCCGTTGCGGGTCACATGATCATCTGCGGCTTGCAGACGAACCACAAAGTCACTCACTTCGATTGCCGCGCTTGCTGCATGGACGAGGAGCAGGAGCTGGAGGCGGATATTATAGTGCGTCGCAACAACTTCGAGCTGCAGCATTCGTATTTGGGCGATGAGACGCAAACGGAGGAGAGCATGCTGAAGTTTTTGGGTGGACTTCGGCATCCCATTTTAACGAAGATCGACTACGAGATGGCCAAGCGCGATGAGTGCATCATGAATCGAATATGCGAGTCGTCCAGTGAGCAGGTGGTCGCCGAGGAGCACGGCGAAGAGCAGGAGCAAGAGGAGTTCGATATCTGGACTATGTTCGGTGTACAGAAAACTAGTCTCCGCGAGAGCATCGACCACCAGTCTGTATCATCCGCGCATCACAGCGATCACACATTCATCTACAACTCGAATGCGTTCAATCTGCAACAGATCCGCGAGCATCTGTACTTGCCGGGTCCCGAGAATCGTTATTTCTATTTCCAGAGGCAAAAGGAAATGTATTACAATTAATGGGGCATTTAGACAAAGGCAAAGATAAAGACAAAGACTATATAGAGGTGTCTGGATATAGACCATTTAGTGATCAGTGATCAGCTATGTAGAGTATAACAAAGATATGGATATGGGCAGAGTATATAGGGCATACCGAAGGTACTATACAAAATATATAGAGTGACAAAAGAGAAGCTATATATATAGATTAAACCTATATACCCTTTTATATTATACATGTATGTAGCTCTCACAGAAGGTATCACAGAGAGTACATCAAATAAGTAAAGCTTAATTTAGTTATTTAGTTCTTATTGAAGGATTTTTTGTTGTTATCCTTAAGAAATTGTTCACTGCACTTGATATCAAGAAATCACCAAAATATGGCTAATAGTTTTTCCCAGATTTTCGTTTAGTAGCATTCCAAATTCAAAGAAATATGTTGCAGCTCGACTTTAGTTTAGGCTCCCTCTGCTTTCATTGATTCTAAATTATTCAAGTCTACTCCAAATCGCTTGGTGCTCCATTAGAGAGAAGCAGAGAAAGACACTGGCCTTTTCTCTCTGTGTAGTTGCTGATTACAACTTAGTTCACTACTTGACAGCTCTAAGCAGCTATGACTAGGCATATCTCGCTGGACACACCTGTTGTCGCCAACAATTTAAGCATGCAATGAACCAACATATTTACCACATGGACTTTCCTTTGGGCCATGTTTGTCGCACAGCTTTTGATGAACTTCCGCTTTGGCTGAAATGCAAAATCAATTGAAAATACAAATACACAAGCAAAGCACAATAATAAATACTAAATAATAATAATAATAGTAGTAGTAATAGTAGTAGTAGTAATAGTCGAGCACCGTTAACAGACACCCACAAGCTAGGTTTGTCCAAGATCGTGTGAATTTATTGCTTAATCATGCGCCTTTTTAGCCACAGTATTCGAAATGTAAATAAATGCAAATGCTGCTGCAGCCTTAAAGTCGCTGCTATGCTCTTTATATTTCCCTCTCCCCTATCCCTTTCCCTTTCCCTTTACCCGGCTCACCTTTCCAAGTTCCATATTCCAGGTTCTGGGCTCCAGTTGAGATGTGTGTTGTGGCTTTTGCCTAACTGGACACACTCACCGCGCGTGTGTGTGGGGGGCTTTCGCCAGGTAGGCGTTCTCCAACTCCAACTACACCAACAACCACAACTACAACTGCTTTGACTGCGGCTGCATCTCCAAGTAGCTGCTGGGCAAGTGGGTCGAAAACACAGCAAAAAATGGGGAATAATGTGAAATAAATTGAAAAACAAATTTGAACATTTCTCTCATTCTCACTTTCTACGTTAAAAGGTTGGTGACACGTTCGAATCACGTTGTATATACATTAAAATTAATTTTTTTTTTATTATATACAAGATGAAGTAAAAATTTCAAATAGATTAAAATATTTTATTAATTTTGCTATTCGAATTTTCATTGAATTTAAATTTTTCTCGAGAGAGAGAAACGAGAGGAAGGGAGAGAGAGAGAAAGATAAAGAAAAATTATACTGTGCTTGATTCTTAAAATTTGTATTTTATATTTAAATTTGAAATCTTACAAAATTTTATTAAAGACCAACTAATTTCAACAACATCAAGTACATTTAAACATAAAATCATTAATAAAGTTTTGCTTATCATTTCCGATATCTAATATACTAATATACTATGATATACTATGTTTATTTGTAAACTTGATTTCATTTAGCTTTTAAATGTTTAATTTTTAGTCAAAGATGAAATTTTATTGGAATTGCATTGAAATAAATGTTCGATTCAATACTAAAAAATTTTCACTGTGAACTGATGAAACTTTTGCTGTTTGTTTTATTTGCTGCGTGGGCGGCTTTACTAGTGAAGCACTGCAATTAATATGAGGCACATGCAGCAGCAGCAGCAGCAGCAACACTAACAACAGCAACAGCAACAGCAACAGCTTGCTGCCACCCACACGGTGGCAATAAAACTCGTTGGCAGGCTTTAACTAATCTACATTGTGCTTGGCGGATGTTTCTCAATTTTGTATTTTTATTTGGTAAATGCAGAAAGGTGGAAGTGCATTTTATTAAATAAAGCTTACAACAATGATGTGGATTATGTTTATAATTAAATAATTCAAGCCAATGAGAACTCTTGAGCGGATGCTCTACCTGTGAAGCTCAACTGTTGCAACTCAACAATCACCAACGCAACATGTTTGAAGCTTAACAGCGACTGTTGTTAACAGAGCCCGTGACTGTTATGAGAGCAGCGTGATTCGGACTGCTCATTTTGCTTGCTTATTGCAATTGCACAAACAACAAATTGAATAAATTGAATTTTAATAAATCTATGATTGTTTTTTATTTGATTTATTTGTATTACATTTTAATTATAAATTGTCTCTAGCGAATTAGAACTAGCTTGATATTAAATAATCATATTTAAATGACAATCAATTATTATTTTAGTTTAATTTTTAATCTTTTCATTTATAACTACATATATTATTTATTTCTAGATTATACTTCTTCCGTTTGGCACTCATTTTATTCTCATTACACTTACCACGAATTCATAAATTTTATTGTCCAATTTGAATTTACTTTCAACGAAAGCTGTTTGGCAGCCACCCCCGCTCAATTGTTAACTTGTTTTGCTGTTGCTTTGAGTCGAACCGTTCGGTGTGGCTCGTTCGGCGAGTTGACTGGGCCTTCGAGCAGGTTGGCTGCGTGTTCGTCAGTCAACAAACGAGTCTCGACGCGCGCGGTTCACGAATCGCTCGCTCACAACTTGGCCTAAACCAAGCTGGAAGCCAAAATTGGATTCTCAATGTTTATTTGCTGCGCCGAATTGAAAAATGTTGAAAAGAATTGTATAAAATTAAAAACATATTATTTAGTAGTTAACAAAACAAAATAATTCAAATTTATTTATTACTGAAAATATTTGTGCGGAAGAAATATATATATATGTATAAATTGAATGAGCTTACACTGAGATCGGGTGTAAGCTTGAAGTGCAGTGCAGAGTGAAGTCGAAGTCGAAATCGGGTGCGCTCCAAATCGTTTATAGAACGTGTAAAGCACAAACAGTTTAACAAATTCATTTGCTATAGGCCCCGAAAACAACATGAATTTTCAGCTGTTGTTTAGCATGCTAATGGAGTTGTAAAAAGAGAAAAGTATGTACAAAAGAAAGAAGTATTTACCTGACTGTAAAATACACTCGTAGAGTAAGAACATATTGATACAGAGAGAGGAGAGAGAGAGAGAGAGGGAGAGACAGCTCGAAAATTAATACAAATTATTTGATGGGACAATTTATATTCATCAAGAAAGTTATTATTTAAATATTAAACTAATATACTCGTTTTAAAATTGCAAACAGTGTGTGTGACAAACTGTGATAAGCCCCAGCTCAACGTTTGAGCATTGCTCTAAGCTAATTTCAATTTCACTTGAGCCAAGAGGTGTTAAAAATCTTGTGACTGCACACTCGAATGCATTTGATATATTATTTATATATACTCATTCATGGATGCTAATCAATCGATTACATAGTGGCTTAATACGTTTTGTGTGCATAAGTGGGTCACAAAATAATTAGCAACAAACTGAATGAATTCGATTGTCTGCCAGATGCATTTTACGAGCAACAGCTGGCAAAGCTGCCCGAGTGCTGCTCTTCATCTTCCGTGTGCATTTTTATATAGTTTTCAGCACTTTAGGTAAACAATTGAGTGTTTACAGCTGTAGATTGTTTTTGCATTTTATAGATCTGCAATTGCGACTTGATTTATGTGAATGTGTGGGGTGTTCAGACTTGTTGGGCAACGCGAGGAGATATGCTGTGAATTTTCGAGAAACTTAATCAACGAACCAATTGACCAATTGCTGATTAAGCTAATACGCATTTCAAATTAAAAGTTAGTAAGACTTACCGAAATAGCTCCTATGTAATTAGCTGAATAGAAACTTGTTTGCAAACAGCTGTGGAAATTTTCCCGGATTCCGCAGGTAATTCAAAAATATTTATAACTAAAGAAAAGCTTTAAATTAGTTTCTTTCGATATTTTCGAGGGTATCTCACCTTCGATATGCTCATTCAAATTGATTCTTTTGTATTTTATTCTCTTTGCTATTGCCTTTCTTCTTCAATGTGTCCTGTTGAGTTTGATATTTGATATTTCGATTTATTTCTGCTGCTGGCAATCCTCCGTTGTCCTCCGTGCTTTATTTGTGAACTGGCGCAGATTTGTAATTTGTGTTTATAATTAAAAAGTTTGCTTACGTAAAAGTGTGCTGGCCGCAAATGCAACAAGCTCGTTTGCCAGCAACAGTTCTCTCACATCAGTCAAAAATAGTTATTACCCACTGAGGGGCCATAAAGTTGACTACTTTATGGAGGAAGCATAGCGGGCTGGAGGTGTTGGCTACACAGTAAACAAAAATTCGGATTTGTGGGAACGAAATAATAAAAAATATGTGCGCAATAAAAGTGAATGTTTAACTATCGTTTACATTTTAAGACTCTCGAAAACTGTCCTAAAAAGGAGATAAACTTGCAAATATAAAAACATTTTGAAATTACTTCTAGCTTATTCTTTCTTGCATCGAGCGACAGTGGGCTAGACGGGGAGACACAGCATCTCAAGTGCAACATTCAAGAATATTATTCAAAATTTATCTTCAAAAAATAATATTTAAATTTATAAAATATTTATATTACTTCAGTTGAAAGTTGAAAGTCATTTAAAATAATTATTTTCTCTTACAATATTTTTTTATATCAAAAATTATACATTTAACTAGTATAATAATTGAACTTTGCAAGCTTGTAAATTAGTTAAAAAATTGTTTACTGTGTATTTGTAGTTGGGTGAATTATTTATGCAACCACTGCACATTTCACACCTCTGACTGTCTAATGCGCTCTGCGGTCAGGTTGTCAACGGTGCACCGTTCAAATTAGCCATGCAATTTGTACTTAACAATTTGCCACATTGCTGCAACAGTTGCAATGGTTGCAACAGTCCAGGCGGAACGCTTCTAGCTAGACTCTGGTGTGTGCAGAGGCGTTTTGCACGTCCGGAGCTAATAATAAAATGCACAAGGACTTAAACCCACAACAAGCAGACACGGACCAAGACCAACACGTCAGACTCAGAATCAAAATCAGACGCAGATGCAGATGCAGACGCAGCTGACGACAAGCGACAAGTTTATCACTTGTTAAGCCAGACTTGCAGACACGCAGCCAAAAGCTGAACCACGCGCGAGACATTGGCCAAAGCCCAGACTACGTCTTGGATGCAGTCCGACGTGCTGGCAGGCAGGCAGGCATAGATGGGCGAGCCAGATAGTGCAGACAGCGCTGCCACAATTTGCATGGCAGCAGAGTTCAAATCGAGCCAGCCAGCCATCAGCAGCAGCTTCCAACCTTAACCCTTTGAGGCCCACTGTGCAGTGCGCTGCCAGCTGGCAAAGAATCCAAATAGAGAAGAGCTGGGAACAGGCGCCCACACGCGTTGACTGTTAAACAATGTTAGTCAATTGTTGGCGTGACAAAGACGAAGGGATAAGTGTGTGTTAGATGTGTTGTGCAGCAGATACCCCGTAAACAGTGCTAAGGGCATGATTAGCCGGAGTACCCTATAATTTGTGTGTTGATTGTTACTGTTAAAACCGAATCTGGCACTGGGCTAAAAATACTTTTGGCACGGGCACGGGCCAGGAAACAAATGTCAGACTGATTGTCAACACACAAAATATTACGTATACGCAGCGTGATGTGATGTGCATTGATACAAGCGAGCTCGATTTGCTTTTGCTTTCGCTTCCGCATCATTTCAACTTGCTGTCTGCTCAATTGTTGTCTTTGATTTCGCGGTGGCTCATTCAATTTCAATATGTTGCCTCAGCTGCTGCTGCGACAGCTTGCTGCTGGCAGCTTGAAGCGTCATTTCATTCGTTTTACATTTTATGACTTTAATGGCCGATGACAATTTCAATTACATAAGTGCCACTGCAGGCGCAGCTGCTGCCTCCCCTTTGGGTATTTCAATATTGTCTTTAGCTGCTCATTTTCTGACAGAATGCAGCCAATTGACTCGGATCGACAAGTGTCTGCCTGCATCTCTGTATCCCTGTAACAGGATTGGGCAAATTATCAAAGCCACGTTAATGATTGTAAATAAGATAATAATCATGCCTTAAGCGCATGCTTAATCGAGTGCTTGCATGCTCCTCTTAACACTTTAATTACAGGGCATAGAAGCAATTACTTAAGCTGTCTCACGGTCTTCGCCTGTGTTTCGACATAATTTGCTTCAGCAACTTAACACTGATATCTTAGTGGGCAGCCAAGTAAATTATGTATTTAGTTGTGCAAACAAATCAGCCATCTCTCGATGTGTGTTACGAAATTCCAGGCATCAGTTAATTGGCTGCAAGGGTCGCACGCAAAAAAAAAAAAAAAAAGATAAAACTAGAGTAAGATGCTGCATGCATCAATTTATTGCTCCAATTAGCCTGGGCCCGAGGCTAGGATACGAAATTCAGCAGCCAAACAGTAATTAACATTATTAAAGCACAGCGAACTGTGGAATATGTACAGCCCGCTGAGATGCCCGCCCCACCTGCTGCGCACTTTGATTTGCAGAAAGTATCTGCCAGATACAAATGCAAAAGCTCTGCTTCTAACGTTGCTTTAATTAGCAAGACAAACAGCTAACACCCGCTCGGCCCTTTCGCATAATGACAACTGTCGCCCTTCGCACTGCTGGACATCAGAAGCAACAGCACAGAGCAAAGAGTTGAATGATCAAAAGATACCCTGTACATAATCAATTAGCTAAAGGAGGTTTATACTTATTCCCAGACATTATTAATTGCAAGCTTGAAAATGTTTAAAAGATTTGCACACATACGATGATTGATTGAAGTTAGAATACTTAATTAGATATTTACGATATATATACATTTTGTATATGTTTATATATAATTACTTACATATATACGATGATTGATTGTAGATGAATATGTAATTCTTAATTAATGGATTTATTAATTTATATTATAAAATTCTAAATTCCGATTTCAATGTAATTATTAATATTCTACTGAATACCTATGATGAGCTATCTCGCACAACACGGTACTCTTGGTGGATATACTACGACGGATCGAACATTAAAATTAAAATTTATTAATTAATATTTTACTTAATTTCTAAATTCAAAGTTTTGTCGGCAACTTTTAAATATATATTCTCTTCTATCTACAAGTTTGTTATTGAAAAATTTCAAAAATTTCTAAATTCACATTACTTTTAAATCTACTTTCTAATCTACCCTGTTCTGTCACCGCGAATAACATCAATATACCTGACCAAACGTTACCGTAGTTACAGGGTATACGTTGCTGTGTTTGACAGCCACAGCAACAATAAGAAATGTTAGCGAAAATTTTTAAATAAATTCCAGTACCAGAAATTTAATTAAAATTGTATTGCAAGGCATTTTTAGAAGGTTCAAAGCCCAAGGATCAAAAACCATTCAATCGATAACATAAGCAATATATTAATTTTCGCCTCCTCAGGCATACGCTGCGTATGCGTAATTTTTGCAGCACACAGCAGCCTTTTTGTGTGTGTGCGTTTCATTTGAGCAAGAGATTTTGAGCAGCTGCTAATTGAATCAGGTTCGCTCGAAACGACCTCAGGGCATAATTTGCCCCATCTGCAAAACTCTTTGCCCTGTCCTGCCCTTGCTCTGGCCCAAGGACCCTCTGCCACTGACATCCTCTGGCTGAGCCTTTTTGCACGTGTCAGGCAAATTGATAAGCCATAAATTTTCGTTATGACCGAAGCAACAGTTGTGCCGCTTCAAGCCACAAAAACGGGCTGGCCATTGAACCTCCTTCCCACACCCCCACGCTCACCCTCTGCTTGACTGCTGCCAGCCTCCATCTCCCTCTCTCTCTCTCGCTTCCTCGTTCTGGTGTATCTGTATCTGTATCTGCAACTCAAACAAAGTAGCCAAAAGTTGTATGCTTGTACAACTCCTTGTTATGCTTCATTAATTTAATTTGGTTTCCACTCGTTCTCCTACTTTGTTTCTCGTTCTTCTGTGTCTCGGCAAACAAAAGAACTTTTGGACACGCTTATGCTAATCCGAGGCTTTTGCATTTTTCATAAGTCCCGAGCTTTCGGCTTGGTTTAACTGCCAGTTGCCAACTGACGGAAATGTTTGCCTTGGATTAGAGACTGGAGAATGTTCATGCAATAGAAAGCTGATCTGTTTTATTGAGAACTAAATATTATGAATTTGATAACAGACTTACAAATGGCAGTGGAGTAGAGTGCGTGAAAAAGGCTGCCATTCCGATTTTTTATTAAAGATTACCCTACAAAATATTAGCAATTGCTAAAAGAAATGTTAATTATTATACTTTTTCTTAACCGAAATTGCTATCTTAATTTTGTTGTAGATTTTAAAGCAATCGTGATATTTATATATACATTATTTCTTGTAAAATTTAGTTATTGAGTAATACAATAAATACTCAAATTAGGATTGACTAAATATAAAGTGAAATAAGAATTTGTATTCAAGGACTTTCGTACAGTTCTCAAAGGCTTCCTAACACATTTTCAAATGCTTGGCTTATGGTTCGTTTGCAAAGCTATTAGCAAATCTGCTACAATAGCATTATATATTTTTAAATACTTTCACATCGGTCATTCGCAGCAACGGCCCATTGCACTTGGTGGTAAAAAATGAATGAAATGTGTTGGGTTAAACGACGTTGTCAAAGAAAAAGCAAACATTGCGCACGTTGCGCTAAGCTGCTTAAAAATTTATCGAATGTGCACTAGTGAAAGAGTATTTATGCACACATACATACACACATACATGTATATACATACATGTGTAGAACTTTATTGACATAGGGCCGTGAGGTCAAACAAAGTTCTCATAGCCGAAGCAGAAGTCACGCTTTGATTGCCGCCTATCTCTGCCTCGACTGGCTGACTATTTGTGACTGGCTCCTCGGCGGGCATTGAAGATGTTGAGACTACCAAACGATCTATCAATTTCGTTACTCAGTCCTGCCACCTGACAGCTATCAGTGCAATAAATATGCGCCTACTAAATACTCTCTCAAAGAGTGCTTTAACTAGAACTAGACCTTAAAAATAATATATATTTTATCAGTTAGAGAAACAGTTAAGTTATGCGTATTGAAATAACTGTAACGATTGACTAGGCTTCATGATTAATTAGTAAATTAATTACAAATTAATCATATAATTAATAAATAAATTTCTGATCAATTGATTGACAAAGACAAAGATTGATTTGCGACTAACTTAGACATCTGATATCTGAGAATTACTTCGTCAATCAATCTATTGAGGAATGAATTATACATTCAATCCACCCTTATATTAGATGGTAATTGGTAATTGAAGCTGAAATAGAAAAAGAATTAATATATTACTTCCGAGAGATTTAGATTTGTTCTCGCATTTTCTGGAAATTTTCTATTTTGTAATGCTTGCATTTCGTCTAGCTTTTCAACATAGTCAATCGCCTCAGTTAAGCGCCAATCATTCTTAGCAGAGTGCTTTGGCAACTCGTGATCCAGCGCTAACAAAGTTGAGTGCTTGCACTTGCAGTTCATTTGGCCAAAAGATGCGATTGCTGCCGCTGCTGCTGCTGCTGCTGCCGCTAGAGCTCGTTGCCAACGTCCAAACAATTACCCAGCAACTACAATAGCAACAGCAACAGCAACAGCAAAAGTCAAAACTTAAACACAAAACATAGCTGGACACTATTTTTGTGTTCGGTTGCTGTTGTTGTATTTGTTGTATTTGTAGTTGTTGGCCAAGAACCTTTCTCCCGTTGCCCATTTGGCAGATAAAAGTGCAGTCGTGCCCGTTGCCGCTCACACGTCGCGTTAAAGCCCTGGGACTGTCTGAATTACCAACTGGAAACTTGCAACTGGCAACTGGCAACTGGCAACTGGTATCTGGCAATGGGCCTGGGCCTGTGTATGGGCCTGGCCACTCTAGCGGAACTTTGTGTCGCATTATGCCGTGTTGGTTGTCGTGGCTACATGGCCTACACATGTTGTTAACAATTGCTTTTCCAACATTTGTCTCGTTTTATTTTTTGTGAGTATATGCTCATGCATAAATACAAAAGTACACTCGAAAAAAAAAAAAAAAACTAGTCTTTAGTAGACAAACTATATATAATTAAATAATAATACAAAAATAAATAAATAATGAAAAAAATAATAAAATAAATAAATAAACAAAAAAAATAATGAATAAATAAATAAATAATAAATAAATAAATTAATACATATTAAAATAAATAAATAATAAATTAATAAATAATGAATAAATTAACTAAGTAATTAAATTAATAAAATAAAAATAAAAAATAGAAAAAAAAAATAAAAAATTAATTTTAAATAAGTAATCAAACTTATATCGTATTACATCAATTGAATTTAATTTATGTAAAATATATTTTATTAATAAATGCACAAATTAAAAAAAATTAAACTTAAATTAAAATAAATGCTAAGAAAATTAACCACATATGCAATTATTGATATAATTCAAGTAATTTATGTGAGCAATAATTTACTAGTTATATCTGTTTATTCGTTTCTCTCAGTGTATCGGGTGCAGTGTGTTCAGCTCAATGTTCTATATGGCAATGGCTCTCATTATGTTTTGTTTGCGCTTGGCTGCAGTTGCATCCACCCCTCGCTGCCTCTGCTACACCTGCTGTGCCTTTACCCAGGGGCAACCCCAACTGCTGCAATTGCTGCTCTTGCTGCTGGTTTTAATTATTTGCATGTCTTTTGTGCTTTTTATCAATAATAGATATGTTTCAATTGGCTTTTACATGTTTAATTTATAATAAATAATAATTGTACCCCATAATGCACGTACATATAGACGATTCTCCATCGAGCTACAGGGAATTTACAATGTGCTCAAGTAATTGACTAGATTAAATGGATTATTACGTACTTCCATGGCAGCTGTTTGCCTTTCTAGCTATATATTTACATATATATTTTATGCGGCTAACTAAGTGCTTTTCCAAAGTTATGCACAAGTTCATTGCGGACAAGTTGTTGCAGTTGTTGAGTTCTTGTAACTAATCCACGCCTGATTAAGTTATGCCTAATGTTAACCCACAAATATTTAAGCAGAGCTGAAACTTTGCCCTGTTCCTCTTGTCGAGGTATTCCAAGGATGAGCAGCGAGCATCAGCTAGACAAAGTTTGAGTCGAGTAATGAAAGTGCTCAAAAAGTGCGAGCTATTGGAGTACTACTATAAATATAACAAGTAAGAAGGTTCTAGTCGAGACTGCTTGACTACGATATACCCTGAACCCTAAAAAAAAAACTAATACTCTTCTTCTTTACGCACGTATGACCGCGCGCTCTGCTAGCTGCGCAGTTGCTACCGTGGCTTGGGGGTGGGTTGGGCTATGCTTTGGACGCTTATAAATCAAATTCTAGATGAACGATCTTCATGGGGGCGAATTTGGGGCCGGTATCCAAAATCTAACTAAAATCGAAATTTTATTAAATTAGTATTTATGCATATGCAGAAGACTTGGAGACTCAAACTCTAAAGTTGAACGATATATCATTTTATAACCGATTCTCGATAAATGTTAAAATCGATAACTCTGAAACGGAAATAGTTATCGATTTTCTGAAACAAACTCGTATACCGCGTGCAACACACCCACCTAACAAAAAGAGAATGAAGTCTCTAGCTCCTATAGTTTCTCGAGATCGACGTATTCATACATACGGACGGACGAACTGACGGATATGGCTATATCAGCTTTTCTCGTTAACCATTATACTCTGATTTCCCCTTTTCAATGGACTCAGGGTATAAAACTATATACATATACATACATACCCATTCGTCTCTCTCTCTCTTTTTTCTAAGGTAATTTGAGATCAGACATTAAATCTATTATTGTGAGCAAGGTCACGCGCCTGCGGCAATTAAAAGTCAAAGAAGACATTAACCGAGCTCATTAAAATAATTCAAATTTTCATTTATTAATTACAGCTAAAAGGCAAAAATATTTATCTTAGACTACTATCAAGTTCAAGGCCTCCACACATGCACACGCACTCCCATACGCACACATACACACATATATACACACACAGTCACTACTATCTCATTAGGCCACGTTATAAAATTGTCTTTTTTTTATTGTTAATAAGGCCAATTGTAATCTACTCGGCTTTGCGCGACAAGTTCAATAAATTATTAAAGATTTATATATTATTTAGTATATATTTTATATAATTCTGCACTTTCCGTAGCGTATGCATGAATTAATGGGGATTCACATTATTTGTCAATGTCATATGCCTTGTATATTGCTCAGTTAGTCAATCAGTTCAATTGTTTCCTTACATGAGTATAGCTATCTGAGACAGAATAAATACGTTTATCTTCTATCCCAAAAATATGTTATTCAGACCATCAGTCAATCAATTAATCTTCCAATCAATCAGATGGTAAAAATATATCTATATATTTATAGTTGTATCTAGCTTGCTTTCAATTGTAAGCTGATCTTCAATCAGTCAATCAGTGAGTTGGCCAATCAATCGAATTGCCCAGTTCTATAAACAAAAAGTCGTTTCAGACCCATACTTAGTCTATCCTCTCTTCATTTATCCTCAATCAGTCAAGCTGTCAATCAAGTATAATCAATCAATCTTTCATTCAGGATTGAAAAATGTTCAGTAAGGGCAAACTCATATAGATAGTCTATATACCAGTCATTGTATATAGTTACGTTCTATCTGCACGTAGTTCCACAATCAATCAATCAATAAGTCAATCCGGTCAAATAGATAGTTTATTATAGTTAGTTGCCTGGCCTTGGCTATGGCCAAACTGAGGAGCTGTAAATGCTAATGCCCACGGTAAACATTATAAAAATTTAACGTGGATTTTCATGGCTCAACTGAAAAGCTTGAAAATAAAATAACTTTATCGAATGATGGTGCGGGCGTTTATCTAAATGGGGGCGGGCCAGACGAAAAAAAAACAAAAAAAAAAAAAACTGAGAGACAGACAATCATAAATTGATGAATGAAACGAATGAAACGTGGCCGGTGGCAGGTGCCATCCGCTGCTGGTGTGTGGCATAAAAACCTGCCCAGCTTTTATTTGGGTTAATCAAATTTAGCCGCTGCTGCCGCCGCTGCTGTTGCTGTTGCCATCGCCGTTGTGGTCGTTATCTTTAGCGTCATAAAACTCATGTCATGTCCATGTCGAGGGGAGGGGCGCAATGGAGCAAGCAGCTCAAACCATTAGCCAAGCACTCAGGCTGGCTGGCAGCCACCTGTGTACGCTTCTGCCTTATATCTTGTATCTTGTGGATACATTTCACATGTGTCGCGCGTAATGCTCATTAAGAGCTGGGGCTAAGCAGAAGCAGTACTCGCTGTTAGTAATGCCGTAACTGTATTGTGTATCTCTCTCTCTGCGTGTGTGTGTGTGTGTGTGTGTGTATCTGTATCTGTAAGGTACGCATTTCATGTTAATTACATGTCGCCGCCATGTCAGCTTTGTAATTATTTTGACAGCGCATTTTCTGTTGTTTCAGCATTTGTGAATCAACAAAGGCAACACAGTTACATTCACCAGATTTGCGTTGATATTTTT
The DNA here is from genome assembly GCA_030914335.1 of Drosophila borborema. NCBI lineage: Eukaryota > Metazoa > Arthropoda > Insecta > Diptera > Drosophilidae > Drosophila > Drosophila borborema. Next base: position 456,480 of record JAUESP010000003.1, on the reverse strand, counting down.
GCATAATGATGTGTGTCGATCCTGCTGCAGTAGAGACCGAACCACTCTCCCCGCCCCCCTTCCCCAGTCTGTCAGTTAGGCCATCAGACAGTTAGACTTTCAGTCAGTCAACGGCAACGTTTTGTTTAATGAGCTTTTTACGAGCATAGCGCACTGAGATATGAGCTACTGTGATATGAGCGAGCTATTGAGCTAAAAGCGAGTTGTGTCCTCATCATCATCCTCATCGCCATCCTCATCCGCGTCCTCGCTTATCGCAACGAAAAACAGTTAGTGTGTAGAGAGAGGCCTTGGGGCCATGTGCGAGCGCTGTCTTACCGGTTGAGAGGCAATTACAATTGATTTGATGATAAGTAAACAAAGGAATGAAAGACGACAATGGTACGTGGCAGAAGGGCCTTAAAAAGCTGTTAGATCTGATTAATAACTATGAATGAAGTGAGAGAAGTGAGAAGAAAATATGCTAGAACTAAGTGAGAATTATAAAGGAGTTATCACAAACTTTAATTTAATTAGTAAGTTAAGCAATTGCAAATGTGTGTGAATTGAAAGGAAATGTTAATTAGAACTGACTGAGAATTTTAAAGGAATTATCTGAGGAATGCGAAATAATAATTAAAATTAATTGTGAATAATATTAAATTTATTAAAATAAAAATTCGAATATGCAATTCATAAATTGCATAATTATAATGTACAATTATTCAAAGTGTATTCTTTGACCGATACTCTCATTATTATATATTTGCTTTTGATGTATTTCATACAAACATTATGAACAACTCTCGCTGTCAACTTACTTCCTTGATTTTATACACACACATATATGTACATATAGAAATCGTTGCCTGCAGCGCTTCAATGAAACAATTGCATCAATTTCGAGGTTTCCGCTTCGAATTCGGTTTAGTTGGCAATCCGATTGACCGCTGAACTGATATGCCCCAAACAAGTGCCGCAAAGAGAACAGCAATTGCTGCGGGTAGTGCGAATGCTGATGATGACAGCTGAAGCCGAGCCAAAGCTGGAGCTTGTTTGATTGACTGTTCGACTAACTTTCCATGCAATGTAGCGGGCCCTCCTTCCAGCTGCATCTGTTGAAATACATTTTCGCTTTCGGCAGAAGAGTTTGGTTAACAGTTGCCTCGCTTTGCGGGTTTGCAACATGTCGCATAAATGCATAAAGCGAGTCGAGATATTCGAATATTTGTAAATGATTTGCATAAGCAAAGGCAACAATCGGCTGCAGTCGTACACTTGCAGAAAATACTAGTGCATTCTAGAGTGACGGAACTCCAAATTTTCATGCTCTGAATGAGAATCAGAGAGAAGTCAACAATATGTCGAGCATATTTTATTGTGCATTATTTTGGAGCACGCAGCTAAAGTTCTATTATTTTTCTGAGAGTGCATCTGTCAGATACTTTCTGCCTTTGTATTTGTGCATGCCTCTGTACAGTAGCTGCAAATAGTGTGTTGTCTAAGCCTCTGTTTGTATAGCTGTCTGTCTCTTCGTATGCCTCACTCTTTGTGTCATTGTACTTTGAGGTTGTTGGCATTGCGTGGAGCTGTTATGATTGCTCTTAACGCTTCGCTTCGTCTAACATATCAATGCTATCATAACCAGGTAGCAATGGATATGCTTGCAGTTGAAGACATTGATACAGCGCATAAAGATGTCCATAGAAAGAAAATGAAAAAGATATAAGATAAATAGATACAGATAAAGCGAGATACATAGATGCAGAAGCAGATGCAGATACATGTAGTGTATATAGAGATATATACAATATGATTCTTATAATATTAGGACAGTTATTCAAATATAAATATACTAAATAGATTTATGTAAATATAGAGACTGAATTCTTAATTATTATTAATTATTAATTAATAACAATTTTAATTTTGATTCATTTTAAAAATTTCTTTTTTTAAAATAGCAATTTAGATTTTGTTGACTTCAACTATGATAACGATTTCTATGATATATACTGTATCTCAACATATTACTATTGAGAAGCAGTCACTCTTTTATCCTATCCTATCTAAACTCTTTATTCACACCTCGCTCAGCTAAAGCGTTACTTTTAAATTTATATGTGCTTCACTTACAGAGCTCGCGTTAGCTGCATTTTCACATTAAATATGAAAAATCAATTTCACATTGCCAACAACATCTAACCGCAGAATCATCGTTTTACAGCCACACACACATACACATAAACACACTGAGAGACACGCTTAAGGGACCAACACATGGCAGTTAGCATATTCAGGGCACTTGCAGATTGCAATTGCAGTGCAGCAGCCCTCGCTACATAACAGTTTATTGTTGGTGGGCAACACATACATACATATGCATATACATATACATACATATATATATATATATATATATATGTATATTGTGTACTGTATAAATGCATATGCAGAGTGATTCCGTGGCGGTAGCAAATGCTAATGCTTGGCTCGGTACGACCCGCTCAATTCACATCTCTATATTAACGCTGAGGGCAACATCGGCGAGTTTTACTCTGCCGGACCTTGAAGGGGGCATTTGCATAAAATATTGTTGCGGTTCTCGAGCTACCCTGACTGATTGACTGACTGATAGACGATTAACTCAGGTAACAGAGTTGGCAATACTTTAAAGAATTCACAGCGAAAGAAGAGACTAAATCAGCATCAATTTCAAAAGGGAATCACATTTTCTATATAATTTATATATAATTAAATTTTTATTAATTTCACTGCTGTATATATATGTAAATATATATAAATATATACATATATATATATATATATATATATATTTACTTTATATAATATATAATCTTATATAATATATAATTAACTTTAATGTATAATTTCTCATACATTTTTTGAAATTTTATTTACTTAACTATTCCCATTTCTCCTAGTCGATATACATATATTTTGAAAATTGTATATAGGATATATTTGTTGGCTTACTTTAGTATTTATGACCCTTATTCGTTAACCTTTCGCAGGCATTTTTAATGGATTTTATTTTAGCACCGAGGCCAAAGACGAAGTCAAATGCTGAAAGTTGGCAGCAAATTAATGAAGTTCTCTCTGGCATATGATTAAAACTTTGCTCTCAGCTGCATATGGATTTATTTTGTTTTATTTTTTAATTTTTCATGCATTGTGCACTGTGGGTAGGCGTGGCATTTATGGTAAAGACATTCTCTAGAGTTAGCCGCAAAACTTTTTGCCTTTTTCATTTTTATTTCATTTCCTTTTTCATTTGCATTTCGCTCTCTCGCGCTGCTGCTGTCTATTACAATAAAAATCTTTTGGCTACATTTTGTGCTCGGTTCATTCCATTCCAAGTTTTGGCATCAAACACAGATTTGACCCAGTTATAAAGCCCAGATCACGATTCTATTATTTTATTTCCCTCTTTTTACCTAGCCTCCAGCTTTGCGCTGTTATTTTATTTTGTTTAGTCCGTTTGCTTCTCTTTTAATTGTCTTTGCATGGCTCTGTGCGAGAGAGGTCTTTTCTGGCTTGAAAACAGCTGAACAGATGAACAGCCGGCGGCTTAATTTATTTAAATTGTTATGTTTGTTTATAAATTATTTAAAGTCATCCCGACAGCTGTTCAGCTCTGTCTTTTTTCGTTCCTTTTTTTGCGTGCGTCCATTGTTCAGCCGCAAGACTTATTTACTTTCCATTGTTGCACAAAGCGGGAGCTCACTGTGGGTCGAGTATTAGCTGCGATGAGCTTCACATGAGTGTGGGAATTCGAAAGCCACTCTTCGCATTGAAATAAAAGTTGTACGCGAGTTGATGAAAGATTAAGGAATTTATTCGAGTGGACCTTCCTCTACTTAGAGCTTCTCGACTCTCAGCTTGTTTGCAATTTGAACTATATTTGATCACGAACTATAATTAAAGTATATTAGATTATTTTTCATATGCATTTGTCACGTCTTATTAATAAAAATAAAAAAAAAAAAAAAACTTTTTAAGCTTTAACTAAGTGACTTTATTTTTAATAACTAATTTGACCCACAACAATTAATTTTTAAAAAATAAAAACAAAAGCTTCACATGAGATCATCGTATTCACTTTCTATCCTCATTCCCATTCTTCCTCATTTATAGTGCGCATCAATTTTGCTTTAACTAAAAAATTATCTAGTATTTATATGATTTTTCATTGAATATCAATATTTTATCTGTCATACATTTTTTAGCTCTTGGTTCCTCTTAATTGTTTCATTCTTTGTTCGATGTGCTGTCAAGGGCTGTAATTCTGACTAAATTAGAGTGCAATTAGAGGAATGGCATTTTAAATGAATAATATCTATAATATATATTTGCCATGCCGTTGATTTCCCATGGCCTTTTTTGGGTTTTGTCTGGATTTATTTGCCATTTGATTTGCAGTTGATAGTTGACTTTCTATATATATATATATTCTGCTGGCTGTGACAGCACTTTTTCCGTAATTGCAATAGCATTTACAGCTAATTCAGTTAATTCGCACTCGGGAAAAGCATTTTCCTCTTTCATTTAACTCGTTTTTATACCCTGAGCCCATTGAAAATGGGAAATCAGGGTATAATGGTTTTGTGAAAACGTATGTAACAGGCAGGAGGAGGTGTGGCAGACCCCATAAAGTATATATATTCTTGATCAGCATAAAAAAATAAGTTGATCTAGCCCTGTCCGTCTGTCCGTCCGTCCGTCCGTATGAACGTCGAGATTTCGGAAACTACAAAGCTAGAGAGCTGAAATTTCACATGAACACTCGTATGTTAGTTACACAGTACGAGTTCATTTTTTTTTTTTTTTGAAAACTCATCCCGTTTCCAAATTATCGATCAAAAATCGAAAATTCGTTAAAATTTTTTAGGTTTTTTGGGCTTAGCTTCTACACCGTTTTAGTTAGAGACTTCAAATTTGTTTATTTAGATAGATATTATGGATACGCAGATTATGTAATTTTCAGATTTTGGTTGCCACGCCCCCTTCGCTCCCAATTTGAAAAAAAAAAAACGCATTTCAAATACTAGAGCAATTCGGCACATAGATACATTTAGATACTTTTAATCTACTCTGAAAATTTCATGAAGATCGTGCACCTAGAAATGGAGTTATAAGCGTCCAAAGTTCAGCCCAACCCACCCCCCACTCAAGGCAGCAACTGCGCAGTTAGCAGAGCGCGTGCTTATAAGTGAGTAAAGAAGAAGAGTATCACTTTTTTTGCAGGGTTCAGGGTATCTCGTAGTCGAGCCGTCTCGACTAGAGCCTTCTTACTTGTTTTAGTATGCTCCCGTATTATCGGGAAAAACCTATCCTCTTCACCTTTAAAGCTAAAACGCTGAAATTTGATCTGTGTTGAAGTGCGCAAATTAATTTTAAAATTTCCCTTGGAGGGCAAATCCTGGCGAGAAATCGGACGATTCATTCCTGTCAGGGAGTGTACAACTACATTTCAATAGGCTCCATATTATAGAAGCCCCGATCTGGCCGTCCCTCGTTGCTGACAGACAAGAGGAAAAAGCAATTGTTCAGCTGGTGCTACCAAATCCAAGGATTAATATCAGCCAAGAAAGTCTTGAAGTCGCGGAACGTTCCAACAAAACAATGTCCGATCATTTGGAAAGAGGCGGGGAAGAATTGAGAAAAGCAAACAAAATAAAGCGTATGTACTTCGCCAATGAACACATTTCCAAGCCGACTAGCTTCTGGAACAAGGTCATATTTTCGGATAAGAGCAAGTTATGTATATTTGGAATTTGGAATGATTTAGAGAAAAGATATCTTTTCCTTGACATCGTTGCCTTCCTCAGAGTCTATCCACACGCGGCCGGCATCCTCCTCTTCGCTGCTAATGTCTACGTTAGGTCGTTTCCATCTTAAACTTAATATTTTATCTATTGACTCTATAATTTCCTTACGAACTACAGATGGTTAATACTAAGGCAAGCTAATGTTATTATATCAAATTTAGCATCGCTCCGCCGCGTCATTTGATGCCGGACAATTGATGCTTCCACAATTGGACCGCCGAACCTAGCGTCGGCCTCCATTCACGTCGAAGTAAATTGTACTACTTTTCGAAGCCGCGATGATATTTTTCACTCCACCCTCTTAGGCGTTTGGGCTAGGTTCCCTCGTCACTGATCCTGGAGTAACATCACCGAACACGGTCAGCAACCGTGGCCCAAACCAACATTTAGAACCTTGTAAGGTGCGCCACAATGGAGTTGGGTTCTAGTGCTATCTCGGGCAGCAGCTCATCCTACAAATTTTGAAGGCCCTCGATCCTTTTAGTAGAGTTTTTCCAGTGGGAAGTACGGAGTCGTCTTGTAGATCTCCAAATTCGCTCAGGATACGCTCTCGAATCGCCACTTGTAGAAACGAAGTAATAACTCTCAGAGATACTAGCTCCACATATTTGGCAAGCGCTTTATGAAATACCAACTTTACCGTATTCCCACGTTTCGAGCGAGGTAAGGACCACCTTTATCGCTCTTGAATCTCTAGTATGTTTCCCCGCTGGTTAGTACTTATACCCGCTGGTTAGTTGGTGCCAATTCGAACCTGCGAAGGGCACCCATCACTGTGAGCATTTAAAGCGGATCTGACAATACATATACAATGATATAACATATGTATACATATGGAATATATACTATGGTTGACAATCCAAGACCAAAAATATATTTAAAACAAGTAAGAAAGCTGTGATCGAGACTGCTCGACTACGAAATCCCCTAAGCCCTTCTTCGAACGAATAATATTCCAAGAATTATTCAATTCGTTTCTGCACGCATAAGAAACTATACATGCAAAACCACGCGCACATATAGACGCTGATCTACGCTTGTAGACATGTATGTTTCGGATTTCTGAAAAAAAAACTACTGCGCGTGCAATATACGGACCTAACACAAAAAGAATGAACTCTCTAGCTTTTGTATCTTCGGAAATCGAAGCGTTCAAACATACGGACAGACGCACGGACGGAAAGACGGACATGGATATATCAACTTTTCTCGTCACCCTGATCAAGAATATATATACTTTATGGGGTCTGCGACGATTCCTTCTGTCTGTTACATACATTTAACAAAACCATTATACCCTGATTTCCAATTTTCAATGGGCTCAGGGTATAAAAAGTCGAATACAAAAGAAACTGTAACTTATATACGGTGGGAAACTAAAAATTTATTGACAAACTTAATGTGGACATTGATTTACCATAAAATACATACAATTTTTTATAGGTTTACAAAATCTTATATATAATTTGTATATATAATTTTTTGTAAATCATTTACAAAATTTACAAAAAAATTATATATACAAATTATATATAAGATTATAAGATATATATATATATGTATTGGCTGGTATGTATATGCATGTCTTCAAGTATATGTATGTGGCAGGCAAAAATCTAAAAAATAAATTCCTCCATATTTCTTCAGATTTTTGCCTGTCACATATACTTGCATATATACAATTATATGTGGAAAATTATATATATACACAAATTAATATAATTGGACTGCCCGCGAGGCTCTCAGTTTAGTGCCAATTGAAAATTCCGTGAGCGATGAGCAGATAAATTGAGGCTATAGTAGTGGTTATAATCGTGACAGGAAAGCCTAATTTAAAGAACTCGAAAAAGGTGATCTTGTAGCCATGCTGATTGGCAATACTAGCAACAGCTATATTTGCGGTGGTGGCGTACAAAGTGCCATTTCCAGCAAAGCATATCCCATAGGAGAGAGCCCATATCATTGGTAACAAAGGTACATTAGTCCGTTCACTTAGGGCCACTTGGATGGTGAGTTTAAGTAGCATCGTGACAATGGGTGTGCTCTCAATGAAAAGCGAGAACAAAAAGCTCAGCCACATGACAAGCATAATAGATGTAACGACCTGATATTTGGGATCCACATTATCTATAATTTTAATCGTAAACTCAGCCAGAACATTGATCAAGCCCAGCTCCGAGCAAGCCTCGGTCAGTACGAAAAGAGCGCTAAAGAACAACAGCATAGACCAATCGATCCGCCTAAGCACAGCAGTCAGGTCCTTTGTGTCGTAGAATATCAAGAGCAGCATAGAAGCCATCAAAGCAGTCCAAGAAATTAGGGCCCCCGGAAAGATGGGAAGGGAGTGCAATGTCCACAGAGTTACGGCAAATAAGAATGAAATTAAGCTCTTAATTAGTAACGGTTTATCATGCACTTTGTAATTAGCCTCCATCATGGCGAGCGTTTCATTATAGTTGGTTGCAGCCAGAAATCGAAAACTCCGAACACTCATCGATGACTCCGAAATCCTTCTCCGCCGGTTCTTCCCGCCTTCAATGCGCATGTCACCCATTCGCTTAGCTTCCTGCCTCAACGAGTTATTTGTCTGCTCCTCAGCATTATCTGTCAACCTATTGCGAAACATCAGATATATGTACATCCAAGCAGCGAAAATGCTCAAAACGACGCCCGGAAACATATGAATGACGAATTTGCTGAAATCTACGCCCCGTTCCATAACATGATAATTCGTAATAATTAGCACATTTGGTGGATCTCCGATTGGCGTCAGTGCGCTGCCGATATTCGTAAATATTACCACACAGATAATTACGGTTGTGGTACGTAGGCTCATGCACTCACAGAGTCGAATCACAACTGGCCCCATGATCATCAATATCGTTACCAATTCCAAGAATAAGGATAGTACTACACTGGTCAGGCAGAGAAGGGCAACTAATATCCAGGCACGACCCCTGGACAGACGATAAGCCAGCACCGAGAGATAGCCAAAGATGCCCGTTTCAGACATAATGGCCGCCATTATCATCATACCAAAGAGCAGCACAAGTGTATGTATATCGATCCAAGATATTATTGTCGCCAATGTTGGTCGTTCATCCAACATAGACAACACACCAATCGCACACGATGCCAATAGGATGGCGGCAAATGCGGGATCCGTAATATCCAAAATGAGAACTGCATATAGAACACACAACAATATACCTGCTGCGAAAACGCTGTATTTTAAGTCCCTCGGATTGGTATTAGCTTTTACTTTAAGCGCAAACATATCATCAACGGGATTTACTAATACTATCTGAATTTTATATTTGTCATCTGAGGATATTGTTGCGATGTCTGGACTTCTAGCATGATTGGGTTTCATCATAAAGTACTTCTTCACTTTAACTATATGTGAACGTGACGGAGTAGATTTTATCAAATAAACAGACCATTCATCTGACAACCACTCCGTCCTGTTCAATTTCTCATTATAGATTCGCACTCTGATTAATAAAAAATTTTGAGAACCTTTTGCCAGACGAGGATATTTGGTTATCTCCTTATCGAAATTCCCACTTAACATAACCTTTATCTTATTGGTTTTCAGTTTCCCATTAACATTTATATATGTTGTTGATTTCATGTCTAAGGCTACAACTCTAACCTCCGGAGCCGGTCCTGCTAAAGTGAACGTAACTACAAAGAATAGCCACATAAGAAAAAATATGAGTATCTTTAAAGTTAAGTAGATGTAACGACGAATGCGACGGCGCCGAGCATTCTCTGGAGATAAGACGAGTGGCGCATCAAAGTATGAAATACGACTCCGATGATTCACTCTAGTTGGGGAATCCATATTAGACTTGAGTGTAAATTGCACAATCAACCTTCTAAAGATACTAAGCAGAATTTAGAATATTTCCAACCAGTGCACTTTTTCGACTTTATGCCAAAAAATCGGGCTTTCCGTCCACACTGCAGTGCCCAGCAAACCCTGTCATAGATTTTCTCCTTCTTGAACTCGATGTCTTCTCGAATATTTCTGTGTCGTAATTGATTAAAATTGACATATTCCTTTTCCTAAATTTGAAATGTTTACTATGTAATATAATCTACGCGACGAGCTCTATACTCTTGTATTACATAAGCAGTATGAATTTATTTTATTCTTTTATATATGTATTTAAGTAATATAGAAGTCACTGTATCAAATACGCAGTTAGCATAGCACGCGCTTATGCAGTGTTCAGCGGATTTCCAAGTCGATGAACGTCGAACGTGGAGATTTCAAAAACTACAAAACCTAGAGAGCTGAATGAATACTATATGTTAGTTACGCCGTACGAGTTTATTTTGATTTTACGATAACTCATCCCATTTACATTACGTTTTTTGGACGTAACTTCTACACCTTTTGAGCTAGAGATTTTGTATTTTTGTATTTGTATATTTAGATAGACATTATGGATACGAAGCTTCTGTAATTTTCAGATTTTGGATGCCATGCCCCCTTCACCCCCAATTTGAAAAGAAGAAAAACGCATTTCAAATACTAGAGACTTGTAATATGGCAAATAGACACATTTAAATGCTATTAATATATTTCGAAAGTTTCATGAAGGTGGTCCATCTAGAAATGGAGTTGAAAGCGTCCAAACCCCCAAGCCACGGCAGCAACTGCTCGGTTAGCAGAGCGCGTAAAGAAGAAGAGTATTAGTTTTTTTTTCCAGGGTTCAGGGTATCTCGTAGTCGAGAAGTCTCGACTGGAGACTTCTTACTTGTTTTCACTGTTTTACCGTTTTTTCAATGCAACTGGCAACAAATCGTGTCAGGCTCAGGGCTCGGGCCAGTCGAGACGACGGCTTTTTAATTGACAGGCTGCGAGAGAGGGCTCAGAGAGGGCTCAGCTGTGAAGCGTGGGAGGCCCAGCAGCAATAGCAGCCATGGGCGATGGGAACTGGGGGAAAAAGGTCAGGCCAGGTAAAGGTAAAGCTAGAAGGGAGAGAGGGCAAAAAAGAAAATAAAAAAAAAAAAAACAACAAAAAAATGACTGAAAGGCCTTTCAGACAGCTGTGTGCTTGTTGCATTGGCTAACTGGCAGCTGCTGGCTGGGCTGTTGCCTTTTGGGGAGGGGGCGGCGCGAAACGGGACGATTGACTTGATTAAAGATTTCACACTTGATTAAACACTGGATGGCTGTAGCTGTAGCTGTAGTTGTAGTTGTTGTTGTTGCTGTTGCCACACAGCTCCAATTGCAAGTTTCAAGTTCGTTGCAGCAATTGATGAACGAAATTTAATTTTGTGTTTTGTTCGCTTTTCGGTTTTAATTTCCGAGGTTGGCAGCTGTGCGCATTGCCTTTTTATGGCAGTCGCTTCATTGTCGACAATAGCATTGGCAAAAGCAACAGCAACAGCAACAACAGCAAAACAAAGCGAGTGAAACAAAGGCAACAGTTTGTTTTTTGTGGAGCAAAACACGGTCAAACGAAGACGATTAATGCGCACAGCCAAGCCAAGCCGAGCCAAGCCAAGCAAGTAAATGTGCAGTAAGGAGCAACATGAAAAAGGAAATGTGTGAAACAAGCATTGGCATTGACATTGACATTGACTTTGACATGAGGATAAAATAAAGTTGAGCACTCAGTCGATGGCATTGTTTCATTTGATAATTGCATTTCAGAGCATTTCAGAGCATTTCAGAATTAGATTAAAACGGAAAACTATTGTAAAGCTAGTCTAGATTAATCTGCAAATTAAGTGATTGGTTAACTATTGATTATTGTATAGGCAAGGTCACATACATGACCTGTACGACTTCTTTTTATAGTTGTTTCAGGCAATATAATGATGATTGAATGATTGAGCAAAGTTATTATTTCTTAGTGATTGGTTGATTGATTCTTATTTCAAAATTAAAGATACGCTTTCGTTTCTTTGAATCGTTATGTATGCATTATTTTATGTTCCATTAAGCTCCGATAAATATTGATTGAAAGACTGATGGACTAAGCGTTTGATAAATATTGATCTCTTATGAATGTATTTCTTAGCCTTGATTGATACATTGTTATTTCAAATAACAAATTGTATGTGTAGCTTAGCTTCCCCTGATACATATAGCTATAATATAACCCAGACTGATTGATCTTTGAACAATGTATCATGAGGTGCTTTGCTGTAAGAATATAGTATATATTTTTTCACTATGATTAATGAATGATTGATTCATTGACTGATTGATTGAATTATTGAAAGAACTGAACTTAAACTAAGAACCAAATTATTTCAACTACAATAATCTGACTGACTGACTGATTGAAACCGAAACTAGTATGATTAAAGCCTATAAGTTTTAGTTAGCTGTATTGATCTAATGCACAAACTGCTGATCGAAACTTCTCACAAGGGGAAAGAGCTAAACGTACATAATTAATATAGCTCACCTCGATCCTTCAATAGCACAAGCAACCTATTTTTACTGCGAATCTATTAATGACTCACATTTTTCGTTGTTTGTTTGTTTTCTTACAGCTGTTCATTGTACGAATGCCATATTGAGAGGTAAGTGTATCTAGAGCTCACATACTCGTTCCCCGGCCCTGGGCTCTACGCATAACGAGCGACATTCAGTTATGGTTTTCCCTGGGGCTCATCGTATCAATCTTAATTTGCAACAAATTTAATATGCTTGGGATTCATTTTTTATCGGGTTGGGCGGTGGAGCAGCGGCTCGTGCCTGCCAACTTGCAATGGTGAGCGTATATTCTCCTAGGACTTATCCAACTTGACGCCTACGCGCATGGATGAAAACTCTGCCAGTCACATGCAAATGTGCAATGTGTTCTCGACTGTGGCTTGGTTTTTGGTTACAGCCCAGCTTTGCTCTATGGATTTCATGTTCCCCCTTTCTTTTTTTTTTTTTTTTTTTTTGTTGTTATACGTGGCACAGCGAATTCCTTCCGACCTTGCTGCAAGCGAATTGTGCGTGCCCTATGTTGCGTGAAGGCTCGTAAATATGCTACAGCAAAAACTCACAAAAATACAGAGCACACAGAACATTGAACAGAAAACGTGTACAGCAAAACACACTTAAGTGATTTTATGGCGCCATTTAAATGGTTTTCAAATCTGCCAAACGTAAAACGAAAACGAATATGTTTGCCTCGGCATGGAATGCCAAAGAAAGGGAGCTAAGCCATAAATTTGCAGCCAGCCTTTGCCACCTAAATGTGAGCATTTCGCAGCAGAGCTGAAATGTATGCAACACAGCATCGACTGAGCTCAATAGTCTTTCTGTGTGTGTGTGTGTGTGTATGTGTGTATGTGTGTGTGTGTGTTTGTATTATGTTGTCTCTGCATGAATATTGTCAGCAACAAGTCGACGAAGGTGTTTTGAGCAGCCTAACGCAAATATTTTGTAAGCAATTGGATAAAAGCAACAGCTAGCAGATACCCTATATTCTTTTAAATTATATTCTTTTGGAAAACATTAATAATAATATAAGTTAAGCGCTCCCAAGTCTGAGAGGAGAATCCAGTCTACTACGCATCCTCAACTTATATATTAATAAAGATTAATTTGTGTTTTCCAGGCATTCAAGAAAACACAAATTAATCGGTATTATTATTTATTATAATGTCGAGAGAGTATTAAACAAATGACATTTACTTAAGAAAAACATTTCTTTTGAATATAAAATTTAAAAGTTTTTTTTTTTTTTATATGACCAAATAACTTTACTAACTTGGGTTTCATTCTATAAAGAACTTGAAAAACTTTTTGACAATTATTGACGGAGAAATCGGTTGGTGTGAAAGTGTGAGTGGGAAATGATATTCTTAGCATGTGAGTATATTCAAGATTTAAAGAAGTCTAACTAAGGACGGATATTTATATAGTATCAGATGAGTCGCCATGGAAATGAAGAGGAGTATCCACTTCCCTATGATACGCAACAGTGGAGTCATGATATATAGTTATAAGTGCTCTGAAGCTTCTTATCAAATCGACTTTGTATAGAATATATAAAAGAGAGCAATAGAAATGCAAAAAAAGTGTGTAGGATTTAACTGGGGATATATTGAGATATTCGTATGTTCAGCTTGACGATTGTAGAGAAATATATATGAAGTATCATAAGGTCCATTAATTATCGGTGACTTACCTAAATATAACCACACCTTTATTCACTGGGTAAGGCTTGAATGTAAACCTAAATTGGAAAGTGTAAAGTGCAGGTATACGAATTCAATATACCCGGCAGTCAATCATAGACTATGCTAGCTATTCACTGAATTCAATTTCAAAACATTGTCAATGCCTCCAATGCAGTGAGACAAAGAGAAAGCATTTCTATGCATTTGTCATATTGATCTACCCTCTATTTGCAAAGGCAAGCGCCGAGCACAGAGTAGAGCTCTTTTTTCTCTCTGTTAGGTTTCCTGTCTGCGGCTTATCAACAGCCGACGAGTTGCTGAGAGTGCCTATTGAAAGGGCGCCTGATTGAACGCTTGATTGACTGCTTCTGTCAGGTGATTGAGCAGCGAGGGGTGAACGACTTTATCTCTGTGCTCTCACAAAGCACTTGAGTCGGGGCGCAGGGCGAGCATTTGATTGCGTTCCTTAGATAAATTTGAACGCTTAGCTGAATGAGTTGCAGAACAACATGTGATTCAGCAATATGAGGCGTACACGAATTTAATATTTATCTTTAGTTAAACGACTCGCTGATTAATGCGCTACTCGTAGCCTTGAAGGGCAAACTGGATAATTTAAATTTTTAAATATTGTTAAATTTATTTGTTCAACTTTTACATGCGCCCTAATGGCAAGCCGTTAATCAAATAACAATACTAGCAGCGACTAGCAGCGTTTAACAGCTCTTAAGTCGAGCTCCTTCAATTGTATTCATGGTGTTGCGTATACGCAATGTGCGCCCAGAGAATTTCTTTGTTTGCTTAGGCTTTTGACTGCCTGCCGCTGGGTTGGCGGCGGCAGCAAAGGCGCTTGTCAATATTTACGCTACCAAAATAATGTATAAATAATTGCATGTCACTCGCTGACAAACAAACTCGCACTTATAGCAAATGTACAGACAGACCTACATATACATATATATGTACATATAATATATATATAACATAAAGAGCATATTGTTGCTCCCTTTTGAGCTTTTTATTTGGCTGTTGACAGCTCTCAACACCGCAAGCTAATCGGCTGGCTCAGCTGTCAGATTCGACATTAGCATAATGACAGCCAAGTGGGCGTGGCACAATGCTACAATGTCACACGCAATAATTACAGTTATTTACTCATAAAAATGAGAGAACAACAACTTGACAAACTCTCAGCAGACAATTTATGACACATCACAACATTTTCATGAACATGAATCTATATATGCATACATTATACTTAAATATATGTATATTGTATGTATGTGCCAAAATTTTACACTTCTTTGACACGTGCGTGGGCGTGGCATGAAAGATATCGATGCGAAATTGCAATTGACAGCTTTGCTTCAATTATGCAAGAGCTGAAAAATTAAAAATGAAAAATGAAAAGAAAAAAAAATATATATATATATATATACATGTATATGTGTGCACATAAAACTCGATAGCAATTACCCGAGAATTGGTTTATTAATTAAGTGACCAGCAATTGGCAGCCAGCGGTCGTGGATGTTGGTCTCTGTGGATGCGGCATGCGAACTCTGTGAGCGCAGCCTCCTCTGAGAAATGACCCTCCATTAAGGCTGACCAGTCGACACTTATTGATATTGACAAGGGTTTAGAGCAGGCTTTTTGACACCTCAGACATGGATGTTAACAGTGGGCCAACCAAATATTTATATTTATATTTCAAAGTTGATTTTTCACTTATGTAAAATATAAATGATGATAAAAATTGTAATATACAATATATAGATATAGAAATTATAATATATAATCTCCGTCTATATATAGGCAATTATATGTTTGTTATACATAAATTATGATGCCAAGATCAAGTACTCATCGTCTTCATACACTAGTTTCCCCTAGATACCAAAAATGCAAAAAATTAAAAAGTTTAACTGAAGACCTAGACGAAATTTCTCGGAAATATTAAGAAATATAAACTTGAACAGTTGGAAACTTGGTTTACGACAAAGATATTTGCCTTAAAATCTGGAAGCCAATCATTTTAGGCATATTAGCCCAGGCAAAGCAAACTTGGCTCCAAGTTAAACACGCTTAAGCAAGCAGCTGCTGGAAGGCAGCTCTCATCTTAGCTCACACACACACACACACTCCTCTCTCTCTCTCTTTCTCTCTCTCTGTGTGTGTGAGTGTCGGCGACATGTCACTGTGAAATGTGAATTTTGCTGTTGTTGTTGTTGTTGTTGTTGCTGCTGTTGGTTTTGCGGCTCATAAATCACAAAAATTTGCGCATGCAAAATGTATAAAAAAGAATCAAAATAAAAATTCGCACGAGTTGGGTTTAAGGGGGGGTGGATAACAGAAACTGAGCTTGAAGCCAAAAGCAAAACGCAATAAAAAGTTTTTGATTTTGGATCTTTTTATGTTTTATTTGTGTGTGTGTGCGCCCGGGTGAGCAAACAAAATTACAAAAGCCAGACGAGCGGACAAGCAGACGGGCAGACGACGAGTTGGACATGCCGCAAAGGTAGACGGTAGAGGTAGGAGGGGGCAGAGGAGGAGGGGCGGTTGTGGTCAACAGCCAGACAGCAGCAGCGGAAACGGAAGTGCGTAATACCATATGCGGCAAGAGTCGCGTCGTTCTTTATTTTGCAGTTCAGCAAAGGTGCAAACAATATTTTGATTAATTGCAGACGTGAAACGCCAAACCACAACAGCAACAACAACAACAACCAGAAGAAGAACAGGTACAGGTACAACATTAATGTGAATTCGCTATGGCTCTGGCTGACTTCCTTTGTTGTTGAGCCATGAAACAAAAGCCACAGGGCGCACTAAATATAAATCTAGGCAGCCATAAAACTGCAATAAAGAAAAAAGGTGTTTTACACTTGTATTACACTTTAATACACACACACACACACACTCAGACACACACACACTCAGACACACACACACGCTCATATACAGACGCAAAAAGGGTTTTTTGGCCACACAATAAAAAAGCTGACTTGTTATATTTTGATAAGACGCAAAGTTCACTTGGCAGTTTGTCAAGCTTGGACTTTAGATATAAATAAATAATGGCGCCTTGTGTTGGCTGCCAAATCCATTTAGTGAGATACAAACATAAATACATATATAATGTATAACAGGGAAGCATGCGTGCAGTCGAGTGCTATCAACTAGATTATACTTGTTCATAAAATAATTGCAATTTATTCGATAAATGCGTCGGGAAGCAATCTGTAGTAAGTCTCAATTTGAATTTCCAACTCTTATAAATATATATATACATAATAATATAATAATAATATATAATAGAATATATATAAATACAAATATATATATATATATATATATATATATATATATATATATATATATATATCCATATATATATATCCAACAGTAACTTATATACATATATAGTTTTATCAAATGGACCATGCATCCAAGGAGTGTAGATATATGGCACATATTTATACCTTGTGCTGTCAGCGCAAGTATTAATTCCAAATTTCAAGTTTCCTTAGAAAGCAGGGTTCTGATATGCCAGATTTAGAACTTCTCAATATTTCATATCCCTAGTGGCCGTCATGTGAAATACTTGACACTTTATTTGACACTCAGCATATATTAATAATTTTAAATTTCTAATTACAATTTTTATGAAATGGCTAAGACAAAAAGACTGACAGAAGGACAGTTAGGCGGACCCTTCACATAAATAAGAATATTAAAGTCTATATAAGACAAGGGAAAGATGTCAGATATCAATTTGTCATATTATAAATTTTCCTACTAAAGCTCAAAAACAGAATTATGTTTCCTCGATAATATATAGTATTTATAGATGTGGAATGTGTTCAAGTTTAAGCTATACCAACAATTAAAGATTCGATTTCCTAAAAAAGATATAATTACGTATTCTGCACAGAATCAGATATGCACACATGAACACAAATAATTATATAGATATAGATCTTAAGATTAATTAATGTATACATATATAGAGGAGAAGTTATACACATAAATCTATAGTTAAAGATCTAGATTAAAATAGATCTATTATTAATAAATTATAAAACCTAATGAATATACATATTTAATAATATTAAAGGCAACCAAAATGAAAATGCCTTTAGCCCCCCACAAGCGATTAATATTCTGCAATATTTAAGTTGATGTTAACCAAGGTTACACAATGGCCCATTCCTTTCGGTGCGAACAACCTTTTCTGATGATAATAAATGATTATGCCGAAGAACTGAGCAGCAGCTCTCGTATACTATGTATTCATGTTTTGGCTTTGCGAGAGAGCGTAGAGAGTTTTAATTAAAATTAATTAGAGTGGTTAAGCATTTTGAGACTGAGCAAAGCGTTCAGCAATCGCCTGGTTAATTAGCTGTGTGTGTGTGTGTTTTTTTTTTTTTTTTTGCTAAACTGACGTAATTGACTAGCAGCAAGTGGGGTGAGCGGGGGGCGACTGTGAGTGTTGCAAATGTGAAAGCAGCAGTTGGCCAAATGTGCGAAAATTGCCAGCAAATTGGTGTAGAGACAGCCACGGGCCCAAAGATTTGCATACACGAGCTGAAAGTAAGGCACATGCGAATCAATTATGCCTCCTCTCTATGTCGATCCCCTCTCAAACGACGCGCATGCCAATCAGCTAGTCACAGACTCTGTCCATCAGCCAGTCAGCCAGAAAGTCAGAGAGTCGAAGCGTCATCGAGCCAGTGAGTCTGTGGGGCAGCTAGCATTTCATTCTTTGAGTAGTTCAGCAAGTCAATCAGCGGAAGTTTGTCTCGTCACTGAGTGCAGCTTTTGCAGAATAACAATGCCTGCCCTAGTCGCAACTACAGATACCCTGTAAGCACTTGTGCAATATTCACTGAAATATTTCCAATTCATTGTTTATTGTTTACGAATTGTTATATAATTTTCTGGGCTTACAGATAAGCTGTAACTGCGAATATATTAATGATAAGTTACATAAGTTACTAGGACATACCCTATGAACAACCAAGTAATCCTAACTCGGCGATTTATATTACTACAAATACATATATATTATACATATACATTTACATTATTAAGCATATTTTTATTTTATTATATTTCAAGTATTGCTTTTCCCACAATTATTGCTAGTCAATCGAATACCAAATATACCCTATATTCACACTCCATATGATTACAGGGTATCATAACAATAGATCTCTGCTGTTCGCTTCTCAGGTTCTACTTTTGCGCCGGCCTATTGCCCAGCTGCAACAGCAACAACAACAGCAACAGCAACAGTTGCTGCTGCAATGCGCTTTCTTGCCCCACTGTGGAGCTCCCAGCAAGCTGGCTGGCAATTTTCGTGGCCAAAGTAACTGTACTTGATGTGCGGCAATTTCATTATGCAGATCGACAGCTGCGGCAGCAGCCGCAGCCGCAGACGCAGCAGCAGCAGCAGATGAGCCTTCCAGTTAAAGGCGTCTGCGGCAGCCCTTGGTCATGGATAGCTCTTGGGAAAATGTCTTTTCTTTTCTGTCAGCCACACAGTTGGTTGCTTTAAGCCTTGCTTTGGCTGCCGCCGAGCCGCGAGCCGCGAGCAACCAGCTACCAGCCTCCTGCTGCCAGCTGCCTTTTGGTCTTAGCCTTCTTTTTCAAATGTTTTCTTTCTTTTTTTCGCCAAGTTTGGGTCATAAAAGCGGTGACAGCACCAAACAATTAACTTTACAAAGGACTTTTGTCTTTGGCCAGCGGCATTTGAGCATGAAATATTGTTAAGCTCTCAAGAACAGGGCAAAAATATCATTGGACATATGCTAATTTATAAAGATCTACAAAATAATTGGTGTGCAATATAATATGATAATTAATTTTCCTATATAATGGAATTTGCTAAGCTAGCTTGGTTTTTAATTTTATAAGGCAACTACAGGAAGAGTAAGAAGAAACTGAATACTTTTTAATTTAATTCAATATAATTAAATAATTAAAATATATTAAATTTATGTTCTTTATTTTTCATTTTAGCGAATAAATCATTAGAATTTCTGCATCGTAACATTATTATAAAATTTAGATTAGTTAGTAATGAAAATCTAAATTAAAATTGTTTATTACAGAACATTTCACTTTTGCATATTTTGTGAGTTTATTTATTTTTTGGAAAAACAAACAAAGAAATTAGTAAAAACCGTTTTTAATCCACCTGGGGAATATTTTTGTTAATTACGCGCTGACTGCGCAAAGTTTAGTCGAGTGCTTTCTTTTCTTTTCCATGGGCTTGTTTTCTTTTTATTCTTCATCGCGAATGGGGGCTTGAGGGTTCCAGCAATTAACGCCATTGCGTTTTGTTGGCGTGTTTTGTGTCCCCTTGGCCAACTGTGGGGCTGCCCTTGGTCGTGCTCTGTTATAAATTTGGCCAATTTGAGCGGGTCGGAAGTGTAATGGCCACACAATGCCAAATGGCATGGCAAAAATTAATTAAATTCCCAAATATATATGTATGCATATATATGTACATATTGTATTGGCTGCCGATATCTATCGACCGAGGTGTTTCCCACGCCAGCACGCACCCACATCGGCCGCAAACGCAGACGCATTTCCCACAGTCCAAATCAGCAGAGGTTTCATCTCGGTCTACGAGTCTCCGACTCAGTCTCAGTTTGCGTCTCAGTCAACTGTCTCGACTATGTGGCTCTCGTTCGTGTCGCCAGCTTGGCTGCAAAACTGTTTACGAGCAAAGCCAAAAACCAAGACAGGAAGCCATCAGAGGCCACCCGGGCTTCGGAAAAGAGTTGGGGCTCTTTTTTATGGCCCCAGGTTAAAGCTAATTTTTTGTTTGTTGGTTTTAATTTTTGTTCGTCTCTTTGTTTTCGGCTCATGCAAATTAGGCTTTAAAATGCTTCGCTTTTTCTTCACTTTGCTTATATTTATTTATTTTTCTTTTATTTTTTCTTCTTCTTTTTAAGCTTGTTTTCCTTTTTTATGATTTTATTATGACTTTTTCATTGGCATAATCAAGTTGTTGACGCAGCGCGAAAATTATGTGCGAAAAATTGTGCTTGGCAATTAAATTATTGATTAAATTATTTTAAATACGCGCCTAAAAAATAATTTGCCTTTATTCAGCCGCAAAATGTTTCAGAGCTGAACACAACAAAAAGTTGAATATATGAATTTTTATTTGAAAAAAAAAAATATACTGAATAAATAATTTGTAAAGTTAATTCAGTCAAAGAATATGAGTTTTAATCTTTACTTACTAATTAATCATGAAATTATTGCATTAATTTTTTTTCATAAGGAGACTTTATTATTACGAAATGTTTTGCATTTGCAGGAATTAAATGAATTTTAAAGAGTGCATTCTAGTTTACCAATTAAATTAATCAAATAATGAATAAAATTAATAAAATAGTAGTTTTGTTAAATTCTACAATTCCGCTTGCATTTAAGTAATTTAATCTTTAATCAGCTTTAGTCAGAATTATTTTAAATTAAATGAAATGGTTTCGATTTGAATATAAAATATATTATAAATAAATAAATTAAAATAGGAAAACACTTTATAGTTCAAGTCGATTGTCAGTCTTCTACACATAAGTGTAGAGACTTTATTACAAATCATAAATTGAGTAAAAGATCAGAGCTGAGCTAGTCGAGTACTTCTGCACTTGAACTGAGAGTCAAGTGGGTTAGAAAATTCTGTCAGCATTTTGTTGTGCAGAGATTGAGGGGACGATTGAAGAGTGGCGATTGGGAGTGGCGAGCAGAGCGTGGCTAGTTTCCAATTTATTGGATTGGAGCTGCAGCATCATCTAATATGCGATTAAATTGAACGTGCTCGGGCCCAGAATCGCCCAGAATCGTGGTCGCAGTCGTGATGTAGCGGCTTAACCTGCAGACGCCCAGCTAGTTAACCCAGTTGCAGCTCACCACACTCCAGCTGGAGCAGCAGGTCCCGTGCCGAGGGTCTCATTTCATCAAAGCGAGCAACGGCCAGCAGGCGTTGCTCTCTTCACTGGTTGCCCCAGCAGCAAAATGGATTATTATGTTAATTACTGTCATGTCACGTAACGTGATGCTGCTCCCGCCCCAGGGGGACACGGACAGGTGAAGAGGGAGGGGGGGAGCGGCTTTAGGGGATGTCATAGTTACTCAAGGCAGTGCAGCTCGATACTGCTGCATTAAAGCGCCATTCAACTGCATATTAGCACACAAAATATGAGCCGTCCTGCCGCAGCTCGGCTGCCAGGAGGCAATCACAACACCCAAGCCCCCCTCCACCTCTGCTCAGCTCCACGCTGCGTATACATAATGCACGGCTTCGCATTATTTGGCCCGCATAATAAATTTAAATTATTTCCATTGGCACGTGCACAGCCCAACAGCAGCAGCAGCAGCAGCAAAAGCGAGTACAAAGCAATTGTGCAGCAGATTCACAATGTTGCCAAAATAATACGAATAAATAATAATAATTAATGGCTCGGAAAGTACCTTGACAGCAGCCAGTAAAAATACAATGTAAATTAAACTAACATATTAAATAAAAGTCATTCAAATAAAAATAAATAATATATATTTACTAATTGGTAATGGAAAGGAAATGCAGATTTAATACACAATATTTTCATATAATTCAAAATATATATAAGCAACTTTTTGAAAAACATTTCTGTTTAAGAATATAATAAACACTTGATATATCATTATTAACATGGCTTTTAAACAAATAAGTTTCAGAAGTCTTTTTTTCTTGCAGTCTATAAAAACAGCAAAAGCTTTGACGTATCAAGAACTTGCATGACAAAAGAAAATCTTTTTATGAAGTGAAAAAACTAAAATCTCAATGAAAATATAATCAATATGTAAATAATTTTCATTATCTCCTTTCGTGTTCTTTTTATCGACAACATATTCAATTCCTAATAAGGTGATTCTGCCTCTAACAAAAGTATTCCAATTTAAACAACTTTGAACTGAATATAGCCTGAATTCTTTGCATTCAAAAGTTTTGATGAATCGCAGCCTATTGATAATTGTCTTCATAAGCCCACTCAGAACTCATTCAATTTTATAATCTATTCAAATGTTTCTATCTTGCAATAATTTGATTAAATATGCTATAAAAAAAAGTGAAATACACAAAAGAGAACCGCCTTATTTAAGCAGATATTGAAACCAAAAGTATAACAACAACAAATTAAGTATCTTGTAGATTTGCTCGTTATTAAATTAGAATTCGCGAGAAGATGATGAAGAAGAAGAAGAAGGAGTACAGATAACAAAGCGGCAAACGAGCCAGTTTCTTTTTGTTTTTTTGTTTTTTTGGCAACGTTTCTGGCGCATGGCCAAGAGTCAAAGCTAATGCCATAGACGTAATGGTGGCAGCCGGTTTTAATGCCCATTGAGCAATTCACAAATGGGGCATATTCAAGTTATATAGTATATGTAACAGGCACTAGGAGAAAGTTATTATGAATAAATGTATGTATGTATGTTAGATGAAGAACAAACCTTTTGTATGTTATTTCTATATAATGAAATTATTGTTAAAATGATTGTCAATTTCACAGCTGATAGTTTTTATATAATCGATAAGTATCAATTTAATCGATCTAAAATTCTTTATTTTATATATTATATACCTCTATTTTTAACACCATTTGCTTGGTATTATTTATTCTTACACTGCTCTCATTCACATGTGCATACTCAAGAGTAATTATTCCTGTCTACATGTAGGATAACTAAAAAGTAAATTACTTTCAGCTTCAGTCTATAGATGAGCGCTCATTTACAGGGTATGCTTTGGCTCTACATTTCGTACTTTACGTGTTTGGCTAACGTGGTTTGAAACGACGTCAAAATGTGACGTGCGCTCATCGCCAAGAGCCAAACAAGGCGCAAATAATAATCATAATAATCATGATAATAATCATAATAATCATCATATGAAATAATATGAAAAATTATGTAAATCGCCGCCCCGTAAAAGGTAAAAACTGGCCGTACAAGAAGTTTTTTCTACTTGCGTAATGCAGCTCGTGACGAGAGCCCAGGCTAAGATTTATTTAATTAGCTGCCCGTCGGAGCACAGCAAAACTTGACGGGCAAACCCGCATCATAAGTCGGGCTACATTTTTCTTCTTCTTCTTCTTCTTATGCTCATCTCTCTTGAATGGGTCGCATTATGAAATATTATTTCCAGCAATTTTTCAGCTTCCAAAAAAAAGTATTTACATAATTAATTCTACTTCTCAGCCGCTGTCAACCAACGAAAACTTTACGAGCTGCTCCACTGTACCAACTGCGCTGATATGTAATTAGAATTAGAATTAGAATTGGAATTTATGGCCAAGTTTACGCTCTAATAAGTTGTCATCCAACTTGCTAGCGGCGCAAAAGTTTGTTGTTGCAGTGCCTAATGATGGCTCTAATTAGGTATACCCTACAATTGGTATTATTAAACTGAATTTTCAGTTAAAGTATTTATCTTTAATGTCGAGAGCTGCACTTGATCGTGTTTTGTTAATATGCCATATATCAATATATCATATATAAATATATTAATATGTCATATATCAATATATATTTATATTACATATTTATTTATAATTGTCTCAGTTTTCAGAGCTCTTAGTTAATAGACATGGACAATGTCAATCTGAGCATTAAACTTATATTATATCTTAAGCTAAAACTTAACTACAACTCTTAATTATTGCCACCCATACTCATTGGGTTCTATAGAACAATGCTTTCCCGCGATCTGTTTAATGTGTGCTTTAAGTATGCACTTGGGCTCTTGATTGGCCGTTCACTTAGTTGAGCTCTCGGATGAGGCCGAATCTTATAATAAAATAAAGTCAAGAGATTTTCGTGCGTTTGTTTATGAAGCTGAAGCGGTTTCAGTTGTAATAACAATAATCCAATGATAATGATGATGATGATGATGATGAAACTATGCGTCTGCAAGGCGAGCCGAAGGCGCCCACGCCAAGCAACGCGAAAAACAGTTGGGAGGGAGGACAAAGATGGGGAAACTGTTGAGCTTGACGCTTACGTAAAATGCATTGCAAAAAGTTTCGTCAAGGGAAAAGCCCAATGCCAAATTGTTATCAATTATATTTGCTAATTGCAGGAGATGGCACAACGAAACATAAATAATTTTGTATTTTTTGTTGTATATATTTGTATGTATAAATCGTCATTCATGTTGCCCATTTGCGGTCAACCCAATGGCCAATTGCAACTGCCATAAACAAAATCTACAAAAAACCCAGTTGACAAAGGGCCACCCACCAAAACAGGTGTGCAGTAGGTAGGTGTGTGTGTGCAATTGTTAAAACTATTATTTACATTAATAATTCAGGTATTGCAGAAGCAACTTTTTATTTTTATAGCTCTTATGATTTTTCGTGTGACTTGGCTTCATTTTAATGAGTCGCAAAATTTGTTGTTGTTGTTGTTGTTGTTAATGTTGCGTGCTCAAGAAAGTGTTGAAAGAAATTGTCGCCAAGGTAAGTCTGTTTGCTTTGCATACCTTGTAGAAAGTGTGGCAACAGAAAAGAGCATATAGGCTAGAGGACCTCGTGACCATTGGGCATGAATTATATGAAATGAATTAAAACTAGAATCTATTTCGATTTCATAGTATTTTATCGATAATTATCGAATCAAGTTGATATACTCGTATTATAATAGAACTTATATGCAGTGAAGAAATTTTATTATTTAATTAAATTAAATAGTAAAAATGTTTCAGAATAATATATGAAGACAGTAGTATATTTAAAAGTTTGTATTGATTTTCATATCTTCTTCAGCTAATGATATTAAATATCTTATCTTTTTATATTTACTTCTATATTCAATACACTCGTTTTATTTATGTATAAAAATATTAATTCAGTATTTAAAAAAATTAATTTTATCTCAAAATTTATTTTGAATGCTAAATTCCATGCAGATCTTCAGAAACCGTCAAGAGTTGCAACAGGGTATCAAGTAGTCTGGCTTGTTCTAAGTTTTTTTTTCTAACAATCTGTAAACTTTTTGCATTGTTGAGTGTTTAATAAGCGGAAAGACCACAAGACATGACTTTGATAATGCAGCCACAGTGCGTGGAAAGTTTGCACCAATTGTGACAGAGTCAAAAAAAGTAAAGCGAAGAGCAAATCTTGTTTCTTTTTTTTTTTTACTTTTCGTTTTCATTGTCAACGTAATTAACAGTTTTATTTAGTTTTCATTTGTGTGACGTATGCCTGATGCGTGTTACGTGTGTGAAATATTTGAGACAGTTCTTGGGATGAATTATGAGCAGAGCTCTGTACATAAAGAACTGTAATATAATTGTTAAAGTTTTCGCTCCGCTAGCATGAAATGCGTTTTTTTTTTCTCGTTTCCCACTCCTCTCTCTCTCTCTCTTCCTCTCTCCCTCTCTATCTGTTTCTTTCTATCAGTGTTTTTTCTCTGTTCTAATTACCTGGCCAAGATGAATTCATTTTCCGCTGCCTTCGTTCCATTGTGTGCGTTAATGAGGCAATTAGGAGCAGTTGATTGCTTGCAGTGACTGGGCAGATACGATTCCAGCACATTTCCTATGAATAGTGAAAGTTTTTCCCATTTGAAAATTCTTGAAATATTTTTGCCACTGCCAAACCAAAAGTAGTTTTACGCTTGGCTGATTTCCAAGCAGAGCTATGTAAATTTTACGATGCCTGAAAGAAATCTGTTCAAGTTGCAAGTTTTCATTATGATAGTTGAGTTGACTATAAAAGTTAAACTTGCAGTGAAAAGAGAAACAGAATATCAGAATTGCAATTCTGACTCAGTTGTGGAAACTTTGATCTTTATGATTCTAATAATATTTTACATTTCTTTCCAAGATTGAGAAATCGACGATATAAGCCCAACCCAAATTTAGAGGTTCACAAAAGTTTGGTAGTACTTCGCACATTAAATATTAATAAAAGTTGTAGAGCTTTAGAAAATTCTATTCAGAAAACTGGAAACTATTTTCGACTAATTTAAAAAGAGTTCGCAACATGTGTTTTTGCAGCTTTTTGAAATTTTCATTGCTGTTGCATTCGCCAAATGGCGGGGAAAACTAATTGAAAAAAAAAAAAATGAAATTAGTAGAGGCAAAGCTTGACTCTGGCTAATCCATATAATTTCTGTGTAATGAAAGTTTTCCTCAATCTCAAGTATTTTTCAATTATGCTTAAGCTAGACAAGCTCCACTTGGGTGGGGCAAGGGCTGTTGCATTTGCAACTTTTTGTTGCAAGAGTTGTGCCAGTGACATTATCGTGCCAGTTCCCTTCGTTTCTTTCGTGTCATATAAATCAGAGAACGCACTTAGCACAAATTGTGAAAGTTGCAAAAGTTGATGCCACAAAAAGTGGCAACAGCAACAGCAACAGCAACAGCTCCGCAGACAGCCCTAGAATTTTCCTCTGCCGCCTTCTGCATTGGACACACTGCGAGCGAATTAAATGATAAAAAAAAACCACGGCCAACTGAGAGCCAAGACATGGCCCAAAGGCGCTCTCTACTGGGGCTTTGCTACAGCATTTGAGAGACCGGCTGATGGGGCCGCTGATTGCGGACGCACGCACTCGCCACACGCTGTGGCTGCCATGCAAAAAAAAAAAGTTGCAGCAGCAACAAACGAGTTTTTTTTTCTTTTTTGTTTTTTGCATTTCTTTATTACCTTTGCCGTTTCTTGGTTTTAGGCAAAGTTAAATGTAACGTGCCGTAAAATTACGGGCCAAGAAAATACAGCGGAAAAGTGAGAGAAAGAGAGCTGAGAACAGGATGGGTGACTACAACATACCCTGTCATAAGCAGAATCTGGTATAACAGTATATATTGTTTATATATTATATGGATAATAAAGTATATAATCAATATGTAGTAAGTATTCACATCACATATATCCTCTATTCAGAGAACACTTACGATATGAGAGGCACACAGAAAAAAGAAGGAAAGCAAT
Organism: Drosophila borborema; assembly: GCA_030914335.1. Classification (NCBI taxonomy): domain Eukaryota; kingdom Metazoa; phylum Arthropoda; class Insecta; order Diptera; family Drosophilidae; genus Drosophila; species Drosophila borborema. The sequence goes on along the minus strand of JAUESP010000003.1, from coordinate 428,504 downwards.
TAACATACTTACAGAAATAATAAAAAGATATAAAAACTGTCATACAAATATATGCATTATATAAGAGAAATGTAATATATACTTTATTTAATGGGACCACAAGTAAATAACACATTCCTTTTAATGCACACAATAAATACACTCTTTTCGGTCTGCTCGACAATTCCACCATTAATATTTTCTTGTTTTACCAACTGACTGGCATAGTCAAAATACCCAACGAATCGAGTTTCAAATTTGGCATAATTATTGTGCGCTGTCGTTGGCAAACGAACCGAGGGCAGTGGGTTAACGTGCGTGGCGCCCCCTGGCGGCAGCGGCCGCAACGTCTGCAGCTGCAATACAATTGAAGTTTTACTTCGTTTCAGTTATACATTTGATTGCTTTTATTTGCCAAAAGCGAGACAAAAAGCAACAGCAACAACAAAAGCGAAGATGGAGTCGGAGACGGAGTCGGAGTCGGAAAACCGGTTGCGTTTGCCGCTGCTTTTGTGGGTGTATTTTTGGACGTATTATTGTTGTTGCTATAGTTGAAGTAGTATTTTTGTTGTGGTTATGCAATGCGTCGTGCTGCCGCTCCAAAAGCAAAATCAAAACACAAATAAGTAACAGTTGTGCAAACTTACAGTGGGACACAAAAATTAAACGGCTGCTGCGCTTTGTGTTTTTGCAATGTAATTGTAAGACACCCCCTTGCACCTACACACACACACCATCACTTCTATCAGAAATTCACACACACAGAGAGACATGCCTACGCAATCTGTTCTCTCTAATCGGCAAACAAATTTGTTGACATGCTGTGCAAATGACTAGAAAAACAACAACAACTCTTACACACATATACGCTTACACTTACACACACATGCAATGCAAAACCAAAACAGAAACAGAAACAAAAGCAAACCAAAATACTAAGCAGCTTTTGCTTGACTTTGCTTTGTGCTGCGCCTACTTAACTGTTGCTGCTTTTGTACTTGTGTTGTTGCCGCTATTGCTCTTAATGCTACGGTTTAACAGGCTACTTTTTGCTTTGCTCATTCGCTGCTATATATAGAGAAGGACAGTGGCGGGGAAGAATCAACGAAATGAAGAGCCAAAACGCGCATCGTGCGCTTGACCCTTTTAGCTGCCCATGAAAGTGCTTCTCTCTATTACAAAAGTACCAAGAGAGGTGTATGGAGAGCGCGTAGAAGTGAAAAGGGATAGGAAAAAAGAACATAAAAAAAAAGAAACGTGAGCGAATACTTAAGTTCAGTTTACACGCTGCTTTAATAAAGGACTGTGTATTAAAAGGAAAGGAATCTTTATTTAAAACTTTCTAAAAAGAACTAATAGGAAATATAAATGAATAAATAAATAAAATACGAATAATAAAATGTACATATGTATGTATATTTAAATAAATTAAGAAACGTATGCGATATTAACAATTAAAATAAGATAAATATAAAATTAAATTATAACATAATAAAACTATAAATTATTCTGATATAATTACGAATAATTACAATATTAAATTACGCATAATTACAATATAAAATATATTAAAGCTATACACTTTTATAATTTACGTAATACTGAAATTGAATCAATTAAATTTATATGCGTTCATCTATCAAACTAGTTTTTGCTCCGTCCACAGCGATGTAGAAATGTGACCTAGTTTTTTCTTTAATTAAAGAACTCTTGTCTCATGTCAATTAATTGACAATTGACTGATGCAATCCCTTAAATGTACTAAGCACTTTATAACGGTAATTCACGACACATTTTTCCAACTCCTCAATCTCCCCCAGCCCCAATCGACGACAACTCACCTACTTACAAGCAAAATGCGCCCGAAACCTTTTTGCGCACGTCAAAGCGGCTTAGCTTCAACTTGAATGCACAGCGGGTGTGAAAGAGAGCGCATACGCACATCCGTTATAGACATAACGAGCCCATTGGCATTACTCAAGCGTCTGTCTAAAAGTGACTCTGTCCGTCCCCCTTCCGCTCCAGCCAACATACATACGTAATCCCATTGCACTTTTGACTCGTCTCGTCTGCTGCTCCATATAAAAGACAGAATCTTCTTATTGCTTCCGCTGCTGTTCTTGTTGCTGGTTCTTGATTTATACCCTACAATTTTTGACAATGAGTGAGGTGTATTTGACTCATAAAATTATGCAGAAATTCTATAAAATAATATGTTATAGTTTAGTTTATTTTATTTATTTGATATATAATAACGTATTGGAATTTGTATTTAAATACAAATATATTATTAAGCTATCGACCTATTCTCATCGTCCAGCTATTTGACGGATATTTTGTAGTCGAACATCCTTCTTTTGTTTGCTGCTTTGTTGATGTTGTTATCGTTATGACATAGTCGTCTGGCTGTTGTTGCTGTTACCTGTTGCCAATGCCGGTTGCCACTGGTAGCCCCATTTCCTCTGAGTGCATTAGAAGTCAAGTGAATAAACAGCAGCTGAAGCAGCAGCAGTAGCTTGAAGAGTAAGAATAACACGCTGTAGCTGGAAACCGTTGCTCGCAAGTTGCTTGACTTTTTGGTCTTGGCCTTAAAAAGCGAACCAAGCTAACTTGTTGCGCAACACACAAGAAAGGGAAGAAGCAGAAGTAGAAGCACAGGCAGGAGAAGAAGATATGGTGAGAGTGCAGGCACCGGCAAGAGTTCCCCGATTCAAGAAGAAGCAGCAGCTGAATCAACGCACACCGTAAACAAAAGCTGGAGCTGGAGTTGGAGCCCGACACTGTGGCACTTGGTCGAGTGCAACGAGTTTGTTTTTTGGTCTTGTTTGCGGATACCCTCAATCCACTTAATATGGCTAAGCAAGGGTATAATGCCTTGTTGCTTAGGTATGCAACAGTTAGCCAGAGAAGCTATGAGCTATATAAAGCATCTATTGGAATCACTTTCAAGGTGTAACTCGTTTAAATTATTATCAAATAACATTAGAGTTAATGAGAATTCTATTTAGAAATTTCCTGAAATTCAGAAAACATTTTCAAAATTGTCATTGTCCATGTTTAAGGTATTTGAAAGTCGGTTGCTGACGTCTGAAGCACTCTTACTTGGTTTTGATGTGGCTTGTTGTCTTGGCTATTAGGCAGCAGCTGTTGCCAAATGTCTTTGTTGTTGCTGCTGTTTCTTGGCCCGTTTATCGAGCCGGCTGCCTGTTGCACTTGTTCTCGTTCCCGCTCTCGCTCGGCCTCTGACTCTGCCTCTGACTCTGGCTCTGGCTCTGGCTCAGGTTCTGGTTCTGGTTCGTTGAATGAGTTTTGGGCTGGTTCAGCTTAGCTGGTTTGCAAGTCTCTTTATTGTTTTTTTTTTTTTTTTTTTTTTCATATTCATATGCAAATAATGTTTCTAGCCAAGTACGCTTACAATACAAGCAAAAACACAAATATACATTTAAATTGTGTGTCTGTATTATAGAATACATATGTATTTATTTGTTAGCGTTCGTTCCACAATAGGTAGCTCATGGCGTGGTTTTTATTACTTTTGGATACATAATTAAAACTGAAGCTACGAATCTAATTATGGTATATGATAATGTAGGCTGCTGTAGGAAATTTGATCCAAGAGTTAGGCAAATTATTATTTAATTTTAAATTGAATTTACATCAAATAATGTTTTAATGCAAAATAGTTTTGCGTCATATAATACTCTACACATCCTGGAAAATCTGGATTTGACAAATAGAAAAGAGAGAGAGAGAGAGAGAGAGAGAGAGAGACATTGTTTGGATAGTTTGTGAAATATAATTAATATACAAATATAAATATACATATATGAATTTAGGTCAAATTTGTTCAATGTGTGTTCGAATATATTTTTAATTTGATTGAAATTGAACTCACGAATAAATTAATGTAATGATAAAAGTAAAAGCTTTAAATTCAAATTTAATGTACAACAAATATTTATAAAGCTACTATATTTATAATGATATTATGTATATAGCTAATATCCTAATAAACCCTCGTCCAAAAGTGAGTTCAGACACATATTTTGGGTGGGCGTGGCAAAGCAGCAACAAAATATCTTTTTCATGCAAACTGGCGTCACATAAATTTCTATATTGCTACGCCCATAGGGGGCGGTGTAAATTGGGAAAAATCCTGAACGAGACAGCGAAAATAGCAAACCAAAAATATTCAATTCACAGTTTTACATCTGAAATCGATATATACACATATACATATATATAAAGAGTTATGTTCTCTCTTATGTTAGTTATCTATAAATTCGGGAATTCGAATTAATTCAGAGCTGGACTCTGGACAGATATTTCTAGTTTATTTATTTATTTTAATTTGTATATCATGAATATATATGTACATAGTTTATATGTATATTTATTGCTGTCTTTCATTTGATATATAGAACACATAAATCAAATAATGAAGCAAAATTTAATTAAAGTACACTTGATTACATTTCAATTATTTTATCATTGTAATTCATCTGGGATGAAAGTCATTTACGAAATAATTAAAGTAATCTCTCTTTCGCTCTTTCTCCCAAGTAAAACTCTCACATTTACTCGTTTCTTTCATTCCCCTCGCTTCGTCTTCCTCCCTCCCTCGCATCATCGTCAACATCAAAAGTTCTACTCCAGGTGTCAGTTTCAGCATCAAAATTCTTGTTCAGCAACAATTGCAGGTTGAATGAACTGTGAATAAACAACAATAGCAGCTGCCCTGTACTTAATCGCAAGGTTCAGAGTAGTCAAAAATCTTTAAAATAAGAGGCAGATACAGCGAGAGAGAGAGAGAGAGAGAGAGAGAGAGAGAGAGAGAGAGAGCGAGAGAGAGAGAGAGAGAGAGAGCGAGAGAGGGAGAGGTAGAGAGAAGGAGGCAAACAAAGTCCAACCACAAAATGTGCGATGCGATCTGTCTGGGAACCTTCTCAACAGTTCATTATTTCATTATTTCCATTTATACACACGCAACACTCATTTATAGTTATTCATATTCACGCATTCGCATTCGCATTCATATTCATATTCGTATTTTTTATTTTTATTTGTATTCGCATTCATTCAATTGCCATTGCACACGCTCTTCTTTCGCATACTTCTTTTTTATTGCTTTCGCCTTAATCGAATTGTTGCAAACAAATTCAGAACTTTCCACCTGTTCGTTTTTACCTGCCCGTTTTTGCATGTTTGTGTGTTTTCGTCACCTGTTTTAGGTGCTCTTTAAAGCGGATTTCAGTTAAGGTTTACTTAGTTTTTTCGTGTGCTTCATTGCCTCTGGCTTGTTTTTAATTATTGTTTTCAAACCCTTAAATATGCAAGAGAAAAAATTGTATGAAAACTATTTTTAGCTTTGCTCAAAGTTTTTAATTATATAACTCGGTTGCCAGGGGCGCAGCAAAGGCGTTGGGCTAAAAGCCAAATGGTGAGAATTGTGGGCCAGGTATGCTGGCCGGCTTGAAAAAGAAGAAAATGAAAGAAATTCATTAAAATTAAACAAGGTTAAACTGGCTACATTTAAGGCTTAAAGTAAATATTCATATAAGAATAAATAAATCTCTTTAGACATTTATTAAGTAAATATAACAATAATAAAATATGTTGCAAAAAATATAAATGGGAATAAATAAGAAGAATTTTTCAATATATTTTACATTTTTTTCTCTTTTAGTTTTGTATTTTATGATTCATTTAAATCACAAGCCCGAGAGGATTTATATTTAATTGGGCTTACGCTCTAAATAGTTTTCTAATTTGTTAATACTTCACTCATAGGCTAGCCGAAAGCAATTGAGGAAACTAATGAGACTGACGCTCTGCAAATGAAAGGGCATTCGAATAAAGCAAACTTAACAAATGTTTGTTTTGGTACGTGCCAAATGAAAATAAAACCCGAGAGCGCACAAATTTAATAAATATTAAATGAGTTTGTCATAAGCACACACTCAGATACTCACAGACACACAGACACGCAGACTCCCACATAAGAAGCTGAGAAAAACCCTTGTTCCAATCATAAGGATGCCACGGCTCTGGCTGCTGCAGCGCCTCGATAAGGTGCCGAAAAAGAAAATACCTCTAAGCCAGACCCGCAAAACCACTGCCAGAGCGGCCAAGCAAATAAACACGCACTTACAGGCTTACAACTCCCTCGACCATCTGCACCTCCTGCTCGGCCCAACTGTTTGGTCTGGCTTGGGCCTAGGCATTCCGACGACATAAATAACATGTGACAAAATAAATGCCACTAAAGTAAAAGGACCCAAAAGTCAAGTCAAAGAGAAGGCACGCGAGGAACAGGTGGGAAGGAGTCACGGTAAGGTATGCGTGTCCTTGTGGCATGCAACAAATGTCGAACAAATCGATGCCGAACAGCGACAAATACCGAAAAAATGTGATTATAAGCACATAAAACTGCCAGCGAAACCTTCGGCCGACTCCTGCGCGCCTCTTCGCCTCCTGCTTTGACCTTAAAGGTCCTTCCCTTTGGTGCGTGTCGCCAAGTCCCAGTTTGCTCGCTCGCAGCGGAACTTGTTGAATAAATAAGGAAATGAAAAGCAGCCAAACACATAGAGAACTGTCACAAAGTCTCAGCCTGATTGCTACGCAGGATATCCTCTGCCACGCCCACTGCCCAGCTGCGCACCTCTTGTTAGGTCGCCCTATTAATAGAGCCCGCATAGCGTGAAATGCCAGAATTGTAGTAATGTTCACCCCGGGACCAGGCAGAATGGATGGCAGGATGTGTTAGGAGACCTGCTCCTGTCCAAGCATGCCGCATCCTCCACTTTAGATTCACATCTCTTAAATATCGCTGAAACTGTGTCAGCATATCATATTATAGTGGAAAACTAATAAGGAGTCGGATGCTCATTAGGCTAACGATTGCAAACTTCATTAACGACTTGGAGAAAGGTCTAGACATTGAGTTGGTTCATAATACAATCCAATTGGATTTTCTCATCCAGAATTTCTTTCATATTATAAAGTTAAATTTCGAATATATACTTTTTGTATATGTATTCCCAATCCTTTTGTAATACCATTTAAATTATTCTATTTAGTTTTCAAATTCTCACATTCTGCAAGAAGTTAAACTTACAAATTTAATTCCTTATTTATTTTATATAATTACAAAACATTTAATTAGCTGTCATTTTTGTACACAGTCTCACGACGATTAGGTAATATTTGCTTTAACAGTTAGGTAGTTGAATGCCATGGGAACTTGACGAATAATGAACGAATATGATTTCTATTTACTCAACATTCACACGATTCAAAGCATTCGGCAAACAGCCCAAATTTTTGGGTATGTGGATAAACAGTTCTCAACGACTCTGTTTGTACAATCTAATGGCCAATATTCACTTCACAGCTGTCAATAGAATCTAATTTTGGTGCTCACTGTGTGTGTGTGAGTGTGTGTGTGTGAGTGTGTATTAGTGTGTGTGTGAGTGTGTGAGTGTGTGAGTGGTCACACACACCTTTCTACTGGCTCGACTCTTGGCCATAATTGGCTGCCAAACCAGGGGCCAGCACAGTGAGCAAAACGTGCTGCCAAGTTTTCATAAAGTTTTATCTCCTACCTGTTTACCTGCTGTATCGCGGGAGCTACTCTTTGTATGCTTCAGAAGTAAGTTTGTATAACATTTCAGATGGGGTATCTATAGTTGTATCTGCAAAATAACATAAATGTGTCTCTGGGAAGCTGTGAAGCTGCTGCAAAACTAGCTACCTTAAATTTAAATTAAATTTCGTAAATTGTAAATTAGTGTAATTCCTTTTTATATAAAAAGTATCACTGCTCCACGATCCCTCTAGTTATCTGCCTAATAATGTTTAATTTACCCTAGGGTCTTTCACCTATTTCATTTTTACTATACTTTATTTCATTATTATCTAAACGTATTTATAAACTAAAATAATTTAATAATCAAAGTCTCAATCTAAAAATTTAAAGTGATAATGCTAGTTGCCTCTATACCCCTTTATATTAATCACAATATCTGCTCCACTGCTGACTTCAATTCCCATCATAATGTGAACGTCGATGATTTGTTGTTGATTTTTTGGGAGGCCTCATATATTCCCATACAAAGTTGTATCTATTTCCTGGCTTGTAGGGTATTTCTGCTTTTGAAACTCTCTATTTAGACCACTCTAACTTATTTGCTTTCAATTTGTGTACAAATTGGATACAAAAAAGTTCTCGTCCTCGTTGCGTACACGCCGTGTTGCACACCGTGACGTTGTGGCGCGAGTTGTCATTTTCCGTTGTCCGTTTTTTGTTGTTTTGGCCAAGCTGTGCGTGCCATCGTTATGACTGTTATTAAGTATTATTGGAGTGCCAGGCTTTGCTGTTGATATTATTTCGCTCATATTTCAATAAGTTTGCCTTTAGTCATTCTCTGCTCCGTATGCATGTCCCGGCGGAATTGCTTTTCCGTCAGCAGCAACAACCTTGCCTTAGCTCAGCCATGGCCTTAGCCTCTAAGCTTGGTCCTGGTTCAGTGCTCAGCTCTGTCGGCCTCGAGCTTGTCGTCGTCTCGTTACGTCGAGCTGCTATCCTTGAAATATGGTCGCAGGCCTGCAATTGTCCTTGCAGCCCGGCAAAAGTCTTTTGTTTTTCAGTATTGAGTGCGGCTTGGCCACACTGTTGCAACTATTTCTAGATCTCTAAAGTGCACAATGCAATTGAAAAGAATAACGAGAGGCGTTAGTCAAAAGGCAACACTTGAAGATACCCTGTATCTAATGAAAAGCTCAAACTTACATGAGAAAACATTTTCATGAATCATTTTCACATTTACTTTACAATTTCTATGCAATTTAGAATTACTTATAGTTGTATAATGTGTATTAATAATAAAATATATTGAGAATAGGGTATACAATCCCCTTTTAGTTTAGCTCAGTGTCAATCTCAGTTGATTTTCCTTTAATATTTTTCGAGTGTGTCAAGTTTTATCAGGTATGTTCAATCGGATATTTTCTTTTCGAATGGCTTTTGTTATCATTGAGCTCAGTTCTTCCAATCACAAGATCTTCCCTCTCATCAATTTTCGTTCAGTATAGGGTATATTCATTTTAATACCGCTGCATACTTTGTTGCGCCGCTTTCGAATCGCTGTCGCTTGGTTTCAGTCTCAGTGGCTTATTGTGCTCGATATTTCTCGCTTACTGGTCCATCAACTGGCGTCCCGAGCTGGGCCGATTCTATTGGAATATATATTGGCTGTCCCCAAATGCATTTGCATGCTGATTGCTTTTGCTTTGGCTTTAGGGCCGCAGGGATATGCAATAACTTTGATCCTGTTGCAGCGACACATAAAACTTTCGCTCAAGTGCCAAACTCTCCAAGTAGACAAGTTGCCAGCTGAATTGCTTTTGACCTACACATTTTCTCACCGCACGCCCTCCAACGTGACAATGGCCCAGCGCATAGAGCTTACAAATGTTGTGCAATTTGTTAGCCATAAAGCCGAGCAACTATTGAATAACAACGACTGCCAAGTTCATGGAATTCGATTACGGGTTCTGTGTGCAGTGAGAGAGAGGGAGAGAGGCTGGAGTAGAATCGGGGGCTTGTTTCCTTGACATCACGGACCCACATAACTGCTAACGGGTCGCTTATGTGTTGCATAAAACAAAAAATATCTGCATTCTGCAGTGTGAGTGCATTGTGCTTATGCTTGCAGCTATTACATGAGCGAGCATTTGTATTTATGATGAAAAAACATTATTCAAGTCCAGATAATGGATTTTATAAAATGTAATTGAAATTGTAAACTATTTGCAGATCCTTTGTTCATTCATTTTATTTATTTACCGAAATAGCTTACTACTCTTATCACTACACTACGGCTACTACTCATAATGCTCCTTAGCGTTTTACTTAATCATTATCATTACAACTATTATTATTATTATTATTATTATTAATACAACTATAACTACTCCTATTACGATAACGATCTTTACTAAAACTATTATTAGTATTAACCCGCGTAGCCGATTCGATAAAACACCTCAAAAAATCTTCTTCGTTGACTTGGAACAAACCACAAACAATAAGCAAATTCAGGATTTGCGTATTATTGCCCGTCAAAGATGTACTTTCGAATTACATACCATATATATATCAAACTGTACCAATTTACTACTTCTATTATCTACTTGTACTCTTTTACTGCTAAAGTGTCAACTCCTTGACTATTTTACAGCTACCTCCACTTATACTACCAATCATGCTCTTGCATCTACTTTTACTAATTAGAATTTTCCAATAGTGCTTTTTGATATCTACTTCTTACTTCTGGCAACCGCATCTTGTATCATCGGCGACATGCCTCAATCAGCTTAATGGGAATGTCAATGCACAAAAATCCGATTTGCCTGCAGGATATGCAGCCATCAATACGCGACAGCATACACTAACGAGAAATTCGTGTGCTGCGTAGCTCTTTTGGCTGCCACATGGCCATCGGATCCTTTCAATTTGCACACACACACACACATACACGTACATAAGCAGAGCTCAACAGCATTGTCCTGGGCAGAAGAAGTAGAGACAAAACCTAATCAGATTGCTGGCTGCATTGTTGTGAGCCATCGGCCGAGCTTGGCCCATAAATTACTTTCGGTTTCTGTTGCTGCTCTGGCATCGGGTCTTTGGCCAGGAAATACACCTTTTAACTAAGTCGCGAACCGGACCCAAAAGCCTCAACTGCGACTGCGACTACGACTGCCAGCAACAAGGAGCAGTTTGCAATAAATCACGAAAATTGTCGCAGCCTGTTGTTTGTTATTGCTGCTGCTGCTGCTGCTGTTGTTGTTGTTGTGGCTGCTGCTGTTTGCAGTTTGCTGGGAGATTTTTCATTTTGTGGCAACTGGCATTGTTGTGACACTCGTTTGTTGTTGCTGCCGTTTCGCTTCTGGGCAACGTCCTCCGCAAATCCTGTCATGCAAATTATGTTGAGCCTTTTGTCCAAATGCAATGGCCTGGCACATATTTCTTTTATATTGTGCAGCCTGCTACGCATTATTATATTATTTATATTTATTTACAGGCGCCAGCGCGCAGTCGTGCTGACTGAATATGAAAAATAAATAAAGCTTGTGAATAAAAGTGAATAAATAAAATAATAAACTCGAGAGAAATAAATATATTTGCCGCGATGTTTGTTAAGTCTTTTCGCATGGCAAATGAAGTGTGCTTAATCAGAGCTTAAATATTAAAAATTACATTTAACAAGCTCTATTCAGACAATCAAATAATATTCTTTGAAATTCACCTGGCAAAAACAAAATTTGATTGCTTCAGAGTTTCTTTCTATGCTTACTATTTTCTTAAAGTATTCAAATCGTAACATTTGACTGCATTAAAGACTCAATCGAATTCGTAGCACAACAAATTGAATTATGCTTACACAATTTGGTATTTTCCTTGTATTTGCAGAGCTTTGCTGGGGAGGCAGCTTCAAAGGCAGGAGGTATCGCAGTCGGCAGCAAATTGAAATTGTAAGTGAAACGTTTTTATAAATCTACAGCAAAGTCTCAGTGGCAAAGTGCGTGTGAAATGACTTGAAGCACTTCTTGGCGCAGCGTCAACGGAGCGTATGATTGATGTGCGAAGCGCAATCGCGCGCGTGCGAATTTTGTGGTTGGCTGCGAATTTAAATTTAATTTGATGCCACGGTGTTAAATAGCGCATAACTAGCCTTAACATTTGACACGCCTCACCTAAGCCAACGCCTCTCTATGCTATGACAATCAGCATACCTGACTTGAATCGCAGCTCCTTGAAACCATTTCAAATTGCAAATTCTGTGCGAGGTTAGTTAAGGCTTTTGGACCTGCGTTTCACATTATCACGGACTTAATTAAGTTATATGAATTGTCCTCATTGTTCTGAGCATTCCAATGCTTTACACTCGAAGAAAACACAGCTACAATGTTTTAGTCGCATTCAAGGGAAATTATTTAATTTTCAAAAATAAAAAAAAAAGAAGAAATTTTATGAGAGATGTGAGTGCAGACAATATTTCATAGAAATCATATTCAATTGAGAATTTATTTAGAGTTAAAGTTTTTTCTAACATAGAAGGATTCTGAAGTAATGATCTGCATATTCACAAATGAAAACCATTTTTTCACATCAGCTTCAATTCATTGTCTGAAATCGCTTTCTTATGTATGATTATCAATGATCTGAAAACTATCTAAAAGCAAACCAAAAAAAAAAAAAAAAAACGTTTTATAAGGAAGACCTTTATATTTATAGAAACACAATATCAATTAGCGCTTACAGTATACTGCCTTGATTTTCAGCTATATATAAAAATAGTTGTATAATATTTATGAATCATAAAAGTTCAAAAAATGTCCAATCCGTGCAGATTTTGCCTTCTCCTTAATTCACTTAAAAGTTTTTCAGAAATATTCCTTTTTTTCTGCACAATGAGGATTAACATTTTAGCCACTATTATTCTGGTTGTTAGTCATTCTCTCATTCTTTACAGTGTACTTGCATTCGGCTAAAAGCATATGGCATTCAGTTTTAATTACAAGGCCTACGTCCAAACGTGTTGTCAAACAAAAGTTCTACATTTAACTAAACACGTATAATGCACCAAGGCTTTACAATAGCTTATATAAGCGCCTATTGATAAGCTGGACACAAAACAAAACGACAGAGTATGAGAGATAGAAATAAAGAATAGACAGTGAGAGAGAGAGGGAGAGAGAGAGAGAGAGAGTAAAAGTGTGTGTGAGAGTTACAAGGACAAAGTTTCTGTGGCTTTTGAGTTTGCACATGCCTGGAGTGCTTGTGGCAATGGCAGGTTTAATAGCAAAGTCTTGCAGTTGGCAATTGCTGTGAGAGAGCTTCATTTAGTTCATGAGAAACAAAATTGCACAAAATTGCAACAAAATTGTAAAATGCAAATTTAGAGATTATTGAAAGCAAGTCAAATTAACTCTGAGCACAAAATGGGATTAGGCGAGAGTAATAAAAATGAATTTTGTTTCATTAGAAACTGAATAAAACTTGCAAGGCAATGCAATGCTTCCCTTTTCAATCCATATTTATCTATAAATTTCACTTTTCATACTCTGAATTATTATACCTAAAAATCTATCAAAATTTACTCTCATATTTACCTGTTTCCCATGTCAACCAATTAACATGATTTGTGTTTCATTATATGCCCCTTTGTTGCATATTTACCCTAACAATATCAGCTAACACAAATATTTTGCCTGATGCTGCAGCAGCATGCAGAGCATATCACGCATACGCCCTGTTGAGCGCGAGTAAACTTCTAATTCGGTTATGTCGCTTGCGGGGAGGAAGGGTTGGGGGAGTGGCTGGTTTACTGACTAGCTAACTGCATAGACGACACGTGTCAAATGCTTGAATAAGTCGAGCCACCACAGAGCTACATCTCAGCTACACCCTTTAGCATGTGTGTGTGTGTGTGTGTGTGAGTTAGTGCGAATTTCGATTGGCAAAACGAATGAATTATGCAAGTTGCAGGCACTCGAAATGCGACGTGCGGCATGTGGCATGTAGCATATGGCATGTGGCTCAAATCGAATTTATGCGCCGGAAACGTTTTCATTTCGCGTTCAAAGCGACGCCTCCACTTTCAATTTAAGTGCCGCGAGTGAGTCTACGACTCAAGCTGCAGCTGAGAGAATTTCCGCGTGCGTCTGCTCGCTCTCGCTGTCTCTAATTGTGAAAGGCCGTCGGCGGTTTAAATATTTAATATATAACATTGTGTGCCGCAGCCCGCTCGCTCGCTCTATTCCTGCAGCCAAATGCTGTCCTGGAGGTCCTGTCAAATGGCCACGGGCTGATAAAATGGCGGCCGTGCCAACTCATTTGACGCCCGACCGGGCAAAACGTGGCCCATTTCCGCAAATGTCTTTTTGCCAAGCCGAGCGAAACGTGAGAAATAAATTTTAAATGCACAGGCCCACAGTCCCGGTTACATGTATAGAAACTGTATAGAAACTTGAGCAGGGTGTGATATTCCCTACATAAATGAGAAGTAAGAAAAGAGCGGAAGCTGCAAAGTGATGGAGACACCGATGTCAGTTTTGTAAAGTGTCTTGAAGAAAGACTTCAGCTTTAAGAATTTATATAAATATTTAAATGTTATTAAGAAATTATTTTGAGTTTATTAAAAAAAAAGTACCCAAAAATAAAAAATTATTATTTACTAAAAATAAAATTAATTAATATAATTTATGAATATATATATTATATATGAGGATAAAATTTTGCTGAATTAATCGAATTAAATATAATATAATAGCAATTTATGATATTTATATTTTATTTTAATTTATTATTTCTTCTGCTCACATTATCATAGCAAGTACAGGGTATCTTCTCGTTTAGTCTTGGTAGTTGAGTTAATTATTACTTGTTGAATTTGCCTGAGCTGCGCTCAAGGTGAAACATACGAAGGACATGGACACCGAAACACGAGGCGCCACCAACGACAACACTGCATAAAAATCCATGACAAAATGTTACAGATTGGCCAGCGCCTTGGCTGAAGCAGAGACAGCAGCAGAAGCAACACGGACATAAGCAGGCCCAAAGCCGTGGTCGTAGCCATGGCCATAACTGTAGCCGTAGTCGCAGCCGGAGACTTAGCCAGAGCCGAACTAGAGCCGGGCGACGCAGTTAAACGAGCCCCGGGCAAAGCTCGCCAAGAGAGCGAGCGACCAGCTATAGAAAGAGAGGGAGAGCTATATAGAGAGGGAGAGCGAGATATGCTCGCATGTTTGTTGTATAGAGAGAGAAATGCATAGCTGAAACCAGGCAAGCATGCCTGCATATTTAATCCTGTTGATTATACCCTGAGTCCATTGAAAATGGGAAATCAGGGTATAATGGTTTTGTTAAAAGTATGTAACAGGCAGAAGGAGGCGTGGCAGACCCCATAAAGTATATATATTCTTGATCAGGGTGACGAGAAAAGTTGACATAGCCATGTCCGTCTGTCCGTCCGTCCGTCCGTCCGTCCGTCCGTCCGTCCGTCCGTATGTATGAACGCGTCGATTTCCGAAGATACAAAAGCTAGAGAGTTCATTCTTTTTGTGTTAGGTTCGTATATTGCACGCGCAGTACGAGTTTGTTTCAGAAATTCGATAACTTGTATATTTGCTAAGTTATCGATAAACGAAATTATCGGGAACCAGTTATAAAATTCTAGCTAATTCATCTTAAGAGTTAGAGTCTCCAAGTCTTCTGCATATATATAGATACTAATTTAATACAATTTCGGTTTTTGTCAGATTTTGGATTCCGGTCCCCATTTCGCCCCACCCCCCCAAATGTGAAAAAAAATGCATTTCAAATACTAGAGACATGCTGTTTGGTTTACCATGTAGATATGAATATCATAATCATAATCTGAAGAAATCAATACGATTGTCCATCTAGAAACAGAATTATCAATCATCAAAGTTTTCTCATCAAAACCCATGTGGCGCAGCAACAAAGGCAGCGAGACAGCAAGCCGCCTGCATTGCTCACACACATACATGCTTACAAGCGTGTGTGTGTTCGTGTTTTTGCATGTATAGTTTCTTACGCATGGAGAATCGAAACGAAGCATTCTTGGAATATGATTCGTTCGAAGAAGGGCTCAGGGGATTTCGTAGTCGAGCAGTCTCGACTACAGCTTTCTTACTTGTTTTTATTTGTTTCCGTGTTGCTACTGTTACAGCAGCAGCATCAGCTTCAGCTACAGCTATAGCATCAGCTTCAGCTACACGTTGTACTATTTTTATGGCTTTTTATCTACCTGATGATTGTACATGCTCTTTGTTGGCAAACAGCAGCTCAACAGGCCCCCTGCAGCTGGTAGAGTTTTACATATTTCGTTGTGGTGTGAAGGTCGTACCGCTGCCGAGCTACCTTATTACAATACAGTATAAACTCGCTAAAGCGAAAAACCACGATAAGAGTATGAAGGAAATAGATAATATATTCAAAGCAAAATGTTGAATCAGTAAATGTTGAACATTCAAAGTCGATTGTAAAAGAAAGAGGATATATTTACATTTTATATATTTGATGCGGGAGAAGCAAATGTATTCAAAAGAAAATGATGAATGTCACGAGCTCTTATTTAATTTGAGCTCAAATTTCGTCCAGTATGCTTTAGGCAGTGCCGTTCGTTGGTTGAGTTTTCACTGTACATATGTCATTTTGTGTTCCGCTGTTGCCAATGCAAATGCTTCTGGGCATTCGCACGCCCCCACAGCGTCAGCCAAATCATCTAAATAAGTTCCACAGCTATTTACCGTGTTTTCCTCTTTTATTATTTCCTCGAAGGATATAAAAGGGGGCATCAGAGGCAGAGAACGAGAGAGAAAGACTAATGTAGCCACTGTGACAAGGCTAACATTTGCATCTGGCCAATGCCCAAGTCAAGTCGAAGGTCGAAGGCTTTGCTGTTCATTGAGAATTCATACGATTTCGCAAATAGCCCAAATTACAGAGCACTTAAAACTAAAACCGCTCATGAATACTTAAACGAGTTGAGCAAGTATATTATAGATGGAATATATGTATAAAAAAATAGAATAAATCGAATGGAGCAAAGGTCCTTGCACATTAGTCAAAAATATAAAACAAATTTTTAAATAAATATAGGTAAATTTATTCCATTATTCCATTTTAAAAATATATTTAATATTAAGATAGCGATAATAGCGTAGCCAAGGCGAATTAGCCTTGTGGAATTACTAATTCATATACGTCCTTCAGTCAAAATTGGCCACTTTCATTGATTTATCAATTATTTCTGGGGTAATCATACTCTTTTAATAGTATGAAGCTACTGCCTTTAGTATATTTGGATCATATATAAAGTGTTATTATGTCTGCTAACTTAGGCCAAACTATAGCATCAATTAATAAAATATTAATTAATGTAATAAAAAGTTTAAACAATTTAATTAGTGTCAGTTTATACTAACTAAAGTTAATTTCGGCATATTTTGTCCAAGTTAGTTATCAAAACATGTGAAATAAATAGAAATATATATTGTGATGACATCAGAACATATTTGATCATTCGTTGAGCAGCGCAAGGTCGAATGGTGTAAAAATAAAATTAAACAAATAAACAAATAAATAAAACGCATAAATAAATGTGGCAACATTCACACAATTTTAATTCCAAAGCCGCAATAAAGTAAACCTATGCTAAATAAATCAACTTCCCCCACTCTGAGCAGACAGCATGCGGAGCTTTCGAAACTGGAACAGCAATTTGAGTGAGGGCTCATTAAAAATCAAATACCGTAAGCACAAACAACAGTTCAGAAAACCAACAAAAAAACGTGTGAATTGTTAGAGCTGTGAGGAGGGCTGGCGGAGGCCGGCAGCAAGAGAGAGAACAAATTGTTTAGAGCGTTGAGCAGGAGGCGCCAAATTGTTGACCAGAATGTGGACGGCCGGCCACACAGAGTGTATAAACGCATCAATTTGATGCGCATGGAACGCGCCAAACAAGCCATCAATCAAACAATCAATCAATAAGTCACTTAATCAGATAACGTTTAAAACTGATTGATTTACTCGTGTAGTTGCTGAAATAGTAGGAAAACAGATAGCAATAAAAAGAAAGCGGGAGGAAAGCAATAAAACCAAATATATAGTAGTAGGAGGTGTAGTAGTAGTAGTAGTAGTAGTAGTACTAGTAGTAGTAGTAGTAGTTGTAGTACTAATAGTAGTACTAGTAGTAGTAGTAGTAGTAGTAGTAGTATTAGTCTTAAGGTATTGGAATAGAATTTGCTATATTTACCTATCAAATTATTGGTATTTTTGAGAAGTAGTAGAAAATGAATAAAGCCCCCATATGAAATATTAAAGTATTTAAAATTTTTATGCAGTTCACATTGTGGGACGTCTTTGACACTTTTTAGCTCATTTTATACTCTAATTATTCACGAATTTCGATTAATTAATTTAATTAATTCATTAATAATTAATAATTAATAACTATTATTTATTGATCATTTATTTGTTTTATTTAAATAATAATTCTATTTTTATTTATTGATAATTTGCTTATTTATTTGATGCTTAAAAGCTTAAATTTTTTAGATAATAAATTACAATGTACGGGCTGAAAGATAATTTTTGTAACAGACAGATAAAAGCAAAAAGAGAATTTCTGCATAGAAATGAAAGTTAGCTTTTGTAAATGTGGGAACTGGTGCTAAATAATAAGTGTGGAAGTTTTGATGGAAAGATAAAGAGCAAAGAGATAAAAGATAAAGAAATCATTTTATGAGCGTGATTATTCTGCTAATCGAATTGATATAATACCTTGGAATAGTTTATTTTGAAATGTATTCATTTTATTCAATGATTTCAACAATTTTCATAAATCTGATTTAAATGGATATATTTGTTTCAACAATACCACAATACAACCATTAATAACAATACAATTTTTGTTAAACATTTAATACAAACATTTTTGTAGTTTGTATAAGTAAAGTCTTGTAAAGTCTTGTAATGCTAAATTCTTGTAATAATTGTTGCAGCATGTGAAACATTTTGAGCAGTCGTTGCTAAGAATTAAGGAACATGCATTATTTTAGCAGAGCTTGCTTAAAATATTTAACGTTAATGTTTTCAAGACGCTGATAAGATGTTGTCAAAGTAAATTAGGGGTAAATAAAAGCTGATGTACAAAGTAATAAGACGTACGTAATAGTCAGGTATTAGCAACATAATTCATATTCACGCTTCTAAAACAGAATTTTGTATTTCAATGAGAATGCAATTTAACTAAGCTTAACACTGTCAACTAGTGTGTGTAATAATATATAAGCCAAAGACTGATATATTTAAAACATATTTGCATATATGCTATATTTGCTTATTTGCTGAACTATTTAAGTTGGTGGCGAAAGTGCGATAGGGGACATCCCAAAATAAGCATCATCATCTTCATTATCAGCGTCATCAGCATCAACGTAATCATCGTGGTTGTCATCATTATGAGTATGTTAGTTAATAAAAATGCCATTTGCAGCATCAGCGTTGCCTTCGCCTTCGACACTTCGCCCACTTTGAATGCAGCAAAATTAACTTGAAAATTGTTATAGCATTTTGTGGTTCTCTCGCCCTCTCCCTCTGTTTCTCTCCCTCTCTCTCTCTGTCTCACTCTCTGTCTCAATATATATATATATATATTTCTTATTCACAATTTCTTTGACGGTCCCCTCTTGAGCAAATCGGCTTAAAGAATTTGTTTTCATGTCGACAAGATGCTTTTTCTTTCATTATGTTGCATATTGTTTTCTTTTTCTAAAATTTCATGTTGCCCTTTCTTTCGTCTGGCTCTGTCGCTGTGGTAGAATTCTATAAATTACTCGACCGCAACAAAAGCGCAGAAATTGTGCCAACTTGTTTTCTCTGCTGTTAAGCACAGAGCAAGAGCCCAGCTCACTTTTACCTAATCAGCTGAAAGCGTGGCCAACGTTTGCCATCACGTATTCGCCCGGTATGACGGGGCACAAAACCGATTCGCAATGCGGGCGGCTGTGGGAAATCGCTCGCTAACTGAAATATTGTTAGCTATTTTCAAAACATTTGGGAGTAATCAGCTGCATTAAGGTGCCAAAAGGGATTGCTTGCACAGCAAGCAGAAGAAGAAGAAGCTAAGTGCAGAATACTGTGATAAATTGGCAAATCAGACAAACTTTTTTGTGTAAATTAAATACGAAATGTGCTGCGGGCGAAATGTGTGTCGTCATCCTTAGATGAAAACAAGATGATGCGGAGCACAAGAAACAAAAATTGTTTCAAATGGAGAGTCTTCAGCTGCTTACACAGTAAAAAATATGGGCGACTTTCTTTGAAAACAATTGCAAAGTTTTAGCTAAAAATATAAACTTAATTTAGTTTTCGCATTATAATATGAAGACTGAGAGCAATCAACCTTCTAATTATCTTAGATAATTTTTAAGTAAGATACAACATATATGAAACAATGTAAGTCTATTTAAGTATGAAAATTGCCCAAAAAGAAAATAAAATAAAATAGCAAATAGCAGCATAGCTCCAAATATAATATAAATATTAGAATATAAAACTGAAAAAATATTAATATAGCTATAGTTGTGTATTTGAATTATTCCCTTAACTATGGACACATGAAGCTGATATCCTGGCTAAAACTTAAATTCCTATTCTTTGAGTGAGAATAAATAATAATACATCAAAGGGCATTATCGAATGTGGTTAGACGAAAAGGCAGCGTAAAACCATTTCGCTTGAGTTAGAAAACTTTTCAGTTAATTGAAACTCAACCAGCGCCACCGAAAGGCGCCTCAAGAGCTCTTTCCGTTCCATTTTATTTGATGGCTCGCAGCCACAAACTAAATTCAAATTCAAATTTACTGCTGCAGCAGCGGCAACAGCAGCAACAATATTTCCTCAACTCTGCCACTGTTTTTGCCTCTTCTGTTTTTTATCGATACACTTTGTGTATATATATTTTGTTGTTGGTCGAATATTTGCTTTTACTTTCCATTGATTGTTGTTATTTTTTCTCTTTGCTGGGAAACAATGAAAATGCAGTTGGCTAAGAGCTAAGAGCTGACTTGGCTTAGATTTGTTGCCATTTAGCGGGAATGGCAGCTGCTTAAAAGTTAGGCGTGCGTGGGCGTGGCCAAGGAGTGGCCACGCCAGGTAAGCCACTAGCCAGCTGCAGCACAGTGCCCACCATACGTATACACACAGATAAAGACCACATGGCTGTCAAACTGAGCCCCATTATTCGTGCCCAGTCTCGTTCCCTCTCTTTTTCAGCAGCCCTTGGTTTATGGCTTTCACGTTGCTTTGACATTACATCGATTGACTTTTGATGGGTTCGATGGGGCTACTAGCTAAATAGTTCAGCTGCCCATCGACCAGCCGTCCAGCCGACCAGCTGACCAAACGACCAAGCGACCAAACGACCAGCCTACAGCGTGAATGCCATGTGAAAATATTGCTCATACGCCCCGAGGCACGGCACATACACATTTTGTAGGGCACTCACGTAAATACTTTGATCACTTTTGTAATTGTATTGTTATGGGCACAGCCATCAAATATTCATGGTCAATTAGAGCCACAAAAAGCAGAACACAAACTAACGAAACTATATAATAAGTGCACTGCAGGCAGGTCATATCAAAGAATTTATTAACTTATGAGCTGAAAATCGATACAAGTTTTTCAACTCCTTGACTGACGGATTCAATGATTGATTATGAGCACATGGTCCGCACTGAATAATCAACTTTTGTGAAGGAAGTAGTTTATGAGTATATGTATGTGTGCATTTTTATGAGTCAAAATATTTGTATTATTCTGAGCCTGTGATTGACTGATTGATGGAGCATTGAAGAATAGTAGCTAGAATGCTTAAATTTGGCTTTAAATACTTTTCATAATGTACGCAAATACTTCACTGAGGCAGAGTGTTTGTGGGCAGAAAGTGAGACTTACTCAAGTTAAAGTTGAGCAATGGCCCATCATCAAAAACAGCTAAATATATTTAGTTTCGCAATCGGAAAAGCTTTTTATAGAAGGTGAATATATTGGTGTGGCTCATTCAAGCATAATCAGAATTTATTTAAAAAATAATCAACACTATATGAATATACTAGTCTCTGCATTATGTGTGTGTCTATCCCTTAGGTCTGAAGACTTTACTTTAGTATTGGAGAACATTGAAAGAGCTGTTCTTTTTGCAAATAAATATAGTTAACTAGCCAGGCCACAAAATCAATGTACTCTATATACTCTTTAACCAGTTAAAAGAGTAAAAAGCTCAATTTATGAGGGCATTTGGTAAAACCAATGTTTGCAACTCTTATAGATTATTGTTAAATATGAATTTTAGATAACTTTTCTAACATTTCCGATTGGCTCGATTCAGCTGTCTAGCGTCGATTATGTAATAAATATTCATAGCTCATTTCCTGTCGTTGTCCATTTAGCCATCTGCTGATGTTTCGGTTCTTTAATTGGACATCCTGCCAATCGAATAGCTTATAGGATTTGTTCTATTGTCAATTAAGCATGCAATGTCCAAGGCTAATTTGCAGGGCCACTTCAAGCTATCTTCATTGCTGCGAGAGCAGAGGACTGATTCGATTAGCTGTCCCTTAATTGCATCATAAATGCTTAGTACAGCTATTTGCGGCGACATGTTGGCAATTTATGCAATTGAATTGAGGCATAGAGAGCTAGCTGTCTAGCAGGCTCCTGCCTGCAGGACTCTGGCCAGGACTGGCTCGCTGGCCATGACCCAGTTCTGGCCTTAGCCTTTGAGTGACACTTGTAGCATCGATACCACATCGATACCTCTAGATGTATGATGTAGAGTATATATTTATAAGTGGCATATATTAAGTCTTGAATAATAGATAGTATAAAGTATTTATGTTAAAATTAGACAATATTTTCGGGCCATGCAGTTTTACGTAGGGTATCCTCTAATCAGGGTACCTTCAAGGTTCTTATGGCTGGCAATTTGGGTCACATTGAGCCAATCCATTCAGCTGCTCGTCACGTAAATGGCAGGTGGAACAACGGAGCGACGTCGAATCAGGCAGCGGACAATATCTACACAGGGCGCAATCATTTACTCAAGCTGTTTGCGCTTTCCTGTCCTATTGTTGCACGTGCAACCAGCTGTGGCAAGGATAAGATTTGATGTTTATGTTGATGTTGCTGTTGCTGGAAATTGTTTTTGATAAGCTCTTTGTTAAGCGCTTTGCCTGGCAAACAGACATTGGACATTGGCAAGATTTTTGGCCAGTGAAGTAAGCCAATTGTGGGTGCTGGGCACCCACATTTTCTAATGTGAGAAATGTTAGATATATTTGTATATATGTATATGAATGTGCAGGAAAGCAATTTGGATTGTTGAAATATTTTCACATAACTTGAATATCTTACATTGACAGTCTATGGGAGATTGGGAATAATGCTATTATCATTTATTTATATTTCATTCGTATATATGAAAGAGCCTTTAATCTGTGCTTAATTTGATACAATTGAGTTTTGATCTTAAAATGTATATAAGTTTTAATCAATTCAATGGAATCGGAAATACTCTCAATTACTTAAAGATAAGTTAATATAAAGATGCTATAAAACTATTTGAAAATTAAAGACTATAAAACACTATCCATATGGCCTATGGGACAGATAGATAGGCAGATCAGAATCAAATATACTCTCCACTAGAGAGTCTCTAGGCATAACTTTTCTAAATGTAAGTTTAGTATATAATTTGCTTGATTGTGTTTTTGAAAGGAAATTTATAATAAGCATTATTCAGTCACTGAATACAACTGTTGCTCTCAAAAAGAAAACGTGGATCATATGAATCTTAGAAGTCAAGATCCAGAAAAGTATCCTCAGCTTAGTTTCTATTTCGGTATCGTGCTTTTAGTCATAAAAGTTTTGTAGTTTAACTATTTCGCGTTGGTTATTAATTTAAGCTCTATGCTGAATTCAATTTCTAGCTACAACATTTGATTCGCGCTTGAAAAACAATCGAAATAAAAATCTGTGCAATTTGTTGTTTTCTCTCCGGCGATTTCTTTGTAAGCCATATCGTTGGCAGTTTTAGCTTTACGCACGACAATTTTGCAACAATAAATAAAGTTTTGCATGCATGTTTCTGGCATATAAAGCGGCGCAAGCCATTTAGCTGTCTATATAGCTATATAGTACATATGTATATTCGTATATATGTATATCGCGCGAAATGCTAAAGCTGATATTTTTAGATATTACGAATGGCCAGATATGTTAGCTTGACAGCCGCGGTTGTGGTCAAAATCCCGTTGGGCTTTTTATATTTTTCAGTCTCGCAAGTGCTTGAAAGTTTTATGAGCATTGGTCACAGCTGCGCGACCCAAACTGTGCGTCTGCTTAATTAACGAGGTGCATGTGTTTGATGGCTCCCCTCTCCTCTCTCTCTCTCTTTCTTTATATTGTATATATCTAGCTCTCTCTCTCTTTGTGCTGCGCCCTGTTGTCTGTTGGTAGTCTGCTTTTAGGCACTTGTCTGCTGCAGAGCCACGCAATGGTATTTATGCGTAAAACGTGATTTTTACACAGTTTTTGCTTGTAGATAGACCAAACAGCAAGCAGCAGACAAATACGAGTAATGTGCAAACGAGCCGCAGTCACAGCCACAGCCACAGCCACATTCAGAGTCACAGCCACGCCCTTTTACATCAGGTGCACACCGTCAACCTTTTTGGCCGTCCAGTTGAAAAACACGTGCATGGCGCTGGCCCAGGGGCATTTGTGGCTCTGGCTTCATGTTTGTTTACCTTGGCCAACACACAAAACACGAAAGGACACGTTTAAATGCTGTTGAATGTCAGTTTTCTCTTTTTTATTTTTTTCGTTTTTGGGGTTTTGGGCAGGACATACATCAGACTGAAAACGTTGCCAGAGTCTCATGAATCATAAATGAGATGGCCTTGAAATTTGTGCAGGCATCCAGGTTAAGCTGTTGCTGTGCATTTGCCAACACTCGGCTGGCTTTGCCAGCTGTTTAGCAGCCTGGCAGGTGAAGAGATTACCAGCTTGTCCAAGTCTTAGGCTGGCGTTCGACTAGAAAAACAATGGGTGGATTATCTGTCAAGAGGGACAGTGCAAAGGCGCCTCAACACATCAGAGCTAGCTAAAGAAATTCAAATTTTGAGCTGTGCTATGTAGCTATTGGAGGGCTAGCAATCTCTGCTTGGATTTGTGGATTACGCACTAAGCTCTATCATGAAAATTTGCTTATTAGTATTTATTCGAGCATTTAAAACTGTTTTCGTAGCTGAAAGCACACTAATCTACTCACAATTTACACTTTGAATAATACATTCTTGATAATCAGCAGCGAATCTAGACTGTAAAACTTGAAAGACTTTTTAGTAAATAAAAATATATAGAAATAACTGCAAAATTGTACTTCAACAATTGTGATACTAAATTAGAGTGGTATAAGTTCGACACTTAAGAAAATAAGTTAAATTAAATTGTTCTTGAATGGCATAGAACTTAATTTAAACTTTTGAATTTCAGTGGAAATTTTTGCATACAAATCTAAGCACTATTACAATTATATTTGGATATATAAATATTATTGTACTCCAAGTGTTGGTAGGACTGGAAAATAGCTAGAAAGCTTTCATTTACTTTGATATAATTTTAGCTAAAGCAACTTTTTTAACCTTTATCACTAAGAACCGTATATAGAAGATATTCTCTTAAATTTGAAAATAAATGAATAGAAATATTTCTCGTTTTGACCGTCGAAGAAATAATGGTTTTGTGAAAAGGTATATAACAGGCAGAAGGAGACTTCGCAGACTTCATAAAGTATATATATTCTTGAACAGCACAAAAAATAAGTTGATATAACCCTGTCCGTTCGTCCGTACGTCCGTATAAACGTCGAGATTTCGGAATCTACAAAAGCTAGAGAGCAGAAATCACATAAATACTGGAATGATAGTTACGTAGTACGAGTTTATTTTGTTTTTCGATAACTCATCTCATTTCCTAATTATCGATAAAAATCGAAAGTTATTTTTTACGTTTTTTGAGCGTAACTTCTACACCGTTTGAGCTAGAGAATAAAAAAACTCAATATTAGAGACTTGTAACTTGGCAAATAGACACATTTAGATGTTATTAATATATTCTGAAAGTTTCATTAAGATCGTCCATCTAGAAATTAAATATAAGCGTCCAATGTATAGCCCAACCCACTCCCAAACCCACGGCAGCAACTGCGCGGTAAGCTGAGAATCGAATTCGTTTCAGGGTATCTCGTAGTCGAGTAGTCTCGACTAGAGCCTTCTTGTTTAAATTAAATTTTCTGTATTTGATGTGCATTGGGCAGCATTTGCAATATAACTTTGATATCGTCATTACAACCACAGTGATACCAGAAAAAGCACGTACAAATGATTTAAAATTTTAGGGAAATTTGAAACTAAAGAAAATATATTAGAAAATCTTAATCAAATTTGCGTAATTTGTTATTATTTATATTTAGCGACTGCAATCACGAGTTCAGTTTACTTTTGTTCCCTTGAAAGATTAGACTGTTAGCAAATAGAAATGTTTAATATATTTCTAAGCTTATTATAAGAGTGACTTCAATTAGTTTTTTCAAGAGTCAAGTTCACAGTAAAATGATTTCTCAGCAGTAGTTCAAATGAAAGAATCACGCTTTGAAATTGCATACTGAGGCGACAGCTTAGCTGGTGTAAATGAATTTCCTTCGCCTAAGTTTGTTTAAATTTTCCGAGTATTATTGTGCAGTGGAAACACAATGGCAGCAGCTGAGTGGTTTGGCTTGCCTCCTCTATTATTTGTCGGCCAGTTTGCTTGGTGCCACTTTAATCCCTAGCCCCTAGCCACGAGATGGCTTCGTATATAGGTTTATGCAAAGCGCGCCTGCTCTTAACTTTTATTGGCGGAACGTGACCGTAATAAGCCGTTTCATACGCAAAATATATGTACGAAAGTGCATTAAATATTTACTCAATCAATAACACACATATTTCTCCCATAGTGCGGGGGCGAGCGTGCTGCCCCGTTTTCAATTACCTGCGTCTCTCTTTTGCTTATTATTTGACAACCTGAACATTACTTTGTTTACTTTACATATTTCGTATACTTGGCATCAGATTCCTTTAAAGAAGACACCCAGCTCCCCGCCTTTCCGCCATTCTGCCGCTCCGGCAGTCATGCCAGTGCCTTGCAAACTTTGCCCCTCGAGCAACCGGAATTTTTGAATAATTTATTAGATCTCTGGCAGGCAACGCCTCGTCTCGGATCCCATTTCATCTCTGTCAAGGCTTTTGTATATATATATATATATATTATATAGATATAAGTATATAAATACATATCATACACAGCTGTTGTTGTTTGTTTGTTTGTAAAATTATGCGTGAGTAGCCGCATTTGATTTGATTTTGCCTGTGCCACGAGCACTTGTTGGGCCTATGGCATCAATAATATTTTTGTCTCTTGAAAATTAGTCGAAAAGCAGAGATTGTGGGCCTCTTAAAGCCGTAAGCCCACATACTTAAGTATTTCAGCAAACGCAAAAGCAACAGCAAATTGTCTAAGCTTCCCCTCAAGCCGTGTTGAAACACTTGAAAAGTTTTCCTCAGACTTTGAATAGGTAATAAATATTTTAATTAACCCCCTAGTGGATATTAAATTAAGCTTCGAGATCCTGCCATCCGCTGTAGATACATATAGGGTTTCAGTTGGCAAACACCCCATAATTCCTCAAAAATAATATGTCGCATCAATTCATTTCACGATTGTCCCCGAACAGTTGTCAAGTTGAGTAAGCAGCAAAAAATTATGAACCGCAACGAAATGACCTGGCGAAAGGAGAGTTGCATGGGGGACTCAAGAGACATAACAGCTGCTTATATCATGTGCCTTGAGTGGAATCAAGTGGGAGCAAGCTACCCAGCCACAATTTGCACTGAACAGGGAATATGGCTGCTATAACAGGCATCATATAGTATGTACATATATACATGGAAAGATTTGGCTAAATATAAGTGCTCGTGCTCAAGTTAATAACTAAACTAAATTAATATTTGACTACACTAAAGTTTATTCGAAATTTTGATAGATGATGAAAAATGGAAATTTTGAATTAAAGTTGCACAATTCTGTAATGTTGTTAGATGAGAGTGGAATATATTAAGTTAAAATTCTGTTTTTAGCATTCTTGGCTTGGCAGATTCGATTGGAGTTCGATTGAGGCATAATCCAGAAGCAAAAGAGATTTCAATAACTATGGACTGGAATAGGAATTAGAGTTATTTCAAACTAACTATTCTAAAGCTTAAAAATCTGTGTATTTATTATTATATATGCTTATATGTATCGATTGATAATTGATAAAAAGTTTATGTTCCTCAAAATTGTCATCATATTTAAGCAGATATTTTTGGGGATTCCTCTGATTGTATTTGAATACTTTCAAAATTCAGTACAGTGTCTACGCTTCTTCTGAGTAGTTTATCCGTTATCTCTTGCCTAGCTTTAAATCAATTAATTCAATATCACAATAATTAACTCCAGCTGCTGTACGAATATAGAAAAGTATTCAATTAGTATATTTTTCGAAAGCTGCTTGTATGCTGTACATAAATAATACAAAAATATTTCGTTCTGTTGAATAGTGTCTTATAATAATAAATATATTTACAATTGAAATATTTTGCAATAAATAATTTTAAAATATCCGACTGACTAGTGAAGTTCTATATACTCATGCCCATTAATAGGATATTTTCGAGTCGCTACAAGCAATGCTCTAATTTCACGCCTCTTTTCAGGGGGAGGGCGTGGTCATCGTGTTATACAACGGCGCACAGCAAGGTGTTAAATTATATCATTAGGCTCGCTGTGCATAATTTAATTAAAGTGGCCAAAGGCTCGCCTGTACTTTCCCATGCCATTGTAGCTCTTCTTGTTCTTCTTATTTCTTCTTGTTGTTGTTGTTGTTGCTTTTATTTTCGTGTTGCTGCTTGCTGAGCGTTGATTGTTTTTGTCGCTGTCTGTTGGCATTGTTATTAAAATTTAATTAAAGCGCTATCAAAAGCAACAGTTTGCTGAGCCCCAATGCCCGTTGAAACATTTAACGCAAAATTGATTGCCGCAGCCACTTGACAATCAGTTTAATTCACACACACACACACATCAAAGACATATGTGTATACAAGTGTGTTCACACATGCTTTGGGCTCATATCATATTCGGAAATATGTAGTTGCAATAGCTTGCAATCACTTAACTTTGACATCCTTTGGCTCTGAAAAATGAATACCTAATACCTAGTTGAATAGAACCAAATATCTAATGCTCGCTTAGCACATCAAATTTAATGGTTAGACAGAAGAGAAGGCTCCAGCTTCAAGCTGCCCATACAGGTGCACCCAATATACTCTTTTCATTATGTGAGCTAGTCAACACAAGAACGCACGCAAACGCACATCCGGCTTTGTCCTTTAGAGTGCAACACGATGCAGTCCAAACTCCGGAACAGTTTAATTAATGTCAAGCATTAAGCGTGATTACGTCAAGTGGAAAAGCTGGCAAAGCAGCAGCAGCAGAGGCAGAAGCAAAGGCAGAGGCAATAGCTGAGCTGTTTGGGTAAGAGTTTTACACTAATTGCAAATGAAGGAGGAAAGGTTTGCGATTACGCTTTAAGCAGAAGTGTAAGCAGGCAACTAGTTGCTAACTAGTTGCTCAACTAATGCACAATCTGTAATTTAGTGTGCTCTTTGACTAAAGTCAGGCGTCAGTCAGTTGTCAAGACGTAAAGCAGAGAGTCACACGGCATGCCTACTAAGTGAATGAAATTGAATTGTTGAGTGTAATTAAAATAATCTTGTTAATGCCAAGTAAGAGCACTTGGTCTCTGCTAAATCAACTGTAATTTAGTTGCCGAGTGGAAGACTTCTTTTGTTTGCCAAGCAAATGGTTGGACCATTGTAGCTGGCCAAGTAGCAAACGGCAACATTGTTAACATTTTCATGTCGGATGGCTCTTGGCCTTAATTTGTGCAATTCATCAGCAAAGGCGGCCGAGTTAAGAGCCAGAGGAAGAATGGCTAAAGAACTTCCGTTTCGATCAGCACACACTAATAATGACAGCAAAGAATGCGCGGATGAGGCAACTGAGGAATGCAGAAAGAGTCTGGCAGGGAGCGGCACGAAATTGAAAACAATTAACAAATATGTTCTGGCCATGGCCAAGACAAAGCAACACGCACGAAGCACCGCTGCCTGCTGCCTCCTGCCTGCTCCCCGCTGCCAGGAATTGCAATTGTCTGTCTGGCTCTCCGTCCGCCCCGTCTGAATGTCTGGCTGTCTCATCAAATGAAAATTGTTGAGTCTGAGCTGTCTGTGTGTCTGCGCAACGATCTGCGTCGAATCCAATTGGCAACATCTTCGGCTCAATTGCCAACTCATTCATCATTTTTAATTATGACAATTGCCTCGTTTTCTGGAAGCCTGGAGTCTGGGAAAAATGTGTGCTGTCCGCTAGAAAAAGCTTGGGAAAATCATGCAGCTCACGTGCCTATTAGCTGTTAATGGCATTTAGCCACAGCTCAATGAGCAGGCCCTGTTGGCTCCTAGGGCCTCTCGATTTATATGGCACTCGGCGCCAAATGAGGAGCTTGGATTTATTGCCGCCTGTCCAACAGGTTGTTGGACGCCCAATAACATTTTATGCGTTGCCTTAATTAAGTTGCCAGCGAATTCGCATTCGTAACACGCCCACGAAAACTTGCGAAATCAAATGTGGGCGTGAGGCAAATCATTTACTGAAGTTATCTTAGTTGTTAATCTGTTTCGGGTATATTAAATAAATATCAAGAAATTTATATAATATATTCCTATTTATTGGCCTTTCACTGAACGAAAACTTTGTTAAAGAATGAATGAAGAATCAAAGCTATTCACTCATTCCGATTGACAATCGTTGATCTATTGTGAAAGGACGGACGGCACAGGGCGATGCAGCCCCAACACAGTTCGAATAGATCGAATAGAATTCCAAAAGTAATATTTAAAGTATAGCAAATAGCATGATAAAAAGAGTAAATCAATTTATTTCTAACAAAGGTTTATGGAAATATTTATATTTAAATTTTATTAATTCGATCCTGATTTCCAGTGCAAAAATGAGTTTGTGTGGATTGAATCGGTTTTTT
Organism: Drosophila borborema; assembly: GCA_030914335.1. Classification (NCBI taxonomy): domain Eukaryota; kingdom Metazoa; phylum Arthropoda; class Insecta; order Diptera; family Drosophilidae; genus Drosophila; species Drosophila borborema. The sequence goes on along the minus strand of JAUESP010000003.1, from coordinate 397,683 downwards.
TCTCTCTTTGAATTTAGCTAATTCTTTAAAGAATAAGATAATAAACAAGACAAAATTTTGTTCTTGATTTACTTGAATGTTTTGTTTTTACATGTAGTCAAAGTCAAAGTTGCAAACATTCATTTACTTTTGCTTTCCACTGTATGTATATGTGACGTAATCAGTTAAACAGAAAAACAGAAGAAACACTTTTCCTTTCATTATCATTCAGAGCTTATATGGATTTTGTTTAGGAATCAAAAATGTATATTATAATAAAATATTAAAATTCATCGAAATAAAAACATGAATAATCATTAAACATCCGAAAAGTAATAACAACGCTAATATCTGTGCAATTGCTCATATTGCTTATACGATTTCTCCCTATATATGAGCTGGCACTACTTATTAGCTATTCTATATACTCGACAACGGTCTGATTGCCACAAGTGACACCTTGACGGTTATTGTCCCTTTGATTACCTGATTACTTGACAATATTCTTACTCACTTCCACTAACCGCTGGCGCCATAAGGACAAACAGGACAAACAGGACAGTCGTTTCGCTGCGCTAATCTCCTAATCAGGCAGAGCCAAAAGTAATAAACCCATAAATGACCGCAGAGCAGCGGCCAATAAAATAGTAATGAGTGTCCTTATCGGGCCCATAACCGAATTGAAATTAGGGTATGCCACACCTGAGTGGATGGCGGGGCGGGGCAGAGTGAGAAGGGAGAGTAATTAAATCATAGTGCATATACATTAATAATTTTAATTATAATTATGATTGCCCGAAGCGGCCGACAATGCATTTAATTTGCTGAATGGCGTTTAAGCGAGAATTGAATTTACGTACTATAGCCGGAGCATGCGAATAATTACCCACATTTTGCATAATATCACATTTTCAGCTCTCGCTTTCGGCTTTCGGCTTTCGGCGTTCGTCCAAATGTAATTTGCATGACAGCTGGCGCACGCGGCGTATGCGCAATATTTATGCCGCTATCTCATCGCATTTTAATGCCCAACACGAGCCACAGCCGCAGAGCAACACTGAAATAATTACTTCAACATGACTTCAATTCTGAACACATTGTCCTGCCAGGAGTCAAGGTGTGCCGCGTTGAGCGGCTTGGGCGGGGGGCGTGGCACTATGAGAGTGACCCATGCTGGCAGCCACGACAAATGTGCTGAGGGCCGCATGCGACGTGGCTATCTGTCAGACAAAGCCAGAGCTGGATGATTATGAACTGTGACTTTCACAGTTCTTCACTGTCACAATAGCAGCGAATTAAAACTGAAAATTAGTTAGCATCGAAGTGCGAAGTGCGAAGAGCCAGTCTTTGCATGTGATGTCTAGGTATATCTCTGGCTCTGATCTGCCTGCCCTTCAGAGAATATCTCAATATAAATATTCACTAACTCAACAATATTGTACAAAAATATCGATAAAGCGTTTTAATAAAAATAGATTTTACATTTATTATTATTATTTTAATTATAAATAAATATCGAGTGTGTTGTATTAAAATACAAATTTTATATATTATTTCTTAACTCATTCATTCAAATTAGATTTCAAAACAAATTTTTTTTTGGGCTCCATATTGTTTCAAAAATTTCAAAATTTCAACAGTGTTAGCAGAGTTCAATTATGATTAATTTATTTTATTTTATTTTATTTTATTTATTTATTTATTTATTTTTTTTTTTTTTGAAATGTGCTGATGTGTTGAAGAAGTTTATAATTCGGAAAATTTGTATTGCATTAAAAAACCTTAGAAAAATTTCAAATAAATATTCTAAATCCGACATATTTATCAGGCAAGAGCATGTCCAAGAGCATGTCCAGATTTATATTAAAGCTTTTAATAATAATATTGTGCTAGTAGATGATTCACTTTTGTATAAAGCATCATATTACATATTCTCTCTCATACACATTAAATGTGACTGGGGCATTCTCATCGTTGTTGTCGTCAAGCCATCAAGTGCTTAGCTCTTCATCAATCAATTACTATCTTAACACTTGTTCAACACTCAATCAATATACGCTGCACAGAGCTGAAACAGAGCTTCTGCCATAATTGAATGTCCACGCAAATGTTCGTCAATCAATAATTTTTTGTTTTTTTTTTTTTTTTTTTATTGCAGCAGGACAACTCGTCGGATAGCAATCAAGTTGCAGTCGTTGGGGCGCATGCTGGCCGTCTAGCGGTTCGCTGCTCACAGCCCACAGCCCACAACCCACAGCTCACAGCCCACAACCCACAACCCACAGCCCACAGCCTTACACCCCAACAGTTCCTTGATCTTCTAGCCGACACCCAATGTATGCCGGCCGAGCCACGCAATTCGCAAAGACCATCAGCAGCATGGCCTGCAGCATACAGAAACAGCCCACGCAGCCAGCATCCACGGCTACCATGACCATGACGGCTACGGCCGTGGGCATTGCCGGGGTAACTGGAGTGGGTGGGGCAAGTGGTGCGGGCACTGTGCCCTCCACTCCGAAGTCCAACAAGTCAGCGGCTCAGCCTCGTGGCTCGCTGCCCACGGATGTGAACCAGCCGCCCCTAGAGTTTCAATGGCCTCCACCGGTGCCCGTTTCCAGTCACACGAGCAACTTGCGCCTCAACATGATGAATCAGGATCCCAAGGACTTGCACACGGCACGAGCTATCATTGAAGAGCTGCGCTCCAAAGTGCGCTTCCAAACGGAGCACATTATGAAGTGGCGCAAGGCGTATGCCATGCAGGTGAGGCTAGTGATAGAACACGGATAGTGATATATAGCGATAGTATATAGTGAAGTACAGATATCTGTCCATCTCACTTATCGGCGAATCTAGAACAGGGACAACATATTTGTTTTTTCTTGCGAGACAGATTGATAGTCATTGAATTCGCTATAAAAGTCTAAAATTCAACATCTTGAATGTTTGAGTTTCTTTTAATGCTAATTAGTAACTGATTAGTAAATAAAACGTAAGATATTCATACATATTTCTTTTTTATAAATTTTTGATATGTTGACTTCCCTATATATATTTTCCTACAAAATTATAATTCTCTGCTCAAAGTTTAATGAAAAGTTTTTACATCCTGAACCCATTGAGTGAGAACGCATTTCAATTACTAGAGACTTGCAATTTGGCAAATAGACACATTTAGATGTTATTAATATATTCCGAAAGTTTCATGAAAATCCTCCATCGTCTAAGCATCCAAAGTATAGCCCAACTCACGCCCAAGCCATGGCAGCAACTGCACAGTTAGCAGAGCGCCCGCGTAAAGAAGAAGAGCAGGGTTCAGGGTATTGCGTAATCGAGTAGTCTCGAGTAGATCCTTCTTGCTTAATATTTATTTGTAATTATTTACAATTTTTAATACAAATTTATAATTTTTTGATTTATATTTATGTATGTCTACATACATATATACATTACGGTTTGAGGTGTATTAATTATTAATTATTTATGAAATATTTCTGTTAATCTTAATTTTGAAAAAATAATTATAATATAATTTTATCTTTTATTTTTTTTATTTTTTATTTTTTGAGATGAATATGGAACATCAAATTGAATTGAATGCTTTAGATTTATTTCTGTTAGAAACCTTGTATAAATAACTAACTATTTATTGTGCAAGTCGGGATAATGGTGGATTATCCCATTCAGTCATTCACATTACTAATATGACTCTCTCTCTCTCTCACTCTCTATTAATGTAATAGGTGCAGCAGCACTATCGTTATCAGAAGGAGAAATCGGATCAGATGAATTCGCTGACGTCACAGCTGCTGCTGCTGGAGTCACGGCTCAAGCGGAAGCAAAAGCAAATCTCGAGTCTATTAAGCCATCGAGAGCTGACTATTCAGCGGCAGCAGAAGATTATAGATACGCTATCCACACGCCTGGTGGATCACGGCCTGGAGAGCATTGAGGCAAGCTATGCGAATGAGCTGGACTCTCTGAACGATTCCGACTCGGCGGTCGTGCTGGAGGACATTGACTCGGACAGCAACATGACTCTAGGCACGCGTCGCAGGAGCAGCGGAGGCTGTGGATTGGGCGGCGTGCTAGCTAGTGATGGCATTACCATTGTGCGCTCCATATCCGATGCTATTGAGACGAATCTGAATAAGTATGGAGCGGCCAGGCGCAACAATTGCTATCTGCGTCGTCCTGATATACTGGAGACGGTCTATTCCGTGGAGGAGGATCCGGAGCCGACCACAGATGTGGCCGAGAAGCGGGACAAGTTTAAGAATCGATCGGACAAGGCGCTCAGCTCTAGCTCCACCGAGGGACAGATCGATGGAGCGTCGGACGCCACTGACAACAAAGCCAAAGATACTTCCATGACAACGGCCATGGCCGTACCACGTCGCCAGTTGGGCGCACTGAAACGCTCGCCCAGCCACGATGCCACGCCCTGCACGACCCTGAGCATGAAGGTACCACAACTACAGCCCCAAAGCCCAAGCCCAAACCCAAGCCCAACACCAAGCCCAGTTGCGGAGCAATCCAACGGCAAGTCACAGGTGACGACCTACAATCGTGTCATGTCCAATCATCGATCCGTGACCAAGCCCAAGGACGTGAAGTACAAGCGCATCAACAAGGCCAAGTCCAAGAGCCTCGAGGAGCTGCGCGGCCGGCTCAAGAACTTGGTCGAGCAGCGGCCCGGCCTCGACGCCGGCTACACAGCCGGCATGATGCCCCAAACAGCTCAGTCGTATGCGTGACACACGGAGCAGCCCGTTGAGAGACCGGTGCCAGCAGCGGAGGTAGAGGAGCCACCAGCTCTGACTGCCCAGGCCAGCTTGTCTGCAGGAAATACGCCAGATCAAACGACGCCGCAGCGGCACAGCTGTCCCAAGCGCTCGTTGACGCTGCCTCGCATCCTGGTGCCGCAATCAGTGCTGGGCGCATCTCACTCCGGCAGTGGGGGCGCCACTGGGCGGGGCGGCTTCTAGCAATTAAAGAAATTTTTCATACGCAATTGTGATAAAAAGTAAAATATTTCTTTTGCATCTCGCTCTCTCGCTCCCTAGCTAACTTATTGATACACTCAGAGAAAATAGACATAACTTGTTTAAAAGCAGCAATTATATGAAATATTTACTTTAATTTTTAACATATCTTAAACTTATATTCAACACTGAAACAAACATATACATCATCATTACAACTGATGTAATCAGTTTATTAATTATATTAGTTTTTCTCCGAGTGTAGTCTCTTTTGTAACATTTGTTTCCTCCGCTGTTTTTTTGTGTGACACTCAGACACGGCATTTAATTTAATTTAGTTTTACGTTTACTTTTATGTTCCAGTGTCCTTTATAATATGATTTCACATGAATAAATACATAACGAAGCAAACACAAATTCCAATTCTTTCTTTCTTTTACACCCTGAACTCTCAACTTGGCAGATCAAATTAAATTTAAGGGAATACCGCATCAAATTAGACAAGAATATGTTAGTCTAGGGTTGTTGCAGCATGCCGTGGAGTTCAGGGTATCTTTTAGTCGGATACTCTCGACTCTGATACTCTTATTTTAATTATTTCTTAAATGTAAATCAGACTAATACTTTCACAAGAAGCGTATGAAAAATTTCAACTTGAATGGAATAGACTACAAATCGGAAAGGATCTGTGAGACATTTGCGTTTTCGACGACAATACGAGACAAAGGCCGACAAGTTCAAAGGTAGTGTATTAGGATCTCTGTATTTTCGAGCATGCTGAAGCGAAGTGTAGGGTATCTGGGTGAAATATTAAGTAGGTTAGGAAATTTACAAACACTAAAGCTTCTCCTCTACATCAATTTGTATGCCAAGGCCAGCCCTAGCAGTCATATCTTCTCCAAAACTGATATTTCCTATGGTCAGTTAAGATTGAATGCATGATATGTGTATTCGGCTTATGTAATTTAGATGAGAATGTACAATAGTTAAATAAGATATATGTAATTAAATGAGGATAATAAGTGAGTGCTGTTGCTTTAGATGGAATAAATTTTAGAATTAAACCTAACTTCTGTCGTTACAAAATTTATAATGTTAAGTAGTTGCAGTTCGACAGTTAAGATATATAGATGTGCTTTTCGAATATGAAATGTATCTATGTCAAATTTCATGAAGATATTTTCTAAACTTGATGACTTTTTCATGCAGATGCACCACAGCTGAATATATCTTTATAAATGAGCATTCTTTCATTCTCTGCAAGGATATATTCATTGAGTGTATATCTTTCCTTTGCTTAGCAATAGTTTCTAATGCCCACTCAAAGATCCCCCTAGACGTAAGCTCTACTCGATGGTATTTTGTATACCAATTCTCGAATTCTATTTTCATACTCATTTGTCTAAGCTATAGTCTGTGTTTCATACTCGAGAACCCGCTAGCTGTAAGCTCTACTCAATGGACTGTCTTCTAGATAACAGAATTTAGGTGCAAGAAAGCTGTACTAAGTAAAATAAATATATGGACGTATATTTTCTTACTTCAATTTGCAGCAAACTATTTTTACATATTAAAATTAAATTACAAAAAATACAAGAAATACATTAATTAGATTATAAAAATGTTAAATATGCTAGAAAAATAAAACTAATGCTAGTTAAGAGAGTTTATTTTTGCGTTAAATTATTCCAAATTATTTTTAAAAATTGTTAAAAAAAAACTTTGAAGCCTTGCGCTTTATAAAGTTCAAATGTCATGTGTACCTTGCAGTGATTAAGCATTATCTATAAACAAATATATATACATATATATATATTAATTATAACTTAAAAATAAATACATATATGTGTGTATGCTAGGTGTTATATATACATATGTATGTAGAATTCAGCTATATATTAAAGATCCTCAAATCTCAACTAAATACAACTCAAAGTACAATGCTCAAGCGGCGTCAATATATAAGAATTTCTATAAACCCATATATACAACCGTATTATATAAAAAACAAAATTAATGTTATATTATAATAAAAATTATTATATGAATACCTTTATATATATATGTATATAGTATATTAGCCCAGTTAAAGAAAAAGTACCTCCAAAATTGTTGTACCTAAAGCAAACTCTTCTCAATTCTCAATAGGCAATGTGCAATCAATATCAGACAATTATATAGAATACGCAACAGTTACAGTTAAAATACATACGTAATGTCAAAGTCAAATCGACTTCAGTAATTCCAATCAATTTCCATGTCAATTTGATTCGTTTGGCAGTTCGATGAGTACAAAGGCATTCTGAATGTATTCAATGTACTCGGATGTAAAGCGTAATATTCTGAATAGATGTATAAGCAAAGTGTTTACAATTAATGTGAATCGCTAGGTAAATATAAGATTAAATATACATATAGATATAAACAAAATATATATATACATGATCTGCATATGTTAAGTATTTGAATGTTTAAGCGTATTGAATTAGATGAACTATGATATTAATGTTGCATTTTCATAGAACTTTAAGATGGAAATCCAATTAAAGAGAGTTCCCAAACTTCATTTTTCTTATTGCTCTTCAAATTTCAAACAAATTTGATTTAATCTCCGCGAAATATGAAAATAAGTAATATAAATAATTATCGATATATAAATGTTAGTACAAAATATTCTCCATCTGTGTGCTAACTGACGAGCTGTTAGAATATGAATAATATATGCAAATATAAAATGTATATTATATTTATTTATTATTTATTATTTATATTATAAATATTCGAAATGAGCAGAGCATTCGCTGCGCTGCTAACTCATTAACTTGTATGGAATATTATAGATAATAAGAGTATTGTATATAATATACATATAGAACATACATACATATACATATATATGGTATGTACAAACTGCACTCGGTTCTTTTTCTAGTTAGCTTGATTAACTAATTAACTATATATGATAAGCATAATCCAATGAGAACGCAATTCATTTTGAAATTTTGCTCATTTTACAAAATTGAACAAATTATTGTAAAGTTTCCTTTGATTTCTGCCTTTGCTAAAGTGCTAAATAAAAGCTAAAGTTTCACTAACAAACTCGCAGTATTCAACTTTTTCACTACAGAAATCCATTTTCATTTGATATTTCCTTCATTTGTAGTTTTCTTTTAAATAAATAGTAATTATGTATTCGCTTGTATCTGATGAACAGCCCAAGAGTTTCGCTGACTGCAATGCGTGATTCTTAATTCTTATCATAATACTCAGACCCCTAGTTCACATAGATCCAATGGAAGCACACACACAGTAACAAAATTGCAATACCCTCAGCAAGAGCAGAGCTAATTGCTTGTTGTAGGTCTGTTTCCAAGATTCTTCAGCTTTGCAGCTCAGTTTCAATCTGAAGGCAAACATGAACGGCAGCATCTCAATGTCGCACTGGCTGACGGCGCTAATCTGCTTCGGGCTGCTTATCAGTCGGGTAAGTCGCGTCGAGTGCCAAGCGCTACCTAGAAATATAATATATTCGATTTCGATTGCAGAGTGCAGCCGACATTGGTGAGGAGAGCACTCAGGCAAATTTGACTGCGACGGAGATCGAGAGGCTCTACAATGATGTGCTCACGTCGAGCATAAATAGCTGCCGGCAGAAGCTGCAGAACTCGAACAATAGCCATTCAATCGATAAGGAATATTTCGAGATGTTAGACAAGGCGAACACAGAAAATTACTACAGCACGGCGTACCTCATATTCTCCCTCATCCATGATGACTGGTTCAAAGGGGACCAATCAGACGAGGTGCTCCAGCAGCTGATACCCGAGGAGAAGGTCTCCATTCGGCAGTTCTTTTCCAAAACTCGTTGGGCGTTGGTGAAGTACTTCAAAGCCACGCACCAGACGAATCATGTGATCCTAGACTATGTGTCCCGCTGGCAGACCGAAAATGCGGACAGCATCATCGAGGCCTACCTCGAGTTTCCACGCAAGTTGCGAGAAGCGGTGCCGGAGCTACATCTAATAGACTACACGGCCCAGGGAAAGATTATTATGGATGCCGTTGCCGAAGCAATCCAAAACGCTCTGCATTCACTGCTAACACCTAGAAAATCTTTAGAAGACTCAAACATACGTTTGAGGGCTCAATGAATTACTATGTAATCGAAATAACTTGGATGGAATGTTTCCAACGATCTACTATGGATATAATTTTACCTTATTATGAGTATAACAATACAAGCAATATACATATTATCATCTCCAGGCACTAGAGTTCTTATATGTATTTACATATATATTTAAGCCAACTATCTTTATATTGCTGTAGCTTACGTTTCCTATCTGTGCCCAGCTATTATATTTAAGTATACATCTCAGCTGGGGCTTTTCGATCGCGTGAATCTGTCAGTTAGCTAATGTAAGAGATAGTTTAATTATAATACAGTTATGAATTCAGTTTTTACTGTTGGAGTCGGGTATACTATTGGTTCACCAATTTGTAAGCCTCTGTGTTAATCTGTCTCATGAAGTCCTCGTATTGATGCAGCACTCGTCTCAAAGCTCGCAATGCGGGCATCAGCAGCTCCTCCTCACTGATCTTGCCCACGTAGCTAATCTCTAGGGTCTCCAGCTGGGCGCGCAGATCACTATGACTGCGCCTCAGCACACGCAATTGGCGCTGCACTTGTCGCTGACCGCAGCGACTGCCCCTTGGACGACACTGATTCACGAATGCGGTTAGGTCCTGACCCAGTTGCTCCAGGGACTGGACCCACGAGTTGAGGTCCTCGTTGAATTGCTGCTCCTTGAGGTGTTGCTCGTCCTGCTGCTGCTGTTGCAGCAGCTTACGCAACTCCTGGAAGCTCGCCCTGCCAGGCAGCGCCACAGCCAGCTATTAAAGAGATCTGAGAAGTTATCAAGCAAACTGAGAGGCGTGGCACACGACATACGCCCATTAGAAACAGCAGCAGCAGCAGCGAAGCTTTGACGAATGATCGCGCACTCATCATTAGCGCAACGTTGTTATCACGTCAAGCGAATTACATTAACTGATTATAGAGTAGCGAATATTTCAGCGATCCCACGATCCACACATTGTGTGCGTACCTATAAGAGACTAGTGGAGCTGCAATAGCACATTACAGTCTTCCGAGTAACGTTCAACCAGTTGCAGCATGTGGCGCATCGTGTTCCTCTTCGCAGTCCTGCACTCAGCGGTAAGCCAAGACGATCGAAAAGGAGACTGAAAAGGTAGTAGATGAGACTCGCTACTTATTAGATTTTCAAGTTGAGTTATATCTAGATAAATATATCTAGAACCTGTTAGCTATTTCGTTAAATTCGAGACTCTACTTATCGAACAACTCCCCTATTGATGAGTACGATATACATTTCTGTAGCTAAATCTGAATTTTGTATAACTTTATAAATCATAAATAAAATTTTCTAAGAGTTACTTCGACATAGTCCAATAAACTTTCTGACAAAATTATAACAACGGAACGATTGTTAATTTCCGCTATAAATTTTAAAAATGTTTAAACGTAACGGATTCACAACAGAATATACAAACGGATCAAAATAATATTTAACAACAAAAATTTATTTAAAAAAAATATATAAATCGAAGTAAATAAGTCATCCTTAAGATTCTCTTATTTATAACTGATCCATTTTTACGCAGTACACGAATCCAATTACATCCTGCGAAAAACTGGAAGAAAGTCTAATGCGAGAGGCCACAGCATTCGGCAAGCGGGCTTTAAGCGAGTCCGTAGAGCTACTGCAGCGTATTATCGATGCTGCTGAGGGATTGGAACCGTGCGAGACGGATCGGATTATATTCGATGAAATTGCCACGTTCATTGATCGCGCCAGCCACATAGTGGACTTTGAGGAGCTGAATGACTTGTTGATATGGCTAATGGATCTCTTAGAACTATATTATCAAGGCGGGGAGGATGCTAGCCCGGAGCTGGACGAATCCGAGGGTCTTGTGGATAAGCTAATGCGTCAATTTGGCTTCGACACATTCGAGCAGAGTCTGGAGAGGCAACTGTACACTTTTATAGAACGAACTGAAGATCACATCGAGGCCTATCTGAGAAGGCAAAACATCAAGGACTCTGAGTTACCAAAATGGTTTACAGACTTCAAAGACGAAAGCGATATAGAAATCAAGTACTTGATGCTAGAAGATATTATCGCTGACTTAGATTGTTAATGCTTTCGTCATACAATGCATTGCAATCATCAATGATGAATTCAAATATTTCTATGTCTCAATTAGATACATGTGTATGACAGGGACAGATCTATTTATATTTGCATCATATTACTATTGAAATAACTAATATACTTAACTATTTTTTAATAAGCTTTGTAAAGTATTGTAAAGAAAATACTAGTTGAATTTAGTATAAGTTTGGATCAAGTATTCCTATAGTCAGCTAAAAAATCTGTTTTTCTTTTGCAGATATAGACATTATAATAAGAAACCTACTCATGAGAATTTGTTTAGTATACTAGTTTTATTAGTTAGTTTTTTTTATTTCCATTGGAAATGGAAACCATCATTCTGCAAAAATGAACTTGTGTACAAACCCCATTAAGAATATATATTCTTAATCTGGGCGACGGGCTAGGCGATACTGCCCTATTCAGTCAAATTGTATGAAACAAACAATTTTAATGACAAAAGCTGAACGTTATTAAAGTTGAGCAGGTCAAATGTGTGCTAAAAGCTATATGAAATAAAACTATATAGTAGTATGATTAGGTAATTTGTCAGGAACTGCATGACAAAAACTAGATGATATTAAAGTTTAGTTGAAAGTTGAGATAAATGTATGACAAAAGCTAAATGCTATAAATATGTTGTAAACTTGATTGAAGGTTATAAAACAGGGTATCTCCTCTTTGGCAACTCCAACTAATTTTTTTTTTTTTTTAATTTTTTTTTTTTCTTATTTGTTTCTATATAATATTACGGAACGGAAAAGTCGGAATATGTAAAGTGAATATTATAGAATCATCTTCTGTTATGAGTTTTACTTCCCAAGTTCCCCAGCATTCATCACAAAAATGACAACATCTCTGACAGTATACATTCATATATCCAGCAGATCAGCCTATCCGTTCGTTCAATTCCAATTGTGTGTAATTCCAACTATTCCACAATTGTCAGAGTGCAGTTGTTACAGGATCTGCTCTCTGAGGATAGCGTGTGTCCATACGCAGTGGTAATTTTACAGCAGCGGAACAGAACAGTTTTCCAGAGTTACAATTTCACAAGATCGCAGATGTTCAAGTCTGACAAGAGGATGGCTTCTAACGTATAAGCTATATCTTGATTATCATATACATTAATAATAATTAATATATTCATTTAAATTGTTTTGGTTCAGAAATATTGGCCTTTATATAATTTCGCTATGTCCCTTCATATATATATATATATATATGTATATATTTCATTTATAAATTTATAAATATTTATATTTATATATATATATATATATATATATATATATTAATTATATATTTAATTTAGTATTTTTTAATTTACATTAAGCTACATTTTTTCTGTATGCATAATCTTAATGGATTTCAAATCAGTCAATAAATGCGGAAGTATTATACAAATAATCTAATCAGTTTGTTCTTGGAGTCTTTTTTTTATGATTAGGAATCTGAGTTTCTGGAAGCTCAGCGTTAAAAGTTTCGAGTGATCATGTCATTTCCTAGGCGACTGTCGAATACGCTTTGTTGAATGCGTGGTGCTCCGCTGCCGTGTGTACTGTAGCTATAAGATTCGGATCGATAGAAATTATTGGGAAATCCACCAGCAAAGTCAGACTCTTCGAAATTGTTAATGGGAGTGAAGAATCCATTACTCGTAGACATGCGTTGGCCCTATGAGAGAATTACGTAGCATGATTAATAGATTAACAGCAGTTTAATTGATTAAAATACCGTCTGTATGCTCAGAGGCATTGGGCCAGTAAAACTACTTTTCCTAAAAACGGAAGGGGAGAAGACGCCTTGGTTCGTCTTCAATGCGGAGTCCAAATCGGGCTATTCAAAAAATATACGGTAAGGAATGGAGTGAATGTTAACGGTTTTTGTTATCGATTGCATACCGAACTGAATCTGTCTGGTGGAAAGGGAAAGCGGCTGGGATCGGGATATCTTGGTGTGGGTGGCCATGAGCTATCCTCACTATTTGTATCCGAGGATCCAAATCTTGGATGCGCCTCAGCCGTTGAGTGCTGCAAAGGTGAAGCGTCGAAAGATCAGTATTAACATGAAAACATAAAGTGAACCACTGTAGACATGTGCTCTCTTTAAGCTTACCTCTTGGAATGTGGAGTGATGGTTAGAGTCATTGTTTACGGGCGTTGGACTCTCCTTAACATTGACTGACGAAGGCTGCAGAGGCTTGAACTTGTCCGATGATATATTACGTGTGTCCTTTTTAATGCGTACCTAAAAAAAAAAAAAAAAAAGCAAACAAACCATTTAGAGAAACAGGGCGAGATAGCGAGAAACAAGATGATGCTTACCCAATCAACTGAAGCACTTTGACAGATCTGCAAAATTTATACAAATCAAATAAAACAGTTTGTTATTGATGTGTTTATTATTTAGTGTATAGATTTATATAGATTTACCCCTAGGCCGATGAACAGGCAACCGAGAATATTATAGAAGTGACTGAACATTTTCGATACGTCTCGCTCTCTAGGCAACTGACAACTGCTTGAACGATTCGATTGGCACGCAACCTGAGCTTCTGTTTCCATGGAAAAGAGTAACCCGTTTGATTGCATTTGCACGAGGTGAGAGATGCTGGATGAGAGCTTCGCCGAACTGTGGTCAGGGTTATCAGCGTTGCAGGCGGGAAAAGCCACGATTTGCAATGAATAGACATCAAATACTATATAACAAGCACGCACAGCTCATATTTTCGCTTTTAGTTGCATATTTCTCATAAAAAGATAGTCTGGGACAGGGTAATCTGATTTCTATGCTAGAGTTGTGACGCAAGGGTATTGTTTATTCAGAATGATTTATTATTAATCTAGAAGTCAATGATGTCAGAACTCTTTCGTTCAGATTCAGGCTTATCCATTGCACAGGAAAATGTTTATACAAGCATGAGTGATTGTATAAATTTTACTTATCTGTACCCTGCTCACTATATAGTAAAGCTCAGTTATACGAAAGATCATTCGAGAGTAGAGGTTTTTTATGTTCAATCTTTAATATGCCTTCATGTGAGTATAATAATAAGTTGCTGTATTTTGATTTATTGAACACGATTCAGCTTGTAATCGGGCTGATCGCCTTAATCAACGCTTAATAAACTAGCGTCCGTAGGCATAGGGTGAGCCGTAGCCTCCGATGTTTCTACCATATGGATAGGCTGGTAGCACAGGGCGACGTAACACGTAGACTGGGGGGTAACCCAAATTGGGGGGCTCAGCAGATGGCTTGGGCGCCTCTACTTCACTTTTCGTCTTTGGCTCCTTGCCCATGACAGAATCGTCAGTAGCATTTGGCTTGCCTTTGTCAGCGCTGTTGGTCTTAGCATAATCGAGCCCAGGAACGACGTAAGGTGGTGTAGGTGGGCCATATGGTGAGTAGCGTGGGCGTAGCAACGGAAAGTTTGGATACGGATAGACTGGATAACCCGGATAAACAGCTGCGCCCGAGGGTGTCTCGGTGGGCTTCCCTGAGTCGGACTTTGCCTCAGGGCCAAGATTTTGTGGAGGATAAGGGAATCCATATCCGTGGATGCTGTATGGCTGTGGATAAGCCAGTGGGTGAAAAGGAAGAGGGGGATGTAACTGTGGATAATTCCGTAGAGGATAAGTAGGAAAAGGAGACAAGTCTTCTTCCTTTCCAGCATCAGTAGTAGTTGATTCTGCAATTGTTGTTGTGGGAAACGTAGTCTCCACACTAGGTTTTGTTGTTTCAGCCAAGGCATCCGCTTTGTTGATCGTTGCTGCTACATCATTCAGCTGCTTGAGCTCCTCAGCCGGAAGAGTGGTTGCGTTCTCTTCAGCCTCAGGCTCAGGCGCAACTGTGGTCGTTCCTGGCTGCAGAAACTCATCTCGTTTGTGCTTCTCTCCGTAAGCCCAAGCCTGGGTGCAGGTGATTGCCAATACCTAGTCAAAATTAACCTGTCATCATCGAGATGAATCAGAACTAAAATATATTCTCACCTGGGCAATCAGGAAATGCTTCAAATGCATCTTAGATTATCTCTTAGCGAGTGCCAAGTGTATTCTACTGGTTGAAGCTGAGCTTGCATTGACTTTATATAGCCCAGAGATGTGTTCATCAGAGGGCGGGAGAGAAGATAATTTATTAACACTGTGCCACACATAATCTGAATTGTAGATCAAAGAGTATTATTATGTTAATAAAAGAATGTATTCAAATTAACTGGAATTGAGGGAGAAAGTATTGAATAGAATAGTACAAAATATTATTAAATTATTTAATAATTTATTTTAATTTATTTAAAATTTGCTGAACTAAAAATCGTGTTGCCCAGTGTTCTCGATGCATGAAGCTCCCAAGATTGAATTTTGATTTCAAGTCCATGTAAGATTTTATTTATTATTAATTTTTTTTTTTTTTTTAAGAAGTTCTGAGAATTGTAAATCGAGAACTGGGAATTTTAATGGCGGCGTTCTGAACTGTAGCGAATTAGGAAACTTTGGGCACAGTCACACTCAGCATTGGTTGTGGTCATAAATGTTCGCTGTTCAAATCAATTATCAATTTACCACTATAAAGAGGGCAAAAGCCACTGGCGTGCGCTTTCTTCAAACACGATCGGTTGAGACGAAACGTTGACATGGTCAGAACCAAGCTGGTAAGAGAGCAGCACTTGGCTCAATCAGAAAAGTATGCATTCTTATTGGACTCGATTTACAGCTGTCAGTGCTCTTACTGCTGATTGCACTTCCGAAAAGTATGGAGGCGGAACCCAAGGTATTGCCCCCCGGAAAAGAACCACACCCCAAAACACCTGGGGCTGCACCAATTGACAATGAAAATGCAGAATACCCATCAGGACTATCCCAAAATAAAACTACAGATGAAAAAGAGAAAAAGGAGCGTGAACAGACGACAGTCTTAAAAGAAGAGTTGGCAAGGGACGGAGAAGCTTCTATTACTCCAATGCAACCAATTAATAGAGGAAACGAAGAAAATGCAACTAGCCCAATGCCACCAAATAACATAGAAAACGGAGGAAACATAACTGCAGGAAACGGAGAAAATGGAGGAAACGGATCTAGCGCAATGCAACCAAATAACACAGAAAATGTAATCATAACTACAATGCTACCAAATAACACAGGAAACGGAGAAAATGGAGGAAACGGATCTAGCGCATTGCAACCAAATAACACAGAAAATGGAGGAAACGGAACTACCCCAATGCCACCAAATAACATAGAAAACGGAGGGAACGGAACTACCCCAATACAACCAAATAACATAGAAAATGGAGGGAACGGAACTACCCCAGTGCAACCAAATAACATAGAAAATGGAGGGAACGGAACTACCCCAGTGCAACCAAATAATACACAAGCTGTGACAGTATCAACAGCAAAGGTAGAAGTTACGGATAATGGGACCGCAGAGACTGCAACAATCTCGTACCGGTCAACAGATCTAATTGATATGCTCACATACAAAGCGTCCGAGGAGAAGGAGCTGGGGAATGGCGGATACAGGGTTTCATTGCCGGGCGAGAAATCGCAGGGCATCCGGCATGTGCACGCCCATGATGGTTTCCACAATATAAAGCGCGAGCGACATTGGAAGGACTGGAACGCAGCATTAGCTCTTCGTCGAAACAGAACTACTTAAATACTTTGAATTAAGCTTCAATAAAGACCCCCTTATATGTCAACAGCAGCGTGCAGTTGTTGATTAGACGCTCCAGGCCAAGACAAATGCAATTAGTGGGACGGGTCAAAGTAAACGAAACTCTGGCTACCCGGAACAGTTCTTGTGTGTGGGTGTTCAGAGTGAAAGCTTGAATAATATATTTATATATATCTATATATAAATATATATACATATATATTATATATAATAGTTCATAATGTGTCATCTGATGCTGCTGCTCCTGTTGTCTGTCTTCCTGGCATCGGTCAGAGTCGGGGAAAATCATTACGTGGTGCGCGCCCACGACGGCTTTCATAATATCAAGAAGGACAGTCATTGGATGAAGATCAAATCCTTATCATAACAAAATGGACTGTGCCTGACACTCACATTAAATTTGGATTGTTTACACTCAATGAAGTAGTTCTCACCATTTACGATTTGCATAAATAAATTTGCACAGATTAAATCCATTGCCATCAGTTCACTTTGTGCATCTAGCGGCTGTACTTTCTATTGCCGCATATCAAGTATTGCCTTAATTCTCATATATCTGGCGAAAATTCTAATATGCTCTATGCTGTGCAGCTGCAGCGCCATCTAGAGTTCACACCTTTGACTCACTGCTACTGAACCGTTGCGTAACAGCATTGGCTTGTGAACGCAGCGAAAACTTTACTGAAGCGCAGACAACTTAATGCGGTTTCGAATTTATCCGCGTAACTAAATATATTTTTTGTTGGAAGAACAAATGGAAAATTATAATTTTATATGCATTAAACCATTAAAAGACTTTTTAGTCACGCTTAAAATTAAGTAAGTTTATACCGCAAACTAAGTGCTAACAAAACAGCTCCTACTGTTGCCCTAAGGAACTGACTCGCAGGCTTTACAAACTCCACAATGCTGCTACTGAATATTTTGAGTGTGATGCTTGTTGCCCAATGCTGCATCCACTGCGATGCATCGAGAAATAGGTATGTAGCTGGGGATCGCCCGTATCATGTGCGGTCCCACAATATGCATCGACCTGCATGGGAGTACACCACACCCGATGAAGGGACTTCTTTAATTTGAATAGAATATGAGCATCTGCCATATTTCCGTATATATATATTTAAAGCTACCAGGTGAGTTGTCCACTTGTATTTCATCTCTGTGCATGCAAAATAAAGTTGATTTCTTGTAGGTTTGGCAGCGGCCATTATTTAATTTCAACTATTCTTGTTTTTTGCTTCTGGCCACTTAAATATACATAGCGCACCTGACTTTATGCTTAATTACTTTCAAGTTGGAATTGCCGTGGATTGCATTTAGTTCTTCCACTTGTTGTTCTCGTAATCCCATTTGGAGGTCAGGCCGGTGACGGGATTCATCTCCAAGTCGATGATGCGCTTCAATTGCGCCTTCTGATGCTCCTCGTCGAAGGTGACGGGCAGCTCGTCGTAGACTGCGTGAAGAGCGGGAAATTAATTTCTCGTAAAATCTCTAGCAGCAAATGGAATGCTTACCGAACAGGTTCATTAGCACGGCGATCCAAATGGCGGCGGCGGTGAAGATCAGACCAATACCCAGGTGCATTTTCCACTCACCGGAGCCGGCTTGGACCTCAGCTATGGTCTGGCAGAAGCTGGCACGGTACAGAGCTTTGATCTCCTGTGGGCTGAGCTTCTTCCAGTCACCCTGCTCCTTGGTGCGCAGAGCGTTGATTTCATTGTTGGGCTCACGGAAGCGCACAGCGGGCATCGGGTAATCAGCACGGTCGGCATAGCATGCTGTACCGTTCCAGCCAAAGCCCACAATCTCGCGCTTGCCGATCTTGTCCAGCGTGTGAACAGAGGCGACACTGCCCACCTGGGCGTTGTGTGGCAACTGGGCGACCAGCTGGCGGCGCAGAGCGCTGTTGATTAGTCTAAGAGCCATAGTTTAGAGCTGCAACGACAGAGGGCGTTATATTAGGATTGTTTTCGCTAAAAGTGAATATCCAAGGGGGTGCGGGGGTGACGCATCGAAGGTTATGTAACAGCTGAACGGACGACGTGCATAATGAATTGTACAATTAGGCCAACATTTGCAGTTTCGGATGCAATTACAGTAATTTATGAAATTTTTATATTTTGCTACAGCCTTTGGAAAATAATTTAATCATATTTTCTTGCTCGCGTTCGCCTTGTGGCGGCTGTTGTGTAATCGAAAACTTTTCACTTGATTTTTAGGGGGGGGCGGCGTTTTAATTCAATCAACATTTGCTTTGTGGTCAATAATAAATTACGTTTAAGCAACGGGTTAAAATAAGTCAAAGCAAATGCGCAATAGCAACCTTTTATTTTACAAACTATATCACCAATTACCAAATCTGTTTTCGGCCACGGATTGTTCTTAGTAGAGTCTGTTATCGGTTCCCGTGAACGAGTCACTATCATTGAACCGCAGATTTTAGCTCATTTTCCATTTTTGCTTAGAAGCAGTCATCGACATATCGAATTAAACTATTGACAAAATGTATCGTGCAGACATGATTTAAAAAATTTTTGTTTTAATATGAAATATGAAAGAGTTTTCATAATACACATACTGTCTGGTTGATGCTAACTAATATAATTAGAGAAACTAATTATATTTCTAATTTTCTACAAAATTTTAATAGAAGTTAGGTAATGCTAACAATTTGCTATTTGAACATCCCATACTGATGCGTCGGCGTCCACATATAATATTTTATTATTTGGTTGGCTTGAACAATACATATCTATGTACATTCAACAAAGACTAAATATTTCAATATTTAATTTAAGTGCGTGTTATTTAATGGCTTTTGGCACCCATCTCTCTGGAGATAACCGCCAGATGGCGTTATTTCGACTTTCATCAATACGCTTGCGTTTTTAAGTTACAGCTTTTCAACAACAGATGGTGCTATTCATCGATGTTTGTGGTGTTTACATTAGCAGCCTCTGTTCCAGTTCTAACATACAATACTTTAACATAGTTTTTACGATAGCAGTAATCGATAATTATAACCGTTGTTACTTCTCTAAGAGAATAAGAATAGAATTTACATTTTTTGATATTATAGTAAATATGCAATAAGATAAATTCTGCATCGCATTTACCATTTAAAAGTGAATGTAGCACAGCTACAGTTGATTGGTTGATTTGAAACATCTTTCCTCAAATTGTGCATCGTATCAAAACAAGTGAATATAGTTTATTATTATATAGAATTAAGTTTATTTGATTTTGATTTGAATTCACATCTCATGAATGTACACATTTAAATTAGACAGACAGGACATATAATTTTAATATTGTATTTTATATTTGTAAATGTAATTTTAGTTTTGTTAGTGTTTTTGCATTTGTTCTCTCGTTATTGTTGTTTAAGTAGGAGTCGTGCTTGTTAATTTTGCTATTTGATTAAGGGAACTTTTCGGGGTTTACGTATTTGATTTCATTTATGAGCGCATTTATGATGCTGATGCGGCCAAGCGCTGTATATGGCATAATATATTGTTTAAATAGTTAATCTTCCTTTCCTCCTTTTACTTTTACTTCTATATATATATATATATATATATATATATATATATATATATATATATATATATATATATATATATAATATATAAATATGCAATATGTTTGTAACAATATTTAATGATAATTATGCAAATAATTAAACTAAAGTGAAAGCTTTTTCCATTAAATGTACAACTTGTAAATATTGGTAGTAGCAAAAACTTAGGGCTACATTTACAATAGGTTTTCCTTTTCGTTATCCGATAATATAATATGTTGGGGTATAAAATGCTGATACCATTGTAGAGTTTGTCACTTAATAATAGTTGGGGTTTCTTTTTGGTTTTCTATGTACAAAATATTTTTTTTTTTTTTCGATTCTTTAACATTTAATGTTGGGGTTTCCTTTCATTTTTAATTTAATTTTCCTCATGTTTTATTTCGTTTTTTGCCTGCGCTGAGTAAATGGATTTGAATGAATTTTTAGTTAAGATGATGAGCTACTTTAAAAAACTTTTCCTTTTTATTTTGGTTTTGGGAAACTTGCATTTTTAACAAGTGCGCTAAAAAGTGCAATTCTACATTTTGCGGGTTGTGAAGATACATAGAGAGGTAGAGAGGGAGATGGAGAGAGTGAAAGAGTTAGATGTAGACTTAGATACACTCAGAGAAATCCTCTGAATTAAGGGAGTCTGGGGGCAATTATAGTCGAAGAAATTAGATTTTTGCCTCCTTCTCTGAGTGTGGTTGAATAGCTTATTGCTTTGGTGCAAATGGAAAACTCTTGAAGCTGCTTTAGAACTTGAATGCGAAAGTAGTACAAGAATATTCCTTTGTGATGTGCGTGGGAGAGAGATTGATGAAGGACTTTCAGTTACAGCGTAAGCAAAAAATAAAAACATTTCATTTGGCATGTTAGAAGTTAAGAGCTGTGAGTGGAGACGAACTACTCAGCGCCCGCTGAGCTGTCGGGCGTTACGTTTGAGTCTAGGCTGGCGCAGTCAGATTCCTGTTCCTGTGTCTCCGAGTAGTTGGCAGCCTCCTGCAGACGCATCAGCATGTTCAGCTAAAAGTAAGGCGTAATTAGAGATCGATCTTTGCGAAGATGCTGGCTGAGTTACTTACCAATGGATCCTGCTGGTCGCCATTGTTGAGCGCCACGCCCTCTAGGCCCACGTCTTCGGCGTTGATCTGGCGCAGCGGCGGCACCGAGTCCGGACCGTAGGGCCACGGATATGAGTTGCGTATGAAGGCCGATGGATCGTTCCAGGCGCCACCCCTCCGGCCATAGAGCTGCACGCCCTCGCGCACTGCCTCGATCAAGTAGGGCGACAGATGATAGTTCCAGATGTCGGTGAACCACACCTGCGAGTCCTTCAGGTCCAGCGGACAGGAGAGAAACAGTCGTGGTCCAATGGTCACGTCACTGGAGCTGTGCACTTCCAAGAAGTGATTTATGTGCTGCCACACAGAAGGCAGCCAGGCGAGCACAGCCGCCAGCTCGGGCTGTGCGTGCTGCGTCTGCAGCTCCAACTGGAACTGGCGACGACGCAAGAAGCGACCAAGGAAGCCTTTGACAGGTTCCATATGATTAGCGGTGAGCACCTGCCAGACGAAAGAAATCGAATGAGTTGAGGACTGAGAAAGTGAGTAGGAACAGTCGGGCATTTACGACTACAGAATACTCGCTACTAGATCTATTTTCCGATTGTGTGTGACAATCAATAGAGAATCTGATCAGTTTATACGTGAGAGCTATAGAGCCTCTCAAGGGGCATAGGTATATCGCCGTATCTTCCGATCTTGAGTTGTCAGTTCAAGTGCAACTCTTTAGCACAACAAATATCGGACGGACAACAAGAGGGATAGCAAGTCGGACATGAAGAAAACCATTGAATTCCTTTCACATCGCAAATGAGTTCATGTGAAAGATGTACGTTCAACCTACCCAGCGGAAATTATGATGGAGCTGCAGATTGGTCGTGTTGCAGGTGGCCTGCGACATGGTGCCAATGATGCAGGGCAGCTTGGTGGCTGGCCCGGCGCTGAGGAGACAGGAGAAGACATCGCCCAGGGCGGAGGCATGATGCAAGTTGTCCAATATGATCACAGATGGCAGCTCCGAGGCGCCGTTCGCTATGGCCGCCTGCTCGGCAATGTGGCCCAGATATTGTCGCAGATCCTTCGAGGTCTTGTGATCGACGCTGTTGAGTGAGAGAAAGAGAGAGAGAGAGAGAGAGAGAATGTTAAGCGTGTCATAGGAGATGGTATAGACAGGCTACTCACTTGAATGTAGCAATGGCCTCAGAAGGATTGCCGCGACCCGCTCGTGCTACCAGAAACTCGGCCAGACGTCGCGCCAGATAGGACTTGCCCGTGCCGCTGGGGCCGCACAGGATCAGTCGTCGATGCTCGGTGAGCAGACTAATGTACCGATGCACGATGCTGCGTGGAATGAGGCTGTCAAAGGCCAAGCTGCCGACTCCCTGTAAGCAGATGTACAGGGTCTTCACGTTGCCCACGATGTAGCCGCAGGGCAGCAGCTCGGGGAAGCCCATCTCGGGGCCGCGCTTCGCTTCGCCCAAGTGATACGATGTAATGGAGTCCGTGTTCAGGCCCAGATTGGTGCCCGGATCGATGCGTGCCACGTAATCCTTGAAGGTCTTGCGCACGATGTAGTCCAGATTCTGCCAGGTCGTCTTGCCCGAGATGTAGGTGCACGCGATGACGAATTCATTGGAGCCGTTGCTCTGGCGCTCACCTTGTGGTATCTGCCCCTGGCCTTGGCCCTGGGCCTGCTCCGCCTCATGGCTGGCAATGATTGCGCCGTTGGCATAGAAGTCGTCCAGCTCGAGCATCTCCTCGCAGTACTTGGCGAAGGACTCGGGCTGTCCCAAGTAGCAGGCGATGGCTATCTTCTTGCCATCGCACACATCGGGCAGCTCTTCCACGGCGCCACAGTTGGGCATGTGCACCGGGCTGCTCAGCTGTCCAGCATCCAGCGCTGGCGGCGGCGGCGTCAAGTCGATGTGAGTATTTGGACTCAGCGGAGCTGCGCCATTCGGGGCACAGGGCGCTGGCGGTGGTGGTGGCTCTGGGGCCGGTGCTGGCGGCATGCACTCCTCCTCCAGTTCCTCGGTCAGACGCGGCGGCAGCTCCATGGGAGGCCGTGCATTGCCATCGGCCAGCGAGTAGCGACGCGAAGCATCCGAGCCGCCGGCTCCGCCTCCGAGCGATCCATTCGGGCTGATTGCCTGGCCAAGGCTGGCCTCGGAGCCGGCGAGTGAGCGACTGGTGACCAGTTTCTGGAGCCGCTCGTTGTTCTGCTTGAGCGACATCATCTCGGCGCGCATCTTGTTCATCATGTCCTTTAGGCTCTCCAGCTGTGAGGCCGAGCTAAGCGCCTCGAGCCGAATGTCTGTCAGCACCAGATCCTTTTCGCGCAGCTGCTTCTTCAGATCTTCCACCATGTGCTGGTCCCCCTCCCCGTCTATGGCATCGATGGGCTTGGCATTGTCGATCAGGGTCACCGTCTTGGCCGGGCTGCTCTGCTTGCTGGATGTATTTGCCACGGGCAGTGGCGGTGCCGGTTGCGTGGCCAAGGCAGCCAAGCCCAGGGGCTCTCCATGCCCATGGCCATGGCCATGTCCATGTCCATGGCCATGACCGTGTCCATTGCCATTGAGCAGTGCTGCCTTGCTGGAGCCCTGCTCGTGCTGCTGTTGCTGATGGTGCTGTCCCACATGGCGACTCGTCTTCGAGATCTTGGCGTTGCGGGAGAAGGCCTTGGTGAAGCTACTGCGCAGCCAGCCCTTCTTCTTGTTGGCCTTATTCTTGTCCTGCGCCGCCGAGCAGCCAGAGCTGATGGAGTTCAGCGAGCACATCGAGTCGGTGCTATGCTGTCGCTGCATTCCCAATCCCATTCCCAATCCTAGCCCATTGCCATTTGCATTGCCTGCCCGACTGTTCGCTGCGGGCACTGGCGGCGGCTTCTGCTGCAGCATCAGCTCGTTCTGGGTCTGGCCCTGCGTCTGCACGCCCATGCTCTGCATGTGCGCCGTGGTCAGGCCCGCCTGAATGGACTGCTTGCGCAGCAGCTCAATTGTCTGTCGCATATCTGTCAGCTCGCCATCCTTGCGCTCAGCCGTCGCCGTCAGCTGCTGCAGGCGATTTGTCATATTTGTGAGGGACTGCTCGAAGGCGGATACCACATGGGCCTGAAAATCAAGGACAGCGAGAGAGTTAGAGAAAGGGTATTAAATGAGAACTACTCAATTTGAACTATGTTTTCAATTGCTTAGAATTATTTCAATTAGATTTGAATTCATAAGGTGCATAAGGGCTTTGTAATTATTAGAAATACTCTAGCTTCTTATGAGAAATGTGAGAAGTAGATTATTTCATATACCTATGTATCCTATACATGATGAATCACATCATAATGAAATTTTGAAATAAATGCATATATGGCTTATTAAGCAAAAATCATAATTTTAGCCAAATTAAATATTTGTTTACATATTTTCACATGGAAATATACCTTTATGAAAACTTTAACTGATTTACGGAACATGCTCTCCATTATAACAAATTCAATTAATATATAAAATTTGCATATAATAATGTTCCACATACTTATGACTATTGATAACAGAATTTAATTATTAATCAAAGATTTTGAAATCAATTTAGAAAGAATTTTAAGATTAACATATTTTGGATGAACTTTGCTTTTCCTACAAATCTAGGAACTTCAAGGCTTGAGGCAGAAAAGATAATCAATTTTGATACTTTATAAGAATAGTTGTGGAAACTTTATTATTTATTTATTTATATTCGTTCAACTTTTATTTATTTTGTTTATTTTTTGATACAGAAACAAGTTCACTTCAGATTCTGAAAAATATTTTGCTATTGCTCCATTAAAATGTTTCTCAAAATGTTGCTTTCAAGTTCTTTTGTGGAACGAAGACCAAGCTAAAACTTTTATTTAGCTTTATAGCTAGAGCAGAGATGGGTTTCAAACTACACATAGAGAATTCGCCTTTATATGAGAGAGAATTACTTGATTTGCTTATATAAATATATTAATAAATTAATAATTATTTAATGCTTAATACAGCTGTAAGTCATCAGATTTAAGTTGATTTCACTGCATTAATGCGCAACTGGTTATATCTAAAAGCATTGTCAAAGCAACTGCGTATTAGGCAGAGCTGGCTTTCTATTTATTTAATGTTTATATATTGTTGTTAGTGTTATAATCAAAATTGACTATGATTTAGTACAAACTGTTTTTGCACTCCAAGCATAGATCATTGCCGAACGATTGCAATAGCATTCACTCAACTACTCAGGCGAAGGGAGAGCGTGTTTGATTGCAATTTTTAGTAACAATATGTATTTATTTATATTATTAGACTCAGCTTGTCTAGCCGCAATTTCAATTTGTTTTTGACTCTCCCAAATTATTGGCAGAGTCAGAGAAGTCATCTAGCGATGACTGCAGAAATTATATTTATTGCCAAAGTTCAGTTAACTTGAAGCAAAAATTTGTTTGGCTCTGCAGCAAGTGAGGTTTGAGTTTGCGGGACATTGAGTGCTTGTTGCATCGATAATTCATCATCACAATTGAGTGGCTCCGTCCCAGGTCCCTTTGCAGCGCAACTATGCAACCAGCACGTCACAATCGTGCATCGCATTTTAAGCCCTGATTGATATGCAAGTGGTTTCGCAGCAACAAAAGCCACAACAACAACAACAACAACAGCAACAACAATTGGTGTCTGAAGACAGAGATGACTCATGACTCATGACTCCTAGCGTCTGAGCCTCTAAGCGCAGCTTTAAAAACTTCTTTCAAAACTTCTTTCCTTCGCTGCTTTCACAGTCCACCCCCGCTGAACGTCTCGACAGACACCTGTGTCATAAACTAGCATTAGAAGCAATGCCCAGCTCCTCAGCTCCTCAGCTCAGCTGCTCAGCTCCTCAACTTGAACGCCACTCGGTTGGCTGCTTTGTTGCCTGGCCACAAGTTCATGAAATATTTTTTATGATGCGACGTGACCGAGGCGCTCTACACGGCTCTCGGCGTTGGCGGCGAGGTCACTTTGTCAGCGAAATGCAGCAACAGCTCTGAGCACATAAATTCAAGCAGAGAGCAGCTTAGAGAAGTGCACAGTGAAGAGTGAAGAGCAATGAGACCTTAACGACATCAAGCTAATGAGCGCCATTAGAGCTGCAAAAGCAAGGCACAAATTTGCTAACGAAACACTGACTGCTTGGTTCTTTCTCTTTAAAAGAATTTTAAACCACATCAATCTGAGCAGAGCTGTAAATGCTGAAAATATTCTTGATAAGATAATAATTAAGAATATTCATCGACTTGAAAATAGTAGTTAAGAATTATTCCATTATTTTTATACCAATTTGAAGTCTCTTAAATCATATGATAAACGAATATTCCCGATTTGCCAATTCTAAACAGAAGAGTATAGAGTGTTTGTATAAAATGACTCAGCGCGGAAGTTGTAATTGCAAATTGCTGTCCAAGAGTAGACGATAAAGAGAGAAAGGGGAGAAAAGAGCGAAAGCAGCAGCAGGAGAAGGAGGAGAAGACAGCAGGAGGAAGCAGCAGCTAATGCTGAAGTAGCATCAATAGCTACTGAGTGAGCGAACAAATGAATCATTGAATGGATGAGCTGAAAGAAATGCATAAGGAAGTCAACCAATGACAGCCAGTTGCATCTGCAGCTTAAGACTTATTAAGTAATTGAGTTAGGGAAACAAGTTAAATGACTTTATGCATTTGCTTCGATTGTTGTTTGAGCGGAGTTGACAATCAGACAAAAGCATGCAAATGAAAGGGATACAAACTACTTTAACACAGTTAGCATTCATCTAAATCCATTTGATTTGACAGCAAGTCTAATAAGTTATGATAGACTTTCAAGTAAGCAAATTTATTTTTCAGCAGAGAATAAATTCTAAAGAACAGCAAGATATTTGCCAGCGCTCTCGCATGAATTTAGCTGGCATTTAATTAACTAACATTAGCATTGGCATGCGGTTAATTCATAGGAAGTTCATAATCCATGATATCATCGAATCAGAGTTAACTTTTAGCTATCTGCATAATGCTACGCCCCGTATAATGAATTGAATCTGTAAGCAAATAGGAAGACGTTGAAATGTAAGTAATGCTGACTAAACGCTATCGCAGCTAGTTATTAACCAAAACCGACTTCTGTATCTCGTCTACCCTGCCTCCAGTCTTCTTCTACGTGCCCATGTTTCGTTTATTGATAAGCATCTAACACGTTTCACATTTTAATTTGCGTGTCGCTTATGCAAATCGAGTCAAGTCGACACGCTCAACAACAACAACGACAACAATATTGGCAAAAAAGAGCTTTTTATATAGTATAAATCAGTTAATGAAAAGCAAAAGCCAAAGCTAACGCCAAGTAAGCTGTGGGCCACTGCGCGAGCTCAACTTGTTTACAGAGTTCAAGGACGGCGCCTAAACTGCTCGAGCTGAGCTCATTGTTAATAGATTTTATTGCTGTTTATTTTGTGTTTGTTGCCTTCACAGCTATCGATCCATTTTCATAAACTGTTTGATAATTCACTTTAATTGGTTTTCAACAAATGCGAAATTCGGCACGAATTGCCAGCTCGAATAGAATGCTTACAAATTCTATTGAATTGTGGAGAGCGTAGCTCGCATAGACAGATATGCATGTACATATGTACATATGTATGGGTGGGTATATACACTCCTATATATAGCTGTGATATATCCTGTTAAGCATCTCGTGGGGCATTGCTGTATGTCCTCTATCGCGTTACGCATACGCACCGTAATCAATTTTTATGTTTCGCCCGCATACGTGAGTCGGCTGAGTAAATGTGAAAAGCTTGGGAGGCGAGAGGCGGGGATGCCCAGAAGAAAAGGGTTATCTAGGATCCCGTTTGCCATTTGGAGTCGAGTACGTGGTTTTTTAATTTAAAGCTGTTGATTGTTATGTGAGGTTGGACTGGCAGCACGTTTATCGCAAAGTGTAAAGTATAATTTAATTAGTCTGGCAACGTTGCTGCAAGGACTTTAACGCCCCTGCTCCACCACAAAATGTCACGCATACTAATTATTTTGAATATAATGTCAGAACGGAGCAGTGAGTAGAAGCAAATGAGTTTAAAATTCATGGGTCGTGTTAAAGGTAAAACACATCTGGCAACACTTTCAACCTGCTGGCAACTCTTAGAAAGTTCATAGCAATCAGCAGCAGCAAAATTATAAATAATTTGTTGAACAAGAGAAACGTTTGCAATTGACAATGAAAAAACTACAACCGGAAGGGCATCAAATTAAGCTGAACAACAACAACTGCAGTAAAAGAGAGAGCAATATGTTTGCAACTTCTTTCAGCAACTGTTGCTGCTCAACTATGAAGTTGCTCTCAAACTGTGTGCATTTGACTGAACTGTTGCGATTGTTGTTTGTTGCTAATGTTGCAGTTGTAGTTGCAATTTCAGCTGTAGTTGCTGCTGCTGCTGCTGCTGTTGTTGTTGTTGTTGTTGCAGCACTTCATTAGCACAACGATGGCAACGAAGCGTAAAGAAACGCGTTACGCCTCGACGGGCAATGTTAGCCAAAAGGGAGAGGGTGAGTGAGAGGGACAGATAGAGAGAGAGAGAGAGAGAAGAGGAATATTGTGAATGGCAGGCATATGGGAAGTCAGTTGTGCAGGGCTCCATATGCTAAACAAGTTCAACAGAGGCAACAGCAACAACAACAACAAGCAATTGCTGCCAACTTTAATTTGGCTGTACAAGTTGCTGGCGGGGGAGTTGCTGTTGCTGTTGCAGTCGTTTCTCTTGCTATTGTTGCTGTCGAAGTTGCTGTTGCTGCAATGTTTAATTTATCGCTTGCAATTTGCAGACAGCACAACACAAAGTTCAAGTTCAATGGCAGCAGCAACAAAAGCAGCGACACCAACAACAACTTGTCAACTTTGTTTTCTCTCTCCATCTCTCTCTCTCTCTCTCTCTCTCTATCTCTTTTTTTGGTCAGCAAGTTTTCAGCAAGTAACTGCGACAAGTCGCTGTTGCTGATAGCCTTCGTATCAGCCATAGATAGCAGACGAGTTGTGATAAGCTGCTAAGTTAGTGTTGCTGCCTAAGTGGGTCGCCGGCAACAGCAACTGCTTCGTGTTGCTGGCGTGCATAAATCATGTTGCCAGCAGCCAGCAGCGACAACCACTTGACAATTGTTGCAGACATCCGGCGAGCATGTGTTGTGCCTCACTGACAGCAACATGCCACGTAGGCGTGTACACTTTGACCTTTTCAAATGATTTATGCCTAGCAGCAGCAGCAGCAACAACAGCAACTGCAACTGCAACTGCAACTACACTTGACATTTGTTTGCCCAAGAATTGTAACAGTTTTCCGCTTCTCGCATGTATTATGCATGGGGCGTGGCACTGGAAATTTGCTAAGTGAAAGTTTGACTGCAGCCAGGCAGCTAAAGTTTTCTATAATTAATGATAAATGAAGGTCGTCGGTTCAACCCAACTCTTTCCCTATTCAAGCGAATGCACTGGGGTCTAATCGCTTTGACCTTGCGTCAAAGATAAAGACATCTTCCTAGTGGCTAATATGATTGATTTCTGTTTTGAATTATGAGTGGAAAATGAGGAAACTCTTGGACTCGAGCAGCTAAGGAAAATGTTTGCAAATCGTATATAGGTATACTTAAATTTAACGCAGGCATATATATTTATATATATATATATATATATATATATATATATATATATATATATATATATATAGGCATATCACAATAATAATAATGTCGCAACTGCATTAGATTAGATAAGATATTTGCTGGGCATTAGCTGAGGTGTACGTGAACTGTGAAATCTTAGCATTGTGCATAGTGAAGAAGCACTAGGTTAGGTATTATTCCATCTGTACTCCATGCGAGGGCAGTTTAAGCAAGTAAATTAAGTCTCTGATAGGGATACCCGTCTAGGAGAGACCTTATGCAAAATGTACTATATCTTTGTATTTATTAAAGTAATCATTAGAGTAAGGTAAACAATTCCATCTCTTCTGATATTCAAGCAATCGATATTTATCGATATTTAAAAATAATAAGGAAATGGGATGAATTATTATTAATGAACTTCAAATGATAAACTCATGTCAAGTCAATTTTCTAGCTTTTGTGGTTCAAGAAGTCTTTATCTTCTGATTCTTAATATTTATAGCGTGTCAAGCTTCCTTCTACAAGTTATATAAATGTTGCAAAGCTCCTTCCATTTCAAGTGGGCATTAACCAATATTAATAATGAGTTTTTATTTCTCTTTCGATTGATGGGCTGTTATCTACACGTCGTCAATTTTTCAGAACTGCCTCGCAACGATATAATAATTATGGGCTGACTTTTGATTAATAATTCTCCAACTTGTGATTACCAGACAAGTAAATTTCGAGATGGCATATCAAGCTCATATCTTAATTTGTGAATTTCTCATTGAATCGCTTTGCCATTTGCCGCTCGACTTCGTTTACTTTGCATTTGAGCAACGCCTCGAAAACTGTTTGCCTTTGGCTGAGTTATCCTGCCTTGTTCTCTTTGTCGGCCTGCGTGTTGGGCATGGCTAACGCAAAAGCTGATCACAACACAGTTGCCGCCACATAATAAACTGATTAACAAACTAATCCAATGCGATTGTTTACGACTGAGCTGCCGACTGTAGTCGATGCTGAAGCGACATGCGCATCGCTTCCACTTGGACGAGCTCGACGAATCGAAGCTTTTAGCTGGCTCTAAAGCGAAGAGCGGGCAGAAATAGCAAATCATCATTAAGATCTTTTCCGCTGCGGGGCAGCTGAAATCGGACTTGGAGTTGGAGTTGGAGTTGGATTATGCTCAAAGTGAGAGAAACGGCACCACAGACACCAAGCTGGACCACAGTTGCAGTCGCAGTCGCAGTCGCAGTCGCAGTCTCAGGCTCTGTCTTTGATCTCGAGCCGAAGAGACTTCAGCCAATGCTGTCTGGTGAAAGACAAAGATTGCCGTTTCCATTATTTGCACAAGGCTTCTTCTGTACAATTCTCCTCAATCCCACACTCGCCACTCTCCATTCTCCATTCTCCAATCTCCATTCTCATTGCTCATTTCAGTAATTTCGTGGCTCGCATGGCATTAGATAAATTTGCCATTCGGCAACAGCAACAACTACTTACGATACCCCCAAGTGTGGCTTAAATCGATGCTGGCTTCGAAACTTACCTGTAAAGATAAAGCAGAGGGGAAGAGATTGTGAGTTAATGCTGCATTTATATTATTTAGACATTCAATATACATAATTTATGGCCAGTTGAGGATTGGTCTGGCCTAATGGATTAGATGTGCTAATGGACAATTAATAGGATAACAGAGACTGCAAATGCCATGTGATTGGAATTTCTAAAGTGTTTTCCGTTGAGTCGAATAGATAAGTCGATAGATAAGTGTCTTATGCAATTGACTCTAAAATCGAATTTCATTGACTTTCAATAGAGTTTTGCATTTGAAACACATGCATATTTCTATTTATATTCCGCTCCATCGTAAAATGCTCAATTTAGTTCTTAATACCTGCACTCGACTGAAGGCCCCTCCATTCATTCATTAATATACAAACCCTTCAGTTTCCCCCTTCCCAGCATATTTTCCACTTGTAAAACTCTTTTAATACTTTTTCCCATTTACCCTCTGGCATGACTCGTCTGTTTTTCTGTGACACGATCAATGTCCATTGAGGAGCGCGTTGTTCAGATTTCTTCTCTTTTGTTTTTGTTTTATTGATTATTCGATTTCAAGACCGGAAGCCACAAAAGACACACGTTCAGGATTACAACAACAAGCAATACGACGTGTATGGGTCTCTCAGTGAGTGTGTCTGTGTGTGTTTGTGTGTGTGTGCTTTAAAATGAAGATACTGAAACCTCAGAGAACACTCAACAGACCTCCACGTCCCTCGACCAGTTTTCAATGCGTAATTTTTTACGTTGCTGTTCGAATCGAATAAAACTTTATTCCGCTGCTTAACAGAGAGCGAGCAGGAGGCGGAGTTCATTCGGTGTCTTGTGTCTGTCCATTGTTGTTTGTTTTCTGTTTTGATTCTGACCGTTGTTGTTCTGTTTGTTTGTCTGCTGCTTGAGTTTGCTTTGGCTTGATTCGCACTGATTTCCTTGGGGAGGCCGTCAAAGCGCGCTCGTCCTGTGGCTGCCTGAGCAGCGCAGTCCGAACAGCTTCATCAGGCGTTCTGTCTGTCCGGGAGTCGGGTCGAGTCTTTGTCTCTATTAGCAGCTCAGACGAAACGAGTTTCAGCTGCTCTGCAAACAGGTTTTCGTCAAAAAAAAAAAAAAAAAGAAAAAACCAAATAATAATAAGCCAAGACACCTGTGAACTGCAAGGCGACTCGGAGCTCACGTGGCCCCGTTTGGCCTGCTGTTCGAATAAATATTTATGAATTAAGCAGCTACAAATTGCATTTGTCATAAATTAAAAGGCTGCCACTGCGCCAAAGAATTCAGAAACCATGTTCAGATAGTCAAATGCCAGAATACAGATACCGAAAAAAACGCATAGATCAGGTGTTGCTGTCATGTTGCCTTTGACAAAAAACAAGCCGCCAAAACTATGAGCAGAGAGAGCGAGTGAGGCAGTAAGTCATTCAGTCAGTCAGTCCGTCAATCACAGAGTGCTCAGCGGGTTGCTTTGTGGCAATTATAACGACTATCCAAGAGATATCAAGAGATATATATCTATATATATATATATGCATGTATATTCACGTTGCATATGCTGACAGGCTGTCCACAATCGCCATATCTCGTTTATCAAGCGTTTGCTTTAATAAGCGACATCAAGAGATAACAACTAACGAGTTACTTAAGCCAATCGAGTAGCTCAGCTATAAACTTGTCAATTTGTTGCTTAAAGTTCTGTTTTATTAATTATGCATGCTGTTATTTCAGAGCTACAATTCGACTAACTGGAGCACTGCTTGGCTCAGCCTGGCAAAGAGGCGCTGCGAGCAGCTCTTGACAGTTGCCTGACAGTTGTGCTGCGACTGTACAGCTAGCCTTATGCATCCGCTTCAAGGCGAACTTGATCTTGATGATATTTGCCAAAATATATATTTATTTATAATTGAATGCATTTTAGTTGCCTGCACTCATACAAATTGTGTCTAAGTCGACCCACAGATAGCTGATTGATAGTTTAAATGGATAAAAACTTTCTTCTATTTAATAATTTTATTTCTTTAACTAATTAACTTTATTTATTTGGGTTTTCATCTTCAAATAATATTGAGCAATATTATAAATTTTGGATACATACATTTCAATTGAATTGGTTAAAGAAATCTTTCTATTTCAGAATATGAGAATGGAAATTGTAGTTATTAGACTAATTGTCAGCTATTCATATTTAATCTTTAATTTTAATAAATAGAGGCGATTTGTGCTTAGATAAAATAATGTTAAACTTATATAAAAATATTTTTCGAATAATAATTTCTTAACTTAAAATCTCATCTCTTCATTTTAAAATCTTGTCTTAAATACATCAATTGAAACTTCAATCAAAATATATGTTTATATAAATATTGTAGGCATTTCCAGATCATAACAAAATTTCCATATCATATCAACTCCTTTAATTCTAATAATATTAATAGTAATATACCCGATTCTCATGAACGCTATCATTGCTCATATCTCCTGGACTCCTGTACATATCAATGAAAATAGCAAACGAATTATATATTTGTTGTAGATCTTTAGTTTCTTAAAGCTTCAAAGTTTTTTATGCTCCCTTTCTTCAGTTCTATGCAAAGAAAATTTAATTTGTCAACTCTTTCAATTCTAATAATAATAATATCACAAAAAAGCCATCTACAAACGAAATATAAATTGATTGCGCCATTTGTGCCTATGTGTAATATGAATGATTAACCCATTGCGACCCATCGATCAATCAAAATCGCATAAATCAGCTGTGAGATTCAACTTTGATGTTGGCAGACGTCAAGCTGGTGCTGCTAATAATTGCCAAATATGTTAATTTTCTTTTCTTTTCCTATGGAATGCAATCAATTAGCAGCAATCAACACGTGACCTTCAACTTGAGCCAATTGAACTGCTGATCTAATCAAGCCAGGTCAGAGTCAAAGAATGTGTGTGTGTGTGTGTGTGTGTGTCACAGTGCAGCTCAAACTGTGATTGCAATGCTGCTCGAGACGTGATCGCTTCACACGCCCGCTGGCAATCTGGCCAGGCTATCAGGCTACCAATTTCACTTTTCATTTAAGCCAAAGCCTCGGCTCGTCTCGAGTTACGAACTAAATTGGCAGCTGTTGAGCTGCTTGTCCGATCGGCGCCTCGTCGAGCGGCGCTCATAAATAAACATGAAAAACGCTTTGAAACTTGCTAAGCCTAAAAAAACAGCATTAAAAACGCGCCAAATCTAAAGTACGTTTATACAGATATACATATGTATATATATTTATATATAGTCGATAAGCGTCTTTATTGGCAACTTTATTTGCTTTCAAAAGTTGACATTGATTGGACCCGCAATTGGCGATAGACTTTGATGTTGATGTTGTTGTTGTACCCTGGACACAATTAAAATTGGTAAAACAGGCTATATGAGCGATAATGATCGATTGCGATTGTAAGTAGTTCACAATAGTCTAAAAATGAATTTCTTTCCATTTTATACGATTTTACGAAAATATAGACCAAACAGAATTGGATAGAAATCAGCTAAAAATCATCAAATACAAATGAAATGTAGATCATCAAAAAGATAATCTCGAAATTGTATGAGAGCTCGAATCAAGTTGCCAGACGAAGAAAAATTCAAATTAACAGAAATACAATCAAATGTTAAATAACAGCGGTTAACTTGTGTAACTTAGAATGTTAACAGTCCAAATTAATCACCTTCTATAAGTCGATTCATTAATAACCCTTGGATAAGCGTCTTAGAAAAGATGTATAATGGGACAATATATATATCTAAGGACGGGTCAATCAACTGTTATTCAATCACTCAGCACTCTTAGGTTCAATCTTGTCGAAATGCATTTTTCTGAACTCGTGAAAGTCTTTAGAATCAACTTTGATTATATACATATATATATTTGCAGCCATTGCAGGAAGACTCTTTGCTAAGCTCAAATATCTTATTGGTTGCACATGTTAGAAAGAGATAGAAAGCAAGCGAGACAGGGACAGCTGCGGCTGATTTCAGCGTGGACAACATATCAATTGCGTGTTCTGCGAATCAGGTCAACAGATTTGGACATGGCCAACATATGTTGGTTGCTGCTGCTGTTGTTGTTAGCCAGAGCCAGAGCCAGAGCCAGAGCCAGAGTCAGAGCGGATGCAGGATTAAAATCAGCAGCGCCCAGTGCTGGCCAAACTGTTCGTCTGCCATAGAAATGGCCCACGTCGTCTTGGCTCATTTATTTAATATGCTGAAGTGCTCGCTCGTCGCGCCCAAAGGCGCAAGCAGCACGGAGCACACAGCGAGTGAGACTCATGCAACTTTTATTAAATCAATCAGTGGGCAACGCGTCTAACGGCAACTGACAAGACAACTGGACAAGTGGCCAACTGGACGGACATACGTGTGGACAGTGGATAGCCGGACGAGTGGACGTTGGCCACTCGCATAGCTTTACCTTATGCGCCACTGCCTGCATTCGTAATGCCAAAGCCGGACGAGCTATGCCTGTTGCAGTTCGCAAAAGAAGGAACAAGGAACAGTCCACATGGCCAAACTCTTATAGGCCAAGTTGTTGTCAACTGCGTTTCTCTTAGCCAAACAGCTGCAGCTGTATCCATAGCCAATGCATTGCTAGCATTGTTCAAATGAAACAAATAACTATGACAATCGAGTTTGAGAGCCAACGCATCGCGCAAGCTAATGCAATGAACTCAAAGATGCATTTTATCTACTAGCAAATAGCAAAAGGCTCCTCAGGCAAAAGGCGATGCGAAAGAATGATGGAAACGTTAATATGTGTATTTGTATCAATAGATTGATTTTCCTCCTCACTCGCCTTTCAAAAGCTCAATGCCAAGCACACACATAGACGTATGTATATCGATGAAGAAAAGAGCTTTACTATTATCTCTAATAATGATAAGAAATTGCGATTCAATAATTGTGCATATCATCACTTTAATGGTACTTCGATAATTATCGATAAACGTTAATTTTGAAACGCATAACAAATAAAAAATTTTCTCATTGCGCTAAATGAAATTCATAATGATCTGAAATCTATTAATGTTGGAATGCCAGGCGTATAGAAATAAAGAAGAAAAAAAACATAATCACTAAATCTGATATTGACATCAGTTATCGATTACTGTTATAGTCAAACTCTATCTATCTTTCTCAGTAACTTATCCAAATCGATTGCAATGATCGATAATTCTATTCACCTGATTATTCAGCTGCGGGGATGTGGGCAACGTCAGAGACGCGCCCATGGGCGGGCAGGACTGCCGCTTGAAGTCGCGTCGTATGGCCAGCTCGTACCAGGGTATTAGCGGCCTACTTCGCAGCGTCGTTTGGCAGCCGATCTTGAAGTCCAGCGGATCCATGTACTCTGGAGCCATGCGATTCAGATCGTTGACCGCTGCATCGGCGGATGCATAGATGTTGCTCGCCGACTTGTGGTTGCCCGGATGCGTGGGCCAGGCGGCGTTGATGTCCTGGGTGTCCATGCTGCGATGCAGACCTGCCGCCATGCTCTTCACGCGCATGTGGCCGAGCGTGTGGTAGCGGCGATCCACGGCATTGGGCAGCATGGGCATGGCTGTGGGCACCACGACCAGCTCGTCCATGTCGATGGTGGCCAGGCTCTGGCTGGTGTGGGAGCGCTCCAGCAGGTGGTCGGTGCTGCTGCTGCGCTGTGTCACAATGGGCAGCTCGTACAGATTCAACCGCTTCGTTGTGGGCGGTCGCGTGGGCGTGGCATAGATCTTTGGCTTGGCATAGAGGCTCTCGCGGCGCACGGGCGCAGGCGGCGGCAGTCCCGTGGGCGAGCCACAGCTTGAGGCCCCTGTCAGCGACAGTGTCATGGGTCTCAGCCGCGCGCTGCCCGCAGAGCTGACTGAGTTGTGTCGCAGCGTAGCTCGCTGCTGCTGCCTGCCGTCCCGTTCCTGCATGTCGAAGCTGATCTTGGGCAGCGGCGAGTAGCAGACGCGCTCCGAGCTGTCGTACGAGCTGCGCAGCCCACTGTCCAGCCTGCGCTTGGGGCTCGCGGGCGCCGTGTAGAGAAAGATGTGCTCCTCCTCGCCGGCCGTGTTGTAGTCCGGCGTCTTGGGCGTGGCGCTGCTCTGCAGCGAGTCGAGCGAGAAGCGCGAGTTCTTCTTCACGCTCTGATAGTCGCAGGGCATGGAACCGCCGCCCGAAGAGCTCGATGCATCCGAAAGAGGCCGGAAGCCCGCTGCATTTGTTGCTGCTGCCGCTGCCGTGGCACTCGCATAGATCGGCTCCAGGTCCCCGATGACGGGCGTGCGCACAGGCTTGGCCCTCGCATAGATCTCCTCGGCCCCGTTGCCGCTCAGCGAGGAGCTGCGACTGTAGTTGCTCCTCAGCGAGACGGTTCGCTTGCGCTCCAGCTGCAGCTCGTGCGGCTGAGCAGCGGCGGCTGCCTCGGTGGCTTCCGCAGCGCGTATGGAACGGGAGCGAGTGATGCCGCGGGCCCGTATCGTGGCATAGCCATCGTAGAGGGGCGTCGAGAGCGGCGAGGAAGTTGGGCGGCTGCTGGTGCTAGCCGCAGACATCGTGGTTGGACTTTGGGCTCGTGCGAGTTAGCACTGCTTTTTCATTTCATTGGATTTTCTGATTTGTCTTCGATTTAGTCTTTCACTTGGATCACTTTGATTAATCGAAGTTCACTTTATTTCAGTTCATTTCATTTCATTTCATTTCATGTATAAACTGCGCCTGGGGGGTCTCATTGCTGGGGGTCGATAAGAAAGACTAAAGCTGCATCAATCATGCTTAATTGATGCCCCAGACTGTAGCTGCGTGCATTGAACCTGCTTCATATGCCACGCCCACATAATGGGCTAAGAGCAGCTCAGCTCAAAGTCGGCTAAAAACTATATTTTGTTTCTCGTTTCAATTTTACAGCTTAAGCTTTTCATTAACGCCCAATTAGCATCCATTTCACATGACTGAATGCCAAAGGCTTTTGATTGACGGACACATAAAAAAAAATGATATGTGAATATATATATACATGAACAATGCTGCGTATCTAATGGATTCGAAGAGTTGTTAGATTTTGAATGGCCTGCTGAAAGCATTTCAAGCCAACACACAAAAAGGGCCAAAAAGCGCGTGCTAAGAGTGTCTCAAGGCGAAGTGAGTGTCAATTGCTTAACGAGGAAATAAACCAAACCAACGAACTATTGAGCAACATTCATGCAATAGTTGGGAGTAGGCTTCAAGCCAGATATTGCCAAAGCTTAAGCCTTAAAGTACTTTTTATGGCCTATTTGGCATGAAAGAGTCAACAAATGAGCTGAAGCTGAGAAAAACATTTGTGTGGAAACAGTCATTTAGAGCTAACCAACTGTAACTCTTGAAGAAGTAGAAATCCATAAACTCTAATTGAACCTTTCTATGACTCAAGATCATAAATCATCATTAAAGGCCATTTATTTATATTTCGAATATTAAAGCAATTCGAATTACAAATATGATTTGTATGGATTTATGTTGAATCTATCAAATTT
This sequence comes from Drosophila borborema, assembly GCA_030914335.1. Taxonomy (NCBI): domain Eukaryota; kingdom Metazoa; phylum Arthropoda; class Insecta; order Diptera; family Drosophilidae; genus Drosophila; species Drosophila borborema. Next base: position 358,441 of record JAUESP010000003.1, on the reverse strand, counting down.
ACATTGAAGACACATGTAATACATCTTCAAAGAATAATTTCTATTCATAAATAAAATATATCATACAATTTGCATGTGATGTCTATCCCAACCATCCAATCAACATACATGAAGTCTATATTCAATATACGATATGAGTAAAAAGTTTGATCTATGTCTAATTATAATGCATACAAGCTTAAATATATTAGATTAGAAATCTAAAAATATCTCTATAAAGACTCCAAAAATAAATCTAAATTTCTCTCTTTGTAAATTCGTCTCCATATAGTATAAAATAGATAATAAAATATCGTAGCTTAGTTTAGCCCATTCTACAGATCAACATCGTATATCAAATAAAATTGCCTCTAGCTCGTGTTTTTTCTGTTCATATCGTATCGCTCAGCTCGATTGTAAGAACTGCCTTTGAATTATGAACCAATGCAGTTAAAGTTGTCTGAGCAGTTATTTATTTTTTTTAATAACTCCATCAATGTAGAGCAATTATAGCATTGGCAAAGCTGAAGTATTTTACAGCAGCAACAATTAAAATTGCTCTTTATTAAAGAGACGCTGACAGAGACGAAGGCTGCAGGAAAGAGAGAGAGAGAGAGAGAGAGAGAGAGAGAGAGAGAGAGAGAGAGAGAGGTCTAGGTAGAGTAAGAGCGAGAGAGCGTTTTGTGTGAAGTACATGCAATGAACTGCAATCAAAACAATTACAGCCAATTCACGCAGTGCTAAAAAACAACAGCAACAATGTCTGTCTGGAGAGAAAAACAATAGAAAGAGACAAACAAAAGAAGACAGAGTGAGAGAGAGAGAGAGAGATAGCAAGGCAATAGACTTGAGCGTATGTTGATGACATTAGAACATTGTTATTTATTGCAATTGCCATTTGCTATTATTATTGTGGTTGTCGCTGCTGCTGTTGCTGCTGTTGTCGCTGTTGTCGCTGCTATTGCTCAACAACAACAACAACAACATGAATCGAGCGATGTCTGTCAGCAAAGTCCGCAAGTTGCGAAAGAAGCATAACTAGAAACCAAAGCGAACTCGAACCCAACTGAACTGAAGCTCCCTTTTCAAGTGTCAACGACTGCAGTCAAACTAACAAACCAATTGACAACAGCATGACCAGCAGCAACAGCAGCAACAGCAGCAACAACAACAACAACAAGTGGCTGGCACATGGCTTGAAATAGCGCTGCAGTCGCTGCAAAGCAGCCGCCACATGGCATCCACATTCACACAGAGACAGCGGCCGACAGAGTCGTACTTATAGATACATTTTAAGTGCCTGTTCTGCCAGTCCAAGTGTCAAATGGTTGATAAAAAAAAAAAAAAAAAAAAAAAAACTGAAACTCATAAAGTTGGCAGCTGAAAAGCAAACGATATGCGGGTTTACTACGATGCCGAGCTGCACTCGAGCAGAACCAGGAAGCGATTAAACCACGCGGCTCAAGGCAAGGAGAAAGCGCACTAAGCTTTATAGAGCGGCCTTGATAACTGCTGGAGAAATCAAAGTTATATTGAAATGATGAGAAAAAAAGGAGGAAACTTCAATATTTTATTATGCTCGTTCATGGCATGAACTGAGTATATTGGTGTTTTGTGCAATGTCCACAATAAAGCAAATCCTTCTATGAGCATCTCAAAAGTAAGACAAAGTCTATCGAATTTTTGTCTATAAGTATATAAGTAATACGATTTTTGGGTTATACTCTAGCTTACTTTATACAAAGCTTTAAGTATTCGTTACTTATTTATTCTTGAATAGAAAACGAAACAAGTTCAATTGAGCTGTTCATTGAAATGAACTTATTGAGTGATCAGCGAGCGATCCAGTTCAATTGCTAATAAACAAAACTTTTTGCTGGGCTAATCAATCGTTTATGAACATTTGTTATCATTATTATTACTAAATGTTCCATTTAGCCAATCAGCTAAATAAATGCATAATCCGAATCATTTACAAACGAGTGAATGGGATACATAGCTCATAGTTCATAGTTCAACTACTAAACTCATTGAACTAGTGCATAATATGTACAGCTGGTAAAGTGCTAATAAATGATTGATCATCATCAACTCTGCACATTCTAAAGCTAGGAGCTTCAATTCTGACCCACAGATTGACATGAACTTTGCCTCATTCTCTGACAGGTGACACATAACAATACATTGAGGTATAGCCTCTGCAGCAGCAGTAAAATTGATGGTAAATTGCAGACAACAGACACAGACAGAAAGAGAGAGAGAGAGAGAGAACTGCACAGATTTTAGCCAGCATTGTGTGAATCGCATAGAGGAGCGCAGTGCATGTCAAACTGGAACGTGGCTAAAAATGCGCAAATGGATCAAATTAATTCTGAGCTGTCAATAGTCTAAAGCGCAATGGCAAAACAACTCAAGGCCTGCCAAAATCGAAGCCGAATCTGACATTTCAAAGCCGAGTTTATTCGACTGCTGCAAAGTCACGTAGGCGTCTAATTGTTTTGCATTTTGCATATCGCATATTTTCGGGGAGGGTTTATTGTTCATTGTTTTGTTGGGCAATGTGCATTGGCATTTAATAGCTGTTCGAATTGGAATGTCTGTCTGTCTATCTGTTGGCAGGCCTGGAAAATGTCAGCCAAGCAATACAATGAAAAGAAAACAAAGTAAATGCAATTTCCTGTGCCCAGCTTCCTAATCGACGAAAGTTTCGCTAACGAGTTGCAGTTTGACAGCCACTGGCCTAGGGGGCAGGGCCCAGCTACGGTGCTACGGCTTATCGCCGACGTCTGTCTAGGTTTCTCTGTGGGCCGCAGCAAAAAGACTCTCTAGTCTAGACGTGGCTGCTTATCAGCTGCGCCAAATCTCACAAGGAAATTGCCACAAGAAAAAAGAAAAAAAGAGCTGAGGAAAAATGGGAAAATAATGGCAAGAAATAAAAACAAAATCGGCCAACGCATAAAATGACAGCGCAACGTATTCAGGAAATGAAATGAATTATGAATTGCGACACGATTAAAGCGTTCAGCACTTCAGACTTAAGATTCGCAGACAACATGTGGCTTTAGCTGAGAAACTATTTAAGTAAACACAACATCTGTGTAGAGAGAGAGAGAGAGAGCTCCACAGAGCTCATAAGCCTCTGGGCCTGTCAAATTGCTGACAAACGAACAAAAAACAACATCACGCATTGATGGCAAAACAAAATGAAATTCTAAATATTCAATGTCAAAACTTGTTGAGAATTAAAGCACAACAAATGCGCAAAAATAATCAAAGCGAGCCTGTCAACTGCATTGCCAAGTAGCTTCATGTCAGCTCTGCCCGAACTATGGCAACAGCGCGGGGCAGAGCCAGCGGGGGGAATGACGAAGGAATTACGCAGGGGTTTTTATGTCTCTGACAGCTAGCCCCACTCAAGGCTGCCTCGCAGCGCTCAAATTTCGATTCATAAAATATGCAGCAGGAACATGACAAATGTGTTTTCATTGTATCTAAACAAATTGTACACTGAAAGTATTCTTAATGTCAACTATATTCAATTTTTGATGGCAATTCGTATGAATGGATTTCATTTCGATTCAATCAAATATTCTACAATTCTGAGTAGAGGCAAAAAATCATTCAAATCAATATATAATATCGACATTTTTATATGGCAGAGTGGATCATTTAAAAAATGGGTTTACAAAGCTTTTAGAAAATTTAAGACTTCGGTTTGAGCAAATTAAATTTTAAAATATTTTATTTACAAACACTTTTTCTTTTGGTTGTTAGACAACAAATTTAAATGGCATGAAATCAACGCTTAATAACACTAAATAAGTTGAGATTGATTTCCACTGTATTTTACTGGGATTTTAATATATGCTACACATGCTGTCAATAAAGAACAAATTACGAAGCTCTAAAGCTTATCAAAGTAATGTGTAATTAAATTAATTAATTTTGCCTACTTAGAATGCTGTCTAGACTACTCGACGAGCAGTCAAATGTTGAAATTTAAAAGGGAAATGGAATTGAAATATCTATATACTAGATATCTCATATGAATAGTTACTAAAAGGCAGCAGTTCTGTCTAATGTCGCACAAAAGTCCATTCAATTCGACAGCTAAACAAAATTCTAAAGAGGCAAAATAAAAACACTTGTAAATGCCACAAACACCCAAGTGAATGTGCGTGTGTGTGTGTGTGTGTGTGTGTGTGTGTGTGTGTGTATAGCTTTTAGCCATTGGAGTCTTCTTGAAGACAATTTAATTGGGTCGAGTTGTTATTTCAATTTGAATGCGTAAAGTTTTTTTGCTGCTGCTGCTGCTGAGCTAATGTTAATATAATTGTTGTCGAGGTGTGTGCCAAGATCTCATTTATATGTTATACACACACATACATATTTGTATTAATTTCCAAAGGAAAACACATTAGATGACATCATGTTAAAAAAAAAAGACAATAAACATTTCATGCACGTCATCAAATATATATATATATATATAATCGTAAAAACAAAATAACAATGTTTTATTGTTTATTTATAGATGAAACTTTGGCTTTTTTTCGTGCTTATCAGCGAGCCTCGATCGTCACAGAATTCATAAGTTTCACGAAAATATATATGCACTCATATATATATAGTATAAATATTTATGTATTATGCAAAAATTCAATAAAAAGTGAAGCCAAAAGGGCGCGACTGCGACCCAAAAACTATAGAGTTTTTTTTTTATTTTTGTGGAACTGCATTAATTAGACACGAAACCTGCTGTGAGGCGCTGCTCTTAAGCCGTGCGAGTTATATTTCTGTGAATTTAGCGGGTGGATGCTTTGCCAACAATGTAAACTCAACCAGTTTCTTAATAAAAACCAAATTGAGATCGAGATCGAGACGAAGGCAGGGACTGAGGCTGAGGCTGACTCTGAGCACTTCCTTGAGTGGAAGACGAGTCAAAGTGCTGCTTGACAGTCACTGAGAATTATAAACAATTGAGTCTAATTTAGGTTTAGCGCTTTCCGCACCAGCATTAGCTCTGTAACGTGAGCGGACTACATCTGTACGTCACTTAAAGCAGCCTTAATGCATTCAATTAAAGGCCCAGCCCCAGCCCCAGTCCCAGTCCAGCTCTGTGTGGCAGTTGCAATTGAATTGCGCTCCAAATGCATCTTAAGAATTGCAAACTGGGCAGCTGGGCAGCTGGGCAATAAAAAATACGCTGCCGAAACATTATATGATGCCGCAGTTGACTGAATTAGCGCTGCCATTTGATATAAAACAAAGAACAACAATAAAATGTTATTGCACAACAAATGCCATGAGCTCTTTTTACTACACGCATATCAAGTGCTTTAGTGCCAGCTTCTAGTATTCACAAATTTTGCGCTGATAAAGGTGAGTAGATCGTGACGTAGATCAGATATAATGACATATTTAGTTGTTGCAAGAAAGGCAAAGTATATCTCTAGGCATTCCAAATTATTCTGTAGTACTAAGGTACTCTGCTAATCCCCAACATTTGAGCTCTTGGCTTATAGTTTATCTCAATATGCCTTAGCCTTGGGTATTTAAATTCCATTTGTGAGCTGTTGCAAGATAATAAAACATTATCGACAACACAATTCTTTGCAGCTACTTTATCAAACATTTTTCATATTTTTATCGTAAAGTAAAGCTCGTAAAAAATTTCAAAGAATTCATGTACTGAACAATTAATAATAATTATAAAAACTAATTTATACCCTTAAGAAGGGTCTGTTAGTTAATTCCCCCTCAATTTCCATGCTAGTTTCTAGGTTTTTCTTTCATGTAAAAGTCTGTTGTTCTGTAATCAACTATTTAGTTGCCCAACTTATTCTTGAGCTATTCCTGATCATTCATCATGTAGACAATCGATATTCGACTCGCTCTACTTTGCCTTCAAGTTTCGTTTCGGAAACACTTTTTGATTTAGTCGAGAGAAAAATGCATTGGAAATCACAGCAGATATCTAAATATCAGCACATACATCAATCTGTCTATCTCTGTCTGTCTGTCTATCAGTCTATCTCTGTCTGCCCGTGTGTGTTAATCGTGTAGAAAGCATCTGTCCGGCTTTAAATAAACATGTGAAAAGCGACATTGCTTTCGTTTTGTGGCAAACATGAATTTGCATATGCCGAGCAATACCCTGGCTCGGGCTTGACTTCGATTAGATTTGGTTGGGGTTACACATATGTAAAACAAATGGGTTAGAAATCTAATCAAAAGAGAGCCAAATCGAATTGTAATGAATCGTATCGTATCGCCTCGTATCACAGCGGTCTGTACACAAATCACGTCAACAAACAATTTATCAAGCTCTCGGCGCGCTCGCCCGAATGTCTACTGAATGCTTAAGATAATGAATGCAGTTGATGATGGGCAACCCTTTGGCCCAGCTGGTCCCATGTGATGGATGCATCAAGAGCGGACAGTCCTTAAACAGAGACTGCGAACTAATTGCAACTGCATATACCAATATATGTATATATTTGGGCTCATCAAAGACTGCGCAGCACTTGACGGACAACAATCGCAATTATTATTACATGTCTGTATATGAATAAGTAATACATATATATACATATATACATACATATGTATGGGTATTCTATGCAACTGCAGCTCGGCTCTCAACGTGCTGTCAGGCAACAATCACTCGAATCTTGTGCATGTTGCATGCAACATTGCCTTAGTGTAGCCTGTCACCCCCGCCAGCTCTCGACTGCTTTGTTGATTATGCTGATGAGTTTTTGGGTCGTCTCCAGCCATGGGTCGCTCCCTCATATCAGCAGCCCCCCATCTTGCAACGTGGGCAATAATCATAATGAAAAACTTTTTCTCTTCTCTTTCTCCTTTTTTTTCTGTTATTATTTGTATTTATTTTTTTATTCTTTCTCTTTTTATTTTGGGTAAGTGCTTAAGCCCGGCATGGGGCTAGGTGTAGAGGGTTAGGGGGTCGCTGGGTCGCTGTTTATGTTTCTTTAACATGCGCTTTACATTGGACACTGGGCACTAATCCCAAACAATGACAGAGACAACAACAACACATCAAACAACAGCTGTTGGTGTTGGCATTGTTGAATGTTTAACAACACTGGCTCAACTGAGTGTTGCAAGTCTTAACGAACTCGGATGGGCATTAGGAAAACTTTACAGTGATTGAGAAATCAGTGAAATCAAAACAGAATCAATTAAGCAATTGAGAATGAAAACTTTTACTCAAGACTCCTGCTTAATTAATCAACACTGGATAGGCAAAGTGCTGAAAAAGTCAATTGACAGGAATGGGAACAAATAAATAGTTAAACTGGAAATTGAAAGGTTGTAAGGATAGCCTTTAAAGTATTCCCTTGCTAGATATATCAGTTAATCTCCAATACTTTTAAAATATATTCTACATTAGTATACACATTATCCATGTATAGAATCGAAACGAAGTCAGCTTCAAGATAAAACTCTTGCCCTGGGCATATACAGTACTCACTAAATGTATATGTACCGATGTGTGTCGTAAATTGCTTTAAATTAATCAACGTCAGGCAGGCAAGCAGCCGAAAGAATCTAGAATCTCGAGCAGATAATATGGCATAATGATAATTAAATTTTCGAGGCGCAACCGAGGCAGCGTTAGTGTTTCACAGAAACCGATGCACTAAATGGAAGGCACGTAGATAAGGACAGAGGCCTGTTTGTACGCCTGACATTTTCCCAGAACTGGCGGGGAAAAACGAAAATGGAGCCCAAGAAAAGTCATTAGAATGCAAAGGGGGAAACTGTGGAACGGAGGAAAAGATCAGAGGAGGGCGACTACAGATGCTGAAGGGCCAGCAGCTGCGCTTTCAAGTGCAACCAGTTGGCGTAATTGTCGCAGCTCAGTCAGAATATTTGCAGCAGCTGATTTGTGGCAAGGGGCACGTCTGCAATCAGCTGCGTCAATTTCTTAAACGGCGAGCCTAGCCCATTTAAAGGTGCGACAACGCTCATTCAATAAAAGGTGAGCTGAGCAGAGTCGCTGATAATGGCTGTTTATTGAGTGGCAACGCGAGCAGACGTCGGGCCAGCAGCTGCAGCGGCAACATGTTGCAAGCTGCAGCGCGTGGCTGAACAGGCAAGCTATTAGTCAAACTGAAGCCCTGCTGCTGCGCGCAGGTAAAATGCAAGCCTTGAGACGTTTGTCGTGCTAATTAGTGTAATGCAACAGCAGGATGCCTGCACATATACACACACACACACACACACACACACACACACACACACTGACTGACACAGACACGCTCTGGCTCAGACGTGAACGGGTTGCAAGTTTAATGTAATTATCATATCAGCTCATGAGTGCATGCCACTCATGTCTCGGCCCGGGAATTATGCACATTATCATATTGCTAGAAGACCTGTTGTGACAGCTGTTGCTGAGCTCAACTAAATGACTCCAATTGGGAAAATGCCATTTGACTATTTAGAGTAAAGTTAATCTAGTTAGAGAGAGAGAGAGAGAGAGAGTCAATGAAAGTCTTCCCTCTGCTCTCACCTAGAAATGTCTCTTCTATTTCTACAGTAATATATGTAAAGAATATTGTATTGGGAAAATTGCAAAAAAAAAAAGTATTTAGAGTAAATTTAATGTAATTATATAGAGTGAAGGAAGCCCTCTACCGTTCCCTCTCTACTATTCCATATAAATATCTCTCTCAGGGTCACCCCTTGAAATTTTAGATTTTCTTCGCTGAAAAAGTTTTGAGACCCTTTTGCTCGCGTGACTCTCGTAGTCCTCTCTCTCTCTCTCTCTCTCGCTCTCTCTCTCGCTCTCTCTGTATACTTGTAATAATAATAAATTTATCGGCTTTTCCCATTTTCTGTTTTCCTCCATCATTAGCTGCTCTATTATGCTTTCTTCTTTCTTTAACCCTAGTATTTTCCCTTGTTAATTAACATTTCATTTTATTCACTTCCTTGAGCAGATCGAAAAGAATATTGAAATATTGTTTGGGTTCTTTTACGTCAATTAAATACGACTCGAAGAAGCTGCTGCTTAGCCGTTTTCCCAGCCTCGTCCCATTGCCAATCAGGTAAGAGCTCCGCAGCCGATTCGACTTCGATTTGTCGTTGGGCTTTCAGGTCATTAGCCTACGTCCGGGGCGGAGTCGAGACGGGCCCGATATGATTTTGGGACACAAAGCAATTGAACCTCAGTGTAAAATTTGCCTACTAATTAAGTCTACCGACACTTGGGCATTTTCACAGCGAAATGTGAGCGCAGGCTGTTCACTGTTGGCTCTGGCCAAATATTTACATATAATCTAGGCAAACACACAGCAAAGCAAGCGAAAATACATGTGCCAAGCAAAGAACTCTGCCAGACAGTTGGGCTCCACTTTAAAGGGGTTTCACTACGGGAGGAGCGTGGAATAGTAGTTGACATGCAATCGAGATGTTTTCATTTCCCCCTCTATTTATCTCGGTCTCGCTCCTCAGCGCATGGCAAATAAAATGCTGTAAACGACAGTCGAGCAGAGTCAATCAGTGGAAATTGTTTTTGAAAAAACACAGCGAAAACACGACTGTATTGAAATAGGTACACACGGAATACCCTCACGGATAAATCAGAGTAGAGTGTATCTATAACTGGCATATCAAATATAAGACTACTAAAAAGTACTTCAGATATATGGGATGCGGAACTTGTTAACGATATTCTTAGAAGAGACTTATTGACTCTTATGAGTCGACCTCATGAATGACTCATATATATTGACTTGAAGTCTTTCGGTAAAATTTGCAAAATAAGAAAATTTCATGGAAATGGAAAAAAGTCAAAGATTAAGCAATAGTTTTAAGCAACAGCTGTTTCATCTTAATGTAATTACACTGATGTTATGTTACGTTATGTTATGTTATGTTATGTTATGTTATGAATGTTATTCTGAACTAGGAAAGCTATATTTACAAATATCTAAATACTTTAACCAATCTAAGTATCTATGTAATCAAAAATTAAATTTGATATATATTATAATAGAATTATATTTTGTATCTGCTTTTAGCTTGTAAAGTGTTTAGCCATAAGCTTTTCCTTAGTTTCTATCTGCTTTTATCCTCGAGACTGCCCAATCTATATCTTTTTTTACTTTCATTAAGATTTGAAATTTGCAACTTTCACAAGTCTAAGCAGCACGTGATATTGTAAGTGCTCCATTTGCAGGGTATATGAAGTGCCAGAGGAGCGGCAGCTTAAGCGCAATTGATTTAAATGTCTGTATTTTGGGCCATAAGGAAGTTGGCTGTGCAATTTGCAAAAGGCCTTTTGTCAGCGATGCATTTGAGGAAATTGGCCGTCAAATCTTTTGGACAGCGAGTTCAAAGCGAAAACACATTGAAAATGGGCAAACTTCAAACGCGAATTTTGCTTCGCTGGCGCAGCGACAACTTCGATTAGCTGCGCTCACAAATTTCAAATTTCCATGAGGTGAAAAGCTGCGAAAGCAAAATCAATCTTCATCAAGGCGCAACGTGAAATGAGCCAGCACAAAAAAAAAAGAAAAGAAAAGAAAATTGTTTTTAAATAAAAAGAAAATTAATTGCAATTTTGTGCAGATTTTTTTCAATTAAAATTCCTTGAGTAAACGGTCTCCGCCTCTCTGCGCACATCCCACTCGAATTTCTCACTTCAAATATTATTTATAATCCAAAAACTGTTTGGAGGCTCGTAAATCTTCGCAGCTTCCCGCTCATCTCTTCGCATTCCTGGCCGTCGCCGAGGCGCCTAACTCTAATCAGAATTTATTACAAAGGCATATTCCTTCTATGCTCAGCCACAGGATGTGAGGGTATAGAGGGGTAGGGCAGCATAGGGTGTGGGTTGACTAACCCTCCAAAAATTGACACTGAGAACTTTCAGTTTTCACTTAATTGATCTGCCACAGCCACAGCTCAACTGAGGCTGAGGGTGAGATGAAAGCGAGCTGCTTCCGCGGAGGGTGACATTCAGGCAACACCTCCATTTAGGCACAGGAACTCACACACATACACACACACACACGCACACACGCACGCACACAGCTGTCAGTGTGGGCACACATGTGCGCTGCCTGCGAGGGTGCTGGGCATTTTCAGTTTGGCTGTCGTTTTTTTTCTTTTTTTGCTGTACAGTCAGACCTAATTTGATTATTTCCTTTTATTTGATTCGCTTGCTGCTCGCCGTGATATATTGGCTTGTCAGCCAGAGTTTGAGCCATTAGCGAATAAAACAGAAAACAAATGTCGAGCCGAACAAATGCAGCTAATCGAGCTGCAGAGGCGCAGATGAACGAATTGCGAGCCCTGCCTATAGAGCAGGTAGCATCCACACTGACACAGACGATCCATTGAGGCCGAACCTCACGAAGACAACGAAACAGAGCAGACAATTCCTTACAATCTAGAGAGAAGTCAACTCTACAATAGAGCAGGCCAGGGACTGCCATTGAGTGGACTGATGCGATCGTAAAGATACGACTTGGCGGGCTGGTTGAATTCATAGCGTTAGAGTAGATCCGAGATGGTCAAAATAAAACATTTAAAAATGCCATATAAAAAGGCAACAAGATACGATCTTAACTACTCGGCAGTATAAAAAGTTGAAGTTTTGAGAATTATGTAATAATTTTATATCAATATTAATGTTATACCCTCTGGGATAAACAATATCATTCGTTGGTATAGCTTCTTCTTGTTTATGCGATACGACTATACGACGATATTATATTGCTCTCTTCTTCTCAAACATTTCAATTCTTTGGTATTCTCCCCGTTTTTAGGCCTCACTCTTGGTCTGTCTGTGCCCGCTTTCGTTTTCGTCTTCAATAATTTCATTTCATTTAACTTTCTTTTGTCTTCTTAAATATCTCTCATTAATGCAGCCCCCTTTTTAAAGGCGACGCCTCTGATTTAATGCACCCTTTTTTTGGCAACAATATGCTCTGTTCATTTCGACATGCTCCATTAAACAATTTGCCATTGTTGCACTTTTTCATATGCACATTGTTGTCTGACCCCCTCTGCAACTCTGAACTCCTCCGCCTCTGTCGCCTCTGTCGCCTCTTTGGTTTGGTCTGGTTTGATGGAAAACAATAACTGCGTTTCATTATGACAGTCGCATCGCTTTTCCCCTGCGCCATTTTCAGAGCTGATGTTGCAGATTTTTACCCCGTCCCTTGGCTCACATATATGTATATGTATATTGCACCACTGTAGCCTGCTGATTGTGCAACTTGGCTGTAACTTTAGTCGAGTCACTGCCGATATATTTAGTAGACGGGGAATATCGTTCAGCCCAGCAATGGGGAGCGTAAAGTAAAGCCTTTTATTGGTTCACGTATTTGTTATTTGTGCACTCTATTTGCATTTTGCTCCACTGTGCGTCGCACAGCTTCCGCATCGCCAATGTTGCGGCAACATGTTTGTTGTTTGTTTATTTGCCTTTGATTTTATCTTATTTATCTTAAGCTTTTTTCGGTTAATTTAAACAGTTGCTGGCAACTTTGTCGTTATCTTTCTGTGTCACATTCGTGGCAGATAATTTATTTGTTGTTTTTAATTTGGGGCGGCGTTTTGCGGTTGCTGTTGTTGTTGTTGTTATCTGAACTGACCAGCCGAACTTTACACCCAAAAGAACGTTTGCTTGGCGACCGGTTTGGCATTAAATATTTACACAAAAACACGTTTCAAGCCACAGGGCTTTGATTTATTTATAGATTTAAGCTGTGCAAACACAGCAAAAACAATAGGAAAAAATATGCTCAATGAACCTTTCTTCACAAATCACAATCGCGGCAACACTTCGACCACGCACTCCAGCAATCAGCAGAGTAAATAAACAACGTCAGGCACGATCACGCACGTCGCAGTCGTGTATACTCTCACGTTTAACGCGACGATGCAGATACGAACGAGCGATTCGAACTCGAACTCGAACTCGAATAAAATGCGACGCGCACGTCCACTTCAGTGAGTCGTTGACGCAGTACTAACAACATGTTGAGACAGATCAGTGGTGAGAGCCAAACGGTAATGCGAAACGGTTCAAATGCTCAGAGCGCGAAACACATAAAGCGAGAGAGAGAGAAAGAGAGAGCTTGCTTACGATCAACAACATGTGAAGTGTGTTGGCAACATGTTGCTAGGCTCTGCTGCTGCTATTGCGTGCGTACCGACGTCTGCCGCATCAAACGCGGAACTGAATGTGACGCACGAATCGAAACGAAATCCTTTGGCAGGCACCCAGCAGCAGCTGCAGGCGGCCAAACAGCGGCGACAGCGACGGCGACGACAACGACGTCGACGTCTGCGTCAGCGTTGGCGGCTTTACGGCGGCGACGGCGACAAAACAAATAACAGCATCCACAACGGAACAAACATGGGCTTAGGGACGGGGAGAAACGGGCAATTGAGACAAACTGTGCGGGGTCATATGGCATCAAGGATACGCTATAAATATATTCGATTGCGCCTCTAGTATATTTATAGAAGAGAGATATATAACAGAAATACGAGACTTCTATGCGGCATATGTGAAGGATGTGCGAGATAAGATTGTAAACATGAAATTTAATGGATACATTTACAGCAATATTTGTCTGATTATTAATCTAGCTGTAACAATTAGTTCGATTTCAATGTATACCATACGAAAGGTATTCAAACTTATATGAGAATAGGATTATGAAAATCATATGGATAAGTCTAATGTTCTTCATGATGTTTATAAGGTTTATCAGATCTTTATTTTAGCACATATATAATTTAGTATTATATCTATCATATCTTTCATGTCCATCATAGCTCATCACTTCTATTCTGAATGTGATCTCAACCACAAAACATCATATTATATCTAACAAAACCATTCATTCATTGTATGATAAATCTCATCATTTTATTCAACCGAAACTTTTTACTCTGTTCTCTATATACTTGTATCTGTATTCAACCATAGTTTGGCTATCCTTTTATGCCGTTCTATGGATTGACTATCGCATTTCCTGGTCAATTCACAATTCATAGTAGATTTTTCGTCTAGTGCCACAGTTTTCAAGCTCTCAAATTTCACAATAAAAGAGCCCGAAGATATAACCTAATGCCCTACAGGGCATCACAAAGGATGCATAGCCGATAGAACGGGTCGATTGTTGCCACGGGAGCTGAGCTATGCCGCAGACAGGCGCCAAAGAGGCGACGTCGTCGTCTGCCCCAACTATTCATGGGGAGAGTGTAAAAAAAATACAGACGCAGCTTCCTGTGTGGAAAGGACGAAACAGGATGGCGGCGATGAAGTTGCGCAGTAAAGTAACAACAAAATTGCAAATTTGTGTTTTGTAGTTAGTCAAGGGGCAGCAGCAGGAGCAGCAGCAGGAGACAGCGGGGAGGGCAGAGAACGGACAAAGCTAAAGGCGACACTGCAGCATGTCCTGACGCTTTATGTCCTGGCGTCATTTATTTTTAGCGCGAGACGCTGCGGCGCCAAAGCCAGCGACAAAATCGCAATGGAGTCAGCCAAATAGGGGAGGGGACGGGAGCAGGAGGCGGGCAACCGAGCGAGCATCAACATAATAAAGTTGTAAAAAGTTTTGGGGGTTTGTTTAACGAGTCGAGGGCAGAGTGAGCGATTGAGTGGAGCAACTAAAAAATGATTGATTATCTCAAATTGAGACGCAGTTGGCCAATGGCCTGACCTGCCCTGAGAGGCAGAGAGGAGGCGCCGGGGCGGGGCACATGGTCTGGCTAACCAACTTGGCCTCGACATTTGCCAAGGCGAAAAAAAAAAAACAGAAAAGATTTTTTTTTGGTATTTTTATTTGGCAAACGATTTGCTTTGACTTATGGAACTGTTTTTGTCGAGTCAGGCGAAAGGCGAGGATTGGAAGGGGATGAGGATGAGGATGGGGCTAAAAGGACCCGGAGCAAGCTGGGGGAAGCTTTGAGAGTCATTGACTGGCATAAGTTGAGCATTTGAGTCGACTTATTGGCATACATATAAACGATATGGGTTATTAGCAACTGGCAGCATATCAATTGATTCTCTGATGCGGCAAAGGCTTTCAGGAATTACGAATTCAGATGGAGGATCATGAGATTTCGAGTATTTGTACACAAAATATTTGCTCAAAGGCAAAAGTTTGCGTATTTTCAAACTGCTATTGAAAGCAAGGCAATGCTGGAAAAAGAATGGCTTTTGCTGTCATTATAGATAGTGTTATGCGAGAGTTGCACGAAGAGTTTGTGGAATGGGAAAATACAATTATGAATAATTGTGAAGTTACTTTAGAAATTATTGTTTTCCATTCAGAGATTATGTTCAAGTAGACAAAGCCGAGTATTACAAATTCAGTTTGATTAATCTTAAGTCTGTTTCTAAGATAATAGATCTGTCTGAAATTGATATGAAATATCTGTAGAGCGTTGATCACTGAGTAAAGAAGCAATACCTTAACTGTATAGCTAGATATTTGTCTGTGCATACTTTTAAATCTGTTCCATAATAAACCTCACTTGCTGTTATATATGAAATATAACTCATGGCTGAGGAAATGCTTTTACCGATTGCTGACTATAATATATTATTCTAAAAATAAGGAATTGCAATTGGAATTGCTTAAATTTTATTCACTCTATTTACACATACTTGAGTTGATTTTATACACACATATTTAAGAAGAGTGAACAAGCTTACGAAACTTTGGCCGCACTCTTATGTAAGGTGCCTCGTAAGTGCCTCGAATAAATTGAAATAAATGTAGAAAATGTAGGAAATTTACCTTTAGGCAGACCAATTCTAAGGTTTGCCTTTTTCAAGCCACACTCGCTGGATAGTCATAAGAGTACTTACCTAAAAAGAGAGAAAAGAGCAAGAGAATTGTTTTCATTAGTAAGACAATAGACAATAGTTGAACTAATTGATGATTTATAGCACACACACAATCCATATATATATATATATATATATATATATAGAGAGAGAGAGAGAGAGAGAGAGACACGTTCGTTGAGCTATTTGGCATTTGCCATTCACAACAGCTCAGCCCATTTAAGAATCCATTATATTATTATTTGTTTAGTTGAGCTACGCAAACGACATAAACAAATGGAATAGAATATCCATCGTGCAGATATGTCTCGCTGTAAAGTCAGAATTGGAGATTCGGCTGGCTCAACCCTTTTCATGATTCCAGTCGTTAAGTGTCAGCAAATATTGACAGGCGAATTGTCTTTAATCCCAAATCAATTAAAATCAACTACCATAAGACGCGCTCGCCCGTCTCTTGGCCTCGTCTTTGCTGCTGTTTGCGAATCGTTTGCCCAAAGACTCAACGCGTGAGCTTCGATCCACGAATAGTGACGAGTCTTTGTCTTATCGCTCGCCGAGACGTGTGTAGAAGTTTGCTGTGAGAGGGTTCCATGGGGGAGCAGTGGGGGAGAGGATGGGGTCTTCTATCATCGGTCACTCGGGTCAATTCGGAGTGCGTGATAAATGGGCGCGTTGCGTGGCTCGAGACACGATTTAGTTGGATTTAGTGAAGTGCTTTGGTTTGTGGTTGTGGTGTGTGTTATATACAAACACACACACACACACACACACACACGTATATATATATATATATAGTATTTATGGCTCGCGATAAGATTGTGCAATTGAGGTTTGTGTCGCTCTGTTAAAAGTTGATGTAGGTTGGAGTTTCGTAAACTCTTAGCTCTGCTTTTATTTTTAGCCATTTTGGCAAGAGTGCATCATAAGCTGCCATAAAGCTTAGCCTGATAACAGCGAGAACGCGCTGCAGAGTGAGAGAGTGTGTGTGTGAGAGGGAGAGAGCATATGTATGAGTGCGTAAAAGTTTTGGGAATTATTTATGAGCTGGGGGCGTAAGCTCAGAGATAGACGAGAATTAAATAAAATGCAACTGGAGCATAAATTAAACTATCTTCAGCATGTTAAGGATTGAATAGACGTGAACATGTACAATATGTATATAATCTATGATACATATCTATATATAATAAATAATAAATACATTCAAGTCACAGAGCAGCTCCTGCTTCATATTCGATTCAAATGTGAAATGTGTGATAAATGGCTTTGTTTTGTATGTTCATAAATGAATGTACGTGGATAGATAAAGAAAACTAAATTTGGAATATATTTGATATATAATTATTAGTAAAATAAAATAAATATATAATAATGATTGAGATTTATATCCGTAAATGGATTCCTAAATGCATATGCATACTACAGAAAATTCAGAAAGTTTTCCTTCCTCTGTATATATATAAGAAAATTCAGTTACTTCTGGCTAGTACAATATAATAATAATATGTGTTGATCAAGCTTGACTATCTGTCGTATGCTGAAAATTCGTCTTTGAATTATTTTTACAGAGCTCTTCCCCCATTTCCCGTTGCCACTCCCACTTTGGGGCTTTCATCACTTGCACCCAGACATTTATCTAATGTGTCTATAACTCTTTAAGCTGCATCTGACGCCAGAGAAGACCATAAAAAACTGACAAAACGAACGCAGCTGGCAGCGCGTAGAGGCTATAGTGGAGTAGAACGAGGGGAATGGGGGCTCACTATTGTGTGGGGTGGCACCAACTATTGCGACCGCAAAGTGAAATTGCAAAGATGTCTGTCAATAAAAAAAAAGGCAATAGCAAATAATATGCCGCACAAAAGCTGAATGCTAAAGGCAGACAGGGCGAGGGCGAGGGATAGGCAGGCAGAGGCAGGAGGAGGAGGAGGAGGAGGAGGCAGTCGTAGCCCCGGCTATGTGGCAGACGAATTGGCATTTATGACGTTTATTACTCAGAGCAGAAATTAATTAAGCGCCGGCACAATTGAACCACAGACTCGACTGGCTATCATTGGGCAATTAAAAAAGCTTTCCTCCTCTCTTGCTCCCCCTCCGGGTTGTGAGTATAGAATGTGGGCGTGGCATTTGTGATTGCATTAAAAACAATCAGTATCTGATGCTGACTTTTCAAGTTTGGGCGGGGGGACTTGGCAAAAGTTGCAATTGTGCAACATTTGAAGTTTTCCATGCAGCAATTGCTATTGGCCAAGTTAACAAAGTTGGCCAGAAGTTTGAGCAGCTGCCACAGCCATTTGAGGGCTTAATTAAATGGATTCAAAAGAGTGCTTCGGCTGCAGCTGAACTTACACAGTTGAAGCAGCAACAGAATTTTATGTCAATTTTATGTTTCAGCTCAAGTTTTGTGCAGTTTTGAGTTTGTGGCAATAAAAAAAAAATCATGGGCAAAACAAACAAGTTTTAAGCGATTAGCTGAGTTCGTGCTGCCACAGAATAGGTTATAGAAAAGGAAAAGTTTTTATTTTTTTTTTATTTTGACTATAAACTGAAGCGATGAAAGCAAACTGAAACAATAAACATTAAGTTATATAAATTTGTTTTACTTTGTTGCAAGCTATTCAAACTGCCCTCGTATAAGCTTGCTAATTAACTGTAAAACGCGCTTATGAAGTCATGTTATATTTGAAGAACTAGTTCAGTTGATCAGCTACACGCTCTAGTTATGTTTGAAGATCTGATTAATTGATTCATTTGTACTTTTTGAATTGATTCGTCGTACGAGCACACTTGCTCATGATCGCTTTGTATGGATTAATTATATATACAATTATATATGAAATCCATTTAAACAGATCAGAAGAACGAAGTTGCTCATTTGTGCATCTCTAATTAATCATTTTATATACCCATACAGCTAATTCAGCAGTCGATTATCGTTCGTAAACACTTGAACTACAAATGAACAGTTCAAAAGAACAATACTTAAACAGTGTTGCCAAATCAGCAAACATTTTTAGAGAATCAATGTCCAAGTGTTGTTCATTGTAATTAACTTAAAACCAAATAGTTCAGTATAAACAGAAATCCCAGGATCTGTGGCAGCCAAGAATTCAACTGCTGCGGAAAGACTTAATGATAAGACAAGAATAGATTTGTATATTGCAGTTATTGCAAATGAAGTATAGCTGCCAGTTGACCAAATAACTAACTGCCAGATCGGGAGTTCTGTGAAGATTCACAAAACAAAATGTTCAATCGTTATTTAAAATATTTTTTGTATAACCGTGCATAGCATTCTGATTGACGAATCAACTTATATAAAAAAAGAATAAGTTACAAAAAAAAAATTATAATATTACTGGCACTATAGAAGAATGCGATAAATATAATAATCAAGTGACTTTATAGAGCGTAGCCAGTAAGCTAGTAATTGGTATAAAAACCTATGTGGAACTATTGGATTTATTGATTTCTAGTTGAGCTCAATGGTTCATTTGAACTATTTTAATAGGGTTTTTTCGAACTAGCCCAGATTTGTAGTTATATAAAAGTAGATTACTATCCAAAGTGTGTTCCCTTAGTTATATAAATTATATAAAAACTCTAATACACATTAGACTCATATAGAGTTTCACGTAAGCGTTACGCACTCTTTAGTCAGTCTTCAAGTTGAGTTTTTCTCATGCTGCAACAAAGTCCAGCGAGTCGACCCACTTTGTAGCAACCCACATAAATTCTCAGCTATGCACATATCGTTGGCTCATCAAACAGACTCCCTTCCCCCCTCTACGCACCCAGGCCCAGACCCAGTCAATGCCATAAAAGCGCAAATGCCGTCCAGACATAACTCCGTTGCAATTTATTTTCTTCTGCTCGTTGACTTTGTCTCAGGCAAGAAGCAAACGTCGAACGGCAAAACGCATTTCATTGCCATTCTTTGCCTCACACGCTCAGCTGACTATAACCAGTTGCACCCGCTGCCGCCTGCTCAGCTATTCCGGGGGCGTGGCATTGTTTCATGTTTTCCATGATCGAATTCCGAGCTGAAACTCTGTCGCATTTATCGATTCGCGCGTGTCATAAATTAAGCGAGTGTTGGCAAAACTTTAGAGCCAAGTGATGGAGATTTAAAGAAATACCCTGTAATTTTAGGCAAGGCACATCTGGACACGTCTAGCCTTAACTGCAAACCCTTTCAAGCAATCTATAGCTCAGTAAACAAACTCATTTCACATTGAGAATCCATCAACCGAGTAATTTACACGTACGCCTTGACCTTGAGACTAACTACCCCCACTCCCAGCCCGCTGCAGCCCAAAGCCAGAGTCATGCTGGGACAGATTTATGTTGTCTGGAGAAATGTCTAATAGATGTCTGGCTGGCTGGCTGGCCTCGATAAAATTGATAGCTGTTTGAGGAGGTCTGCGGAGGTCTGTGGTGGTCCCGTGGTCGCTCATAAAAAAGAGTTTACGACGTAACAACACGTAAAATAAAAGAAAAATCGTAGATCCTCCCCTGCCAATGCCCCGCGCTTGATGAAATGCAATTTAAAGTTTATTTCATTTGTGAGCCAGAAAATTGTTGACGAGTCATTCGAGGTATGAGCGCAGCCAAAAACAACATTGAAATCAACTTGGGCTCGCTCATATGGAGAACATTTTTCAACTGCCAGAAAGTAGGCAAAACTTTTCTAAAGTACATTCCCTACCCTCCCACCAGACGGCTCTTGCTTGCAGTCCATTTGCCTGACTGCCTGGGGAAGTTTATCAGACTTTTGCGTGACTTTCGTTGACAACTTGAGACACAGCTAAAGAAAAGGCAGGCGGGCTGTGAGCTGTGTGGCCATTGGGCGTGGCAGACAGTGCAGACATCCTAGCTGGGAATATGACACGAAGGCAACGTGGCATAAAAGTTGCGCTGACTAAAATGCGACTCGACGGCGACGCCGATAAGCGAACCGAATGAACGCGCCGACATTCACAGCAGCCGATAAGATAGAGACAGAGAGAGATGGAGAGAGGGAGAGCTGATGATGTAGAGGATGGGAAGGGACATGCCAGTAGTAGCAGTAGCCGAGCTGAGCTATGCTGCAGCAATTTCTACTACCTTGCAGCAGCCGCAACATTGTTACGCAGCCCTGTTCAGGCGCATTCTTGAGGCGCGCCCCAAAGTAGGCAATGGAAATGCGCAAAATGTTGCAACAGCTGCCGCCGAATGTTGCAGCCTTTTTACGACAGCAGCGGCAGAGGCAGCGCCAGATGAATGTGTCCCGTGGCAATTGGCCAAGTTTGCGACAGTGTTGTAAGAGACTTGTAAAATATGTACCAATCAATTATTTATGGCCAAACAATGAGTGTTTAAGGAAGGACTTTGCCCAACTGAGGTGTTGTAAAGGTGACAAAAGAAAGCTGGGAAGCAAAGTCTTTATATATTTACACGCATTTATGCAGCTGTAGGGTAACAAATATATTTTGATTGGGAATTTACAGTCCTTTAAGCAGTGAGTCTTTTCATCTCTTTATACTCAAGTCCTATTAGAGTCCTATGTCCTCTATGTACTTCAGCTTAAACACTTTTACATTATAAGCAACAAAACTTGATATCCCTTTATCTCATGTCTTTCACAGCTTCCATGAACGACAGTCGAAATGCACTCAACTATATTCGAATTTAATAGCCAAGCTTGGCAGTTGTTCTACTCACATTGGTTGACAGCTGGCTGCTCAGGCTGAGCACCTGTTCCCGGGCATCCTGCAGTTCGCGCTTCAATCGCCGTATCTCGTGCGCCTGTCGCTCCTCCGCCGAGCCGTACAACGAGCTGCCGCCGGATAGCAAAGAGGCGGCGCTGCCATGAACTGAAAGAGAGATAAGAGAGGGCAGCTAAAACATATATCTATCGATCCATAGCATGCATGCAGTGAACACTCTGTCAACGAACAGTATTTGTTGTTTATTGGTCAGCTTCATTGTTCTGTTTTGCTCCTTCCATCGAGACCCCACTGTAGCTCCCCTTTACTCACCTTCATCATTCTTTTTGGGATATGTTAGACGATGTGATGCATTGCTGCCGCCATGTCCGGCTCCTGCTGCTGCAGCTGCCACCGCTGCCAGCGCTGCCGCCGCTGTGCCATGTGTGGGCGACAACGCAGTCGTCGCCGAGGCGAAGGGGCCACGGTTGAGGGGCGTGGGCGAGGTGGGCTGACTCCAGGCGACAGCAGCAGCTGCCGCAGTCGCCGCGCCGCCCACGCCGTTGCCCGCCTGCGCCTGGGCATGAGCCTGTGCCTGGGCCTGGGCCACTGCGGCGGCCATTTGGGCGCTGAGGACTCCGTTGGTGGTGCCCACCGGCAGGCAGTAGTACGGCTCGATTTCGACATCGCCGCCGCGACTCAGCATCGAGGGATACATTTTCTCTGATTTCGTGGATCTGTGGGTAATTGCAAAAGGCCAAAGCGAATTTGATTAGTTTTTGGATCTATCAATGACGGCGTCTGACTCTATGTGTGGTGGCTGGCGGTTAATATGACAAAATTGTGTGTGTGTGTGGCTCGGACATCCCGATTTATGAATTTGACAAGCGAATTGTGTTGTGCACAAAAGGCAAAAGGAACAGTGAAACAGTGATTAAAACAGTGATTTAAGCAGTGACTTTTTTATTGATGAACTGCATAAAAAATATAGATTTTGAGTATATGTTTGGATTAAGTTAGCATGAATAACAGAGGTTGATGCTAATAAAATTAAGTAGTCTTCAGTCAAAAATATTTTAAAGTGCTTCAGTATGAAACTAGATTATATATGTTGTATAATTTACTTAAGCGTAGATCGGTTTGAATTCCAAATTAGTTTAATAGCAAGAGTAAATTCTATATGAATACAAATATATTAAAAAGACATTTTAATTTTCAAAGGTTTTTTTTTTAATAATTCAAGATTTAATATGAAATTTTGAGAATTCAAATGGAGGCACCGAAAAATGAAAATGGGAAGCGAATGTCAGAGCGCAGATAATCCTGAATTTCTCATTAAACTGTCAAGCATAAATATATGTTTATATAAATAATGTGGACAAGGCACTTAGTTGTAAGATAATAGATAAAATAATAAATATTTTACAAATTTTTCAAAAACATTTTTATCTCTATATGAATTAACACCAAAACAAAATGCTCTAGTAATTCACGTGTAGAATATAAATAAATATAAAATATTTCCCTCAAATTTACTACTCATACTATATTTTATCGTATTAAGAATTAAATTAATTCAATTCAATTGAATTTGCAATCAAAAAAGTCTCATTCGTATTTGATAAGACCTCGTTTGCCTGTTGACTAAATTATGTTATTAATATATAATATAAATGAAATACACTTAAAAAAGTTATTGTGCACTCATAAATCGTAGGTTATAGTTCAGCAATAAAAATTAACATGAAACATTGGCTTATCACAAAGTCCAATGAATACAGTGAAGCACTTCAAAGGCTTTTAGTACGCCATAAAAAGTTTATAAATTGCATGCAAATAGCTCGTAATTGTAAATCAAATAGAATCGAGCGAGAATCTTTGTTTTAATGAGTTTTGCTTGGCGCAAACAATGCATTAATAATTTGCTGAATGCCGTCGAGCGTGAATGCAGCTTGTTCTGCACTTGTCGAGCTAACCACGAGCTGCTCCAATTGCCTAAAATATTTTGGCCAACAAAGTTTTGGCCACAAGCTTGTTCAGCTATGTTCAGTGGTGTATGTGTGTGTGTGTATGTGTGGGCAGGTGGTTGTTGTGGTGTGTGTGTGTGTGTGTGGGTGTTTGCCAGACGCCTGCAAATTTCCGTTGCGGTCTATGCAGTTTATTAGGCCAATCTGAACGCAATCACAGCCGCTGCATATTTTCAAACTCGTCGCAAATTTCCGTTTAATTTTCGTCAGCGACAAATTGGCATGACTGAAAGCTATGCGTCTGTGTGTAGGAGTGTGCGTGTGTGTGTGAGTGCTGATAAAGGCATAAGCGAGACAGGCGCATTCCGCTCACATGGCAAATCCCTCGACAAATTGTCATATAATGCGATACACTCAGCGAAAAAAGTGAACGATGAATGCAAGCTATGAACATATTAAGCTGATGCAGATGCCAAACGTTTCAATTTAAACTATTTGATTAAAGGGTAAATTGTTGTTGTAATGAAATATCTATTTAAAACATGTATTGAAATTTTTCCAAATTAGTAAACATTATTTAACGAGTATTTAATAAATATATTACTATAGAAAATTTTAAATGTTAATTCAATTTAGAATATAATATATGCTTGTACTCAGCAAACTTTATTTGAGAATATTACAAAATAATTTTCTACTCATGAAATAGTTTAGTTTGTTATACATTAATTTTCTTAATACAGATACTTCATTTGTATTGTAGCTTATATAATATTTTGCAGCTTCAGCTTTTCTCTGAGTGTACTCATAAATCTGATGCGAATGACCACAGAATTCACACTGGACTACAAAAAACACAAAAAAAAGAATAGCTGATGATAGCGAGGAGTTGGACCGAGGCTAGGCTGGACAAATCTGTGCTGTCCGAGTTGTTGCCTCGATTTACTGCCGCAGCCTCTCTTCATTCCACTGTTGCTGTTGCTGTTGCTCCTCAGTGCTGTTAGCTGACATTAATGGCATTTTGGCATTTCGCATGCAAATCTAATATTACGTATACGTCATGTGTGCTCAACAGAGCTTCTTCCTGCCAGCCTGTGTGTGTGTGTGTGTTTGTTTGTTGAGGTTTTTTGCTACGCTTCAGGGCGTTTACTTAACGCTCTGGGGCTTTCGGCCAACAAATTCTGTATTTTGGTTCTGCCCTCTGCTCTGCCCTGCTCGGTTCTGCTCTGCTTTGCTTGGCTCTGCTCAGCTGTGGTGTAAAATTTGATAACAAACCACGAAACCTGCTTTCTCCTATTCTAGTTGCCGCTGCTGCTGTTTCCACTTGCCATTTCCTCCTGCATAATTGATGCATTGAAAGCAAGAGTTCAGTCCTCAACGCCTGGCATATTACTTGCCTGGCAAACAGCAAGACAAACTGTGGGCGGAGTGTGAAAGAGTTGTTGGAATGAATACTAGCCAAGGGGCTTGGGCATGAAGCGTGGTCTACCGATAAGGCATCCGCATGTTGTGCTAAATATGACTACATTTTTCTTCTGCTTTATGTTGCATATAGGACTGATATAATATATAATATAAATATATATATATAGCTGTATGTATTATATATATATGTGGAGTAAAAGTTTCACATGCTTGCAGATTATGTGAACAAATAAGCAGCTTGGCAGGAAGCGAGTCTTACATAGGGGAAACAAATTTCGAGAACTTGGCTTGCGAATCATATTATTGGAATAAAATTTAAAGGACACAGATCTGTTGAAGATAGGCTTAGTAAAGGAGAGAGAGGAAAGGTTAAGGGTAGAGGGAGAGGGATAGAATATTCCAGGAACTGGGTCTAAGTGACAATTTATCGGATTTTTAAGCATAAACTAGTAAAATCTAGTTATCACATTTTACCATATTTGAAATAGAAATTTCAAAGTTTCGCTAATATAATTTTTGATAAAAATGATAAACAGAGAATGAAAAATCTCGCCACTGAGATAATTCACTCCCTTGTGTATAGTTTTAATGAGAGTTAGTTTTAGCGAACTGTTGAAAATGTAATTGAATTTAGCATTAACAAAGGCAAGCATGTGCAGGGAGAGTAACTTATATTTTACTCTATTTATTCTTTTACACTCTAATAAACCTTTAACAGAACCACATAACTTTACTCTCGCAGGCATTGCAGCGCCAACATAATTCATAATCCGAGAACTAATCATAATTAAATTTAATATTTTGTTCATTATTTTTAATGTAATGAAATATTTTCATATTAATATCCTTTTAGGAAGTGTACTCAAAATAAACAAATAATTTAATATATAATTCTAGTTTTTAGAATCATTTTAATTTCGTTATATTTGCTTTTTTCACCCAAAAGTCTTTTTTCTGTCCCATGCCATTGCAAACCCCAACTCTCTGCTCTAGCAAACTTTCTTTTTTAGTAGTTGTTGTTTTTTTTATCACCTTTTGCTGGTAAAAATTTTTAATGAAGCTCTTGAGAGTCAACACCCAGCTGCAGGGAGGACTGCCGACTGTCGACTGTGAATTGCGAATTGCTGATGTGGCCAGAATAAAGTTGAAAATATTAACAGCAACAGCAACAGGAGCAGCAGCAGCAACGATAACAACAAAAATGACAGCCCCGAGGCACAACTTCAGTTCAGCTGTGGCTGTGGCTGTGACCGTGGCTGTTGCATAGCCAAGTCAAAGGTTCACAAACCTATTGACATGTCAAATAATAATCCCTTTTCCCCCATTTCCCACACGCCCTCAGCGTTGTTATTTACACTTATATGTCGGGCTTTACCCATTCCCATTTCCACTATTTCGTTTTCCATTTCGTGTTTCGTTTTTATTTTTTGCACACTTTGCTGTTTCACACAACTTTCGAATTGTCTGCTTGCCTGGCTTGGATGCCAGCTCTTGAAGCGCTTTTCGCTTTAACTAGTTGTGGCAACGGTCTGGCGCCTTTCGCTGGGTCTCACTGTAGCTTTAAATATGCAGCGCGAGACATGGCAAAAGCAAGCACATGTCGAGTGCCCTGCCTTGCCCGTAAAAGCTAAGCTATTGCAAATTGTTTGCATACTTGCAGGCGCGCACGTGAAGAACAAGCTCATTAAACACACTCACACACATAAGTATTCACACGCTCTGGCTCACGCACACACACACACAAATACACTGATGTCGGTATGCAAGTTGACAGGCAAAGAAATTTGTGAAAATTCAAACAAATAGTTGAACATGTTTGTGTACTCTTTAAAGATAGATTAGATGAAATTCATAAAACAAAATAAATTAAATAAAAAGCTAAAGGTGATTAGGAAACTCTGAAAGAAAAGAGCTTTGAATTTATATAAATTTATAGATATTTATTATTTTCCTAATAAGAGACTTATCGAGAAGTTTTTCTATTTGCAAATTGTTTATTTAATTAAGGAAATATTGGGCACTTTTTTTAGCATTTTGAAATGCAAAAAAAAAAATGTTTTTTAAATATATTTTAAAATCTCTTCAAAAATTAATTAATAATAATTATTTAAATTTAAATATATACTTAGAAAAACGTTGCTAAGTAGAAACAACTTGTATAACTGCTAAGTTATTTCCACTTAGCAATGTTTTTCTAAGTATATTTTTATATTGATCAACACAAAGTCGGGAGTTGAAAATCCTCGTCTTTAATTCGTGTAGATGGCTGTTTTCTTTTCTTAGTATATGTAGTATATGAGTGGGATAATGAATATGCTAAGCGTCGATTGTGATACAGTTGAACTCGAGTGGGATTATACTATTAATAGCATATCATGTGAAGGAGTAGGAGATATTTGTAATGTAATCTGGCATTAACAGAATATGCATAGAAATTATACGTTGATTTTAATACAATATTCTTCTATCTACTCATCCATTCATATTTTTCTATAATATCCATCAGGTTATATTAAATAGATAAATTTTTGCTTATAGAGTGTGACCGAAGATCATATAATATATAATGTATAGACTTTATAAAAAACAGACTATATTTTTAAACTAAAACATAAATTAAAGTCCGCATATTCCACTATAACTTAGCTATAACACCACGACTAAAGTCAGACGTCTGTTACAATACACCTAGCAAACACATCCCACACACAAACACACACACATAGTCATCACACACACTTTTCACACACACATCTGTTCGCACTCGTCTGCTTTTTATACCCTGAACCCAAATGGGAAATCAGGGTATAATGGTATTGTGAAAATGGATAACTAGACACATTTTAGTGCTATTAATATATTCTGAAGATCGTTCATCTAGATCTTCTTCTAAAGTATAGCCCAACCTACTCCCAAAGCTACGACAACAACAGCGCGCACGCTTATACGTCCGTTAAGAAGAAGAGTATTAGTTTTTTTGGAGGTGTCAGGATATGTCGTAGTCGAGCAATCTCGACTAGAGCCTCCTTTTGGTGAAGCTGCAAAGTGTGCAACATGCAAATGCAAATTGCAAGCGGCAAAGGCTCTTAAAGTGCGAGACAAGTGCCGACTGAAGCTGATTGTTTGCGACGATAATAATGGGCGTGGCACACACACAAACACACACACACACATGCATATATACAGAAAAGTGTGGAAAATGCGAGGCAAAGTCACCTTGGATATGTCCGTTCTTTCAGATAGCTTTTAAAGTGTATTTAAAAGGTTTGGAAGAGAATGCAAGTTGGGCGAGAGTTACAGAAAGATAGAAAGAGAGAAAAATAGAGGAAGAGATAGAGAGGGGGCTAATACATGCTTCTATCAAATGCAAATTATGCAAAATGGAGACTCACCTAATGCTGTTGCTGCGATTCATGCGCGGACTCTGCACGTAGGGCGATTCGTTGCCTTGCACTGGCATTTGCCCCACTGTGCCCGAGGCGCGACTGTGCAGCATCTTGTGTCCGTGTCGAGTCATTGCAGGCGAGCCAATCTGCATCTGATCGATTGTGTCGCCGTCGGAGAGGCGACTGCCCGCCGTATTGCTGTGCTTCAGCCACATGGCATACGAGCTATACTCGGGCTTCACCTCGGCATAAGTCTGTGTGTCAGAGAGCGAACCATCGTGACGAGTGCCGCCGCCACGTGTCGAGATTCTATGGATGAAGAAGAAGTAATATCATGTAAATAAAGATATCAAGCTATTAGGATATGTAAAAGGTGATTTTTTTTATATTTATTGATTGAGTAATGGGCATTTATAGGATGTACTCTAGAGTAAAATCATTGACTTGAGATGAAATGATGATATATGAGAGATGCTCTGTTGGTTGTCAATCAGATTGACTGATAGACTATCTGAAGATCTATTTTAAAAATATGATTGAATAATATTTTGACTAACTAACTCATTGAATGAGTGACTGGCTTGATTAACTCATCGATTGATCGACGTATGATTGATTATATTTCAATTTAAATATCTTTCTAAATATTTATTATTTTTTACGAATGTTACGTACGGACGGATCGACGAAGGATAGATAAAATGCATTGATTGACTGATTTGATTGATTGACTGATAGTATGTTTGACTAATAGTTGATTGATGGACCGACTTTCTCATTGAATGTAGTCAGTGAGAAATTTATCTTAAAATCAAACTGAATATTTAACTAACCAACAAGTTTGATTGACTGATTGATCAACTAATTTCCTTTTCTACAGCTGTCCATCTATATGATTGAATATTTGATTGACTGACTGACTTATTTACTGATTGACTCACTTAAGTTAATTGATTGATATATGCATATGCATTAGGAGTCTATATATCTGTACGTATCTGACAATCTAACAATCAAACAACTGCCTAAACAAACTGATCAAGCGACTTTCGGTACTTTAGTTCAACTAAGCGAACTGAACTTATAAAGTCCAAACTAAATAATTGACAGATTGATTGACTGGCTCGCTGTAATCGATTTGTTTATGTCTTTATTTAAATATATATTGATAAATGCTTAAGTGGAACTATCTTACCTGTGCTGAAATACATGCATGTCGCTGCCTGGCTTGGGGAGGCTGTGAGAGCCCGTGGCCAGGCGCTCGCGTATGGACTGACTCAGCTGCGTGGCCGTGGGCCCCGTCAGCGAGAAGCTGCGATGTTGCGTATTCGGGGGCAGCTCTGAAAGGGAGAGGTAAATGAATAAATGGCGCGGCGAGAGAGCGTCTTTCCACTCACTGTTCATGTCATTGGGCAGAGTTTGAGTGCCGCCTGTCACCTTGCGGCCGCTGGCTGTGCGCGGCACCGCAGACACGTGAGCGGTGCGGCCGCAGGGCAGGCCATTGACCATGCCTTGGCCACCGCCCACGGCCATCAGCATGGCTATGTTCTGCTGCTCCGCCGTGGAGGCGATGCTGCCATTCGCGCGCTTCACATAGCCAAAGCTGGGCGGCACGCCTTTGGTGCGCGACGAAGAGGCCGAGGGCGAGCTCTGCTTGGAGGAGCTGCCACTGCCGCCGCCCATGCTGCGACGCGATGGCGACGACTTCTCCGATTTGTCCACCTTGTGTCCGTTGAGCGGCTCTGGCATTTTGCTCCAGTTGTCGCGTCCGTTTCGCGAGCCCGGACGATGATGTGGACTGCCCTCCATTTTGCCGTCGTTGTTGTTGTTATTATTATTGTTATTGTTGTTGTTGATGTTGCTGTTGCTGTTGTTGCTGTGATTGGTGCTGGAGCCGCCGCTAGAGCTGGCCTGGCTGGCCGCCGAGCTGCCGTTGGCAGCGGTCCCAATGCTATCGAGCGAGCCGCGACTGCTACGAATGCTGCAAAACACAAAGAGAGAAAGAGAGAGAGAGAATTAGAGATGAATGACTGCAAGGTATAGGTATATACATAGATATATATATATAGTAATGCTCATGAATAAATTCTCTTATAAATCGAATGTATATCGCCATGGCAGACAGAGATAGAAATGATTATTGATTATGTATTTTTGTATCTGATACCCTGATATTGTAAGAAATACCCCAAATCATTTCCTAATAAGTTCTTTGTTATAAAATAAAATAATAAAATTATTTATTGAAAAATAATTTTGATTTTTCTTCTGGTTATGAATAAGTTGGAGATAGATAACGTCATGAATTATGATAATAAGTTGAAGGATTATTATCGAGGCAGTAGGGAAGAGAGAAGAGTGGATAGATGTATGACTGAGAAATGAAATCTTATATCATAATTATTAATTAAATGAGATGAATGAGGTAGATGACTTGAATTAAATTAAATAGGTTTTTTTTTCTTTCATTATTTATAATTTAGCTTCTAAAAGATTGGCTCTCAAAAGGCATAGTAAAAGGCAATCAAATATTAGATGCACTCTAAAGTGTTGATAATTAGTTGCCTATATCCATTTCAAAAATACTCAAACTTTGTTATGAACTAATTAAATTCTATATATATATATCAATAGAGAACTGCAATTAGCTAACTAGTTCGTCATAAAGTTATCTATGAACTGTTTTTGCCATACCCTGTAATCAAACGAAATAAGACTGTGTATGTATATTTGAGCTCTATAAATTTGTATATAAGTGAAAAGGATTTCAAATCATTTATAAATATTTGCATACATATAGAAATGTATTATTTATATATATAAATATATATAAAATTGGTTACCAAGTTCACACTTAGGCGATCACTCCCCAGATTGGCAGACTCTCATTTTCATTTACCTTTTCAACTGATTCTCAGTTATATTACACGCTCTTAATGGTCTCATGAATTAGGGTCAGCTATTTCGAAAGGACTCTCAACTACACGGGCCTAATTGTCTAGCTAAAAGAGCTGACCTCAGCTCGAACCCCTGCCCCGGTGTACAGCTGTCAATTAAAAGCGGCAATTACACAAATATGTTGGCCACGTCTGACTACCAACAGTGCTGGCTATAAGTGCGTTCCGCCCGCCCACTGAACACGTGCTGTGAGCCGCTGCATAAATTAGTGACTAAATTAAAAATTATACAACAACAATTTTAAATAGCTCGACACGAAAGCTAACAAACAGCTAAATAAAAAAAAAATGCTAAAACACGCTAAAGCGTACGACGGGCCATTTGTTTATAGCCTTTTGCAGCTTTTGTTGTTGTTGTTGTTGTTGTTGTTGTTGTTGTTGTTGTTTTACTGGCCAGCCAAATTACGTTTTGTGCATGAAATTAGTTTACCATTGGTCCGAACTGCCAACTCGAGGGGCTTTTGGCCAACAAACACTGTAAAGGCCAACTGAACCGAATGCCCGCCTCGAGCCGGACATGCATGGAATTTGTTGTTTCCACACAATATATATTACGAATGCGTTTATGCCAGTCGGAAAATATAGTAGAATCGGAGCGCAAAGGCAGCCAGGTACTAAGCTAGTGAACTACTTTAAACACAAAAGGCATAGACAGGCGATAAAAATATGTTGAAGGGTTAAGCCTTAACTGTGAAGAGTGAAGAGAGACGAGAGACGAACGGAAGGTATAATATAACCTAAATAGTCTTAGCTATTCTGTAATGTATAAGTACAGCATATAAACTTGACTAACTATGTTGAATATCTAAGTACATATGAATACGAGTTACTTCAGCTTTTACAACATAATCAAAGCCAGACGGCATTAGGAAATTTGTTTTGTGTATATTGTAAATTGTAAATTTAAAAAAAAAAATATATATATATGTCTCTTGTGAATCTTATATAAAGTTAGGATCAACAAATGATGTTAACCGCAACATATTAATCATTGAGGGACAGTATTCCATAAATAAATGCAGGATTTAGCATATATACTATATAATATATATTGTTAAACTATGCTGCTTAAACTGCGTGTTTAAATTTTAAATAAATATTTTTTAATAATCAATTGAAATGAAATGAAAGCAAGTGACATTAGAGGAAGCTTTCAAAATGTTATTAATTTAATCAAGTCTTTCTCACATGTACAAATATTTATTTATGTATTTATTTCATACTCCATATAATATACATATATAGAATAAGAAGTAAGTTCATATGTATGTTGAACAATTACTTAAATTATTACATTGTGTAAAATCTTTTCTGATGTCTTCAATTTCAGCTCTTTCCAGTTACCCTTTACGTTTCCTTTTTCTAGTCTGCTTAACGTTTATTAATGGCATATCCTTTGCACGCCCCCCCTGCTGCGACTGCTGACTACGCTGCTGCTTCTGATGACGTCTGCTGCTGCTTTTTCGACAGTTTTTTCAAATTTATGCGCCATTTTCTTTTTGCGTTTCATTTTCCGCTGGGAATGGCAATTGGAATGGTCAGCTGTTGGGTTTTTGTATTGCATTTCAAATGAATTGCAGCTTAAGAGTTCAGGCAAGGGCACAAAGCATATACAATATATGCGATATAGTTATATATATATATATGCTACACTTGAAGAAAAAGTCTAGTGATTCATTGCATTAATATCAATTTGTTTATTCGTTTATTTAGCATATTTCAATTGGGAAAAGAAAATGAGTTTGGTTTGCCTTCATTTTATAGATCTAGTAGTTTTTATTTAGAATTTCTCCAAGTGCATATTAGCTGCATATAGAATTAAATATATTATTTTTTGTTTCTTTTTTTTCTTTCAGCTGGCAGTTGTCTGTCATCGCTTGGTTGGGGCATGTGGGTCATTTGCCAGCGCCATCAACTGACGTGGCAATCATTATTGATTTTACCGACTTACAGCCTACACCTGCCACTATCCCCATCCCCCTCGACCACCCATCTCCTTACCCTCCCTTTTGCATATTGAGTGTGCGACAATTTATGAGCTTTATGTGTCACTTCTGACGCTCACTTTCACTCTCCCACACACACATACACTTACACCCACCCACACACACACATTAAGGCAGACAGTCACGCATACTTCCAAGGGGTGTCCCTCATTCTACTCGACTTTTGAGCACCCTTCCTGAACTGGACGTCTCAGTTACAGCTCGTTGTTTTTCTTTTTTTTCGTTCTGGTTCTTGTTCGCTGTTATTGCTGTGTGGTTCGCCCACTCCATTCTCGCCTTATAGAGAGAGCAGGCATATCTAAACGGTAATTGCTTGCCAGGGCGTAGTTGCGTTTTATGGCCCAGACAGCTGTTTTTCTGCACCCTCCAGGCTGCGGACTCTTCGCTCACGTGCTTAAATCATAGCACACTTTTCAGCGGAAATTGCACAGCTCTTAAAGCCATCCAGCCACAGACCACAATTAGATAACTTATCTGCCTGCCCAGTGCGATTGAATCAAAAGCGCATAGATCTAATCTCTGGAACACGGTCTGCTTTAAATTGCCTTTATTAAATTTTATGGCGCATGGCGAAAACAAACAAAAAATGCCAAAAGCACTCAGCGAGCATTTGCAGTTGGCAATTTTTCGCTGCTGGTTTTCGCTCTTTGCATTTCGCGTGCTTGGCCAAATTAAATTTCATGGGGCAATCGAGAACATGAAATCCCATTTGGCGCAGCCAAATGAAGTGAAAATATTGTTAGCAGTCGCGAAATAATAGAAAAGTAAAATACTTCACAACAATGTTCGATGACTTGATTGGAGAGTCGATATTAAAGTCTGTCAAGAATTTTCCCTTTAAGGACTTGAATATGAATTCACAAATTCGAGAGCGTTTCGACAGCTGCTCTACCTACATTTCCTTGAGTTTATTTCATTGATAAGATCGTAAATTTAAGCGAATCGATAGATATGGCATGCCAGTCACAAATTTATGCGTGGGCTAATTTGCCGCTCCCATCTTTTTACTAAGTTTTTCTCCTTTCTCGTAATTTATTAAGCATTTGCTGAAGAGCAGCATATTTGCCGCTCGAAGGTCCGTTGCGTCGAAGGGATATTCAAATAAATTGTATTATTTATTATGTGTATTAGCTTGCAGGCCGACACGCCCAATTAGTTTTGATATATGGCCATTGAAAATGTTGCAGTAAGCGGCTTAGACATGAAATTTGATTGTTGACTCAGAACCAATTCAACACAATCCTTTGCCAACCAATTCCTCACTCGCTTTTGCCACTTTGGTACGCGTCTTTTGTCATTTTAATTGAAAACGTTGCCCATTCGCTTTGTTGCCCACGCCTTTGTTATGCGTGAAGAGTCGCAGCAATTGTAGACGTTGGCTGGCTTTTGGCTGGTTTATTTGGGCAACGTCTAAGCTTCTATCAGTTGGCAGTTGGCTCCATTGTGTGTCAATTCTCAGTCGCTCTTCTGCTTTCTGTCACTCAGTCGCTTTCCTCTTCTTTTCTCAATTGCACGCCTGTTTGCACATTCAAGATGTGCCTAAAGCCTGAAGCTTTACACTTGGCTGCCCAGCTGTGCGGCACCTAACGGTCATACAGACACACGCACATACACACAGAGCACTTATTTCTATGTATTCGCATTTACGAATTACATAACTGTGCGACAGCATCGACTGAACGACTTGCATAAATTATTTCTGCAATTAACGCCAAATAAAAATGAAGCACCGGCGCACGTGGCGTATGCACAATGTCCACAAAATCGCTTTGCTTCTCTGCTTTCTCCACTTCTTCTTCTTCTTCTTGCTGCTGCTGTTGCTTTTAATGTGCTGTAATTAGCGCCCAGCTGACCAAGCCAAAGCCAGCGTCAGATTGCATCCATCATCTGTCGCTGTCGCTGTTTATGGTTTATTTCGTTATGCCATCAACAATTTGTCTCGCAAGTTGCTTCCGTTAAGTTGATGTCAAAAAGGAAATGTTGCATAAATATTTATAGCCAGCATAAAGAAATTGTTTTTATATTTATTTAGATAAATCAGATCTGAGATCTTTTATATTCTTCAGAAAAAGAGAAAAGCCTTCAAAAAATAATAAATAAATAAACGCTTCACGAAATTCTTAAAAAATATTACTGGATTTCGAGTAAAAATGGTTAATCAGGGCATTCAATTACACAAAAGAGAAAACCAAGCATAGATACGCAACAGCTTTGCTTCCAACTCTTATACTTTCAAGAGACCTGAGATGTTGCAGATACTAGCAAAGGCAGGCGAGCTGCGAGGGGTGTATCGATTTTACTGTAAATGCTAAGAAGACGAATTTTTCATTTCTGCTCATAGCTCATTTCAGCCATCTGAAAAAAAAAATGTATTTATATATGTATATTCATATATATGATATATGTAACAATTTGAATTATTTGCTTTTATTACATATTCAATATTCTTTTCACTTTTTATTCTCATCGACAACGCAAGCAAGTGCATTTCATTTGCAAATTGTCTAAAACGTCCCTCCAACAAAGACAGCAAAGGAAAAGAGCAAACAAGAGCGGGTACAACAAAATGAACAGTACTTTTAAATATGTATATGCATACAACATAAACATATGTACATGTGTATATATGCATGCAAGTATTCATTGACCATCCATTTGTTTTCACTGCAGAGTAAGGCGCATATGCATGTACATATGTATGTGTGTGTGTGGATTATTCATTTCATTCCATTTCACTCCCACCAATGCAAATGCGTCTATTGCTATCGCTATTGATCCCATCATATTAACGAACGGGAAGCTAGCAATGTGGATGGCATCTGCGAAGGAATTTATTCAACTGTGGATTGTAAACAGTGGACTCTAATTAAGTACCGTGGCTAGAAAATTGTGCTCGGGTGAGTCTATTGATAAGAATATAAACAAATCTCACGTATCATAAATATTCAGACATTAACTACTAATATTATTATTATTATTATCATTCATAATTATATTAATATAAATATCAATTAAATTAAAAGTGTTTTCAGGGTATCCAAAGTGCATTACTTGTGCTGCATCAGACCTCGATACACATTTTGCTTGCTGTGGCATAAGGGGGAAAAGGCATTTCGATTAACAAAGCCAACTGCACTTCCGCATTTGATGGCCTACTTGCCGCAAAGCCCGCACGCCCTTGCGGTTGGCCAGTGTTGGTAAATGGCCACCGCATTTCATTTATTAAAACTGTCAACAGGCGTTAAAGTAGGCTGACTTATCAGCAAGGCCGGAAGCACGCACACACACACCTCCCTCTGGCTGCTTTGTGTGCCTGATAAAATGTTATGAATGGAATTCCGACAGCTCTTTGTGTTAGGCACATTAATAAAAGTGTCGAAGCTGAGCTATGCCAGCTAACAGGGGGAAGTGCGGGGGTGGTGTGGTGTGGAAGGTACATAGATTCTCCCACGCACGCAACCTTCAGCAGCGAGTGCTTGTCGACGCGATGTTTGGCCTTGCAACGGCTAACAGAGTGCCTGAAAGCGTGCAACATGGAATAACAACAGCTTGTAGCCTTTTGGGCAACAAACATATTTGCCACATTTGCAACATTTGCCTGCTGACTGTGTCAAGGACCATGTCGATGAGTAGACAGGCGACCAAGCGAGCGTGTAAGCGAGCGAGCAGCTAAAGATGCCAGGCTCATAATTGTAGAAAAGAAAAACAATAAAGCCTATACAACTTGCAAATACCCTCAACGGAAGTTTACATGAATAAATTGTTAGATACTCCTGGAGGGTTTTGATTAAGAGTGCAACTGATAATAACAATAAAATTACTGAGTAAAGCTTTAGTCGGAAAGAAACTGCTAGAAAATGTACAAAATCTGAAAAGCAGAGAAAATTTATTGTAAACTCGAACAGGAGGAGATGCCAAATACATTCAATTATAAGTAAATTCCGAAGTAAACACCATACAATTACCTCTCCATTGTGTATATAAAAAGCTGAACAGGCTGAGATATAGAGAGGACGGCAGAGCAATGTGTAATATAAGTTAATAAGTAATATTTGTTTGAGAGTAGTGTGAATGCTGAGTAATATGATATCTTTAACCAAAAATTTCGCTATATTATGTGGCATCAATACGCCCTCTTACTGCTATATTTAATGGGTATACAAAGAGAAGAAATATAAGAATTGAGGAAAAAACAAACATATTTGTAGGCGCACATCAATTATACAAGTGCCAACAGGACGAGGGGCAGGACAGAGGCGAGAAGTCCTTTGGCTGCTTTAGCTTGTCGCAATTGTTTGCCTTTTACGACTTCCCAGCAGCCATTGACAGTCGCAATAAATTATGGTTTGGGCATAACAATGAAACTGAAATTTCTTTCCTTTCTCTCAGCACTCTTTTATATTTCCTTCTTTTTTTCTTGTGTCGGACGAATCGTATGAGCAAAGTAGCCATAGAGCCATAGACGAAGCTGTAAAAGCATCACAAGAACTTGACTTAAAGCCCCAAGTCAAGTGAGATACGTCGCAGCAAATACTCTAAGCTCTCGCTCCAATAATTCTCTCTCTCTCTCTCTCTCTATCTCCCTCTAGCTCTCTCACTTACTCGTGAATGCGGACAACTTTCTGTAAAAGTTTTCCAAA
Source organism: Drosophila borborema (assembly GCA_030914335.1). Classification (NCBI taxonomy): domain Eukaryota; kingdom Metazoa; phylum Arthropoda; class Insecta; order Diptera; family Drosophilidae; genus Drosophila; species Drosophila borborema. The sequence continues at coordinate 320,544 of JAUESP010000003.1, read as the reverse complement.
TGAAAATTCCAAGACAGACAGCGTGGCATCCACTCTTTGAGCACTCGCAAATGCAAATTAAATTAAACACCAAACTTTGCTAATATGCTAAGCCAAACTTTAGAACAACCCTTAACACGGAAAAAATAAAAACAAAAAAGGTTTCCCCTAATGACTAAGAGTTGCGTTTAGCACATTTAATTAAACAAGGTACAAATTACATGAAACATGAAAGCAAAGTTTTGCCAAAGCGCACAGAAGCCAAGCTATTCGCTTGCAATTAGCGTATCTAGGGTAGCTGAGGTATCGATAGCACATTAAAGTATCGATAACTTGAAGTTAAGTTACGGAATTCCCTAGCTATAAGTATTTCAGCTAATCGCAAGATTGTATTGAAAAAGGACCGCAAGTGAGAAAGTGGGACAGAGCAGAGAGTATTATTGGAATAAATAATTTAAATACCTTGATTCGCTTTTTCTATATTTCTATAATATTTTATGTTCACTTATTGACCAGCTGTTCATATTAGAATATTTTCTCAGTCCAAGTTATTGTTGAACATATATTTTTCAAAAGTTGTAACGTTTACTGAAACTTTTTAATTGGAACTGAAGATCATTTATAAATTAAATTAAAGGATATTTATAAATTTGTATATAGTACATATTAGGAATATCTTTATGAAATTTGATTAGAAATTATAGTAATAATGAAATTAAGTTAAGTATATTTAGGAATTTATTGTGTACATGCGCAGCTCTGTTATGAAAGCTATTTTAGAATGTTGAATGTTGTTTAGGTATTTTAATATACCAGAATGACATTTTCATCCCTAGAATTAGTAAATTGATTAATTCTTCTTAAATAATTGCAAAACTATTCAAGTTAATTTCACTACCTGTTAACGAAAAGTGTTTCATGATTCAGTTTCCGATCACACAACTTTTTAGCTTAGTTCTCTGCCACAACACTGTTAAAGCTAAGTATGACACTGTTGAATTAGAAGTATATGATATTACAAACATTGCTAACATATCAATCAGTTCACAATTCTAGCAAATATAAGTAAAAGATAAGAAGACTCGGATAGTATGCCTTGTATAGTAAATATCTTCTCGACTGTCGTCATTCATTTATCTAGACCCTTTTGCAGTATGGCATTGAATAGTCGTTATAGCCCATAAACATTGAAACATGAACATTTTATGAAACACATAAAAAAAGGCAATTGAACTATATTTCAACAAAAATTTTCAAGTTTTTCTCTCGTATCTTGATCTATTGAAAGGCAAAGCCTCATTAGCAGCTGGAAAGTGTCGCAAAATCAAGCTATAAATTGCGAACGAGATTGCATATTGTATTTCGTTTTAGAGTTCATTAAAGTGCAATGAACTTGTTACGTGACAAGGCTGAAGACTCGATGGAAATGGGCATGGCCATGGCTATAGGTTATACTCAAAGAGGGTGCACATTTTGGGGTCAGTCTGCTGGCGAACCACCCTCTGGCTAGGTAAATGGCACTTAATTTAATGTTAAATTTATGTGAGACAGTCCGTGGCTAATAAAAGCGCCTCACAACATAAAAGTTCCATATATATATCTATATCTATGTATATGTGTATCGAATGAGAGATTCACACAGGACAACAGGAATATAAACAGGCTCGAAATGGGTTAAACGAGTTGGCCTAAAAACATAAAAGTTTGCCGCAGTTGAAAAAGCCGCAGTGAAAACGCTTTGCATGATTTCTGGCCATAGAAGGATTGCAACATAGAGGAGACTTTATACACAGACTTGTCTGGAAACTCCTTTCGGATGACTCACATACTTACAAGAGGCACATTATGCATGCCTGTAAGACAGAGAGAGAGAGAGAGAGAGAGAGAGAGAGAGAGAGAGAGAGAAGGAGGGAGGACTGCACAGGCAAACCCAAGCACTCTTCACACTCAAGACACGACGAAAATCGATGGTGAAATGTGATTACCTAGCAGAATTGCAGAGAGAGGCGTTTGGGGGCCGTTGCGTGACGCCTGCAAAGGCGAAGCGTCTGGCTACAAACAAGCTAAGCAACCTCTAACAAATGAGTTTATTAATGAACAGCGCAAACAGCTGCTCAGCCAGCCAGAGGTGAGATTAAATGCAAAGAGTGGGCGGTACTCATGTCTATTTAGGGGCTTAACTGGGATAGTTCAGGCTGCATTTTGATGAGGATATGTTAATTATACGTTTCACACACTGAATATGTGCTAAAGTTGTCGAGTGCTCGGAATTGTTAAGCATATTCTAGTCCTACATGTGTCGGTGTTATGTTCTAAGGAAAACAATGTGTGTGTTTAGTCAACTTTCTTCCTAATCATATTATAATTAGTATTTTTGGTATTTAATTAATGTCAAACACTAAGTGTGAAACAAACTTTTCTAGTTTGTGAGTGCTCGAGTGAGGCAATGCCATCAGCATACATCTAATGGTATAGTATTATATTCTATATCGTATTAAGCGATCTTGGGATTTAAACTATTAATACTCATTGCTCAGATTCTTTATTGGCTTCGTCTTTAGCTTCAAAAATACATGCATCGATAAGGGCTAACATTTTGTCAATTCATAAAAACAACTTTATATATATGTATATCTATCAATAAGAACGAGAAGCCATGAACTACGCCTAAAATGAATTCAAGACCAGCATGATTTCATAGGCAGTATTTAATCAAAAATTTATGCTTAAGAAACTACTTTTAACAATATTTTATATATTAAACTAGTATATATTATATATTGAACTATATATATTTATATATTCATTTAAATAGTCACTGGGAAGTTCAGTTGAAACATTACCTATATATTCGTTACTCGTGGTTGACTTTAATTACTGAATCTCTTAAAAAATATTCCTAAAATAGATATTATAATATGATATGCTATATATGTGCACATTTCATATTGATTGGAAATAGAATTTTAATTTATTTTTTCCTACAGATAAATATACTTAGATCATTTCCCAATAATTGTAATGGACATTATTATACCAAGCTTAAATATATTACTTAAATATGTCTAAGAATCTATACAAAACTTTAGTAATTATTGGGATTTTTTAAATATCCTTGAAAAATATATTCTAGCTCTTCTCAATAAAATGATTACCTTGACAGTCCACAGATTTTATATTTACCACTGTGCTAAATCCGCTATTTTAGGGAACTTTCAGTTATTTCATTATTTCATTCATCTTAAAATAGCCGTATATCGCAATCAGAGAGCAGCCTCGAATAGATTCCTGCGCTACATTTGAACTTGGCCTATTATATTACTTCGGGACTTTCAGCAAATGTTAAGTTTTATCTATTCGTTTAGCCTATTTGAAGCTCAAATCCTGCTCTGAGCGGTAATTATTTGGCTTATGGAGTAGGCATAGAGCAAGGAAAGCGACTCGTGCCATGGGGCAACTGGCACCACATGCTGCCCTGTGGCGCCACAAAGGCTTAGGCCGCTTAGCCTCGGTTACATGTTGCTTACCAACCAATCTCTCACTGCTTCTCTCCTTCTCTCTGTCACGCGCTGCGCTGTCAACTCTCTCGCTCGCACTTGAGCAGCGAGGCGTGCGCTTAAAGCCGCTTAGCTCATTGTGAATTCAACTAAAGCTGAGCAGCGAAACAATTTAGCTAAAACCCGGCCGGAAGAGCTCCACGTGTATAGCTGGGAGACAGTCGCATTCGGGTGATGGGAGTTGGGAACTGGGAGTTGTTAACCTACGTATGAGTCAGCTTCGGTCTATAAAACTGCTCTAAAATATGCACAAAATGTTGGCCACCTTCACCTCCAGCTCCAATTGCCTTTTGCCTGCTGCCTGTTGCCTGTTGCTGGTTTATGGCAAATGTTGCCCATTTCTCGTCGTTTTCTCTTTTTGTTTTTTTTTTTTTTTTATATGGCCACAGGACTTGACAGGCTGACAAGCATATATACACATGTGTAAGAGTGTGCAAGGCATATAGCAAGATTTATAGTCAGCTTTTGCTTTGGCATTTGAAGTTTTTGGCTAAACAAGTGAAACTGAAAAATTCAATTCCTAGTTTTTGTTGTTCAATGTAGCAAATAAAGCAAAAAACTTGACTACAAATATTTGAGGGTAAATTTACTAATCTTTTCAAATACGAACCACTGTCAGCTTAGTTAATGCCAGCTTATGAGCGACCTATCCCTATGATGAGGCCATGAGCCTATGTCACCTAGCGCTGATGCATCGTTCACATGAGTGGCTGGCTCTCGTATTTGTGTTTACACGGACAACCCTTTCGGCCCCTTTGACTCCTTTTGGCCAGCAAGCCTTTGTAAATAGCAGCTGTTGGCAGTGCACACACAAATGTTGGCGTAAACAAAAGGCTCGGACCGGGAGTTTAATGGCCTGCAGCAGTCATTGACACTGCTCCGTTTGCCGGCCATTCAAGCGGGCATCTAGTCAATGCTGAGATGCAATTGATAGAGTTCGATTGATTACCTTTTAGTCAATGCTAAAACATGCTGATGAGCTTCACGTCACAAAGCGCCTCAAAGTATGCAACACAAAGCCAAAGCCAAAGCCAGAGCCAAGCCAGAGAGCGAGCTTATCATCAAAATGCGTGAATTATTTCATTATATTTCACTAAGATAATTTCAACTAAACACAAAGTTTTTATTTAAATTTTTTAATTAATTTAAAATTTTTGTGATTATAGAATTTTATTAAAAATATTCAATGAATTTTTATTAATATAACTTCATGTGTATTATATTAATTAATTTATTTATTTATATGATGATATATTTATTTCATATATGAATTTACTTTTAGTAATTATTGCACCATTTCTAAAATATTTTATATTTTAAGTTATATATTTATTTTAAATATTTATTTAGTTTTGATTATTATTTGGTTGATTCACGCCCGCAACATTTTCTGATGGCAGCAACCGCATCGCCCGAGCGTTGAAATGCGTTTTCTGGGGTTGCGTTGTCGACTGAAACTGAAAACGCACGGAGCGAACAGAAATGCCAGTTCGAAAAAGTCATTGAAGAGAGCGAACCAGTTCGAAAATGCCAGCAACAGAGAGCGACCCACTCAAGAGCGAGACCTAAAGAGAGCAGAACACATTGCCAAGCCACTTGCTGAAAGTAAAAGGCCGCCTGACCCCATAGGGAAACGGGAAGTCAGGCAGACGAAGCAACTGAGACAGCTGCTACCCACCTGCTTAGCTGTCTAGCTCACCTGCCCACCTGCCCACCTGTGCGCTCGCAGTGAACGAACTAAAAGAAAACTAGCTAGGCTGATAGGCTCTGTTTTATTCGCCAGCCTTTGGGCGTTTTAGCCTTGTTTATTCGACCACGCAGCCGGGTCTAGGGAGACGCACAGACGCCTAGAGCACGACTCGAATTTGAAGGAGTTCTCAAAGTAGAAACAGAAAACTGCACTTTGTGTCTAGTTTATGAATGGAAAAAAAAAATTCAAACGGTAAGCAGCTCTGCGAAACGTATCTGTGAGATAAGTAACGTGTATCGAAGGTATTGTGTAGTAAAATATTAGTTGCAAAACTCTGAAAGGCAAAAGATAACAAAGGAAAGTTTGTTTTAAGGAGTGTGGGGAGTAACTAACTAGGAAGTGGAATTCAAGCAAGAATGGCGGAACGAGACAAGTATATATCCAAAAGAAACCATTGAGCATTAAATTATATCAGTTTTGTTTAATGTTTCGTATTAAGCTTACCGAAAGGAATTTATTATTGTTAATGACGATTAAAAATGTATTTAATGAAAAGTAAACTAAAATCATTTTAAGACTTTACGAAATGAGTAAAACCAAATAAATATTGGATACATCTCAAAATTATAATTATAAATATTAGTACTTATATTTATTTTAGTATTATAATTTATATAATTATAATAAAAATGATTTATTATTAAAAAAAAAAATGTTAACTTTCAACTTTCCTGAATGCTACCTTTAATTTTGTTTATTTTATTAAATATTATTATTATTTATTGATTTCCTATTATTTTTTTAATTCAATCAAAATTTTCATACAGTTTTCTATAAATACTATAGTTATTTTTGTTTATTTTATTATTATAAAATATTTCATTTTTAAATAAAATAAAAATGTTCCTTTATATGTAAAAATACTATATTATCACTTTTTTTTTTAAATTTTATAAATATTATTTATTTAAATTCAATTATTATTCTTTGAACAAACACTTTGAATATAAAAGAAAAGTATCTAAAGCATTCTTGATTTAATAAAATTATATATGTATATATTTGGGTAATCATTTTTATTAGCTTCCTTCCTATCAGCTCGATTCATACTTTAGATTTGTGGCAACTACTTCCGCTGTCTGACAATTCAACAATACAATGCCGCCAAATGTCGAGCATGCCCCACCCACCCACGCTCGCTCAGCCCGCCCAGCCGTATCTCTTGTTGTGGCTGGCAAGAGTTTTGTCGTGGTGGTGGTGGTTCCACCTAGCCAAAAGCAACAAATGGCTTTTTAAGAGAGCCAGCACGCAAGAGAGAGAGAGGAGAGAGAGAGGTAGAGCGGGAAGGCATAAACAAGTTAAGAGCATTTCGCAATTTCGAAAAACAGAGTAAAAAAAGTCTCTTTTGATTGCAGTTGCTCAAACTTGTTTCATGTTCGACAGCTTTTCAATTGAACGCCAAAAAAGCAAATAAACAACAAAGACAACAACATGAAGTAGAAAAATCCAACTAAAAATTGAGCCAAGGGCGGGCTCGTTCCGTCTGTGTGCTGCAATTTTCAAAAAAAAAAAAAAAAAAAAAAAAAAAAAAATTGCACGCAAGAAAATGTTTTTCGTGAGCTCCGCAATGAAAAGCGAAACTGTCCGATAACAAGTGCCACTCAACATTGTTGTTGTTGTTGTTGTTGTTGTTGTTGTTTTGGTTGTGGTTGATTGGCCGAGCTGTTTGGCGAGTCAACTAATTGGAGTCGCTTGCCAGCCACATGTGCCCCACACATATGAGAGCATTAGAGTGAGAAAGAGAGAGAGGGAGCAACATGCCCGATTCTTGGCTAGCTTTAAACTCATTAATCTTAAAGGCAGCGGCACTCCATCAACGAACAATCGAATCGCACTTCATCAGAGAGGAATCACAGATGGCACAAACTTTGCCCCAACAACAACAAAAATGTGAGATTAATAAAGTTTTTATATGTTGCATCAAAGTTTGAGTAACTTTTTTTTTTTTTTACAGAGGGGAAGTACAAGAAGAAGAAGAAGAAGCAGATAAAACTTCAAATTGAATATTAATATCAAATGTTAAAATTAAAATTCTTAAAATGCCATTCCTATATGCAATTTTTAAAAGGTGATACGATATATATATATATATATAAATTATATTATATTTTTATTCTTTTTCGACTACAACGACATTTTATAAATATTATTATATTCATTATTTTCAGACATCTGTCAATAACAATTCACATTGTGCCAACTGCAATCAAGGCGAAATCTTTTTATTGCCAGTTAAATGTGCAAGCTAAGCGACTCACCTTTGTAGTTCATTGTAATTAACATTTTCGTAAGCTTTAAAAAAATATAGCTACAAAAAAAAAATAACTGGCGGCTAATACAAAGTTATTGAAAAGCGATTAAGTAAAAATGCAGCCAAGACAACGACATTTTATAAATATTATTATATTCATTATTTTCAGACATCTGTCAATAACAATTCACATTGTGCCAACTGCAATCAAGGCGAAATCTTTTTATTGCCAGTTAAATGTGCAAGCTAAGCGACTCACCTTTGTAGTTCATTGTAATTAACATTTTCGTAAGCTTTAAAAAAATATAGCTACAAAAAAAAAATAACTGGCGGCTAATACAAAGTTATTGAAAAGCGATTAAGTAAAAATGCAGCCAAGACATTTTGTCATGGCTCACGTCCAGCTCTTGTCTATGTCCAAGTCTAGGTGTGGGCGTTGCACGTTGAGTGTGTGTGGCGTGTGGCATGTGGCAGCTTGTGGAAAAGGTCAGTTTTGGCTTAAAGGCTTACACAGTATGCGCGTCACACGCTTTGAGTCGCTTTTAATCGGCCCGCAATGTGGCTGCAGCGACCAGGAAATGAACGAATGTGTGGGTGGGACAGCTGGCTGGGAGGGGCAGCTGCTTGCATTTATCAATTGCAATCGCAATTGCAATTGCCACAGCAATGACAGCCACTTGTATGCAGTGCGATATGGCCAAACAGCAACTGGTTTTTGATAAATCAAACACAACTGTTGCAATTTTTATGGCATATGCAAAAATTAACAATAAAAAACAATTAAGAGATTAAGCTAATATTATTTTAGTTACAGAAGCATTTCATAAAGATAAATCTATGCTTGGCATCATTAAATATTGTTTATACAACTACAAATTCCATAAAACAAAGATATTTGTTGTATATGAGAATTGCTGCATTTGGTTTCGAACCTTGCCATAAATAGCTGCTTGCCTGGGTTGTGTGTCTTGGCTAAATGTGTCTCAGCTGTGCTATAAAAAGTGCTGCAATGGTCAAGCTTTCGACAAGCAAAAAGCTTTGTAAAAGCTTACTCTGTTGCTGTTTTCGAACGTGTTAAAAAATTTAATAAACTAGAATATTTGAGTTCTAAAAATTAAAACGAATTTTAAATCAAGTCGAAAATTTTAATTTTAATTCTACATAAAATATTATAGTAGTTAAATCTCGTTTAGAAATATGCAAAACATTCGTTTTAAAATCCAAAAATTATTAATTTATTATTATTATTATTTATTACAATAGACGAAAGACAACAATTTGTCTGTCAAGTTTTTCCCATACGTTTTCAATATTTTGAATTGTAATTTCCCGAGCTCTTTTTACTAAGCCTTAAGAGCTAGACTATAATTGACTTTTCTTTTGATATTTGAGTATTTGTTAAAAGCAACTGTGAAACAGAAAGAGAGAGAGAGAGAGAGAGAGAGAGAGAGAGAGAGAGAGAGAGAGAGAGAGAGAGAGAGCGAGCGAGAGAGAAAGAGGGCTACAACGATGCGACGTTTTGTTTAAGCCGTTTTCATTCGACCTGACTTGAAATCATTTTCTCATGCGATTATTTCGCTCAATCAACACAATAAGCTTTCCACTTACTCCATTTACTCCACTTAGTCCTCAGCTGTCGTTGAGAGGCAGCTGCTCAGGCTGCCAGCTTAAATAAAGAATATGTTTTTAATGTGACAAACGCAAAGCAAATCAATGAATCAATTTTGCGCAAAAAAAAAAAAAAAAATAAAATAAAATAAAATAAAAAGAAGAGAAAATGTTCTACCCAACGAAAAGTTTCCGCTTCATTTAATCATCGTTTGGCACTTCACTTGAACGGGGACCCCAAAAAAATAGCGAAATAAAAAGAGAGAAAGTAACGCTTTAGCAAGTCGAATAACAAATACTCTACTAACATGTATAGAGAAATATATTAAAATAAACTAATAAAACAGTCAAATAGAGATTTTGAAAATTGATTTCTTTGTAATAATTATTGTAATGTAATGTTCCTATAGACGGACGTTTGATATATTACAATTGTATTATAATTGTATTTATTTTTCAGAGTAAGCTTTCTTTTGTATCAACTTTATTATTCAAAGTCTCTCAATTATCATTTGATATTTTCTGGATTATTTTCTGGCAAGTAGAGTAAGAAATTCAAGGCTTTATTTATTGGACCATTGTTTAATAGTATATTATATTTTTTTTTTTACTTTCGTGACGGCGTCAAACAGGCTTCACAAGTATATCGACATAATTGGAAAATGTGGAAAAGCTTCGAAAAGAGAACTGCCTTTGGGCATCACGTAATTGGGCGCTCGAATGGACAGGCGCCTTTAAATAGGTAAACTGAAGCGTCGGCAGGTGGCGGAGTGAACCGCACATTATTTGGGGTCTGCAGGTTCAGTGAATTTGATAAAATTAATAAAAACAATTTGTATTTGTTATGTTGGGTCGGTTGGATGCGAAAATTATTTTCAATTTGCCGGCGCATTGCGGTCAGCAAAATTTACGCAATGCGAAAGAGTGGGCGTGGCAGGTAAACCAGCTAGTTTAAAATGAGCTTTAAAATAAAATTGAAAAAAAAAAAAAAAATTTGTGAGAAGAGAAAAATGTGCTGCAATGAAAACTGGAATTGGAAATGGCAGCGTCTCACGCCAGGGCCATAAATCAAATGAATTGAAAAATGCGTTATTAAATAAAAGGAACACCAGGACCAAGGATGCAGCAGACAGCGAGGAGCAGTAGACACAGGATAGACAGCAGGACAGAGAGACAGAGAGACAACCAACCAGCTAGCCAGCCAGCCAGATAGCCATGTGTGCACCCGCGTCCAGTTGCTGAAAGTCCCTTAGAAACTGCAGCTGAAACAAGGATCAACAAGGATTCGATTCACTGCCAATCAGCGCTGCCCACTGAGCTCCGTTTACAAAAATCTTAAAATTGATTAACTCTGGAACTTTAACAGTATATTGTTTACCAAAAAAGTCAATTATAATGTTATTTTTCTTCACCTTAAAATTATTTTGTAATCAGAAAATGTGAAAGAAAAATTTCAACATTTTTGTTCTGATTTTAATTGAAATAAATAGAATAAATATTCCGAATAAAATTCTTATTATTCACATTTTATAAGCTTTTTAGTATAATTGAATATTATGTATATTTAGATATAGGTATAGCTATATAATAGCTGAATATGCTCAACATTCAATTGTTTTCCTATATAGAAGTAGATTTTTCCGAAATGTGTTAGAGCTGCAACAATTATTTCTATAAATCTACTGCTAGTTCAATGCAACTGTGTTTTATATTATAGCAATAAATAGTTGTGTTGTCTGTCTATTAATGCGTAAAGGGCAGAGAGAGATGTCCAAGTTTCATAGATGAGGTATTCAGTAAATTTCCTGCACTCTTCAGCTTTTACTACAGTTTACAAATATTTAGATTTATATAAACAAATTCATAACAATTCAATGAAATATTAATATCAGTTAAGTTGATTAAAATTCCACAAAGTTACACAGCACTACTGAAGCTTTTACGACTTTAAATCTATAATCAGGACAGTACCCACAGCTATTTAGCAATTTTCCCTCTAAAGCTAGCCATTTTTCTCACAGCACTTTGGCCAACTGTTTGCCTGGTTTGCCTCAGCTTGTTGAAATATGCGCCCTGCTGCATTTTGATTTACTTTTATGGCTAGACAACTGGCAGTCCAGACCAAACAGCAGACAGAGCTTAACGAGAGAGGGAGGGAATGCAGCACAGAGAAAGAGTGTGAGAGAGAGAGAGAGAGAGAGAGAGGGAGGAAGGATGCCAGGACATGGGCACTTGTTGGGCTTCGAGCTGATGTCCTGCAGGTGTCGGCGTCGCAGCTGATTAGCTTCAGCTTGACGCTAATGCGATGAAGGGGTTCTCGACGTCGTGCATTAAAATTCAATTACAAAACATATTTTGCAGCTGCATTACGTGACCAAGGCTCAAGAGTCACAATCAAGGCTCAGCCAGGGCTCGAACCACAGGGCCCACTAAATGACGACGACAACATCTGCTGCGATTGCTTCTGCTGCTGCTGCTGTTGCTGCTGCTGCTGCTGTCTATTTATAGAGCACTCGCATGAAGAGCTCCCATTTCAGCGCCTCATGGCATTGCATTAATTTCACAGATCAAAAGCGTTGATGGACCGAAGCTAATGAAAATATGGACTCCCTTCGCCAGCCCCCCTCATGACGCCCACTCTATAAAGCCCATAAGCGCTTTTTAATGAAATGCGTGGTGAAATGTGGGCGGGAGTTTTCCCTCGACAAGTGTTTAATAAAATACACAAAATTATGATATACCATGCTTTATTCTGGCAGCCGAATTTAGTCTATTTATGCCAAACAAATGGTTGGCAAATAGAGCGGCAAGAGCAAAACTTAATTATAGAAATTAAATGCGCCCCAGTTTGGGCGCTTATATAGCATAGAGCTGAAAAGATTGTAATTGGCTATTTACTTTGTTCCTTGGCAAATACTGAACATTTAGAGATTTAAATGTGAAGAGAACTTTTTTGAAATTCCATTAGTAAAATGATCTCAAGGTATAGTCAGCGCTTACAAGATAAAGTAAATATTTGAATTTCAAATATAATATGTAAATAGTAAACATTCTTCATTTTAGACACTTGAATTACGCTGATTTAGCTATTGGCATATAGCAAGATATTTTTAGCATTTTCTTCGTTTAAACATTGTAAATGGAATTGGAATAGCTCTGTTGGACTCCACTGTTGGACTATTATGCTATGTTGTAATTTAAGAATAAGAAATGTAAATTTATATAGATTTTTTTCTCTATACTCTTTATATATCTGTTCGGCGCAGCAGCTAATAAATACTCTTAAATAAGTTTCTCTTAAATTAGTCTATTCTCTATATCATTTCATTCGCTGTTAATGCACTCATACACATAAGAAAGCATAACAGACATACATATGTAATTTTCGCCTTCCTTTTACTTGCTTATACTTGTAACTTTTTTTCTTTAAATTCTCTAATTCTGTACGAAAGTTGTCTGCAAGCGCGCAACATCTCTCTTATCTTTTCGCATACAATTAACTTTGCCTAAACAAATATCACGGACTCGGCATTAAATTAATAAATAATAAGCTAAATTAAATCGTATTGGCTTTTTATTTTGTGCCTTCGTAAATGATTGGAGCCAGAGTTGCCGAAAAAGCTTGGCAGCTTCCAACATTTTGGTGACCCCGACGTGATTATACACTTCGTGATGTTCGTTTAGTGCGCTAAAAGTTATTAATCTATTTCGTCGTCGCTCAACCGTGAAATTTATAAACATTTGTGCAAAATAGTGCATTCAAATTAACAATCAATTTCATCGTAACACAACAGTGTAAAACATTAGCCTTCTCCGTGAAATTTATAAACATTTGTGCAAAATAGTGCATTCAAATTAACAATCAATTTCATCCTAACGCAACAGTGTAAAACATTAGCATTTGTGAACAAATCATTTTGTTCAAGGTGCATAATTCAGTGTATGCAGTTGTGCGAGCATTATCTTTGTCTTTCTCATTCTCTTTTAATCGTTCGCTTCGTTCGTCGCCGTTGGCGCCTTTTGTGCAGCGTCTGCATAGAAGGCCCGCTAATCCGAAAATAGCTGTGTTAGATCACACACATACAAACATACACACACAGTGAGCTTGCATATAAAAGGTGCAGCTAAATTGGAAGTGCATTAGTGAGTCTATTAGCTTGTGCATCAACTTTGCAATTGAACTTGTGAATTGAATTGAATTGAGCATAACTTAAGTGAATTTGTGACGTATCAAAATGAATAACTCAGAATCTAATGCTGATGGAGTGCCTGCATCTCAGGTCACTTATTTAAGGCTTAAAACGAAAGCTCTTTTCGACAGACTTGAAAGGTTATATGCCGAATTAGACGTGGAAAAATTAAGTCATATGGATTCGTGTGAGCTACGTGTGCTGTTGGATTCGATCACCAAGTTAGAGTCAAATTTTGAAGCGGTTCACACTAGCTTAGAGGAATCAGATTTTGAATCCATATCTAGTGATTTACCTGCGAAATTTGAATCAACTCTACTAAAGTTTAAGGCCTTGCTTCAGCGTGAACTGGGAAGTCGGCCGAATCCACAGCTATCTTCAACGCTCAATACAAGTTTTACAAATGCTCATCCAATGGTCGTCATGTCTAATCGATCGCGTTTGCCGCAGCTGGAGCTGCCAAAATTTAATGGAATCTACACTGAGTGGGAAAACTTTTACTCTATGTTCAAAACGATCATAGATACTGATCCTGATCTCAATCCTGTTGAGAAGTTCCAGCATCTTCGATCTTGCTTAAGCGGTTCTGCTTTGGATTCCATCAGCTCTTTGGAAATTAACAAGGCTAACTATATCGTCGCTCTGGATATTCTTCAACGTCGTTTTGATAATAAACGTTTTATCTTACAGGCACACATCAGAGCGATATTTGGGCTTGAGAAGGCTGATACCTCTGTAGGTAGGCTGAGGCAATTAACAGATAAAGTGACATCTCACCTTCGTGCTATGGATTCTTTAGCGTCGAGGGAAGAAGTTGCTGATATTATCATCGTGCAGACAGTGTTGCAGAAATTGGATAAGTCAACTCAGGTCAAATGGGAGGAAAGCTCGTCTGCTAATGAGTTACCATCGTGGGCCAAATTGTCAGCTTTCTTGCAAGGGCGATGTCGAATGCTTGAAAATGTGGATCAAGTTTTGCAAGATGGTCAGGTTGGCAAGTTAGGGAAGATCGTGAGTACACATTTAAGAAAATCATTTGTTGCTTCCAAGATTCCTAGTTGTTGTGTATTTTGCGAAGACACAAGTCACATGATATTTCAATGTAAGCGCTTTGAGAAATTGTCGCCAATGGCAAGACATAAGGAGGCCAAGAGACTCGCGCTTTGTCTTAATTGTTTGAGAAAAGGTCATCAGCTAAAGGATTGTAAATCTAGCTCCTGTCGTACTTGCCAATCGAAGCACCATACTCTATTGCATTACAATCAGTCTTCGATAGCTACATCCAACGCTGTGTTGAAACCTGATCAACAAGCACATACAATACATCCCACTGCCATGGTTGCAATGTCACCTTCTCTGCCTCAAGCCCACATATCGCCTAGTTCGTCTGATGTTGTGTTTCTAGCTACTGCAATAATCCTTGTCAAGAATCGAGCTGGAACATTCGTTCCGTGTCGTGTACTCTTGGATTCAGGATCTCAACTTCACTTCGTCACCAGTCGCTTCGCAAATCAGCTTCAGCTTCGAAAAAGCAAATCGCTCACTGCAGTTTCTGGCATTGGAGATGCTAGCTTCTCAACTGAAGGATACTCAGTCGATCTCGTTTTGAAATCGCGGATTTCAAATTATTCTACTACTATCACTGCAATCGTTGCCCAAATGATTACTGACAATCAGCCTGGGATGTCAATGTCTACTAATAGTTGGAATATACCCTCAAACATACAGCTAGCTGATCCCTTATTCCATAAGTCACAACGGATTGATCTTCTCATCGGAGCTGGTCTTTTCTTCGAGCTGTTGTGTGTTGGTCAAATTCTGTTAGCACCTGGTTTACCAATTTTGCAGAAAACTCAACTCGGCTGGATCGTGTCAGGTGGCGGGCAATCGGCCCCCAAACTCTCATCGTTCATCGCCACCCAAAGAGCTTCGGATGACACTAATCACAGCACTCGGCTTGATGAGTTAGTGCGTCAATTTTGGGAAGTGGAGCACGTCTTCGAGCCTATAGCCAAGGTAACAACCGAGGAGCTCCATTGTCAGCAGCATTTCATCGCAAACTATCGTCGATTGTCATCAGGGGAATATTCAGTTTGCTTGCCAAAAAAGCTAGGCGTCGAATCTTTGGGCGACTCTTATTTGCAGGCCAAGCGTCGACTCGTAAACTTGGAGCGTAAATTCGCTCGAAATGAAATTCTCAAGGAGAAATATTCAGCATTCATAAAGGAATATATTGACCTCAAACATATGTCACTGGTGCCCAGCGCAGATATCAATAAATGCAAATATTTCTTACCCCATCATTGCGTATACAAAGAAGAGAGTTCGACAACAAAGCTGAGAGTTGTCTTTGACGGCTCAGCCATTACCACATCTGGGCTCTCATTAAACGATTTGCTTATGTCAGGACCGACTATTCAAGCTACATTGTTTAACACGCTCGTTCGTTTTCGCACATTTTCCATTGCACTTACAGGAGATATCGGTAAAATGTATAGGTGTGTTAAAGTCTCAGAGCCTGATTCTATGCTTCAGTGCATTTTGTGGCGAGACTCTTCAGACCATGATATTCAAGTTTTCAAATTGAATACCGTCACGTATGGAACCAAACCCGCTTCCTTTTTGGCAATTCGTGCAATGCATCAACTAGCAATGGATGAGTCTTCGTCGTACCCATTAGGATCTAAAACTGTCTTGCGAGATTTCTACGTTGATGATTTGATATCAGGAGGCAATTCAGTTGAAGAAGTTCGAGACATGATGCGACAAACTACAAATCTTCTTGACCGAGGAAATTTTAAATTGAGAAAATGGTGCTCTAACTCAACTGATATACTTCGCGGAGTTCCAGAAACTGAGCAGGAGAGTTTTCTCAAACTCGACGACGGCAGCGATGTGACAAAAACACTTGGACTCATCTGGGAGCCTCGGAAGGACAGCTTCGTGTTCACTTTCGAGCCCAAAATTAATACTGGCACACACACAAAACGCTCGGTTTTATCAACCATTGCGCGATGTTACGATCCGTTAGGTTTGATCGGACCAACTTTAACTAGGGCCAAAATCATCTTGCAACGCCTGTGGAGAGACAAGCTGCAATGGGATGAGAGCTTACCGCAACCATTGGAAACGGCTTGGAGCGAGTTTTGTAAGGACTTTCAGCAAGTGAGCCATGCAGTATTTCCTCGTTATGTACTCCAACTTAAAGCAAGGGTCGAACTGCATGCCTTCTGCGATGCTAGTCTTCAGGCTTATGGCTCTTGTGTTTATGTTCGCTCATCGAAGAATGCTGTTCAAGTTCAGTTGCTCTGTTCCAAAGCCAGGGTCGCCCCACTAAAGACTCTTACTGTGCCTAAACTTGAGTTATGCGCTGCATTTCTGCTTGCGAACTTGGTAAGCGAAATAAACAAAATGAACTTGTTCGAGTGTGAGATGCATTGTTGGTCAGATTCAGCCGTGGTCTTGTCTTGGTTAAAGGAAGAGCCATCCAAATTCAATGTGTTTGTCTCTAACAAGATTTGTGCCATACAGCAGCTCACGATCGGCATGGAGTGGCATTACGTGCCAACCGAGATGAATCCGGCGGATATGTTATCCAAGGGAGCAGCACCGTTGGAACTTTTGCACTCAAAATTATGGATGCATGGACCTTCTTTCTTGCAAAAGGAGAAATGTTATTGGCCAAGGCACTGCTTGTCTGAAGCATGTCTTCCTGAAATGCGCCAAAAGGTTTTATTCTCAGCTGAGCACGTAGATATCTCTTTGTCATTCAAACACATAAATTCATTCGGAATAATGAAGCGCATTTTTGGCTACATTCACAAATTTATCAGAAAAATAAAGTCAGCTGAGTTGTCATCAGACGATCTTCGTCAGGGATCGTTCCTACTATGCCGTCTTCTTCAAAGAACTCAGTTGCAGCCAGAATACTCTGCCCTACAGAATGGAAAGAATATACATTCGTCAAGCTCCACTCTTTCGCTCTCTCCATTTATGGATGATTTTGGTCTACTTAGAGTCGGTGGTCGTTTGCGACACTCTACTCTCGGCTTCGATGCGCGCCACCCAATTATCTTGCCCAAAGAGCATCCCCTAACCTTCGCTATAATCTCGCATTTTCATCAGAAGTATCACCATGCAGGACCGCAGGCTTTGCTTGGAATAATTCGACAGCAATTCTGGCCCATAGGTGGCATGAAAACGGTTGCCCGAGCATTGCGAAAATGTATAATTTGCTGCAGATCTCGGCCTCGTCTCGTTGAGCATATAATGGCGGACTTGCCCAAGGATCGTGCACAGTGCTCACCGGCATTTACAGTCACTGGAGTGGATTATTGTGGTCCTTTTTACTACAAGCCTGATGGACGAAACAAAGCCTCTGTAAAGTGCTACATCTGCGTGTTCGTTTGCTTCGCAACCAAGGCTGTATGGTTGGAACTCGCAAAGGATCTTTCGACAGCTGCTTTTTTGGGCGCCCTCAAGCGTTTCATTGGTACGCGTGGCATTCCAAAATGCATTTGGTCTGACAATGCTACTAACTTTGTGGGTGCACGGAACGAGTTGGCGGATTTGCGGCGCCTATTGTTGAGCCAGGAACATCGCATTGAAGTCCACAACTACTGCATCAACAACAGCTTCGATTGGAAGTTCATACCTCCTCGTTCGCCACACTTCGGCGGCCTATGGGAAGCAGCAGTGAAGACAGCTAAAAAACATTTATATCTCTCTATGAGATCGGCACTTCTTGGCTTCGACGAACTGCGCACTTTGGTATGCCAAATTCAGGCCATAATCAATTCTCGTCCTCTTGTTGCAATTTCAGAAAATCCCGATGATCTTGGAGTTCTCACTCCAGGACATTTCTTGATTGGTCGACCACTCATCAGTTTCCCCGAGCCAGACGTAACTGGGTTGGACCACAATCGCCTTGATCGCTGGCAACGCATGACGTACATACAGCAGTTGTTTTGGAAACGCTGGAGTGATGAATACCTCACCATTCTCCAACAGCGTGGAAAATGGCGCACCCCGCAGTCTTCTATCAAAGTCAACGATGTCGTATGCGTGAAAGACGAAAACTTGCCACCTTTGAAATGGCCATTAGCCCGGGTCGTTGAGATCATTGCTGGAGCTGATGGTGTCGTGAGAGTTGCTGTTCTACGTACGCCCACTGGAACTACACGTCGAGCTGTCAATAAGCTGTGCGTCCTTCCGGTTGATGATCCTGTTGAAAGACTTGGTCTTTCAACGGGGGGGAGGATGTTCGGCGCAGCAGCTAATAAATACTCTTAAATAAGTTTCTCTTAAATTAGTCTATTCTCTATATCATTTCATTCGCTGTTAATGCACTCATACACATAAGAAAGCATAACAGACATACATATGTAATTTTCGCCTTCCTTTTACTTGCTTATACTTGTAACTTTTTTTCTTTAAATTCTCTAATTCTGTACGAAAGTTGTCTGCAAGCGCGCAACATCTCTCTTATCTTTTCGCATACAATTAACTTTGCCTAAACAAATATCACGGACTCGGCATTAAATTAATAAATAATAAGCTAAATTAAATCGTATTGGCTTTTTATTTTGTGCCTTCGTAAATGATTGGAGCCAGAGTTGCCGAAAAAGCTTGGCAGCTTCCAACAATATCTGTTAAATTAAAGATTTTTCATCCATTTTTCCTTTATCATCTAAATATTTCATACAATGTTCAATTCTATGATGACATTATATCTCAGCTGTAAATTGGCTGCCTATTTTATAAGCAGCAGCAAACTCGACAAATTTAAAGCTATAAATGCACAGTTCGTGCGCTTCAGAAACTCATAAATCGAATATATGTATATGCTCAAACATGACACTCTACAGCCCAAAATGTAAGTCTGTGTGGATCAGAGCTTTAGTCGCTCCTGTGCACACATCAAATTCGCTTGTTAACAGCAATATTATTTCCATAGATACCTTTGTTAACTGAAGTGCCAAGTGGCAAGAGCTTTGGCTCGACCCGTCGCCATGCGAGACTGCGTGAATGTATCTCAATATCCCTAGAACGGGATTCACATACACATAGAAAGAGAGAGACAGAGAGAGAGAGAGAGAGAGAGAGAGAGAGAGAGAGAGAGAGGAACTGGGCAGGTACTTTGACAGGTGAGCATTGTCAATTGTCAATTGTCAAGCTGTCGTCGTCGTCGTCTGTTTGGCTGCTGTTGACAATTTGCAAATGACATTTGACAAGCCGCCTGTGGAGTGTAGGAGGAGCTCATAACCAGGAGCTGAGCCTGCTGTAGTCAGCATCGAGTGGATTTTATGCAAATTGGCAATTCGAGCGTTGGGGTATTTGATTCTCGAGAGCCAGGCGGAAGTTGTTAGGGTGCTCAAGTGGCTGCCATGACAATTAACTGCTTCAAATGATGAGTGACTCTAACTCCCTCTCTCGCTCTCTCCCTCTCTCGCATTGCTGGCACCAAAAGCGTGACCAAATTGTGCGTAGCAAGCTGAGATGCAGTCAGGCCTAAAGCTCCAGTCAAAGGGAATACCATAGCCGACAGTTTAAGTGCCGTTTTATGGGTACCTCACATCAGGCGACAAAGTTCTTGGAACCAAAACGCGATATCCAAACCAAGCCAAATGAAACGATACGAAATGCTACTCTTCTTGCAGTTGCCTCGTTGACTCATTGGTGTCAGCTGTTGGACGCGCGGCTCAGAAATGACTCACGGAGTAGCAAAATACTTGACAATGTAAGCGAGCGTATACTTATATCAAAACTGTAGTCAATTAATAATGGATAAAGACGGTAAGGTGAAACATAAGTGTGAAAGAAAGACTGTGCACGATTTGTTATAGCCATTGAAAATGGGAAATCAGGGTATAATGGTTTTATTAAAAGTATGTAACAGGCAGAAGGAGACGTCGCAGACCCCATAAAGTATATACATATATCATTGATCAGGGTGACGAGAAAAGTTGATATAGTCATATCCTCATTCTTTACCCGCGCAGTACGAGCTTGTTTCAGAAATTCGATAACTTTTATATTTCCAGAGTTATCGATAAAAACATTTCGGGTTTGTCAGATAAACTATGAATTTGTTTGTAACGCAAAGTCAAAGTTGCAACAACAAAGACAAGAGTCAGAGAGTCGAAAGCTAACCTAAGTCTTGGAATTTCAAGTTGAATTTTATTTCAAATTGAAAAAGCAATTTTGTTGAATTGTTAATTTTTGTCTTGCGAGCTTTGTATATACATATATATATTTTTTTGATGAACATAAAATTCTAATCAATTTATCCTTAAAGTTTCACAATGGTCGAAAATACGTTTCATTTTCTGACCACTTTGATGTTAAATTGATTGGAATATTGATAATACAGAGGTATTCCCCTCCTCATTAGAACTTTGCATTCATGATAGTTCAAATAAAAGGTCAGAGACGGATCACACTGCAAAGTTTACTTATCTATCAACAACTTCAGTCGTACTATTAGAAACTGATTCAGCTTTCGATCATAGACCCCATCACACATTCTTTACTTTGATTTCAATCTTGTCTTGTCATTAAAGAGCTTCACACTTTATAAAGTAATTAGTTAACTAATGATTTTATTACATTTGGTATAATGATATTATAAAGGATAGGTTTTTCACTTGAATTTATAGAAATATTAAGTCTTTCACCTCTAATCCAATATTTAGATTTGATAGAGACTTTCTGTATATTTTCCTTATACCTATGTTTATATTTATGTATTTAGTTTCAGTCACACTTACCGCTCTTCAATGGTTGTCGGCAGCTGAGTTCGGGCCCTCATCATGCTGAGAAAGTGTTTGCCATGCGAGACGCCGCCCGTTGATCCTGTGCCGCTCAGGCCGCTGCTGCCCTCGGAGAGGTAGCCATTGTCGATGTCGTGATAGCGACTGGCCGAGGCAGAGCTGCCCACGCGCAGGGCGTCGCCGTCGCTGCAGTAGCCCTGCCCGATGTCCGACTCGCAAAAGTCCAGGTAGGACTGATGGGGATGATGCTGCTGTCCGCCGCGAGTGCCGCGCGTTGGCAGCGTTACGTGCGAATTGTAGCCGCGCAGCAGCGGACGCATGGGCAGCACCGAGGAGGAGGCGGAGGAGGAGGCGCCGCCAGGCGAGGAGGAGGCTGCAGCCGAGGAGGCCAATTGCTCCTCCTTGGACTCGTAAATGGTGCCCACGATTTTCGAGGGAATCGTATGGAACTTACTGGGCGAGGCGGTGGGCGTGTTCGGCGCTGAGTTGTGCATGGGTCGCTGCATGGGCGAACGCTGTGTTGCCAAGATATGCGGACCTGCATTGTATTCCAGCTTACGGGGAGTGTTCAGGGCCGACTTGGGTGGCGGCAGACGGCTGTTGCTGCCGTAGATGCCGCCGGGCTGTGGGGTGGTCGGCTCGCTCAGGTAGCCGGAGCCAGAACCAGAACCGGAGCCGTTACCGGAGTAGATAGCTGATATGTGATTGGAGGATGTGGGCGCATTGGCATAGTACGGGGGCGGTGGGCTTGAAGGCAACGCCTTAAGGATATGTTGAGCTGAGCCAAGAGACGAAGGCAGCTGCTGCTGCTGCTGCTGCTGCTGATGATGATGATGTTGCTGATGTTGCAGCTGCAACTGTTGCTGCTGTTGGTCGTGGGATATGTTGTTGGATATGTCGCTTGATTCACGTTTGAATAGTTCACTGGAGCTAGGTGCCCCGCCCAGTTGGGGCAGTTTGCTGGTGCCTTTGATGGCTGCAATGGGCTTGGGTATATTGGGACTCTGGAGCTGTTGACTCTTGGGCGAGCATTTGGCATCGGATTTCGAGTGCAGCGAAGTCTTGGAAGACGTCTTCAGTGTATTCTTCTCAGCCGATCCCCGAGCTAGGGAATTTTTACCCGCACGCCCCATTGTCGAGCTACGCGACTCATTGCCGGAGAGCGTGGACTCCTCCTTGTGGAGCGAGCGAGCAGGACTCTTCTCCTTCTTGTCCAGCTTGCTGGGCTTGCCCTGATCTTTCTTCTGCTGCGCAGCCAGCAGCTTGGACTGCTTGGTGTTGTGCTTCTGCTGGCTCTTCTGAGCACTGACGCTGATGCTTGGCGGCTTCAACTGCGAGTTGTGGCCATCGTTGAGGCTCAGGCTGGAGTCGGAGCGCTCGGAGCGTGCCGAGCTGAAGCCCGAGGAAGAGGAGGTGCGCTTCGATTGGATTTGCGTTTTATTGGACGCAACTGCGGCGGCGGCTGCATTTGCTGCATTCTGTTGCTTCTCCTTGTTGAAGAGCTTCAGCTTGTCCAGCATCGAGTGCTTCTGCGGAGCCGTAGGCGCATTCAGACTGCTCGGCGATGGAATGCCGCTCTTAACACTGGGTGGACGCAGGCTGCCAAAGAGTCGAGATGCAGCAGGAGACAGAGATTAGTCACAGTTCATTTGCACAGCATGCGTAGGGGATAAAGACTTACCTGTTGTTGTTGCTCTTCAGGCTCTGGATGGTGTGATTGCTGGTGGGCGGACTGTTTGGACGGCTTGTGTTGAAGTCACTGCCGCTCTTGCCCAGACCAGGTATGGCTATATAGCAAATGAGAAGAGGAAGACGGAGATGTATAAGAACAAGTCAAAGTCAACTGCACACTCAGTTCATTAATTCTGCGAGCTCCCACTTGAAGTTGTCGCCGTGCCTGTCAGCCGTAAGCGGAGAAGCCCGATGTCGAACAGAGGCGCAGCCAATAAATCAATGCTAGAGGCCAAACGGACATTAAACTTAATTAATTGCTCTGAGGGGAACTGCCTCCAGCAAGGGGAGGCCAACAGCCAAGCAGATATATGTGTGCAACTCTCACGAACTGTCACATAAATCGTGAAAAATCAACTGCAACTGTCAAAATAGGCTGAAGATGAAGCAGTCAAAGAAAGACGAAAAAGTATTTCCAATTTGATTTCAGATTTATATTGAATCTTGCAATATATATAATCAGTTACAGAGGACAAAGGCATGCGCAAAGATTTCTATCTGATATGATATATATATTAAGTAATCCTATTCAAATTTCTCTTTTCGTTGGAAGTCCTGAGAAACTGTTCATGGATGAATTATAATATATTGTATGGTATCTATTGTATCTACTCTTCTAATTCATATAAATTGATAGACAACATTATAATTGTGACTTCAAATAGTAGTCGAGACTGCCTCAACCATTCATCATCATTCAAGATTATTTCCAATCTTCCCCATACAAATAACTTGCTAAGGTCTTCAGCCACTTGGTTAGATTTCAGCTCCAGTTAACTTGCATTTGATGGTCAATTCTCTGGGGACAGTTGGCGCCCGTCGTGGGGCACATTTAAGACCTCAATTCGCAGCCGCACGCATTAATTACTGATTGTTCAAGCTGCAAACAAATCAAGTGCAACGGGGAGCTGCTTGAATGGATCACGCTCCACTCAAAGCCCCACAAATGTATTCCCAGGCGTGCTTTGATGATGCACACCAAAGGGGATTGGGACACGAGCCATGTCTAGATGGCCAAACCCCTTTTAGCGACAAATCTCGGCCAGTCGTTGGACTAAGTGCATGGCCAGGCCCCGCTGGGGGTTGTTTGCCGCGCTGTGGACCCAAAAATTTGTTTGCCTCTTGTAAACAACGGAGCAACGCAGCAGGCTAAAAAAAAAAAAAAAAAGCTGGCCCTGTCCGCATTCAAGCCCCGGGGTTGGTTTTTCTCTTGTTTGAAAAGCATTTTTTAATAAATTTCCCAAACCAGCTGCAAATTTATTTCACTTACATGGCGTATGGTTCGGGGTGGGAGGAAGCGGGCGCACCTTGTCCGGGGGGCAACGACGCTGAACCATGACCGTCGCAGGCAGCGGAATGGCTGTGCCGCCATTGACCTTCGCGTAGGCGGGCGCGATTTGTCTGTAATGAGCGAGAAGTTGTTTTTGATACATTAATAAAGTTCTTAAAAAACGTGCAGCCAGAGGCTCTTCGCCATATATGTATGCACTTCTAAATATATACTTTATGTTCTCTTATATTTTGTTATTTCTGCTTTTTATGGCAGCCGCCCACGCGACACAGCTTGTCTGCGTCGTGATTTGCATGAGTTGCGGTCACAGAATCTGTCAGTTACATATTGCCCTGCACTTATCTTTAACAGTTTATACAAACTGCAGCATAAAAGATTTCTGCATTTGCCTGGGACGTGATAAATGCATAAATGGAATAAACCCCTTTGGGCCCTTGGCAGTTGCAGTAAATATTTTAACAACAGTTTTACGATGCGATTGCGCGAAATGGAATTAAAGAGAAGCGTGCCCATAAATATGCATGTCATTGCGAAAAGATACTTTTGTATCTGCCATAAACGTGGGCTCGTTAACAGCGTATCTGAGTAGTCGAAGCAATCGAAGACTCTTCAGCCTTTTGATTAGCCGTCGACGTCATCTCAATGCGAACTTGTGCAATTAAGTTAAGCTCTTGCAGTCTTACGAAGTCAATTAAATTTCATTAGCAATTTAATAACATTTAAATGGGCTTTAAAACTATTTATTAGTAATCAAAACTAATTGAACTTGATTTCAAACAGTTCAGTGAATTATAATTGAGCAAAGCTAAATATTAATATTATATATCATTCTCTTTTTAAGACCAAATGTATTTTTTTTTCCTAAGTAACATAAAGGAAAATAGAAAATAAAAGTTAGATAAATTTAAAAAATAATCAAAATAGGTTGTAAAAACATTTTTTTGTTATTATTAATTATGAAAATTCAAAATTAACTAGAAAAAATCAACTTGATTTCAAACAGTTCAATGAGCACAAAACTATCACGCTTTATTTATTTTTTAGCTTGAATAATAATTGAGCAAAGCAAAATTTGAAACTTGTTTAATATAATGAAATGTACAAAATATTATATATTAGTTTACATAAGAGTATGATTTTATGATTATGATGTCAGATATTACAAAATATATGTTACATCAATTTATATATTTAAGAACCTCTTCAAAAATTTTGATAAATTTCTAAATTTGTTGTATATATAATTTATTTAGATATTTGATTAAATTTTTTTTTTTTTTTCAAAAAAGCTAAAATTATTTAAATGTGATTTAGTAAACTCAACGAAATTGAGTAAAAATTTAATAAGAAATAATTAAATGAAAATATTTGTATATTGTTTTTGCTATTGAAGGATTTTTCAGTTATTATTATTTATTTTGACTTCTTTTTCCAGCTAAGATTTATAATTTATATTTTATGAAAAACAAGTAAGAAAACTCTAGTCGAGAGTGCTCGACTAGATAATACCCTGAACCCAATTTTAATAAAATAAAATAATAATCTGTACTGTGGTTTGGTTTTTTGTAATTATCTTGAAAATGCATCAATTTTAGTGCTGAAAATGGCAAAAAACTTCTTAATTTTGACAAATAGTTCAATATATTGCTCTTGATTAGTATTAAAATTAATCCGTTTTCAAGATAATTACAAAAAACCAGTGTCGAACGTGACAAAAAGTTGTCTTTTCTAGAGAATTACCCATATGGATAAATCAGAAAGTATACATAAGAATGTATACGTGTAACGTTCAAAATGTACATATGTACATGTATGTATACATTGCATTGCCAAAAAAAATAATAATAGATGGCGCTTATATTAGTTGAAATTCGAAAAATGTTATATTATTAAATATCATTAAAAATAGACCCAACAAATAGACGTTCCTCGATTAACAGGCATTACCTTAATTAACACAGGCACTTCATAATTGTAAAATAAATATATCAATGCCACTCGAAGCTGTAATAGCCATAGTAAATAAGTTCACTGCTAAAGCGCCATCTATCAAGTTAAAATTTTTAGACCATGCTACACTAGTTTTGAATGTACATGTGGGCATACATATAGGAAAACCGCAGATGTCACGTGCTGTTTATTATTTTCTGTTGAATTAACGGAATAAAATATAATTGAAACAAAAACACTTTCAGAAATGATGCTATTAAATATTTGAAATTAAAAAAAACGCACTTATTCACAATTAGTTAAACTACCAACTGACTTTCAAAGGTATCAAATACAAAGGAATAAATAACAAAAAAGAAAGAAATAAAAAAAAAAAAAAATTAAAAATAAGAAATTATGAAAGGCTTAGGCGAGATTAGAACCTGCGACACTCTAACATTCGGTGCATCTGTCTAGCCATCTACACCACGGCTCACTTAAACAGCAGAGTAGCGAAAACGAATGAAATTCGCCATATACGAAAGAACACTAAAGCAGTGACTGAAAATACAAATACAATTCAAAGACAATTCAAAGACAATTCTAACGCAATTCAAAAACAATTGTGATTCTTAGAATTTGCACGCATAGCAACATAGAAAACGGCCCAAGATTTTTTGTGTGTATATGTGCACACGCATACGAAAATTGATTTGCATTGCTCAACGTTGCTTGCATTCCATTGTTATTTTAATTGTTTTAAAATTTTTAAAATATAAAATGGAATGTAATGAGAGTTCAGCATATGATCTACATATTGTATTTAACATTTTAGGTTTTTTTTAGAAATCATAACTCTTTTACAATTAGCTTTACATGCACAAATACATATGTATGTATGTATGTATGTACGATTGCAGCCACACGCTGATCTACGCTTGCACACATACATATGTATGTATGTATGTATGTATGTGCGCCCGCAATGCGTCTTGCTTTGTCGCTGCCTTGCTTGCTGCGCCACATGGGTTTTGATGAGAAAACTTTATAGACTAATAATTCTGTTTCTAGATGGACAATCGTATTGATATGTTCAGATTAAGATTATGATATTCATATCTACATGCCAAAGCAAACTGTATGTCTCTAGTATTTGAAATGCATTTTTTACACATTTGGGGGTGGTGGGGCGAATTGGGGACCGGAATCCAAAATCTGACAAAAACCGAAATTGTATTAAATTGGTATCTATATATATGCAGAAGACTTGGAGACTCTAACTCTAAAGATGAATTAGCTAGAATTTTATAACTGATTCCCGATAATTTCAGTTATCGATAACTAAGCAAATATACAAGTTATCGAATTTCTGAAACAAACTCGTACTGCGCGCTCAATATACGGACCTAACACAAAAAGAATGAACTCTCTAGCTTTTGTATCTTCGGAAATCGACGCGTTCAAACATACGGACAGACAGACAGACGGACAGACGGACAGACGGACAGACGGACATGGCTATATCAACTTTTCTCGTCACCCTGATCAAGAATATATATACTTTATGGGGTCTGCCACGCCTCCTTCTGCCTGTTACATACTTTTAACAAAACCATTATACCCTGATTTCCCATTTTCAATGGGTTCAGGGTATAATTAAGTTGTAGTTCATTAAATAATCTTTTAGTTTTATAAAATTTTTCTTTTGCATAATAAAAAGTTTGTATCCAATTAAGTATTTCATTAATATATGCAAATGAATATAATGCAGCTAATCTGCTTACTAACACACACACCTACCCACACACACCCACACACACACACAGTGAACAAATAGCTTTTCCATTTCTTAGTCAACTTCGCCTTTTTTTTGCAATTACTCCAAACGCTGATTAAAAAGGCAAATAAAGTAATAAAAGAGAGACCGAGGTAAACTTTTAATAAGTCGTGCGCATAAAGCTTAGCAGGGGGCGCAGACAAAGCGCGGACCCAAAAGATACAATTGTATCTTATTGTTGTTGGCCATTAATAAGGCAGGCTAAGTGAAATAAAAATGAAAGAAAAACTGTGCGCAACAATTGTATTAAAACAGCTCATAAAAAACAGCAGCCAAGCGCGACGCAGACAAATGAAGTTGGCAGCTGCGTTGACGTTGACTCTGACATTGAGGCGCCTCCGACTCCCCCTCCGACGGCTTTGGCTGGAAGCTTTGGGTCCTTTTTGGCTCGACTACTGCAAATTAAATACAGCAAGACTCTGGCTAGAATCGGAGAGATGTTTCGGATGCTTTCATTCGGGCGTCTGAGGAATTTCTCCCAAATTACTTTTCATATAATTTTATTTGCATTTTATTGTTGCGACTCGCTTTGCCGCCAACTGTTTTGGCCATGTTCCACGCTGTTTGCCAAAGCAGTCAAGTTAAAAGCCAAAGCCGTATGTCTGTCGAGTTTTATTCGCTTCGGCAAGGATGTCGATTGTCTGTCTGCATACATATGTGAAAAGCTACAAGTTCCTACAATCTGTCTATAACAGCAACATGGGTGCACGGGCTGCTCGAAAAGTATTGAAATGTAATGAATACCAAAAGCTGGCCAAACAATGCGTGCAATCAATGACAGTTATCTGATGATTCTAGCTAAGCTGATATATTCAGTATGAACTATTTCCTTTTAATATTCACATCTCGATCCAAACAATTTATTAACTGGAATTCAGTCAAATGCTTCACCTCGTACTTGAATCCAAATTTCAACTGCTTCTAAGTAAATTTGAAATACCTATGTAATTGATATCTAAGAAAACGTTCAATATAATCAAATATAATTGTATAAAACTGCAAATTTTAAATAAAAACTAAATATTTAAAATATTTAAAATTTATTTTAATCATTTATCATCAAGCATAGTATTTATTAGTATTTATTAGAGTTGTATCAATTACTATGCTGAGCTCCTGGCCAGTTCAGCTAACTTCTATGGCAACTCTCGCTGCCTGGCTAGCTGCTTGAAGCAACATCTGAGCTTGTTTAGCTGGCAAAATGTATTCAGAGTATCAGCAGCTTTGCATCTCACAGTTTCAGGTGTCGCCTCTTGTCGAATGCTGTTGCCACGTTTTCTGTTTCAGTTTCTGTTGCTGTTTGCATAGCGCGCAAATTGAATTTTGCGTCTTTATTACGCATTTTTGATTTGTGCGCTGTGCGCGGATTTCAATTTGTTGTGCACTGGGAAATGTCTTTGACCTTTGAGGGAGCGAATCTCTCTCTGTGTGAATGTGTGTGTGGCTCATAATAGCCCGACTGCTGTTCCTGATGGCAATCACCTGTGTGGCACGGCCCACGCAGCAGTTGACGCAGACCAGTTACTGAGAGGGGAGCCAACTAACTATAAAGCGCGTCGTTGACGGCATTTGCTTGTATAAATATGAAAGAGTTTCCCCACCTTTTGGAGCACCTCCACTGGCTGCCCATTAGTTGCATTTGCGTTGCTTTGCTGTTGCTTTTGTTGCCGCACAATGCGACACTCGAGTTGCATTTGTCATGCCAGCAGCAGCAGCAGTAGCAGCTACTGTTGGCAGTTTCTAAGAGCCAGCCACCAAGTGCGTGGCAGGATCTGACTACGGGGCCAGGGAGTCGGGACTTGGGACTTGGGACTTGGGACTTGGGATGCGGAACCTGGTACTTGGGACCTGGAGCCTGACCATTTCGGGCTATTGCCAGTTGCCTTATTTGAGCAGCGGACAAGCTGCAACTCTTTCGCTTTTATTATGGCCCCAACATATTTGCGATTTGTTGCCAACGCCGTTTATGGTTAGAAGCGGTTTCTTCGCAACTGGGGCCCTTGGCTGGGCTGCAGTTGCTTGAAACATCTCTCGGTTTATTTGTCTTGCAAGCGATAAAGATTGACAGGCGATAACAGAAACACAAATATACCAAAAGTTAGCGGAAAGACTTCTTTTTGTATATTAATATAATACTCTACCCCAATCTGAAATCCTACTATCCTCTAGACAGACGATCTGCACTAGATGGAGCTGATCGTTAAGACTAATGAAGAATAGATACCAGCCACTCGTAAAACTAACTAATATTATGCTCCTTATTCCAATTTTCATTACTATATAAGAATTTTTTCGTTTACTTTCAAAAATTACATTTTCAGATGTGAAACATAAAGTATTTTCTGTATCAGATATAGATAGAGATAGAGATAAAGATAATTGAAATAAATTGATAAATATGTTGACATTATCATATACATAATTGAATTTATAATACAAGTTTATATTTATTACATGTATACAAAAGCTAGCACGAAAACTTATTAAATTTTCTAATGCTAAATTATCTTGAATAATTTATTTACTCCAGGAAATTTCTAGATTTACTACTTAGCTGAACCTACAAATATTTTCTGCGCAGATTAATCTTGATCTTTCCTTCTTGATATTTCTTTATCTCTGCAAAATTTTAATTGTGAATATGCTTATGCTTTATGGCTTGCCATATTTAATGTTTGTAATCTGGGAAAGTCTATCCGTTTTTGGTTAGCTCACTTTCACTCGATTCGTTAGCTATTTAAGCTGCGCTCAGCTGATAGCTTGAGCTAGCGGTGAGTGCATTAGATAGCCAGCAAACACCTCCAGCTACTGGCCAAAGCAATTTGCCGTCTATTGCTAACCCAAAAACCTTTTGAACCCGGCTCAGCTGTTGTTGAGGTGCAGTTTATGCCGTTAAGCAGAGAATATATGTATATATATTCATAAATTTAGCCACAGCTATTTTCGCAGGCTACTGCGAACGAGTCGAACGGGCTGTCAACTGCCATAACAAGAGACAAGAGAGCTGGCAGGAGCTGAGAAATTTATGTGAGGCAAAAACATGGCCGAGTCATGAGCTGACTGGCCTGGCCTGGCCTGGCTGGCTTACTGGCTGCCTGAAGAGTTTCGTGAGCATTTTGAGTAGGTGTTGAATGGTTGATAATAAGCGCAATTATGTGCCATTGATATGCCCGCAGGAGTGGCCCAACATTTGAAGATTGCTCAGCGCACAGACAAAGCTGCTGCAACTCTAAGGACAGACGGCTGAAGAGTCAGAGACACACAGTTAGAAGAGCGCAATAAACCTGTTCAATTTTGAGAACTGGCTGACATACAAACATATAGAAGCTCAGAAGTCAGCAAGATGTTAGCTACGAGCAGGAAATTTAACTGCCAACACATTTTGATAGCTCAATTATTTATTCAACTCATATTTCTAGCTGTAGAGCTGTTGAGGTTGTTTTAGCTGTAAACTCTTTATTTAATAGTTTCATTTTATTATAATCAACTCCTTTATCTGCTATAAGATGTGTAGTGCCTCTTGTAAAAATCAACTGCAATAGAAGAGATTCTTGCCTACAGTCCTCAAATTTAGATTTAATAGTAGTTGCTTAAAGCATATTGCTTACAGTCTGCTAGTTGAGCATGATTCTTGAATGGAAAGCAATCTTTTAGCCTGCAAGTTTGACAGCTTTGTTCCCGACAACGAGCCATGTCATTAGAAATTGTAATGCGACACGCTGGCAAACGTGTTCATCTTAAAAGTCGTGTAGCCTCCACTCCAACTCCAACTTCAACTCTAATTCCTCTGTGCCAGGCACCAGTCATAAGATACACACACACTCGGTTCAGATACTTTACTAGCTGCAGCTTTGGGTATTGTATTCGACTCGTATGTATATACACATACACATATATATACATATCTTTCTTATTCCTGGCTGGTTGCTACTGCGGCTTTCGAGTGCGGCATATAGTCACGATTTTCAGTTATTAGACGGGCAAAACTTGTGCCCCAACTTTGGCCCTTCAGAGCTGCAGTTCAAAACAGTTGTTTCTGGCTGTCTGACTGTTGTCTGACTTATGGGACGCATTTTCTCAGCTGCTGCAAGAAACAATTAATAGCGTCTGCCAACACATTCCCCGCCCATGTGCCACGCCCCGCGCAAACACACGTGCGGCGAGCACGCAAGATATTCCTTAGCTACGTTCCCTGCTAATGGTCGTCACCTCTGTTGACAGAGTCAGTGGGAACGCGGAGTGGGGGCAAGGCGGTTGACTAGGAGCTTGTCGACGACATCTTTAAATATGCAGCAGGTTGGTCTATGCCTAGCCAGAGCCGTAAACAACAAGCCACAGCCGCAAATGGAGAGTAGCCAAACAAACATCCAAACAAATAAACAAACAGACAAACAAAGCGGCTAAAAACAAAAACAAAGCCACATACTTTGTTGCAGCTGCTGTTTATACATCAAGTGGACAGCCCTGGCACTGGCAACTCGAGTAGCTAAATTCCATTTTCTAGCTTTTAGCTGGATTACGTTTCACGCCAATATCTGAGACTCACGCGTGAAAGCTTCCAGAAGTGTGAAGGCAAAGAAAGTGCTGAATGAAGATCGTTGCAAGTTTAGTAAATCCGACAGAGAAAATAAATATTGAGGATCTCAAGAGATTTTTATATATATTTAGTAATACTATGGGGTATTGAGTAATTGTGATTTGTACATAAATATATTAATTTTATAGTACGAACTCTATCAAGTATGTAAAAATTCATATAAAATTCTCATTCATTTCAATTACAGTTTACTTTTCTCTTCTCTTTTCCCTTATTACAATATTCTTTCATCTTTTTTACTTAACCCATTTATACTAAAATCCATATCTCCTTCAATATTATTTCATATAGAAATATTCCGACTGCATATGCGCTTTAGCTTTGTGCCAAGCCAAAAGAGTGTTACGGAGTCCTTATGCATGCTTTAGATGTGGTCATATCATTATAAGCAGACACTCAGCCCTAAAAGCATAAAGTCACCCGCCCACTTGGTGGGAATTGCGCTCTGCTTTAGCCTAGATATGACAGCCTGGCTTAGATCACAGCCTCACAGACTTCGTCGTCTCTTCACACTCGGCAGCTGACAACATTTTGCGTGTGTGTTTGTATAGTCAGCAGCCTGTGGGGGTTGGACAAATGCTCGAAAGTAAGCAGGCCGGGCTGCATATTTCGGTTGTCCTGTATTGAGCAAACAGAGGCGAGGGTTGACTGATAAGTAGCAGCTAGGCGCGCAGTAGATTCCCAGCGAATGGATTTTCAATTATGCAACTGGGCAAATGTTTTATTTATTGACTCTGCGCGCATTTCCATCATAACTGAAAGGTTTTTAGATATGGTGGTTGATTTCAAGGCGTCAAAAAGCAATATTCCAAGGGTAGTTCTCACCCAAACATATATCACAATTTCACTTCCAAGAGAGAGAGAGAGAGAGAGAGAGAGAGAGAGAGAGAGAGAGAGAGAGAGAGAGAGAGAGAGAGAGAGAGAGAGAGAGAGAGAAGGAGAGATAGAGAGTCGGGGTGGCTGTAAGTTGATCGCTCGATTATGTAATGAAACGGGGCAACAAACTTAGCAGCCCTGCCAGTCCCACACGGCTCCAGTAAATTAAACTTGGCCCCAGTCTGGCTGGCAGCCAACTGTGGATCTTCGGCCAAGAATCGGACGAGGCCAAGTGCCCAGAGTCAAAAGACGGAAGTCGATCAACAGACGCCAGTTGCGTGTTTGCTGAATATGTCGCTTTCGGCACCTAAGCACCTTGCATGACTGCAGCAGTCCAAGGGAGGAGTAGCTGAGCAGGAGGCGTGCATTAATTATGAATCGCTTTACACGGCTAATCTAATGAAAGACTGGGAAACTTCGCACTACCTAGCCGTACAGTGAACAAAATTGTGAAAAGCCTATGAGAATAAAATTTAAAATGGCATTTAAATTGCACAAATTACATTTTCAGTGCATAATTGAAATATTTTGCTCTCTATCTCTCTCTCTCTCTCTCTCTCTCTCTCTCTCTCTCTCTCTCTCTCTCTCTCTCTCTCTCTCTCTCTCTCTCTCTCTCTCTCTCTCTCTCTCTCTCTCTCTCTCTCTCTCTCTATTTCTTTCTTTCTATCTTTCTCTCTGAAGAATAATTTAACATTTATCATTAGAAAACAGCAAGTAGAAAAACTCTCATACATAAAACTTGTTTCACTTTAATAGTTCATTTAATATAAAAAGAAATAAATATATTAAATAAAGTCCAAGTCTCAAGTCTTGATTTATTATATTTGTAAACAAAAAAAAAGTTTCAATTCAGTTAAAATGAAAAATTATAACTATTATTATAATTACAATTAGTCAAATTACTCTATAAAGCATGCCACAATTTCTCGCAGTGCACATGACGCTCTTTCAGTAAATAATTCTCAAGTTTGTTTAAGAGAAACGTAAACGCTACCACAAAATGTCATTTCCATTAGCCGCCAACTTGTTTTGATTTGCCTAAAAATAGCTGCAAGCGAGCCACTGGAGTGGGCCTGAAGAGTGCTACTCGGGCTGCTGCTGTACTTTAAATAGATCTCCAGTTTCTGGTGAAGAAGTATCGTAAATTTCAGCAAATTCAGCTAGACAACAGTTCGGGGCACTGATTTATTGTGCTGACATTTGGCTTCATAGAGGCATTGGCTTTTTGTATTGTATAAAATATGCATAATGGGTCTCATTAGCGACTGCTGGAAAAACTGGAAAAGCCGTCAACATTTTCCATAGAAAAACCTCCCAGTATACACATACATATATATATATATATACTATATATAGGTTACCTTCTGACATCCGGCGAGTTGGGCAGGCTGCGACATTTGCGTGAGCTTTTGCTGCCAGCGTTGCCATTTGACGAGGATGAAGTGTTGCCCATTTTGGTATATTTATATTCTCTCTCTCCCACTTAATTAACGTGTAGTGATGACAATGATAATGATGATAATAATGAAACTTGGTTTAATTTGGCATTTAGATGCAACTTTGGCACTTTTTTTAGCTGTTCATTTTAGCACTTTTTTTATTTAATCATTTTTCTTTCAGATACAATTTTCAGCATTTGTTGACTTTTTTTGTTAGATAAATATTATCTTATGGATTTCTAAATATTTTTTGTATTCCAAATATTTTTTGTATTTAGGTATTTATTATTCTTCATCAATTCTTACATATTAAGAGAAATATTTTCGTATTCAAGTCCGAAAAAAGGCCAAGAAAGTAAGTTTAAAATTAAAATTTTAAAAAATATTAACAGTAATATATATAAATTTGTTATTTAAGATACATTTATATTTATTTTATTTGTATATTTAATTTAGTTTTGTTAATTTTATTATATATTTTTATTTAGATAAAATAGTTAAAGTAAAATTTTTTTGAGTTTATTAATTTTGCATATTTATAAATATGTTTCTTTATATTTTTATATATTTTTTGTAATTTTATATTTATTATAAATATTATTTTTTTAAATATTATTTTCTTGTATACAATAGTAAAATTAAATTTTGTATAGATTTCTATTTTATTTTAGGATAGCTTCATTAAATCGGTAAGTTCATAATTCTCGAACAGCTTAACCGGATTTCAGCTTATCCGGATTTTAGGTAAAACGAAAATGAACTTCAGCTGACAAATGCATATGAGAAGTATAAGAATTTTTGTCACCATTAAATTCTATTTAATTCCAACTTCTCTTTTGTTTTTCCTGATCTAATTTTCGCACTCATTAAAAGCTCAGGGGCAAATCGTCCGCCCCTTGAAAATATTGTTTGCTCTCTGTAATTACTTTGTAATTAAGTGTCCTGGACTCGCCGTGACAGACGCTAAAAATTGCAGCTAATCAAACAAATGTCTGGTGCCCCAAAATACGCCCCCGAGCCAAACGCCAACAAAAAGGGAAAATCTAAAGTGAAGCGCCCAGGGATGACCAAAAATGTTTGCACAGCACTTTGATCTGAGATACCGAGCAGGGAGGGCCAGTTCTTGTACCGAAAACTTAATGCAATTAAGTGAACATATTTGCAACTTCCGTGCCGCCCAAACAAGTAAAGCCAGAGGACCAGAAAAACAGACATTTTTGATGTATGACTCGTGCTGCTGCTGCTCCTGCTACTCCTGTTGCTGATGCGGCTAATCTGGAGAGGAACAGGAGGCAGCACAGGGTGACTCGGGCAGCTGAAATGGGGATGCACAGCAAATATGAGAAGAAGGTTTCTCAGCGCAAAATCTATATCAATAGCTTCAATTACAAAGCTGCAAAGCCTTTTGGCAACACGAGACACGAAAAAGCACAGTCCAAGAAAAAGAATGGCGTGCAAATAATAAACGCACGTGCGTGTGACACGTGATTGGGACTGGCACTGGGACCTGAAACGGGGCTTGAGTCTGTCTTGTAGCACACATTTTGAAGTGCCTGCTAAATGCTCTCAAAGTGGTCATATTTTTGCGTGAAACACGGCCAAACCCAACGAGCGCGAAGGGTGCGAAGTTTATGCTTAATCAATTTGTCGTAAAAATTAATGCCGTGTACTTTTATTTTATTTTTTGGGTGTTGTGGAACACTGGCTGTAAGCTGAAAGCAGTAAGGGTTGATCAGGCAGAGCTGCTGCAGCTTCGCCGATAAATATTGCAAGATTTGTTTCCTCTTTTGCAACACGTGTCGCAACGCGGGTGGGCTCTGGCTGAGTGAGTGGGGTAAAAACTTGCAGTGCTCTCCTCTCTCTCTCTCTCTCTCTTGACTTATGCGCAAGTTTGTCTGATTTATTACTGTACAGTGTACACATTCTGCATTCAGCCTCTCGCAATTGTTTACTCGGCGTCAGTTGCGTAATCAAACTGTCACAGCAGCAATTACCACAGGCCAGAGTCAGTCACTCGACTTCGATTCTGACTGCGTCTCGCCTGGCTGCATAATTTTCATAAATTGTTGCAAATTGTTGTTGTCGTCTCGTTTGTCACTCTCGAACATGGAACTGGAACTGGAACTGGAACTGGAGCTAAAGCATAATAAATGAATAGAAAGACCTTAACAAATGGTTAAGGCATCAACCGAGCTCAAGTTGAAATGCTTGACAGTTTGCTGACAATCTCTTGGCATAAGGAAACACTTTGCCCTGATATCTAGGAAGTGTGACTAAATCCCAGCAAAAGCATTGAATAATTGATTTCGATGATACAGGAAACTGGAGAAATTGCAATAAGAAGAGAAGAAAAGTCAAGAGCTATTTACTGCAGTTGAGCTCAACTAGTTCTATCCTCAAGCAAAGTGAAACTCTCATGAAATACCATGTTTAGTCTGGATCATGTGAGAGCTACATATGCGTAATTTAAGAATAGATCAAGCCCAAAATAATATTGCACAATGTAATTGTTGCTTGATTCGCTGAAAATGAATTCAAATTTTATGCAAATTGCTGTCAGAAATTGCAGCAATTGTCGTCTGTCTTTATTGTGTATGCTGGAATTACCTAAATGAAATTTGCCCTAAAGTATATTTTGGTAGATATCTATTGTATTGATGTATTTGTATTTAAAATACAAAAGTTTCCCAGGTCTGCATACATAAAGAATGAATCATTTACTTGTTTATTGTTTTACTTCTTAGAGCTTGTGCTTTGTCCATTAATTAGTACCTTTACCGATCCCACAAATTTGATTGAAATATTTCGAGTTCTAACTTTGAGCATAAAGAAAAATTCGTTCGCTTTCCAGCTCATTCACGCTGTGTTCTCCTCATCAATCAATCAATCATTGAATCAGAAGGTAAAGACTTTACATATATTCGAAAGAATCTTTCCACTCATTATTCACACAATCTTCTGTAACACTTTCAGTCAATCATTCAATCAGAGCGACACAATAGGCAAACATTTGCGCATCGCTATTAAATATTGAAATATTAATAAAACGCATTGCGTTTGCCATTTCAATTGCACAAAGTTGTTGGGAGCTACATCAAAGCTATCTGCCGATTATGAAATATTTATATGCTTTATACATATGACTGATGCATGTGTGACTGGGGCGCACCTATCATAACAAAGCTACAAGTCGAGTTTTCCATTGGCTGAAAAGGCAAAAAAATAACAAGGCAAATCTAAAACTTGAAAGGGCACAGCAAAATGTCAGCTTTTATTTTTTTCGCGTTGAGATATTTTATCTCCGTCTTCTGTAAATTTTGTTTTGCTGTAACTCGCCGCTAAAATGCCGTGACAAATTGCTGATTTGCTTTGACATATAAATAAAAGACTTTTGTCTAAAGTTTGTCGCGCTGCTTCCCCATTCGTCCCCGCTCTTAAGCGGAAGCTAAAAGAGTCTTTCAAGTTGATTTCTGCTCCATAAACTCTATTTTTATATTGTATGCTGCTCGCTGGAGCGCAGCGCTGTCCGGACTGCGGACCCACTGCGCGAGCCCACCCTTCTCGGCGATTCTCAGCTGCCGCCTGCTCTCAGCTCGAAAATGTAGAGCAGCACGTGCATTTGCACGTTTCTACCTCTGTTTCTAATCTGTTTTATTTGAAATGGGGTATTTGCATTTATGGATGAAATATGTAAGGTGTAATGTAATCTATGAGATATTATTAATAATAAATGAGTATTGTGAACCGTAAACATTATTTATTATTATTCAATTTAAATTAACTAATTTCTATATTTATCTACTACTATTATATTATATATTGATTCCAATTGTAAGTATGTATGGCCAAATAGTTTTCATTAAATCGAGCTATAAATTCCCAATAGAGCGTTCTCAAATACAAAATTATTTATACTATATTAATTTTGGAGTAATGTGAGATGTCTTTAATGATTTTCTTTATCTGTTATCTAGACAGTTTATTTGAAGAATTGAATATATATTATTCACATTTAAATATTCCTTTCTTTAATGCCGCATTTCTTACTCATTAAGAGATAATACAATTTGCTGCTCTAAGAGTAACTGTAGGCTAAGAAGAAGAAATCATTGACATATTTATATTGTGCTATAAAGACATACATACATATACATGTATTTATGTATATGTATATGAGAGTCTATATAAAAGTTAAGAACTCTTTCACAGACTACAATTTTCATAAATCTTCCATAAATATTCGCAAGGGTATAGGAGCTTCGTCACGTCGCAAATAAGTTTTTCTTTTCTCTTTCTGCTTCCCCGTGTGCATTGTTTTTAGTGCCTGTCTTTCGTTTGTTTATATTTAGATGGAAGTATTTTCTTTATGTCAGTTTTACGGCGCATTAAAAGCCAACTTAAGAACCGGCTAAGCGAGGGGGCGTGGCAGGAGGCAAGAGGCCGGCTGTTAGAACACTGACTGAAACGGAGCTGCAACATAAATCTTGACAAAAATTTATTTGTTAAACTTTCAAGCTAAAGTTGATTTTTTTTTCCCCTGTTTTCTGTTTTCTTCGTCTTGGACTTGGACACGCCAAGCATTTGTTATGCATTGCATGTGCCCAGGCGCCCAGCGAGTGGGCGTGGCATTGTGATTGAGCAGCTGCATTCTTAGATTTATGAACATTCAACCAGGCCCAAGACAATGAGCTACAGCCCCAACCAGATTGTCTAACAGCGAAAAGAGAAATAAATCCAAGCACATTAATATTCTGTGAATTTCCTGTCAAAAACTAAAATTGCATTTTGACAAACGTAATAAAGAGTGAAGAGTGAAGAGAGGCATCTCTCCACATATGCTAAAAGGTATAAGCTGGCAGCGTATCAGCGCCTTCTTCATGTTCTGCTCCCTCTGGTTACTTCCTTCCTGCTCCTGCTGGCTATTATCGGCACATTCTTGGCTTTAGCAACTTTTTGCCACTTCTGCACATTAAATAATTTTCCTTTTAGCCAACGTACGTGACTAAACGTCAATTTCCAGCTATCATGCCCCGCTCCCTTGACTTCTCTTGTCTGCTCGCATCGCCCGGCTCTATGCAAACTGCATTCCCGCAACGATTTTCATAAATTTTGCACAAAGTGCCTCGAGCCTCGTGCGACGGCGTAGATAAGAGCCGGCAAAAGTTGCTTCTTGGGCGAAAAGTGCAATGTTCTGATAAGAACAACTCTTAACTGAACCCAACCGAACTTCTCTGAACTCTGTGCGAAAGGCCCAGCGGCGGCTAACTGTGTCAAAAACTTTGCGGTTCAATCGACGTACGTGATATTCCATGAATTGTCCAATTAGTCAGGGCGTCGAAGAAGGGTTCCGAAGCGGGGCTCAACAGAGAACTATGAGATATGCAAGAGACCCTCGATAGTCCCATGTGAGCATATTAATAACAGCACTTGTGTGTGCACTCTATAATCTGATCTTACAGAGCTCTATCAAAGCGAATCTTGTTTACATACTATCGAGCACGTTCTAGCATGTTCAGGAACTAGTTTAAATGAATCAAATTAGTCATAGCATTTCCAACTATTGTTAGTAGTATAATACAGATAGGAAAGTTCCAGAATCTACAATATTTTCTATTCTTACTAGTCTACATCAGCACTCAATCGAATCATCATTTACACTAATTCAGTTTAGTCAAACTGTGAACAATTCTTCAACACACTCCAGTGCTAGTACAAAACTCCGCGAACTAGTTCCAATTGTTTTTGCTTGCAACCTTGACGCTATTTGCTTTTTTCATTGGGCTTCCATTATTAGCATTAACATGAAAAACCCATAACCGAGCACCGAAACTAATAATTATGAAGAGAGACCCTCTGAGACGTATGCATATGATAGTTGTATAGCTGAAACCCTATGGCCATCTTATCATATTATCATAATTAAATCATTAGGCTGACGCTCCTGCTACTTATGTAAGCATAATCCGCGCTCCCTCATTCACACGCCGGCAGACTACAGACTGACTGACTGCCTGCCTGACAGGGGCCCCTATGCTATCATTAGTCAAAGTTCGTCTCGGCTCTCAGCTACGGTAAGTACTCGATACGACCCGCTCATTTGCCCATAATCCCCTCTCTCACCTCCCCCTATTCCAACTGTGCACCGCAATTGATTTTTCATTTGGCCTGTCGCTTGTTTGGTATTTTGACAGCTCGCTTTTTGATATCTCAAATTTCTGTCGTGGGCTTTGATTTGCTGCATGTATAAAGGACGGGAAACGGGGAACGGGGGTTGCTGAACGGTTCAATGCACCCTCAGAAAGCAGATGATGATTCTGACAGCTTGTCAGTTGTCAGAGGCAGACCTGCAATTAGACTTACTTTAAATTGTGAACTGAGCCGTACGTAGTTGCTGCAGCTCTCAATACAACTTTCTTTTGCCGGAATCACTATTAGTTAGCCCCTCAAGGATTTTTAATCCTTTTATTTGGGGCCACAGCTGCCACTTGAATAAAATTAAATTAGAAAATTCAGCTGCACAACCCAGGCACGAGTCAAAAAAGAAGATTAATTGAAGACACACGCCGTTCGGCATTGCTCAGAAACCGGTTAGACTTATCAACCGCCCATCTTGAGGTAGGCAAAGCTGAGGGACTCAAGAGCTGATGAGACTGCAGATTAACGCCTAGCATCTGAGTAAGTTATGCCTAATGGGGCGGATAGTTCTAATTGCCAATGTCTCTGCTCTTCGCCTGCTTAATTAACTTGTGGCTCGCATTGAAGTTCGCTGTAAACTGTCGACGCCGCAGAAACCACTCAAATGGAAAGTGAAAAGTTCGAAGGGGCAAGGAAAATATATAAATATACCCTCGGCACTCCAAGTCCCCGTCCCCTTCACTGTCAATAAGACTTTAACTAATAATCGAGAGTTACTAATTAACGAATTACTTAGAGTGCTAAACAAAGCCCAATGGAAATTTTATCATTGCAAATTGTATTAATGTATAAACATAAAACTAATTTAAATTAAGTAAATAAATATATATATAAGAACAATTTCCATACTGTGAAACATTAAAGACAAAATTCTTGTTTTAGTGGACCAAAAGCGTTTTCAGCTTCCCAAGTTTTTAAAAAGTTTCCTATTCTGGGAGTTTTTTTTTACGTAAAATCCCTCAGCTACACCGCAAAACAATTTCACTGCATTTGAACTTTGGAGGAATATAAATAAAATACGCGCTTATCTAAAATGGAATTTGTCTGGCGGTTTGGTCCATTGAGGATGTCTGCAAAGAGTTGGCAACATATTTTGTTGTTGTGTCTGTATTTAAGCCTTTTAATTTGTGTGCAATGCGATAAGGCGTTAATTATGCGGAAAATCAGGCAAACAGACACACAGAGAGAGAGAGAGAGAGAGAGAGAGAGAGAGAGAGAGATAGCAGAAGAGAACGAGCTACCATAGCTGCAATGCCATACAAAATGCAACATTCGCAGACATTCAATTTAAGATATTTAATATTTTATAAAGTTTTTATGTTCTTTGCTGTTATACAAAAAGTTACATATTGTTATTTTAACAATTCTAAAATTTAATGAGTTTATGTATACAAATATTTGTTTTGTATATATAAAATTAACTTTTAAGTTTAACTAAAATTTGTAAAATAATAGTTTAAGAAAGGTTTAAAAATATTTGTATATACACATGTACATAATTAATTGCAACTTTTAATTGATTTTATTATTTTATTTTTTTTTTTGCATATTCATTATTCATTTATTTATTTTTTAGCTTTTTATTTATTTTCATATTTTATTTATGAGCTGGTAATTGTTTTCCTTCTAGTATATATATTGTATTATATATTTACATTTTTTAAATATTTATTTTCTTTTTACATTTAGTTTATACATATTATTATTATTATTATTATTATTATTATTATTTTATTTGTAATTCAAATTTCATGATTATTAATGTTTACCCATTTTTTAATTTTTAATATTTTTTTT
Organism: Drosophila borborema; assembly: GCA_030914335.1. Lineage (NCBI taxonomy): Eukaryota > Metazoa > Arthropoda > Insecta > Diptera > Drosophilidae > Drosophila > Drosophila borborema. The sequence goes on along the minus strand of JAUESP010000003.1, from coordinate 277,745 downwards.
TAATTTTTGTATTTTTAAATTATATTTTATTAAGTAATTTTTAATTTATTTTTTATACAAATAAATATTAAAACTCTTTCTATTCACATGTTTTTTTCATTTCATATTTATTTATAACAATTTTACACACTTTAACTTTTTGGCACATTAGATTTTGTTTAATATTTTGCCGCCTTTTTCGAGCACGCTTTTATTTTGAAAACAAACAAAATCAACTTAAAATCGCCGGCGAATAACGCGCACACGTTCCTCATACGTTCCGCACTCGACGCGTTGTGTTCGCTTACTGAAGTGAAATGAGTGCAACATGTTGGCTGCTCAGCTCATCGAACATGTTCGATGCGCACAGCTGGCTGACATGCTTGGGCTGGGGGTGGTTGCAACTTGTCCGTCTTGTCATTTGTGCTGGCTATAAATAGATGCTGCACCAAGCCACCTCCCCACCTCTGCCCCCCGCCCGACAGCTGATACCCAACAAACTGTTGCAGCTGAAGTTCAATGCTCAGTCGCGGGGTCAACAACAACTACGGCAACAGCGGCAACAATTAAGTTAGCCAAAAGTTATTGGCCAAGCAAATCGCTATAATTGAACAACAGTTTGCTGACTGCTCTGTGGCAATTATCGCAAATTATTTGCCACTTTTTTCTGCTTCTGCTATGATATGAATTGAGAAATGTCGCCAAGGAAACGTTGCAGCAGCAACAACAACAGCGGGAAAATTGTTTAATCATTGCAACTTAAGTTTCTAATGGGGCATAACTCCACTTGATTGGTTCGAAACTCGTTTAATTTGTTGTTTCATCTGATACCCTGTAATCGCTGAAAGTCATTAAAAATCTGGGTTTACTGCATTTCATAAAAACTAATATGAAAGGGTATATAGGAATTGTTGATTGCTATGAAACAGACAGCAGAAAGCTGCAATTTAACTCAGCCTGAACTAAACAATAAAAAATGAAGACTTTTTTATATAATATAATATAATTTTGATTGATTTTTATCATCATGATGAAGCACAATTAGATTTGATTTTTAATTTCTGATTAGAGTTCATTTTGCATATCATGCCTGATTAGTGGGTATCTGCTAGTCCGATTCGTTTAATTTGCCTGCTCCAACTTGATTTAAGCCGCTTTGCTGGAACCGCGCGCCAGCTCCCTCGCCGGCGATTTCTTTGCACTTGCCCGAGTTACTAGTTTATGGAGCTGTTTTTTTGAAGTTTATTGCCGCCTGTCGAAATATGAGTCCAATTTACGTGATAGGCAATTGGAATTAGACAAACTAGTTGTAGGCTTACACTTTATAAACTAGGCTTTATAATTGAAGGCGCGCAGCTGCTCACGGGTGGTAATGAAAGTTGTTAGATTGCAGGTATAACTATCTAGATTTTTGCATATACTACAAGCTGAGATCCATGGAACTTTTTCATCAAATTTCAATGTCATTTAAAGTTAATAAAAATTGAAAATAAAGCATTTCTTTGCCAACTTCCCTTTGTATCATTCTTTCAGTTAAGCGCTTCAATACAATTTTTGAATATATGCATGAATAAGAAACTAGAATTTTACAATTTATTTGAAATTCAATTAAATTGAAAAAAAACTTCTGAGACTCAATAAACTACTTTAAAGGCCTTTAAATCGCGCACTTCCCCCCAAAAAAGAAACTAGACCCAATAAATCTTTGTTTATACAAATCCAAAAAGCATGAAAGGCTTCCGAACTCGAGCCATTCACATGCCACAGACGCATAAAAAAAAAAATAAAGAGAGAAGAATGGAAAACAAATGCCAGACGGACAGACGAACACACATGTAACGCTCCAGCTTGTGCTGGACCGCATCTATTGCCCACCAACTACACAAACTACTAATGCCATTAAGCACACGCTCCCGTAGTCCAGCCCATCTCCAACCCTCTCGGGCCACCCTCGCACAGCGCACAGCGGACAGCACTAAGCATGCATTTTATTGCCTTTTGTCGTACTGGCAGCCGGCGCACTTTATCATTTCAATGGCAGTGAATGTTGCAATGTTTACTTTTCATTTTATGCAGCTCCATCTGCCACGCCCGCCGACCACCGCTCACCGCCCACTTTGGCTGGCAATCTACACCCGGCTGTTCACTTGGCCGTTAGTCTATCCAATTGTCCAGCAGTTTGTCTATGCAAATATTTTTATTTGCTTCTTTCGTTATGCTAGTAAAACACACAATAGCATCCGCTAAACGAATTGAGAGTTCCTGCTGACCAAATACCCTGTAAACTGGCCAATGAATAACCAACAGCTATAGTTGAAATACAAAATTTTAATAACAATAACTAAGATGGAATTACCTAATACCCTGTAATGCGCTTTATTTATATATTGTTATTTGAAGAGACTTTAATCTTTTTGTTTTTATTCCAGATATTCTCTCTCCTAACTACATTACTAACAACTAACCAACTTCTGGTATCTGGTATTCTGGTATTCTCCTATCACTACAGGGTATCAAAATGGATCTAGCATAGCTGACAGCAGCACGTTTTTATCCAAGCGGAAATTAAATGTAGTCGGAGTTTTATGTGCATATTGTGCACATGTTGCCAATTTTTGTCGCCCATTGGCTCCGTCCATTAAATGGCTTAAATTTTGATGGAGCTCAGTCAACAGTTTAATCAGCCTCTAACGGGTCTTGAAGACCCCATCCCAGGGGAATTAATTACTAGAGTATTTAGCATATAATTATGAAACTGTTTCACCTGGCTTACCTCGCTTTCTCCATCTCTCTCTCTCTCTCTTTCTCTCTGCATCCCTTGTATTCTAGCCTAAAGCAAATGCTCCCCTGGGCCAGGGAAAACTTTTGCCAATTCAATTTTCCTTTACGACCATTTTTCCAGTAGTAACAACAACAACAAAGTGGGGCGGGGCAAAAGTAATCATCGTTGCAATTGTTTCACATTTTTCACGTTAGTCGAGATGAATGTTCGCTTTGATGATGAGGTAGAAATCAAGCCCCCCTCTGGCATGCCTGTAGACGACATTTTCGCCCCTTGTTAACCACTTGAATGGCATTTTCTTTGTTTGCCACTAGAAAAATATGACTAACTGCTGCCAACTGAAATCGAAATCGAATGGCGCAGCTCTGCGCGTTGATTGAGCATTCTAAGGTTTTCCTTAAAGAGTTTTTGGGGCTGGTTAGCCCAGCAACCCTTAGATCCTGCTCAACGCAGTTTAAAGCTCCCTTTTGCAAATTTTTTATACGACAGCACACGAAACATAATGTAGCTCGACATCCACTTAAAGCCCGCGACGAGGCAGCATAAAAACCAAAACCCGGAGGCGAGCGACTGTCCGCAAAAACAAAAGCGAAAATGTCAAGCAGCAGCGGCAAAAAATATGCTGAAATATGTTACTGACTGTCTAATACTCTGCTGCAGCTGGCCAATCAACATCTAATTTTTTCAGTGTCCATTCAGCCTTGACAATATTTCACAAAATTTATATTTGTATGACAAGTTTTGTGACTTTTGAGCAGTGTATAAAGCAAGCTGCGTGCAGGAGGCACATCTGAGAAGCGTCACTACACTGCGTGGGCTGCTGGACCAGAATAATGTGGAGCTGACAAGAGATGGAATGAGATACATGTGCGTGAAGCAGGGGATGCATTTGGAGTATAGGGCGGGGAATAAAGCATGTGTACTTGAAGGCCACTTATTGAAAATATATAATATATTCCAAGAAGAATAGAATAAGTAATCAAAATAAAAGACTTAAAGTATTTGAGTCTCAATTCGGACTATTTCAAAGAATCATTTTAATAATTTTACAAGAGTATAAGCAAATTTAACAAAAACAAAAAAAAATATATAAATAAACCTAGATTAATATACCTAATTTATTAAATATTCTATAGTCACGACAATATTCAAAGTGTTTCTATTATATCAAGTAAATATTTAATATTGACAAAACAAAGCTGTGAAAGAAATCGCCAAAAAAAAATAGCCGAATTTCATTGTTAGATCTCAAATTGGATGCTTAACAAGCAGAATTATTTATTTAAAGTAACTTTATTCCAGTCGATTCATTCTTAAATTCGCTTTCGAGATAAATACTGTCTATTGTTTCATCTGAATCACTCTTCAGTTATATTAAATAAAACTCATTTTGAGAAAATTTCAAGCTGTCAATATCTTGGAAGAGTCGTCGAATAACATATTCTCATCAGAGTAGGTCTTTAGCAAGGAGATGTGTATAAATTGAGTTTCAGAGAATATAATCGTAATTTTGTTAGGTTTCAGTGTTATAGGATATCATGAAGTTTGGAAAAACCTTTGAGAGTCATCTCACGCATGAATGGCGTCAGCAGTATATGGACTATGGGGTAACTGATCCGTATCAATATCTCGAACTAGATGTAATTATCATCCCTATGTAGGAGCTAGATGCCATGATACGTGACGCGGTGGACCATGCGCCCGAAGAAGCTCCAAGAAGTGGCAGATATATTCGAGAGCATGATGCTAATGCTGATCCGATAGTTACGGAGTACTATCAAAACTTCACGCGCAACTTCTTCACCGTTTGCCATCAAGAACTGAGTCGCGTTGAGAATTTTTTCGCTCAGAAGTTGGCCGAAGCGCGCCGCAAGCTGGACGAGATCAAAATCCAACTGACTGCGCTAATGCGAACCTATAATGCCCGCCACATGGGCTTCGTGTGCTGCGAATTCTACTTGAGCCTGATAATGCTGCAGAACTTCCAGAGCCTCAACTACACGGCTTTTCGCAAAATCTGCAAAAAGTTCGACAAGCACATCAAGTCCGAAAGTGGCGCCACCTGGTTCAAGGAATACGTCAGCCAGGCGCCCTTCAGCAAGGAGGAAGAACTGATGCAAATGATCACCGAAGTGGAGAACCTGTATACGACCCACCTCGCGAACGGGGATCGCGCCAAGGCCATGGCCAAGCTGAGGGTGCCGCCATTGCGACAGGCCTCGCCACCAGCGAGGGTTTTCATGGCCGGCATGATGCTGGGCTTGTTCACTGTCAGCGCTATTATTGTTCTCCTCTCAAGTGCGTGCTCCGAATCCCTGCTCTGTGTCCAACTAACCCTTCTCCTTCTGCCCTAGTTATTTACTTGTACAACAGCGTGCAGCTCTACACGTTTGCCCACATGTATCGGGGTCCCTTCACCTGGGTGCTCTGCTGCTTCTATATGACAATCAATGTGTACGTGTGGCAGCGGGTGGGCATCAATCATGTGCTGATCTTTGAGCTGGATGCGCGCAAGCGAGTGCAGCCGGCGATGTTTCTGGAGGTGGCCAGTGGCACCGGCTACATCTGCACTCTGTCCATGCTCATGTATCTGCATCACAAGGACTTCGGCGTGGACGTTCCATACCATTTTCCCTTGATCTGCATAGGGCTGCCACTGCTGCTCCTGATCAATCCGATACCCATACTCCACTTGAAAGCGCGAATGTGGATCTTGCGCTGCTTTGGCAGGATCATGGCTGCTCCTTTCTTCCACGTGCAGTTCGCAGACTTTTGGATAGCCGATCAGCTCACCTCGCTGGTGCAGTGTATTGTGGACAACTATCACTTGACTCGCTTCTATTTTCGGTACTACATGAAGTCCTCCAATGCCTTCGACTTCGAGCCGGACTTTATGGTTCCGATCATACGTTGTCTGCCGCCCTGGTTCCGTTTAGCCCAGTGCCTAAGACGTTATTGGGAAAAGCATAACAAGCCGCGTGTGTATCTCGTGAATGCTTGCAAATATTTCTCAAACATTATTGTGGTCATCTTTTCTACAATTTTGATGGAAACGAGTGGTATGTACTATATAATAATGGGATTACTAGTCGGTTTTTTCTAATAAGTGCAGGGTGTTTCATTGTACACTGATTTAATCAATTCTTTTCTCCTGCAGCTAATTATAATAGCATGTTTGCGAATCCCTGGATATGGCCGTATATACTGTCGTCTCTCGTGTCAGCCATCTATTTCTCCCTGTTTGATGTGATTTATGACTTTGGTCTGTTTCAAATTTGGAAAGGTGAGAATATATTCCTGCGCAAGCATCTCGTCTATCGCAAGGTACGTATAGGTCTCAGGAATAATCTTCACTTAAACTGAACCAATGTCGTCTTAACTATATTCATAGAGCTTTTACTATTTTGCCATCATAACGAATGTTCTTATACGCTTCATCTGGGTACTAGAGTTATGTTTCGTTTACTATAATATTTTGTTGCCCAATGATTTCAAGGCGATTGCCAGTTTCCTGGAGGTGACGCGACGATTCATCTGGAACTATTTGCGCCTGGAGAACGAGCACTTGTTCAATGTCGGCAATTTCCGTGCCCACCGTGACATTTACCTTCAACCCATCGGCATAGCAAAAATTGCAGAGGATAGCCCGAGCACCAACAAAGGTGTACAGACTGGCAGGCAAACGAGCTTCTAAAGGAATATTAAGGAACTCAACTACAATGTCCACATTCGATTTCCTTTCAACTGATATCTTAAATATGAACTGTGTTCTATTTAACATAAAAATAAACATCAATATTCACATGAAATATCATTAAATAGAGAATGCCCTTTAATATGATATATAAATCATCGATCTATCTAAACCAGATATAAAGAAGTAAATCTATCGAACTGATAGTTCTTTTCAAATAATTTTGCATTGCTTTTCTAAAAATCTGTACTGGAGAAGATAAAATGTAATGGATCTCAATCATTTACTAGGGATCGAACTCTTAGATAATGTTAACGTCAATAATCATACGATATTTTTCTTTGCATTTACTATATTCTCCGACATTTGACTTAACATTCATCTCATAAACTACGAAATACAAGTTTAATACAAAATGAAGTTCGGCAAGACTTTTGAGAGCCATTTAACAAGTGAATGGCGCCAGCAATATATTAACTATGAGGTTAGTGCAGTACATCGATAAAAAAATTATTATCCAATAGCAAAATGATCCAATCTGACCAAGCAGGAACTTAAGATGTTGTTACGCACCGCATTGGAGAATGCGCCCAGTCCAAAGGATAAGAGCGTATATGAGGCGTATTGCTTAAATTTCAAAGAAGAGTTCTACTCAACGCTGACCTCCGAGTTGAATCGGGTGAATGAGTTCTTCGAATATAAAATGGCTGAGGCAAGGCGTAAGCATGCCACATTAAAGGTGAAGCTGCTCTATATAAAGGGTCGAAGCGAAGCAGCGTTTCCTGGTGCCGTTAGAGGCTTGCCTCCGCTGGCCGACCAGCCACGAAATCTGCGCAAACTAGATCGAGCCTATGCCGAATTCTACTTCAGCCTAGTGCTACTCAACAATTTTCAGCAGCTCAACTATACATGCTTTTTCAAACTGAGCGAAAAGTGCACAAAGTATTTACAGACCTCGAACGAAACTAGATGGATTCACGAAACTTTAGACGCCACGCCCTTAAATATGGACGGACTTGAGCTACGCGAAATGATTGCCGAAGTCGAGGACCTGGTTACCCAATATATAACCGACGGTGACCGCGGCAAAGCAATGGAAAAGCTGAGAGTTCCGCCGTTGGGGCAACCCACCTCGACGGGCTACGTATTCTCAGCGGGCGTATTCATGGGTCTCTTCATTGTCTCAACTGTAGTTTGTACTATTTCTGGTAAATGATCTATATCTATACATACATATCTATATGTATCCAAGGGACTGAGGGACAAACTTTTATAATTGACAAGCCAGCTAATCAGACTGACTGATAAGTGACAATGTAAATAGGATTCCTTTCTGACTTTTCGAATTCGACTGTGTGAACTGACAGATTTACTGATAAAGGAAGCCCTATGCAGTTGTAGTCAGCCCATCTGACGGCCTAGATTATGTTGTTTGATCAAAACACTAATTGACTGATTAAAAGATGTGGGTCTAGATAGATGGTCTCATTTGAGAGTGTAGCTAGTTGATTAGCTAATGGATAGATCGTCTACCTCTTTCTTGATTGATGCAGACAAATTGACTTTCTGCAGATTGATTGACTGAGATACATATATATGTTAATTATATGTTTGATAACTCTTTTACAGCCTGTATCATATTTAGCAATACGAAACAGTTTTTCATCTTTACTCTATTGTTTCGCGGCTCATTCTGCCTGATGCTCTATGGCTTTAGCCTGGTGGCGAATGTCTATGTGTGGCAGAGTGTAGGCATTAATCATGTGCTTATCTTCGATTTGAATCCTCGCAACCAAACGGTGTCCATTAAGCTACTCAGCACAGCCAGCTTCTTTGGGTACGTCTGTGTGCTGGCCATGCTGCTATTCATGCATCACAAGGAGTTTGGGGTGAAGAATCCTTTCTATTTTCCGCTGATTGGACTGCTGGTGCCGGTGGTGCTACTCATAAATCCTATGCACATTATGAACTTTCCGGCTCGTATGTACATTTTGCAGTGTTTCGGACGCATTCTGGCAGCTCCCTTTTGTTACGTGCATTTTGTGGACTTTTGGCTAGCCGATCAGCTGGGATCCTTGGTGCAGTGCACCGTGGATTACTATCAGCTGATTCGTTTTTATGTGCGTTACTCCATGGATAGGGAGAATGCATTTGATTTTGAGCCCGACGTTATGGTAGCCGTGCTGCGTTGCCTGCCCGCCTGGTTCCGGTTTGCCCAGTGCATAAGACGTTACTGCGATAGTCAAGTTCGGCCACGTTCGTATTTGGTCAACGCTTTTGCCTATGGCTCCACAATCATTGTTTGCGTCATCTCAACTATACAAATGGAGACGACCTGTAAGTGGCTCAACAATTCTCTCAGCAAACAGTCCTCAATCATAACGTATTTAACTTCTTCTACAGGCAAGTATAAAAGTGTCTTTGCTAACCCCTGGACGTGGGGCTACTTAATTAGCTCCCTCTTATCGACCATTTACTGTACGGCATGGGACTTGCTGCAAGACTACGGCTTGTTCAAGATCTGGAAGGGCAAAAATATATTCCTTCGCAAGCGTCTAATTTACCCCAAGGTAGGTCCGAATAGAACATCCTGATAGCACACACTTAGTCTATTTTTTGATTACTTTTCCAGTGGTTTTACTACTACGCCATCATTGCGGATCTGTCAATTCGTTTCTTCTGGGCCCTCGAGGTATACCTAATATCCAACAATCTTATGCTATCCAACAATATAAAGACGTTGTTCAGTATCTGTGAGATCAAGAGACGTTTAATTTGGAACTTTCTTCGACTGGAGAATGAACACTTGTATAATTGCGGCAATTTTCGAGCGACACGCGATATATATGTCTCGGCTTTGAATTCGCGAGATGAGTTGCTAGTCAAGGACCTAATCAATGAATCGAGACGCAATTCGGAAGCGCGTCGAGATAGTATCCCGACAAGAGTGCCCCCAGATGACACTCCTCACAGTTAATCGGCCTTAATTACTGTTCGTTGTCTCACTCATTTTCATTTCGCCTTGCTTTCAAACACATTGACAATTGGAAGTCAATGAAGCGTGCAACGAGTCTGGGTTTCTAACAATTCGACAATTCAGTTTTTCTTTCAACCCTCGCACACCAAATTGAATAAAATTAATCTCACATTTACGAAATTAAAACCACAAATGGAATTATAAATTCTGCATGAGGACATGGACTACGCTCCAGGCAGTCCACAGGATGCTCGAACGGACATATACCCTGTAGTCTGATACCTCATATGCTAGATGGATGCTATGCAGTTAGCTACCTCGCCTTGTGCTTACAGAGCATCAATAAATTCAAGCCCCCAGGACAACAAAAGTTAAGCCAGACAACAAGCGGGTCTACAAGGACACAGCTCTTTGGACAAAACGAGCTGACAACTTGTGGTGTGACTGGTCTGCCGAGAGAAAGAGCGAGAGATCCTTGGGTAGCCAGGACAACTGCAACAACTCTAGCTCTAGCAACTCCCTGATGGCCTACCCCCAGCCAGCCCAGCTTGCCTGCCTGTTGCCAGGTTTGATTTTGGTTTGGTTTATATCCTGTGCCTGGTCACGCATAAATGGATGCGAATTAGAGGGAACACACGCACGTGGGCGCTTTGCCTACCACCCCCGTAGCAGCACACAATCCCCATTGCAATGGGAGGGGAGGAGGGGTTACTCCCTGGCTGCACACATTGTGCCCATTCGCCGAGGTGGAGTTTAGTCCTTCGGCTTGACTTTGGCTTAGCTCTTTGAGCGCATGCATTGGAATTCACGCCCTCAGCTGCCGCATGTCAATTATGTGACCTTCCACGTCCCGCAGCATAGGGGGTTATTTTGAAGCCATTAAACTCCCCAACCTCTCGACTCTAAGATCCTTCTTGGCTCCGTTACAAATGTTATAAATACATTTGGGAGCACATATTGTTGCAATGTCTGGCGCACAATTTGCAGTTATAAATGGCAGCTTTCCGGCTCCTGCTACAGGGTGGAAATGTCATCAGCTGTTCCGTCTCAAGAACGAGTCCAACAGCTTGCTCTCTCGCAATTTTTAGTTTAATTATATGCAACATGTTGCCTGGCTGGTGGCAAGTGCGGAAGGCCAAATCAGTGCCAGCTACTGAAAACTTGTAAACTGTTTGCAGGAAGTCGCGCACGAGGCAACTTTATAAAATGCTGTGCACCAGCTGCTCGACTTGTCGCTTGCCGCTAAAATGCTTTTGAATTTTAGATGTAGCTTCTCCTTCCACTAGATGAGCCCCCATGAGAAGACCCCATTGCCATTCGCTAATGGTTGGCTTGACATTTTTGGGGGTTGCTGTGGCACAGCTGAAACTTTTGCTGCAGGCTGGACAGCACAGGGTTTCAGTGTCTAGGTCGACAGACCGCAGACATTATAAACAACGCACAATGTAGTCGACAGAAGGCGGAAAATATGATCAATAGCCGAATAGTAAATGCTCTTATAAGAGGTTTTCATATTATATATTTATATTATTGGCGGATTCAGAGAAGTTCTTCACTTCGATTATGTCTACTCTATCCTCAACCCTAAATAATGCACTTTCCATTTAACACTTTGGTTATTAGTCCCACTGTTAGAGTATACACTGATCGTGTTCAAGCCTATGCGCAGTGAAAGTTTTATGGCATTTCAACTTTAAATGAACTTGCCGCATTGTTGTCATCATTCTGCCTTCCTGCCCCGTGTCCTGTAGCCCCGCTCGTGCTGCTCTCTGTTGCCTACCACAAACTAGGCGCAAGGACGACCATAAAAATCCAGTGTAATTTATTTGTCTGCTAGTCAACGCGCCCCTCAACCAAAAAATAACACTGCAAACATTTCCGTTACGCATTTAAATTTCATAGTCAGTGAAAGTCATCAACACATGGCGACACAGAGTGGGGAGTGTGCAGGGCGATAGCCAGACCCCGAAACGAGAGTTAAACGGCGACTGTTCTGTACCGTTGCTCCCCTTTCCCCATACACATTTTTAGTCGCACAACAAAAGCTTCCGTTTCCTGTCTGCTGTGCTGGGATTTCCCCGAGGGTTGCAAACACACAAGAAAACTCCCGAGACGCAGACGACGAGAGACTCTCTCGCTCTCTCTCTCTCCCTCTCTCTATGTATCTCTTTCACACTTTCTCGCTTTGTATGGGGCTTTCCTTGGCCAAAAATAAAGTTTTCTAATTTTCCATTCTCGTGTTTTGAATTTTCAGCTGCTTTTCAACAGCTCAAGCACTCGCACACACAGATCGTCCTCTTATAGTATGCCAATTTTGTTTGCTTAGTGTCTCAGCCTCGAACGGAATCCTATGCTTGGGTTTTCTTTTTTTATGAGTTGGGGACAGATGCTGAGGGAGGGGTGAGCTGAATCGTCTGTAATTTCCGGCAAACAAACCAATAAATCATATTAAACTTGCTTGGAATTTACTTTTTTTTTTACCAGATGAAGTCTTGCCGGAAGTCTTATGCGGTGTAAGCCAAATGCATCGGAAATCTGCGACATTTCCATTTGATATGAGTTCGCTTTGAGACTATGACTAAGGAGGGGTTCGACTCTACGGGGACCGAATGCTGTTTGGCATTTCAGCAAATCTGCGTTAACAGAGGCTGAGCTGGGAAAAATGCCATTTAATATGTAAGCCCCAAAAGCATAAAATTCCATGCTATAAAATTTATTTTTTTTTAGATTCTTTAACTTGTTAATACAGACTGAAAATCTAGTCTGATCATACAATACTTTAAAGACTATGATATAGGCTGAGCTCACAGTTGAATATTGTCCACACATATATCAAGATAACCGCTATCTATAGTAGTTTAACTTATGTTCTGTTGCTAGGCATACCATGCCATATGGTTAATGGTTCAGTTTAACAAATGTTAAGTTAACCTAAATTCATAAACTGAATGTTAATTTTAAGAGGAATCCCAAATCCTTAATGCTTAACTTATCCTACTTGCTGTAGTCAAGCTAATTTGTTTGATCAAAATCTAAAGGTTCTTGGGTTTTCTTATACATAGATTCTTTGATACTACTATTAGTAGTACTACTAATTAGTTTTCTCACCTTATATTATTAATAAATTTGTAATTAATAAATTTTTTTCTCATACTGATTTAATTTTTAAATAATTTTGGATTTTTATGTTAATATAGAAATTTACTATTGTAAATTTAGCAAATAAAAAAAATGTTATTGCATTAAATTTGCAGGACCAGAGAAAAATTCTGTTGTATCTTACATTCTGTAAGCTTAACAGCGCTGTTATTAACACTGCATTCGTTAACAGGTGGAGCAGTTTTCGTTAAGCAGCTAGTCGAGACAACAACCATAGCAACACACATTTCGTTGAGTTACTCGACTCACTTAGCGAAGACAGGCACCATATCAATACAAATATGCTATAGCACCCAGACAAAAGCTGAGTACTATGTAACACACTGTTAACGCCCGCTCTTACATTTCGAATTTGCCAAAAAATTATGTATTGAATATATTTATTTGCTGCACTTACCGATTCACCATCTCATTGCCGTTCTCCAACGATTGAGCTAGCTGCTGAGGCGTCTGCTGTTGCTTCAGCTGCTGCTGTTGCTGCTGCTTTTGCTCCTGTTGCTGATTCCTGTCCAGCAAATTGTTGGCAGTAGATGCTCTCAGGCTGCCGCCCAGGCCAATGCCCAGAACGGATCCGCCGCCAAGTGTGCCAGTTGCACCACTCGCACCACCTCCGCAGCCCACGCCAATGGACTTCGTCTGCTTCGCCTGCTGCTTGTACCGGCTCAGGGCAAAGAACAGCGCAAGGACAGCCTTGAGGCGGCCCGCACAGATGTCGTTGGTCGTGATGTTGTCCAAGCCGCCCACCGATTGACTCCGCAGCACGTGCAGGCAGGAATTCACGTTGTCGTACTGCAAGCAAAGACCAAACACAAATGAGTTCATGAGCGCCTTGAGTGGCTGCATTTAAAGCTTAAATGCAAGCAAGCAAATGCACTGAGAGAAATATCTTGGACAAGTCATTTGACTTGTGAAGAGTATACTTGGTCCAATCTTTAATGCAGTTGCCCAAGTCTATAAGCTTATCAAATGAAATCAATCAAAGCATGCATTAAATGTGTAATAACAAAATTAGCTCTGAATAACAAAAAAAAATAAAATAAATAAATAAAAATAAAATAAAATAATAATGTAATTATTAAAATACTCATAATATATGAGTAATATATTAGATTGACAGATAAATAAATTATATACTAATTCATTAAAATATGTATACATATATACATTTTACTTTAAAACTATGAAATAGGTTCCCACAATTAAATTCAGTGATACCAGATATATATGTATATTGTACATAATATAATCTTGGTTGTAATTCCTCGACTTTTGGGTTAAGGCTGTGTCTTCTTCTTAATTTTGGTGAAGTAGTATAAAAACGAGAGTAGGAAGAATATCCTAATCGCCGATTGCGAACCAGTAGGAGAACTGAAGTGGGAATTATGCTATTAACAGCACATAATACTGTTAATAACATAGCATGACGATGTATTGGAGGAGCAGTTCTTGTCAATGGAGTCTGACAATAACAGTATCAAATTTATTATATTTACCCTAATTCAATATTTGAAAAATTCAAATTATTATCACATATATCAGTTAAAAAATTTAATTTTATATCTTCAATTAATATACATATATTTCATTGAAGGAATATATTGTTATTGAAATTCAAGCAAATTTGTTAATTAAGTGAATAAATGCTATGAAAATTGTTGTATATTTTTACTGGAGCACAAGCGCTTGTGTGCCAAACTTTTGCTCCCTGATCAAAATTTCTCATTCCATGTACTCCAATTGAAAAATAATAATAAAATAATATATATTATAATTCTTTTTACAAATTCTTTTTATTTGATTGTAATTTTTCCACATCGCATGCAACTCGATGACTGTGTACTATTTTTGAACAGTGCATTTAATCCGCGCTGCAAGCTGATGAGTCACAGTGCCTTAAGCCCGCCTAATATAAATGTAAATGCAAATCCTAGCGCCAGTTTATCTCGCAGCTCAACTCTAAGCGCCATTAACGCGACGATGTCGTGATTTTTTGACAGCTCTAAACGTGGCCCGAACTTGACTTACAAATGGTTATTTTATTGTTAATTTGCTTGAATGTCGTTTTAACTGCTTCACGCACAGCACAACACGCACCAAGCGCAGGCACCAAACGGACCGCCCAATTCGTAGGCCGCCATCTAGAACCCGAAACCTCGGGACCCCGAACCCAAACTGAAGCCAGCGAGAGAACGGAAAGCATTGACATTAAGATAAAGTGCTCAGACGTCATCGACTGTAAAAATCTATGGCACAGCTCGTGTATCATGCCCAAAGTACCCGAAACCAATCAGAAGTAGCGGAAGGCAATGCGCTCCCAGATGCCCTACAGAATGCATAGATATGGCACGAAGAGCTGTGCCTAAACGGTTTATAAATAATATATGCATCGGCTCTTATGCTTTCTAGAACAACATTACCGCTATGAGTTTATAGAAGCGTTTACCCAAACCTACAATCTGACTATACTATTTGAGAAAAGGTTTTTCAATGCTGAAAGTAAAATCAGTAGAGTCCCATCGTGTGAACTTTAGGATAGATGCATTGCACTCTAAAAGTATAGAAAGATTCATTTCAATCCATCTGTATCTGTAGATATAGATATTTGTATGTGGTGCTATATCGAGTAGAGAAGGAATCAACAAAGAAGAAATCTGCCAAAAACCTTTAAAAATTGCAAAAAAGACTTGAAATATACAAATTATTTTTTTTTTTGTTATAATATTATTATTTCTTTGCCGGAATCAAAAGAATTTGACTACTTGAAAAAAGGCTTTAATAATAAAAAAAAATGAATCTTCTTTTTAGTATTATTAGTAAATAAATAATTTAAAATTAAAATTGATTAAAAGTAAGAATACAATTTCTTTAATTCCTAATTAAATTATATGTGAAAGGAAAACTTGCCAAAATGTTATGATATTATTTCTGATACTTTCTAAATAAATAATACATTTTATAGCTCTATCTCCCATTCAATTCCATTCATAAATATGAAATATATCTAAGAAATTTGAATACAGGTTTAATATGTAATTTGAAAAGTTTATGAATCAAAATGTTGCTCGAAAAAGAAAAAACTAAATTCTTGGCGATCTATCCCTTACAATTGTTCGTCGCTTCGTGTGCATGGTCAAAGCTAATATACCTCGTACATAAATTGCACATTTAGAGTATAGAAAAATCTATAAAAAATTGTCAGCACGCTCTCGCAGAGCGCACAATTTGTCTTTTGTTTGTCTTTTGGCATTTTATTATATTGTGTATATATATTATTTATTTTTTATTTTCGTCGACCGTCGTTGTTGTTGTTGCTGTTGCTCTGGCCTGCTGTCGTCGTGGACGTCGTCATAGCAGTTGTTACAATTTAAAATAACCATAAAAAACAACAACAGCAACAACAACAAGAAAAGAACGATGCAAAAACCAAAAACAATAAGAACAAAGTCAAAAAATCAAACTGACAACTGACATGACAGCAGACAAATGACAAACGTCTGCCCGACTGTGTGCACTCAATTTGTTCGGCTCTCTGTGTGTGTCCACACAGCTCGAGCTCCGGATGGCCGCCAATCGGAAAAGGAGCGAGAGAGTGGGAAACTCCAAGTCGGACTTAGATGACGGCAAACTTTATAATAACTATTCGCATAGATGCAATTGAGAATCGGAAAAACTTTTGACTTTTGCCCAACCCAAACTCAAGTTCAAGTTCAATTTGAGGAAGGGCGCAAGAAAGGGGCGTGCCACATCTGAGAGATAGAGAGACATTGAACTATGCGAATGAATGCTGTCAACGTTTATTTTTGGCAAACGCTCAATTTGCAGCATTATAAATTGAGACAATAAATTTAAATTAATTTCGTGCGGCGCGCGCTGCTTGCTTCCAAAGAAAGTTTTTCTGAATGGGGTCAAAAATCGTAAGGAGGAGGAGGGGAGGGGAATAGAGAGGGGCCACTTGGAGCTTGAGTCTTGCAGTTGGCTAACAAGTTGCCAGCACAGAATTGATAGATAAAAGCTGTCGAGTGCACGTTTAACTGCTGCACTGAGCGAAAACTGGAGTGAGAAAGTCATTCAAAGTAAAAACGATCTTAGATCTAATTGATTCAGTTCCTTGTGTAGAACAGAGACAATTATTAATGACTAAAATTATTCTTTACAAATATAGATAAACAATTTCATTATCTTATTCTATGTAATGGGTTTCATATACACTTAAAAAAAAGAGGTATAAACTAACGTGCGGCAAGCTTTTCATATTGATAAGATGCAAACGTTGTTGCCGCCTTGGCTTTTCAGCAGCTAAACGATCGAAAAGCAGCTCTTGAATCATTCCCATCAATCATTCTAAATATAGAGAGCACTCCCACTTGACCTGATGGAAGTTCACAAACGTTACAAGTGTAGCTTATTATAGATAAAAGCGAAGATGGTAGAGAGATGGTGAAGAGAATTGGATGAATGGAATGGAAAGAATTATGAACAAACAACCTCAACTAAAGCCAGTTGTATAGCCGAATAGTAGATAATAATAATAAATAAATACATTTTTAAAATCCAGTATATTTAATATACTAATAAATTAGGGTTGTTGATAATATATCAAAATATCAATATATCGATATTTTTATACAAAAAAAATATATTTATATCGTGATATTTTTTTTACCCAAATATCGAATATTTTTGCGATATATTTGAAATATCGTTGGTCACACATTGTGAGACATTCTGAATCAAAATGGTTAAAACGAATTATTCAGTTTTTAAAAATGGAACAGCAAAATGCAATTTATGCCCTAAAATAATAAAAACAAGTAGTAACACATCAAATATGGCAATGCATATAAAAAACAACATTATGATGAATTTAGAAGACCAAGGTGATACCTTCGAAAACGACCACAATAGGTCAATATTGAAAGTACACATTGCGGAAGAGGGAACTTGAGATGTAACGCAGCTTGCCACAAACTTCTTGGGAAAGCAATCCAATAATTTTTTGGAATTCTCATAAGGCCATCGAAGATCAATTACGATCAGCCCCTGGTAGCTAGGTGCCTTTGGAGCGACTTGCTTCGCCAATAAAATGAGTTGTGTGCGGCTCACGAAGTCGTATGACGGATTCTCACATATCAGAACGCGTTTTTTTTTTTTTTTTTTTTTTTTTTTTATATAATAAACTCTGAGTATTTAATACTGGTCATTATTATTATATTAAAATAGTTATTCTTATTATTCTTTCTTTTTTTGTTTTTTGGTCGGATTGTAAAGTTATTGTAGGAAAAAGTTTTAAAAATATCGAAAATATCGATATATCGATATTTTTAAAGTTGAATATCAAATATCATTTTGATATTTTTTCAAAACTTAAAATATCATCGATACGATATTTTAAAAATATTCAACAACCCTATAATAAATATAGCTGATATGCCTATATAGCTAAAACTGTACTTCTTATTATTATATTATATGAATATTTCATGCTGTACGGAGCTGGAATATGGAATACTTTCGCATTAACACATTTGAGAAAACTCCAAGTTGCTCAAAATAAAATATTAAGAATGATCCTCAATCTACCACGATATCACAGAACCATATCACTGCATAAAATAGCGAATGTCAAAACGATATTTAACCCAAAGTACGGGTCAATAGGGTTCTTGACTTACTATTTTAATATAGTAATTTGCCAAAGGTACCTTCCCTTCTGGTTTTATCTTATTATTTAAGACGAAACAAAAGGATTTTCATCCATTTTTCCTTTACCATCTAAATATTTCATACAATGTTCAAATTAATTTATATGATGACATTATATCTCAGCTGCACAGACATTTATAAAAAGTCTAAGCTCTGTATAAAGAAAATAACCTAGCTTTAAGCTAAATGTAATAATTCGGAAATAAAGCATATATTGAATTGAAAAATTTCATGTGAGTTACAGAATTCAATAGCCTTCAATGAGTGACAAAGCTGATTGAAGAGGCTAACTTCGGATAGATATCAGATTTGAATATATTGTAGATATAAGGTTTTTTTTTTTGCAAATATTTCTCTTCATTATTCATATGTGAGTGAAGCAATCTCATCAATTTAAAACATAAAAGTCAAATTGAATATGAACTATTACCCAATACTGGAGGGATATATTATATATTCATTTATTCATATACCTTTGCAGCAGTTTAATGTCTTCAATTATCTATTTTATATACATAAATTGTTATTTTGATAATTTCTTTATTCTCTTCTCTGCAAGCACCTGACGTACGTATCTGATTGATCTTTGCGTGTTTTGTCAGCTGTTTCCAATGCAAATGAATTCAAATCATTAACCTCAGTTTGTGATGCAATCGAAATGTTTGTTTTGGCCCAGTTAATCATTGGGCTTCACCCTTCTGCTCCCACACACTCACACGCACACACTCACACACATACAGATGCAATCGATCAATCAGTGCCTCGTTGACAGCTGCAAGTGTCAAACGGAGCGCTGCACTTCATTCCCAATTCGAAAACTACACACAGACAACACACACACACTTCACGCTCACAGTAGTTGCAGTCACAACTTGCAATCATTCATAGAGGAGGGGGGGAGGGGGATTGGGGGTCACTGCGGCAAGAGCTGCGCTTACGTAATGCACAAAAGTCAAGCGGGCCACAATAGATGTCAGCCGCGCGTTGCCACATATGGAAAAAGAGGCAAATATACAAAGCTACCAAGATAGACAGATATACAGAGACGCAGATATAAAGATACGCAGATACTCAGATACTCAGATACTCGCCCGCAGATACATTTGCCCAGCACTTGCGGCTCGACTCGAATCGACTCAAAGCGCAGCTGTTGCATCCACAGGAGCTGCAACCGCAAGCCGTAAGGCGATACCAGCCAAAAAGATGCCACCAAAACGTAAGTAAATAAATATAATTGAATCAGGCGAGTATGCTAGACTGTGAGGTACTCATTATAAACTGCAATCTCCTTTGGCACTTATGCTAATATAACATGCTCTATAAATTCTCATATATATAGAACTTTAAACTCTTTACCATTCTATATAGATATTTTATTTCTTTTAGCAGCTTTCAAATATTGCTAAACTCTCAATATACCCTTCCTTATACAGGGTATACCGTGCATCTTGTATAAAGCAAAAGTGAAGGCTGCCAAAAATAAATATGAATTGTAAAAATAAATGCAAATTGTGTCGTTCGCTTTAACGATGTCAATTGCAATGCGAGCGCATCTTATCAATGCAAGCTTCGAGCAGTGTGCACAGTGGTAAAGTTATCTATAATAAACATGAAGTGATTTCGAATTGAGGTTTTCTTTGTATTATAAATCAAGCAAATTACTTTGATTAAGAGTTCCAAATACAGGCTCAAGGGAAGCAATTTCAATATTTGAATTTATTTGTGTAAATTAAAGCCTAGAAATACTTGAATACAATGAGTAGAAATCTTGTTAAAGTTGAAAAAATAATGAATTATATTATTCCTATCGGAAGATATAGCCTTAGCCCTGCGAGAAATTCTTTTATTAATCATTCTAAGCTTCGTCTAACTTAAATCTAAAATACGCTTAAATTATTAAAGACCAATGATTTATAAATTTTATTAATTTCAAGTTATGCCGCCTCCATACACCTATTACATGCATATTCAAGCATCCTTTATATTTGGAGTTCTTATTTTGAATCAGTTTCAAAAGTAATAAAACATAATAAAATTCTATCTCCTCTGTAGTGCGGGTTTTCATTGTCTTTCTGACCACTGTAGTATTATGACAGCGAACACAGTCAATTCACACGCTCGGAGCCCAAAATGAAGATAGCAAACAACAAGCGACGTTTGCAGGACTCGCACACTCACACACTCACACACTTACATGCCGACATCCTATCCTTAGGGACAAGTGCGGGATGGAACTGTGATGCTGACGTCTCTGTCGACGTCGCTGCCTTTATTGACATTCTTGTGCGAATCGCTTCGATTTTCTATCATTGTGTTTGTGTGCCAAGCGCACAGAATTTCCGAATGCTCAGAGCATTGTTGGTGGTCAGTCAGCATCCATGGCTACCTCGCTACCTCCTCTTCCATTGCTAGCCATTCCCATTCCCATTCCCATTCCCATTGCCATTCAGGTTCTTCCATTCAGTTTAATGCGCTGCGAATTTATCGCAAAATGCATTGCGCTCTCGTTCTGCGGCTTTTGTGCAACACTCGCCCCCCTCCAGGCACGCCTCTGGCAGCCCGTAGGATTAAGTGCGGTCAAACAAAGAAGGCATCGAAGGACACGCAGCGCACACAAGGCGCACGGCGAAGCTTTTGTTAATGCTGCTAAAGAGTTGACCGTGCGATCTTAACACAACGCCCAGCCACATATGACATTTTATTTATACAATCCGCTCTATATAGAAATGCACATATGTACATGCATACATATCAATATAGATATATATTGTTGTATATAAACTGTATTTCATTTGATTTATAGACACTTTAAAGCGACGCCCATAAATCAACGTAGGCGTCGTCTCTCTATATATTTTGTATCTGTATGCATTATATATATATATATGTATATATATAAATATATGTATGTGTGTCTGCGCCAGAACCTGTGCCAAGCCTCTTTTTAATTAACCGCTGGCAGCGCACCGAAATAAAAGTATGATAAGAATTAAATATTGTTCGTTATTCAAAAATGCGTTGCTTCAATCAGTGACAAATGCCACGTATTTATGCTCTTTCCCTCCATCTCTCTCTCTCTCTCTCTCTCCCTCTCTCTTTTATCTCTATCTTTCTTTCTCTGTCTGCCACTACGACATTTCAGGTGTGTGAACATACAAATTGAGTTATTTTTAAATTTAAATACTGATGATTCTATCTGAAGTATTCTTAACTGTTTTCTTTTTTTAATATTTATGATCGCTTATCATATTAAAAGCTTGATTTAATATTATACTAAACTCTTTGATTCCCATCCCAAAAAGTTCGTTAAATAAATTTATGGATCCTGAGATAAACGGAATTTTGTTGTGTTTATTCCTTAACAGATTTCTTTATCATTAGTATAATATTATTAACTATATATAACTTCAATTTATTATAATATTCTTTTGACTAAGCTGAGATATTTATACCTATTGAGGTTTAGCTAAATTCATATATGATCCTTCCTTCGCTTACAATGATTTTTCACATTGTTCACATTGTGAGGTGTTGCCCTGGGCAACTTTTAGCCTTCACTCTTAATTAAAGGCACACGTCTGATGCATTCTCCAACAAATTAGCAACTAATTAAAAGCTCGAAATCGAAACGTATGTGAGGCAGGAGCAGGCAGTCAAGAGGCACCAAGAGACACCAGAGACAAGAGGCACTCACAGATGCCCTCAAGTTGTGCCTTTGAGTTTTCGTATTTGACGTGCCATTTCAAAATCAATAACCAAAATCCACAAATTCTTCAAATCACTCAAAATGAGAAAATTCCAGGGCGATAATCACAGACGAGTGCAGCAGACGTGCACAAAGGGCCAATACAGAAGCCCAAGGCTGGGGCAATGAGAGAGTGCGGGAGCGGAAGAGGACCCCAACGAAATGGCAAAACAATTTCAATAATTTCAAGTGTCCTTTCGTGGCCGTGTCCGGCAGGAGCAAGTCAGTCAAACAGCTAGACAATTGTCGGCGAGTCACGATAAGAAATTGAAAATGCAATTGCCAAACTCCGATTCCCAGCTCGGATGGCAATTATTAGTGGAGCGGAGGAGAGAGTGTGAGAGAGAGTGTGAGGGAGAGAGATAGCGATTCCTATAAATTCAATTTACGAATGACTGCAAGTGCAACACGCGCGCTGCACGACTCTTTGCCCAGGCGAAAATAAAGTTACCAAGCTCCAAAGAGTAAAAAAAAGTAAAAAAGAAATAAGTGGAAGGAAATCGGATTTGATTGAAGCGAGGAAATGTAATTGAAAACCTTGAGCATATGTGTGGCCAACAAGTGGAGAGAATGTCAAAAGTTTTTGAAAGAGTCAACTCAAGCGTCAAATGGAAATATTTCGTCTGAGCACACTTTGAGTTGCGATAAGTGTTAATAGAGATATAACCCTTCGAGCACTATATCAAATAATTACAATTCCGAAAGTATTTGCCATCGACAGCGAAACTAAGCCTGGAATGCGAAAACTTTCTGAGTGAATCCACTCAAATGAATACTATTCAAGTATACTTTCGAATGCAATGAGTGTAAACAGTGAAATGAACACTCCAATGTCAAAGAGAAACTATTAAGGAATATTTTCATATTGGATAACTTATGAAGCATAATCTAAAGGAATTTCCTGAACTTACGAACTTTATAATTCTAACAGAGATTTCTAAAATGAAACCTTAAAGATTTTTAAATTACAAAAGATCTAAGGAATTTGCAAAATGTCAATTCTGTAATTTAATTAGAAAAAATTGTAAATAGGCTTTCTTTAGCTTGCCTTTTCCTTTTCATTCACTCGATAAACTCAATCAATACGGGGATTGTCTGCTGCCTTACTATAGCTTCGCAGTCAGCCTATGCGCCACGCCCCCTCCGTCGCGGCGGCCATTCAGATGTCGTTTCTCAGCTCTACTTTATACTTTGTGCTACGCCGTGTTGAAATATTTAGTAAGATTTCTGCGCACACTTTGTGCTCGTAATTGTAGCTACTTTTGCAGGGGCTTCCCCGTCCTCTGTCTGCCTCCCATTCGTGTGCAGCTTCTCGGTCCTCGTGGTTGCTTTGGCAACCTCTATAGGCAAAGTGCGTGTGCCGCGACGCATTAAATTGATTGCTATCAAAATTTTATTGAACGTCTTGGGGCAGACCCCAAAGCTAATGCACAATATGAAGACTTAGTTTGAGAGAGAAATGGCCTCTCTCTCCCCCTCTCTCTCTCTTTCGCTGTCTCACTCTTAGCTATGGCAACGGAAAGACTTATAAATACGGCAAATGAAAAGCTATAGAGAGAAATATTGATAAGACTCCAGGGAGAGAGCGCCCAGTGGAAACTCACTGAATGGGAAGCTGCAGGGAGTCCTAATAAAAAATGCAAGCAACGACAACAGCCAGCAACAGGAGATGGCTATCAATGGCACAGGAAATGCAATGCAGCGACGGCAAAGGGAACGGAAAAACACACACACAGGCACACCCACACGCACACCGCTGGCAATTTAAATATGTACGTATTATTATTATTATTTACGGGCAGAAATGCCAAATAACAAATACGTACATATAGACAGGTAGGTGGCTATATATATACATATATATACATATATATATATATGTGTGTGTGTGCTCATAACAAAAAGGCATTGAGCGGCAACTTAAGGTGGCCCCACAGGAGCCAAGGAGGGGGAGTTGGGCCCGAGACTTGGGCTAAATATAAGCAAACTGCACGCAGCGCCAAGTGGCTCGCTTTGGGCTCCCTTTCCACTGTGCTGCCGCCTAACTTCGATTAGCTTCAGAGATAGGCAAAGGTGCCGCCGCCTTTATTATTGCTTTTCTTGTTGTTGTCGCTGTGGCCCCTTCAGCGGCTGTGGCTGCGGCTGCTGCTTCGCCTCCTGCACCCCCAGCTGCTGGGCGTGGCACCCGAAGAAAGTGGCAAAGCAAATGCATGCAAGTAGACGTGCCATTGCCAATACACTGAGCGAAATCAACAAACACATGGAGTGAAAGGTGCTGAAATGTGGGAGTAGAAGCAAAAATCAAGAAAGCCCTAAGGAATCTCTAGAGAAGACAAATTTTGTTAAGAATAACAGAATCAAAACTGTTAAACAATTTCAATATTATTCAGCATTTGTGGTTGCAGTTGTAAGAGCGGGAATTTCGCTCAGCCTAAATGAACAGGCAAAATATTAAGTTGAACTCCAGTCGGACGAATAATGTTTGGATATTTATGAATCGCTATAACAGAGGAAACTTGAGAGTTGATGCCATGCAACTGACTAGACCTATTAAAAATCTATCGTGGGCTCAACTAAAATAATTTTTTTAGTAACATGCATGAGCATCAGTGTTGGCAAATCAGCTTTTTTCCCGTCAAATTTGGCCTATTTTGAAAATCCAATTGCGGGAAAGATTACCAAAGAGCGGACAGCGGGAATTCTGGCTTTTAATTTAACATTTTTTAGAGAATATATGTTGTGTAGTGTTATTTATTGAAGTTGAATTAAAACCAAATAGTTCAGTATAAACAAAAATGGCAGGATGTGTGGCTTAACTAGTGATGTAAAAAATCATCGATTCATCGAGCATCGATGTTTTTTTTTTTACCAATTTTTACCGATGTTTTCGCTGATACCGATGTTGAGCGATGCATCGATATTTTGCAAAACATCAATTATATAATTTCATAACAACATAACATTGCCATTTTGTGATCAGTGAACAGCAAACTTTCAAATGCCGAAGTAAGTAAATATATTTTAATCAAAATGAATCTAATTTACTATAGCTGGTATATATTGTATAAAAATAACGCTATGAAAGCAGTTTAAACAAGTAAGAAAACTCTAGTCGAGAGTGCTCGACTAGATAATACCCTGAACCCAATTTTAATAAAATAAAATAATAATCTGTACTGTGGTTTGGTTTTTTGTAATTATCTTGAAAATGCATCAATTTTAGTGCTGAAAATGGCAAAAAACTTCTTTATTTTGACAAATAGTTAAATATATTGTTCTTGATTAGTACTAAAATTAATCCGTTTTCAAGATAATTACAAAAAAACAGTGTCGAACGTGACAAAAAGTTGACTTTTCTGGAGAATTACCCATATGGATAAATCAGAAAGTATATGTAGATAAGAATGTATGCGTGTAACGTTCAAAATGTACATATGGACATGTATATATACATACATACATATGTGTGTATGCATTGCCAAAAAACTAATAATAGATGGCGCTTATATTAGTTGAAATGCGAAAAATGTTATATTATTAAATATCATTAAAAATAGACCCAACAAATAGACGTTCCTCGATTAACACGCATCACCTTAATTAACACAGACACTTCATAATTGTAAAAGAAATATATCAATGCCACTCGAAGCTGTAATAGTCATAATAAATAAGTTCACTGCTAAAGCGCCATCTATCAAGTTTAAATTCTTAGACCATGCTAGGCTAGTTTTGAATGTACATGTGGGCATACATATAGGAAAACCGCAGATGTCACGTGCTTTTGTTATTTGGGCAGACTTTTTTTTTTGTTCATTATTTTCTGTTGACTTAACGGAATAAAATATAATTGAAACAAAACACTTTCAGAAATGATGCTATTAAATATTTGAAATTAAAAAGAAAAACCCACTTATTCACAATTAGTTAAACTACCAACTGACTTTCAAAGGTATCAAATACAAAAGAATAAATAATAATAAAAAAGAAATAAATATAAAAAAAAAAAATTAAAAATAATAAGGGCTTAGGCGGGGCTAGAACCTGCGACAGCCATACATTCGGTGCATCTACCTAGCCATCTACACCACGGCTCACTCGTACGACAGAGTAGCGAAAATGAATAAAATTCGACATATACGAAAGAAACACTAAAGCAGTGGCTGAAAATACAAATACAATTCAAAGACAATTCTAACGCGATTCAAAAACAATTGTGATTCTTAGAATATACACGCATAGCAACATAGAAAACGGCCCAAGATTTTTTGTGTGTGTATGTGCACACGCATACGAAAATTGATTTGCATTGCTCAACGTTGCTTGCATTTCCATTGTTATTTTAATTGTTTTAAAATTTTTAAAATATATAATGGAATGTAATGAGAGTTTCAGCATATGATCTACATATTCTATTTAACATTTTAGGTTTTTTTTTATAAATCATAACTCAGCCACACGCTGATCTACGCTTGCACACAGAAACATACATACATACATGCATACATACATATGTATGTATGTATGTATGTGTGCCCGCAATGCGTCTTGCTTTGTCGCTGCCTTGCTTGCTGCGCCACATGGGTTTTAATGAGAAAACTTTATAGACTAATAATTCTGTTTCTAGATGGACAATCATATTGATATGTTCAGATTAAGATTATGATATTCATATCTTTATGCCAAACCAAACTGTATGTCTCTAGTATTTGAAATGCATTTTTTACACATTTGGGGGTGTGGGGGCGGATTGGGGACCGGAATCCAAAATCTGACAAAAACCGAAATTGTATTAAATTGGTATCTATATATATGCAGAAGACTTGGAAACTCTAACTCTAAAGATGAATTAGCTAGAATTTTATAACTGGTTCCCGATAATTTCAGTTATCGATAACCTTGCAAATATACAAGTTATCGAATTTCTGAAACAAACTCGTACTGCGCGCGCAATATACGGACCTAACACAAAAAGAATGAACTCTCTAGCTTTTTTATCTTCGGAAATCGACGCGTTCAAACATACGGACAGACGGACGGACGGACGGACAGACAGACGGACATGGCTATATCAACTTTTCTCGTCACCCTGATCAAGAATATATATACTTTATGGGGTCTGCCACGCCTCCTTCTGCCTGTTACATACTTTTAACAAAACCATTATACCCTGATTTCCCATTTTCAATGGGTTCAGGGTATAAAAACATATATCGTCATATTGTCAAACGGGAATATTTTAAAACATTGGTCATACATCGATGCATCGAATTTTCAATCCGATGTTTCACCCAACACATAGATTGACATCCACATGGATGTTTTCATTCAAATTTACATCACTAGGCTTAACGCCAAGAATTCAAATGCTGTCTGTGGAAAGACTTGAATGATAAGACAAGAACAGATATATTGCAGTTATTGCAAATGAAGTATAGCTGCCAGTTGACCATATAACCAACTTGTGCTTGAAATATTTTAGTAATGGATCTGGGAGTTCTGTGAATATTTACAAAATATTCAATACAAAATATTCAATCATTATTAGAAACGTATTTTGTATAACTTATGTATATAAGTGAAGAAGAAATGATGCCGTGACTACGAGTTGCCAAAAAAAAAACTATATATTTATAGTATATGTAGGAATTTACTTTCTGGTTAATTGAAATGTAAATTTGTCGATTTTGTTCCAATTAAATTCTACAAAGTTTATTATTTGAAATTGTTCTTATTATATGAAAATAGTTTTAGTTATTAGATTATTTTAATGCGAATTTTATTTCTGTTGTTTCCAACATCTTTGCAACTTTTATTTCACAACGACCTGCTACTATTCCCAACGACTGTCTCGTACGGCTTCTGCCATTAGACTCTTCCTTTTCTTCTTCTCCTTAGTTATCGTTTACTATAACTAGTTCACCTTATGACAAAAGTTCCCACATATATTATAAAACGATTGGCGCTATGGAAGAATGCGATAAAGATAATAATTGTTACGAATAGGAGGAAACACTGGAGTATTTGTAAAAAAGCTTCAGTTTTTTTCTCAGTTTTCCGAATTACTATTTTTTTTTAAAGTATGTTCCCACTAAAAACAGATTTTCTTACTCAACAGAAGTTGGCAGCACTGATGAGCATCCTAGGTGCACTTCCTGACAAGATTGATTACATTTCAATGCCTTTTAGGACTTTGATATTTCTAAAGTGCAACGAAATTCAAATCTAATGCTATAAGTAATACATTTGTCATACATTCAAGTTGACAAATAAGAAGATTTATAAACAAGTTCAAAAGTAGTAAGTTACAATTACAATAAAATAAAATATGAAACTGTAAAATGTATGACAACAATTTTGTATCATCAAAACTTCTCCCCACATCTATTATCATTCTACCTTTATCCACAGCTGGAGTTCTGCATAAATAAAATTTATTACACTCGTAAACCTAATTTCATTTCGAAAATTCTCTCTAGCCTCGTCTCGCCTCGCCTGAGCGCGTCAAACCTCAAGCTTTCTGCATGCACTTTCTACGTGTTGCAATCAGCTTTAAGCTTGAAATTTAATTAGCTTAAGCTGCATTTAAATTTCTCCCAGTGTATTTGTGTCTCTGTGCTGGCTGCATTGGCTGCACTCAATTGGGTTTTCTGGGCTGCCAGCATCGTTGGCGTTGCCGTTGCCGTTGTCGTTGTCGTCGCTTTAGTTACGCCTTAAGTTATGCAGTGCAAGTCTCGCCCACTTTTAGCGCCACTTTTCCCGCTGCCATCCAGCATACGCTCCCCCCTGGCTCTCTCCCTTCTCTTGGCTCTAGGCTGCCCTAAGCTGTTTTCATTTTTATCCTTTGCGCCGCGATGCCAATGTTTAGATTAGGAGAAATTGCATGTTGCATCAAAATATTTGCGCCACTGCCACAGAGCAAGCTAATATTATTGCATGAGGCGAGCAGAGAGAGAGAGAGAGAGAGAGAGGGAAAGAGTAAAGAAGTTGCGCAAATAAAATACCAGAAATTATGGCAGCACTGTTGCCAAACTTCGTTAGCCAAATGCAGCGTATTGAATTGAATATGAACGCAAACAGAAATTAATTATAAATGCACGCATGAGCCAGAACTGATTGCCCGGCTGCCCCCTTTAGCCGGCCAGGTCGAAAAATATTTAGCACACTAATTGGCCATTGTAATCGCGGCCTCGCATGAATCGAAAATTCCGTCTAATTAATAAGTGCATCATTTATTTTGCAGGCACTGTTGTCGCCCATTCGGCAGGCAAATTAAATTACTGAGAGTTGCTGTTGTTTTCGCACTGCTGCAATGTTTGCTTTAAGCTTGAACACAAACAATTGTTGCTCTGCTGTTTTTTAAATCACAATTTTACATTTTTTTTTGTTTTGCATGCTTCCTTTGTCTTCTTCGCGCCACACACTCACCTGCAATGAGAGAGAGAGAGAGAGAGAGGGAGATGGCATGAGCATATTTGTTGTGTCAAAAAATTTATTTTTATTATTTTTACATATGCATAAAAGTAAATAATTGCGAATGTTTACAAGATGACAATGAAATGATATATGCTAACGAGCAGAGCACTCATATCGATGACAGTCCTGACTGCGAATGAATTACAGTCGAGGCTATTTATGTAGAAACAAGTATTCAGTATTCAACCAAAAATATAAATGAACTCTTAAAATGCAAAATATATTTATTTTGAATATTTAATCATACATATATAAATATAAATCATGTTCAATGTTCAATTTCTTCTTATTATTTTCTCTCTCAATAATTTAATTTAAATTTAAAAAATATTTGTAAGTAAAGCTTCACGATTTTTTCTGTCAAATTTCTTAATTTTTGTCATGGTCATTTTATATTTAATAATTCAATACTGTTTCTCATATATTTTTGCCAACTGCTACAATTTTTTTGCTGCGTGTATCCGTTTACATCTCTCGATGCATTTTCAATACATAAATTCTCCATCTATCCCATTCATCATCTATTATTTTGGCATTTCTTTTGCCGACTTGCCATAACTCTCCCAGCTAAATAGCATTGAATACTCTTCCTTTTTCTGTTTTGGTCGCAACTGTTTCTTAAATTCGTATCCTATACAAATTGTACAAAATATATCAACCTAGTTTGCTTTGCTTCATTTTTACTGCAATGCATTTTTCAATTATTTGCTCTTGGTTCTTTTTTGTGCATTTTATTTCGATATACTCGTATATACATATATATATGCACATATATAGTTTATCGTGTTCTGCCCGTTCGCACGCTTTGCACCTCCAGCTACACACTGAGTCTCATAAGTTTGCGTTCGTTTTTGGCGTTTGTTGTAACACGAAATTGATATTTTATGGCTCTGCTCATCTGCAGCAGCCGAGCACAGAGGGAATACATTGAAGGGGTCTGGGAGTGGGTCTGGGAGGGGGTCACGGAGGGCGGCAATGAGCATACGCTTTTCATAGTTTATGGCCCGTATATCTGTTAGATACGCTATTGTACATGCCATTTTTTTGCGTATACCCTATACACGTTCCAAACTGGGTGAAAATGGGGTATGATGCATCCATCATCCAGAATGAATCTTCCACTTTGTAAATCTTGGTAAGTTAAACTATGCAATTTGAGAAGTAATTAAGACTTTAACTATGTAAACATATATAGCTATTATCTGTAAGACCTATATAGTCATAAATTTCTTATATACATTTATATAAATATACCTTAACATGTTATAAGGTATTTGCTAGCTCTTCAGCTGCTATGGAAATATCTCTCATGCTTTTTTCTTGTTTGAGCTTCGCCGGCTTTGTAGTTATTTATGCATTGGGTATTGTTTAAGCCACACTAACACTAAGGCTCACATATACAATCACACACACACACACACACACACACACTCGCATACATTGTTTGCATGCATTTAGATGCTGCGTAGTTTTGATTTGCTTTAACAGTGTCTTTTTTTCCCCTTTCGCACTGTTTGTTTGTAGCATCTGCATTTTGTTGCTCCACTTTGGCCATCTGTAAAAACGGCTAAACTGGCCAAAAACTGCCATTTTTTTTGGCATTAGCAGAACACTATGCATACATCGATGTAGGTTCTGCTGCAGGCAGAAAACACACGAAAATTGTTATTTGACTGGGTTTGTTTTATGGATTCAAATTGCTTTTCAACTGTAAATACAATGCAATAATTGAATATTCAATTATTATTTAATTGAAAACGCCCGAAACCCTATTTATTTAGCCAAAAACATATTAGGCTAGAGAAATGATTGCAATATATTGTACTAACAGGTTATATAGACTGCATAAAGTACATAGAGTACATATATAGAGTATATAGAATATATAGAGTATATCAAGTATATAGAATATATAGAGTATATAGAGTACATAGAGTATATATAGTATGTAGAGTATATAGAATATATCGAGTACATTGAGTATATCGAGTATATAGAGTATATTCAATATGAAGAAACATTCAGCGTAAACTAAGAAAAAATTACCAAGATTTTGCTTAATGTTTGCTACAGAATTATTTGAAATATGTATTCCTATTGCTATTTAGTATTTGAGAAAACATGTTCAGGCATATCTTTTGAAGATCGTAGCTGAATTTGCAATTAAGATAGCTAAACAGTTCCATGAAGCAATTCCAAGTACTGTTTTATGTTTTATGGCTCAAGCGATACTCAGTTTGTTTCCAGAGAAAACAAAGCTTTCTTCATTGTACAACTTCAAGCTCAGGTCAAGTTAATGCACGCTTAAGTAATTAGAGGCCGAGTTCATATACAGAGATTGCCGACTAACAAAAATCGGACTTTGACTTTTAGCTGTACTTCACGGCTATAGGCAAGGTTGTCGTACCTCCAATTGGCTTGACGAGCAGCTAAATGAAGAGAACACGTGCCATTTGTCAGCGGGCAGCTCATTTGACTGGGGCTGGGGCTGGGGTTTGTCAAAAAGATAATCATAAGCCAGAATCCGAGTCGAGACGAGACTGCTGTGCATGTACTTAAAATGTACTAAAGAATTCTTTCTTCTATATATTTATGATGCTCATAAATAAAATGGCACCAACTCACAAATGCCTACGGAACGTGTGAGGCATAAAATTGGAAGAGTCCCGAAAAAAATAAACACGCACAAGAAAAATTTCGCTCACGTAGCGCTACGCAGACAGGTAAAAATGAGAGAGGGAGAAAAAAATCCAAAATGATATTTGACAAGCTATATTTGAGAATTTGATATTTCTATTAATTTATATGTGGTCTGCTGACTGCGAATGCCATTTGCGAATGCACATCCGTTCCCAGAGATTTTTGCTGGAAAAGCAGCCGCGCGTGAAGCGTGAATTTTGAATTTTCGCGTTGCTGGAAAATAAACCAAACGACAACCGACACGACAACAACAGCAACCAAAATAAAGGTAAATAATCAAATGGACTGTGCAAGTAAATGAAATATTGAAACTAAACAAGCTGTGGAACAGGTGTCACAGTCAAAGGCAAAGGCAGTGGAAGAGGGTGCGATAGAGAGAGCGAGAGTGAGCGAGAGCGAGAGCGAGAGAGAGTCAGAGTCAGGAGTCAACATTTCAACGAGGTTTCAGGTGACAAACTGAATCGTTGGGCCACATTTTATTTGCATTTCATTTAGCTCGGTTAACTGTTTGTTTTTCTGACTGGTCGCAATACCCTGTAGGATGTAAAAGGGTAGTTGGAAGTTGTTTAATATTGTCATGTATTAGGCAACACAGAAATGGAGCTTACAAATTAATTGTCTCAGATAATTTATTAATAAAAATACTTTAAATATTTTTAAAGTATTCAATAATAAATATGGAACTATATAGAGAATAATTTTTAAAGTCAAATTTAGTAACTACTGCTAATATTTATTTTTCTATTTATCGATTTAGTAACTCTAGAGTCAATCACTTTTTCACCTTAAAGCAAATTAATTTAACACTTAGCATTTGCCAATATTTATATTAATATATATTTTCTTTTGTTATTTCTATACAGGGTATGCGCGGGTTCATCACTCTCATTAGAAGCAACTTGAATTGTTTTTATTCTCTCTCTCTCTCTCTCTCTCACTCTCTCTCACTCTCTCTCTCTCTCCCTCTCTCTCTCTCTCTGTCTCTCTTTCTTCTCTTAACGGTCAGCCGCAGGTGCTGCTGGCCATCAATTAGCATTCGAAATCAATCACCAAATGGAAATGCGCAACTATTTCAATTGTTTTCAGCTTGAACTTGACACTCGCTGAGCAGCCCCTGCCACGCCCACAAGCCCCTATTTCGAATGGGCCCCCTGTTGACCAAATCGGTATTGGTTGGTGTTGACTATAAACGAAATGCGGCTTTGATCAGCTGCGCTCGCGTCTCTCTGATATGCATTTAAGCCCAGTTAATTAGCTGCTAATGGCACAGAACGGAAGTCGTCAAAAGGCCAAAGAAACGAAAGCTTCGCATTGAGGAAGCACTTTGATCAAGCAGATGGGCACAGAGATTGAAAACAGCACCTGCTTAGCAGCTTAATTAGATGGCTGAACCAGTTAGGCAACCAGAACGCATGCCTAAATGTGCATTAACCGGGTCAACAACAGCTTGACAACTGACAGCCCAAAGAAAAAGCCAAGAACTTGAAATTCTGGGAATTATTTGACATTGTACTAAAGCGTACTTGCACTGGCCGTCTGTAAGCTGGACAAGTTTGTCGTTAGTGCTGAGAACGACATTCATATATAGGTAAATTATACTTTAAATATAATAAATATTTAAACTAAAACTCGAATAAACACTTTGAGTTCAGTTGCTTGGTTTAAGAAAATAAATTAATTAGTTTCTTCTAGTGAAGAAGCTAAAAGTGCCTTACTAAACAGCTATTTTGCAAAATTCAAATTTGTATGAATTGTTTACTTAAAGAATCATAAAATAAGGAAGATTTTGGTTTATTCACTTTATCTAAATATTTTCCAAATATTAGTTACAAAACAAATATAAACGAAAGTAGCAGGTCGTCTAACCATAAGACGGATATAAGACTGATTATATAGATATAATATATTTTACATAGATTCAATCTAAAGTTATCTCAGCAATAACTATATATTCACTAATGTAGGATACAAATTTAGCCATGAATTATATAGATTTATGATTCAGAGAATTGAATTTGTTAAGCCAGATTAATTTGGAACATTTTGCAGAATTTTTTCAAGCATTTGGTCAGATAAAATATTATTAATAATAATTTTTTTTTTTTTTTTAATTTATTTAGCAGTTAAATAAATATCTAAATGAAAACAAATTTAAATGTTAGTTAAAGCAACCAACTTTTTGGCAACTCAAGCTTATCTGAGTTTATGGCATGCGAAATCTTGAGCAGAATTTCAAACTGGGTCAACTTTTCTTATTGGCTAATAAAAGGTTTTGCATCGAGTTGGCCGTAATTGCCGTTGGGCTTTCTGGTGGCAGTCGCAACTGCAATTGTGCAAGAAGTGTGCGAAAGACAATGCATTTGCATTTCGAGGCGCCGCAAGCGCTGCATTCATTTTGGCACGCCAACAGCTCAGCAGCTAGAGACGGGTGTGTCGGCCGCAGGCTGGAGGCGAGTGAGAGAGCAACATCTATAGATATATATGGCCGTATAGCTATGTCTGGGTATATGCGATGATATTTGCACAGCTCATAATTGCGCTGTCAGAGCGCGTTAGGCGTTGCTTCGAGCACCTTTCACGCCCCTTCAGCCAGAACGCCCCCGCCACGCCTACGTTTAATTACAGGCAACATTAAACATTGACTTTGTTGTTGTTGTTGTTGTAGCGCGTTGTTTGTTATGCATAATAAACTTACGCATGCAAAATTAATAAAATTTACCACGCATCGCAACGCGCACAGCAAATTTCATTTGCTTGATAGAATTTTAAAATAATTTCATTTAATTTTTTTGTTTTTGGTTTTGCTTTTGATTTTTGCTCTGCTGTGCTTCAAAATGAAAATTGTCATAAATGCAATTTGCATAATTTAAAATTGGATGCGAACTCAGTTACGTATATAAGCGCATTAATGTCGGATGATATTTATTTAATATTGCAATTACGCGTGTGTACAAATTTGATCAACCTTTGATTAACAGAGGTGTTTGTGCTGCTAATTAAAGCTAAATTGGCGAATACATAATATCTGATAATTACAAACTAAACAAGCAAAGTGTTGAAAGCCAAATGAGTGAGCAGATTTCACTAATGCCAGCAGCTCTTGCTAAGCGACTGGTCTCAGAGCTTAACTTATCCAAGAGAAGATTGAGGAGTTTGGGGAATAGATTTAGGAAGAGAGTTCTGTTGTAAGAAGAGAGTTCTTTTGTTATATTGAAATGTTGCTGTTAATAATGGAAAAATACAGAATGGTGTGTTGACGTGTTTGAAAGAATTAAAAGAAAGATTATATATATATATTTTGATAAAGAAATATTCTGAAATATGAGTATTCTAAATATGAGTATACTTATTTATTAATAATATATACATAGTTCAAATTACTATTCATATATTTCACTGTATATTTACACATTAATCCAGAAGCTTTCTATGAGCAGATATTGTACAAATAATACTAAAGCACGAAAATAATATTCACAAAAAAATAATATTCACATTTATTAATAAATATAATGACTCTGGAAGCTTTGATAAATATTTCTTTATATTTTTAGTCATTTTAAATTTCATGAGTCAAATATGCTAGTAAATTTGTTTAACGTTTTAATTGAAGTATTACAAGTATCCCAACTATACTCTAGAATTATGTTTAGTATACAATAATACTCAGTCAAGCCAAGCTTTGTTCTACATTGCATCCCACGCCCCATTTTAAAATTACATTAACTCGATTCATTCATTCATTTATATGCAATACCTCTTCTTTAGCCCATATCTGTCCCACTCTCTCGCTCTCTCTTTCACTCTATCTCTGTGGCTCTTCTAGTCGAGCATATTCCCATGCCATATGTCATGACCATGGAACGCATTGGATGCATCCTTGAAGCTTACATTTCTCAACTGTCAACATTTAACTTGGCTCTCTACCTTTTTTGCATATTGACTTTGACACTTGGCAGTTTGTCGTTATTGTTGTTGCTGCTGTTGCCGTTGCTGTTGCTGTTAACATGTCCAACTGTCTGTCTGTCTGTCTGAGCAACGGACCCGGACCCTGGACAATGCGGCTGGGCTTTCCTCTTGAACACGCAACAGCAAAAACGCAATGTGCAATTGTCAGTGTCAAGCGTGTGGCACAAACTGCAACGACGAAGCTGCCACATGGATAAACGTATATTCCTACATATATATGTATTACATATACGTATGTGCAAAACATGCATGCAACTATATATGTTTCACATATAAATATATTTGTATATCGAAATATATTCCTGCCACACATTTTGCTATTTTTGGCGTGTTTTTAAAGCTGCTGTTGCCATTGCAGCTCCTGCTACCGCGTAGGCGTTGCAATTTAATAGAACTGCAAGCGTGAGGCATATCGGCTTTGCGATCAGCTTTATAACAGTGAAGAAAAAATGTATAAAAACTAAATCTAATTGCTGCACATCTTAAATGGGAAGTCTTGATATTTAAAGTATCTCAGATCACATCAAAATTAGGTAATCAAAATAATGTTCAATAAACTTTTTTTTTCAATTTAAAATTTGTTTTATTTGATTAAACAATTTTTTGGCTCCTAGCTAAATTTGCTATTAATAAATAAAAAAGTAAAATGGATCACAAAAATATATATATTAAATACAATATTTACAAACATTATTCAAGTATTAAGAGATTGGTTTTGTAGGTAATCCAATAAATGGGACTTGAATGAGCTTTATAGCAATTTTTATTGCTATAATTAATACAATATTTACAACAAATTATTGCAGCATTAAGGTATGGATCTTGTATAGATAGATGATAATATTCTTCAAAGTAATGTATCTTAAATGGATGGATGAGTTTATTCAAGATAAGCTTTATGGTATCCTTTAGTTAACTGATTAAATTTCCTTAAATACATTAGAAATCCTCAAAATAAATTACTTGAAAGTAAATTTAATTAAATTAAACAATTCTCAAATTCTTTTCAGAGTATCTAAAGTTCATGCTGATTTTCCTCCCAATTTGCAGCTTGTTATGGCAACGATTTGACAATTTTGTCTTTTTTTTCTCTGCTAGCTACCAGATCGCTGCGACAAGCCTACAAATTGAGTGATGTACAGAGTTGTTATTGTTGCTGTTGCTGTTGCTATTGTGATGGAGTACATGACAATCTGATGTAGTGAGTGAAGGACGCAGCAGCTGTCACGGACAACTTTGCACAAATTGAGAAGTTTCTGTCCAGTTGAGTTGAGTGAAATAAAAAAATAAAAGAAGACAACATCAAATACTGACAGAAGCAGACGGAAAATTAAACAAAAATCTGTACACAATTCTTGATTCGAAAGTATTTCGGTCTAGCTGCTGCAATCTTTGACCGGGCACATTGGAGTCTGGCTGCCTTTCACTCTGAAATCTAGCCGAATCAGGAGCTTTCATAAAAAATGTTCTACACGTTTCTCTGGTCATGTTGACAACGAGCAAATGCAATTAACAATTGTTAGCCAGGCAGTACTAGTACATAAACACACACACACACACATACACACGCACACAAACTCTCGGCATTGTGCCGTTAGATGCGCT
Source organism: Drosophila borborema (assembly GCA_030914335.1). Taxonomy (NCBI): domain Eukaryota; kingdom Metazoa; phylum Arthropoda; class Insecta; order Diptera; family Drosophilidae; genus Drosophila; species Drosophila borborema. The sequence continues at coordinate 239,956 of JAUESP010000003.1, read as the reverse complement.
CTGCTATGGCTGGTGTCCTTTGGCACCTGTCGTCAACGTAATCATGGGAGAGTCGTGTGTAAATTTTGCATAGTTTTGTCGGCTCTCAGCCAAATTAGCCATTGTTGCTGTTGCCGTTATTATTGTTGCTGACTGTTGTTGTTGTTGTTGCTGTTGTTGTTAGCCAGACCAACAACAATTTAACTGCATTATTTGCACGTAACTTGCCAGTCGCTCGCTCTGAAACCTCTGCTGCCATTAATGCATAATTTTGCCAAACTATTTTGAGGTTTGTTTGCCTGGCAGCCAAACCGCAGTAGCTTCCTAACCAACTGTCAGGACTAGCCTCTTGCTCGCCCCTTTACCCTGCAATACAGTAGGCCAATTTATTTGTCATGTCAATATTAACAACGTGTAGTCGGAGCTGCAGTAGGAGAAGTCCTCAAGCAGACATCGACAGGCGCACATCTCACATGCTATCTCTCTCTCTCTCTCTCTCTCTCATTCTCTCTGTACTCCTGCTTTGCGGTTTTTGGTGCTGTCAATTTGCCAACTGACAAATATTTGCTAAACATAAGAGTGGAAATTTCAGGCAAATGCTGAAAACTGAAAACTGAATACAGAACTGAAAATTGGCATGTAAATTTAATTAGAATTTATTGCAGAGTTTCCCAGTTCTGGATTCTGCACTTGGACTTAATGCAGTCAACTAATTTCCATTAAAACAAATGTAGTACTATGCAGAGCAAACAAAACCAGTTTGTGCTACAAGCCGACGGGCGAGTGTGCCGGAATTGTGGTTAAATGCAGCTATCTCTGCGAATATATTTTATTTATCCAGCTGTTTGGATGTTATCGATAGCATAATTTTCCATTTATTGAATGTATCTGTGTGGCTGAGATAAACTAAGTAAAGCTGTTTTATTAGAGCATATTATTGTATACTAGTTTATTAGTGGAGCTAATTAAAGATGATATCGTATTTGTTATCGATAACACAATTTATGCAGTTTTATGTGAAAATGACTTAAATTAGATTACTAACTACCACGAGTAAGGAAAACAAACTAGGTTTTCCCTTAAACTGCAAGTTTAAAATCATAACGATTTATCGATAACACATAAATTGATTAAAGTTTACCGTCACATGAGGTAAAGTTAGAGAGAAAATAATATTGTATTGGAAAGAAATACAATAACATAATATTGTTGATTACAATCTTTTCTCTTTCTTCTTTAGATATTATTAATAATTCTGTTAATCGAATTTAAAACTCAATTGCTTACAGGCAAATAAGCAATGCCACTGTCAGTCTGAGAGTTACTCAATTTAATCTAGTTTCAAATTTCAATTATATTAATTTCAACATGTCTTCACTACAACAATTAGTTAACAGTAATTAGTCAAGTAAATATTTCCCGAGTATAGCTGGACCTGAACAAAACATTGTTGCACTAGTAGCCAGAAGTACGTCTCAATTAGCTCAGAATCACGAGTCAATCAGTGTGCAAGGCCTCAAATTATAGTTTATGATTTCCTGTCAATCTTAATGAACGTCTCTAACTGCACTACATTCGAGCATGATGAATGGACCGAGGAGGGGCTACCCCTAATAATCATAACAACAGCAACAGCAACTGATTTGTCGGCAATGAAGCGTGGCTAATTGCGCAGAGTCTTGGCTGGTAATGAAGTCATGAGCGCGGCCTGCAGCCACAGCTTAAAAGTCAAGTCAATAAGAAGAGGCTAAAGGAAACTAAAGCTCTGCCACAACAATGGCAAAGTCTTGACAACAACAACAAAGCAACAACACCCAGCCCAGCCCAACCCAAGAGTCCAGGCGACGCAGCTTGTTGCCACAGACTGAGGCGCAGCCGCAACTGTTGCCATTGCTCATACAATTTTTCAACGCCTCGGCAACAAGATTTATGAGCACCGAATGCGTGACTGCCCACAGAGCGGATCGCTGGGCTGAGACTTGGCACTTGGCACTTGGCAGTTGGCAGTTGGCAGTTGGGGCTTCTATATTTTATATTTACTTGGCAGCCAACATCGAATCGCACGCATGCGCCCAGCGACTTTCTTCCTTGTTAATTTCTTGCGAATTGGCCATATTCCCAAGCCAGCAGAATACAATGCGGCCAATTCCAATTCTCATGTTAAATGTGTTCAATCAACATTTCGATTATGCGCTATTCATTTTAATGCGCTCCTACGTGTTGCCACACCAAATGAGGCATATTAATCAGAGGCAGAAAGAGAGAGGCAGAGCGAGTGTGTGAGGGGGAGCGACATATATGTAGTGTGAAAGATTAATCCATTGAGCGTGTAAAAGGTGGAAAGCATTGCATTCGGTATGCTTGTGCGATGTGATTTGCTTATAGAGATAATAGGAGTTTGATGGAAAGATGTAGATAATTGGAGACAATTTATAAAATACTTTGTCTTCTACTACTTCTTGGTAGGAATTCCTCAATCAACCTTAGATTAGCTAATTATTTTCATCTGAGTATGCAAAATATAATCAATTACTTTTTATAGTTTACTTGAAGCGATTAACTCATTTGAGACTTTGGAATGTTTTGATTGAAATAAAAAAAAAAAAAAAAAAACATATTTCAAATTCTTTTCTTCTTTCAGAATGTTTAGATTAAATTTTAAACATATTTGTAGCTTGGAATTCCTTTAATCCATTCAGATTCTATTACAAATACATATAACCCTTTACTAATTCAGAAGAGTATTTATTTCTTTCAGAATATTGGATTCTCTTCAATAAAAATCAAGTTTGGCTATAAGAATATTGATCAATGTTTTCTCTCCTATATGCTCAAGTTTTAGTGAGTAAAGAATTTCTATAACTCTTTCTAAAAATCATGTTTTGTTTGTCTGCATTAGGTAATACCTTCACTTTTTATACTCCTTTTGCTGTCCACTCCACACTCTAAATTCTGCTTCTATCCCACTCTCTAACAAAATTGAAAAACTTCGAACAAATGAAGAATTCTGATTCTTTTTCATGCTTTCACTAGTCTCTTCTGGATTCCTCACTTCCTACTCAGTGACTTTTGCTGCTTGGCCCCATTCATTATGGTATTAAGATGATTGTTGAATGTCTCTCAAGTTCTTTGCTAAACGATTACAAACAGCATTCAGTTCTCAGCTCTCAGCTCTGACTGCTCAGCTGGCAGTCCACTCAATCAGCTTGAGTGCTCGATTGCTTTCGTGGCTGCTGCTGTGAGAGCTCGTTCATGGCGCACGCTAACATTAATGTTAAACTTAATGTTAAATGCGGTGTTTGCCGTACTTGCTTTGCTGATTGCTCAATGGTCATTCAGAGCGAGTTTCTCATTCATTAAATTCGCATTGACAGGCGCTGGCCATGGCAATCGGCAGGCGGGTGGCGGTTGGCGGCTGGTGGTGGGCGTGGCAGCAAGACTACAAGACGGCAAGCCAGCAATTTAACAAGCACAGCTGCAATCTGTGCAACGTGCCTTATCTTTTATCGCTTTGGCTTGCTTTTTTATTGTCTGGCACTTTGGTGCGCATTGTCCGGCTGCGCTTTCTGCAAACTCTTTCGTATATTATTCATAAAACTCGTATTTACTTTTATTTTGGCTACGTGATGTACATTTTTCGTCGCGCTCGTCTGTTTGTGATTGAAGAGCAGCGAGACGGCGGAAATGTCAAGCAACAGCATAAACACAAACATAAATCTCAATGATCATGACGCAGAGCTTATGATAATGACGATGACGCAGTCGCAGACGTAGACACAAATGCAGATGCAAATGCAAATACAGATACAGTTGCAGTTGCAGTTGCAGTTGCAGTTGCAGTTGAAATTGCAGTTGCAACCACCCACATACAACTTGCAGCTGTGCGTCTCACTTTTCGCTTGCAGTGCAAAAAACAAGAACTAGAGAATACGAAATACAAATTCTGCATTTGACAAAATGCTACGCCCACCTAAGCATAAATTGTAGATTTCTTTTCATCTATGTGGGTTTGCAATTCCCTGGCTAATTGTTGAGCTGCGTCTGTCTTTTGTTTTTGGCTCTGTGCCCATGGGAAGAATGAAAGAAGTTTTGGAATTGAGACTACAAATCTGCACTAATTATGAATTCGTTTCACTTCTATGAATTCCTAGGGTATCTAAATATACTTGTATAAAACATATCATATAGAAGCTGCTTAGGTAGCGCATGCATGTGAATAATTCATTTGCTCGTGAATTCATCATTTCGTGAATCTCAATTTTGACTGCAGTACCCGATATTAATATGGTTAACTATTTAACTGAAATACTGGATGGTCTCTTTGTTATGCTAGCTGATAATACGAAGGAAATACAGCGCATGTACGTGAACACAATTAGTCAGTTCTTAAAGTCTATACGCAATGATTCCTCCACAATGGATATGGAGGATATATTTTAATCAATCAATATTTTTCATAGATAAGAGAATTTGTGTAAATGATCAAAGAGATATGTCCTTCCCTTACACCTTGAGTATATTGATTAAAAGTCAAACTCTTGTCTAAGGCCTTTCACACTGACCTTTCACTTGACAGCCCCATTCTACAACTACAACTTAGACTGACAGGTACAACAAGTAACATTGACTCTCAACACTCTCAATTATCTTTCACTATATCTTATGTTTTCCCCATCTCACCTACCGTCTGCCCTTCATCATTAGCTTAAGCAGTTAGGCGGCCTTTCATATACCCTTTCATAATAATGCTTAATTATACTCCAATTAATCACTTCCAAAAATCTAGTGCTTCACTCTCTAGCATCACATTTAGCCCTTGCTCAAGCAGCTACCTTTTAAAGCCTTTCGTCGTTCCTTCGCAGGAAATTCTACCGCATAACGCCCATAAAATTCGCACAGCTACCGCTTCGATTAAATGGATTTTGATTGCCTGCTAGTTGTAGCTACCCAATAATTTATCAATATATAATAAATTTCGCCCACGAAACTTGCGTAAATTCCTAAATAGTTCCCTTCAGCAAAAAAGTTGAAAAAATAAAAAAATAAAAATAAAACTTTTGAGTGAAGTTTGCCGCCAACAAGCCGCAAAACCGCAGGCGGCAAACAAATGAAATCAAATAATTTGTTTACTTTGGTAAGAAATGTACACCACACACACACACCGCCACCACCAGCACCACACAGCACCACACAGCACCCAAAACTGTTTCACACAATGCAACAAACGAGAGCCGGACAGCGAAGCGAACCTCGAAGTTCGCTAATTTGTAGCGCCCATTTCCGTTCTTTATGTGGTTTGCTGATGGGCTCGGCGGATGGTGTGTGGTCCGGCGGGTGGCAGCTCCTTTGACGCCTTATTGATGCCCCACAATTAGCGGGCATCGTAAACAAAGCTTAAGCCCTAACCACACACCGTGGACAGGCAGACAGCGAAATTTCGCAAACCGCAACAAATAAACTGACCTTGAATGCAGCCCACAGAGAGTCCCACGGATGGGCGACTGGGAGACTGGGCAGCGAGGCGACCGCGCGAAACCGGTTAAACATCTGACCGGCGAGTTCAAAAACCTTCAGCTGAATCTGTGATGAATTTATTTGTATTTAATACGGTCGCGCCGCGCCGAGCTAAGAGCGCGTGCCATTGGCGTTTACATTTTCGAGAATTTACAGTCCGGCAGGACAGTGGGATTTATTACGAGCCAGTCGAGGACAAAGACTCTGTTGCCGCTCTTTGGTGCCACTTAATTATGAGATATATATATATGCGAGACAGTTCCTGAGAAACTGATGGCGATGATGAGATATGCATATATGTATGTATGTATGTATGTATGTCTATATAGGCCAGTTCTTGGGGACATTAAATGTGGCAGCTTAACAACTAGCTTTGTGTGAGAATTTGGTGATGAATTAGAGATCGGAATTCGCAATCTGATAAAAATCGAAATTGTATTAAGTAAGTATCTATATCTATATATGCATAAGGCTTGGAGACTCTAACTCTAAAGATTAACGATATATAATTTTATAACTGAGTCTCGATAATTCTGAAAATAGACAAGTTATGGAATTTCTGAAACAAACTTGTACTGCGCATGCAATATACAAACCTAACAGAAAAATTATGAAGTCTTCAGCTCTTATATCTTCTTATATCTTCGGAAATCAAAGCGTTCAAGCACACGGATAGACGGACAGACGGACATGGCCATATCAACTGTTCTGGTCACCCTGATCAAGAATATATATACTTCATGGGGTCTGCCACGCCTTTACAAAGTTCAGGGTACAAAAACCAATATACTCCTTTTCCCTTTGGGAACAGAGTATACAAATATTTCGAAAACTGTGAAGATATAATTAGATATCGAATTGGTTGAGCTAATAATGTGTTAAGGAAATTCAAAGAGAAGAACGGAAACTTTGCTCTGCTCAATCTTAAAGTCTTTGGGAGTAGTCTCTAATTAAACTGCAATTCAGAAGGTAAATATTATATTCTATGTAAGCTGAGCTGTGACCCTGCTAATGGAGTCGACCGAGACAACCCTACTAATTGGCAACAGAATTTATGGCATTGGGAAACACTTTCCACACCTTTTTGCGCACATGCCAAAAATAATTGGGCACAATTGAGCATTGAAAATGTTTTGTTTGCAAATTGGACAAATGTGTTGCGGAAGTTGTTAGACAGACTAAAAGAGAGTGAGCTCGAGGGCGAGCTCGATGGGGAAAGAGAGAAGGCAAGGGGAACCGAAGACAAAGTGAGACTAGAAACAAATACCGTTGCCATTTGTCGTGCACAAATCGATTCGAAAGCCATGCAGAAAGCTTGACCGACTTTTGCCTTTGGCATTAATGTGCGACCCAAACGGACAAATTCGCCTGGCTGATTAACAGCCGAACTAATGGATGGCTCCACAGGCAGCTCCACAGCTGCAGCCATGTATGTAACTGAATATGTGTACAGGTCTCTCTAGCAGGTCTTCTGAAGGTCTTAAATGTGGCAAATTAATGGAATTTGATATGATTTAGTCTGCAAATGAGGGATAGACTTTCATAAGCGAGAGAGAGAGAGAGAGAGAGAGAGAGAGAGAGAGAGAGAGAGAGATGTTTTAGCTGAAATTGAAGCCCGTAAGCCAAGACATAGATAGATAGATTGATATAGAATAAAGTCTAAGTATTATAATAATTAGCTGAGGTTTACATTACATTTACATTCAGAATAAGTCTAAGTAATATAATAATTAGCTGAGGTTTACATTACATTTACATTTACATTTACATTTACATTTACATTTACATTTACATTTACATTATGTAAACCATTCAGGCTACTATTCCCAATATTAAACTTTCTGATCTACCTCGATCTTCTGTTGGTTCAAATTCACCTTTGGATCAAAAAATACAAGGGTTTTTAAATATTAAGATTTTTCTGGATAGAATGGAATGTGAATTCTGAATCGGGTTACAATTTGGTTTGTTCTACCTCACTTTAGTTTGTAAGTCCGATTGAAGCTCAACTAATTTATATTTACTTATTTACTTATCTATATTTTAATTATAATTATAAATATAATTTATTCATTTAAAATTACATCAAACATTTCTTCAAAAACAACTTGTCTAACTAAAATTTGTTTAAACAATGCATTGTTTTATATAGATGTATTGCATTTGTTCTCACTATTTTTAAGCCACATCTTGGCAATTCATTTCATTTTCATTTTCATTTTCATTTGAGGCTACAACCTTAGTCAGCCACACAGACATGCATTAACACACACATTTACACGTTGCACACAGACAGATGAGCGGACTCGAAATCGTGACTCATCATCCGCCACAGTGGCAGCTCAATGTGCCACAGGCAACAAACACGGCTCGAGGCCAAAGTCCAAAAACCGTTGCAACAGTCGTTCGCCCGCTTCTCGCTTCTGGCTTCTCGCTTCTCGCTTGTCGCTTGCTGCAGTTGGTTTGTCTGTTGCCTGTTGGCCATATCAACATTTATCTGGCTAGACAAAAAGCCCAATTCTGTCTGGCCAACAGCTGACAGCTGCTGCACACCGGCAGCCCGACCCAATCCTGTCCAGCCGTCGCTGTCGTCGTCGCCGTCCGTTGAGCTTCTCATCGCGGTGTTTGGCTTTGTTTGAATTAGCCAGAAAATTAAATTTAATGTGGCTCTTTGGGTGACAGGCCGACCGCCCGCCCGCCTAGCCGTCCGCCTGGTTGTTAAATTAATAAACAGCTAAGCTCTTTGACAGTCGAAGTCAGGCTAAATTTGATGCTCAATTTGCTGGAGCTGCGCTTAGCCGAGCTCTCGAGCTCTCCAGCTCTCGAGCTCCCGCTGCCCCCATCCACTCGCTGTCATTGATAAATAAAAGCTCATTAGCCGCCTTTTGCAGCTGGCCTAAACGCTTGGCTTTAACCAGCTGACTGATGACCAAGCTTCCAGCAGCTCAGCGGGTGAACCTATGAACCCTCAGCTTCATAATAAACACATACACATACGTAAACACAGCCGCAGCTACTGGCCAGTTGCCTAGTTGCGAATGCGGCCCAAGAGCCACACGGAGTTCTTGGCCGTGTTTGTGTGTGTGTGTGTGTGTGTGTGTGGCGCGGTTTATTGAGATTTGACAAGGCGTTGATAACAATGCCGCACACGACAGGGGCTCACAATGAGGCCAACAGCGAACAGCCAACAGCCATAATAATAATGCTAATAATAATTATAATTATGTAATTTTGTATTTAGAATGAAGCATTTGATCGCCTGTATCACATGCTGGTCCATTCTTCGGGCCAACAATAGCAATAAAACGACCATAAACTCGGCACAAAGAAATCGAATGAAACGAAAGGTGCACAGCGAAGTGAAATATGAAAGATGAACAGGGGCGTAGGCGAAATTACAAAAGAGGGGCACATTGAGTGGGAGAAGTATTGGCCAATTAACTAATGAGAATGAAAAGAATATTTAGGTACTTTTTAACTGATATTAAGTGCTTGGTTTAGTTGTCAAATTTTTGGGAAAATGATTTGAATTAATATAGAGTACAGACTAGTGTAAGGTATAGAAATCTCTCAAACTCATTTAATTATTGACTGAGTGCTTTTTCATATACATAAATATATTTCTCAACATTTCTAGATTCTTGTCTTTCATCCCCTTTCAAACTGCGCCTCTGCCCTTGCACAGCTGTGCTACGATTTTAACTGGAATATGGGCACGTACTTTTCTTTCTTTTTTTGCCACACACACATGCCACAAAAGGCCAAGTTATGCATTGTTGGTGAGTCAAAAGGCGGGGCAAAAGGTTGCAGAAGGGGCAGGGTTCATTTATGAATGCCCGGCCAGAGCAGGGCAGGGCAGGGCAAGAGTGAAAGTCATGAAACAGGACATAAACACACATACACACACACACGCACAAATAGAGATGTGTGTGTGTGTGTGTGGAGGGGGCGTGGCATGTCAGTCGGACAGTTGGTGTCATGATAATTAGCCGCGACCCGCTGCCACGTCGAGGCGAGGGTCTAATTTTTGTTGGCATGCGTGTTGACTTCTTTTTTATGACTCGGGCATTGTTTATGTTGATTTGATGTTAATTTCGGGCATTTTATTTGACGGAAAATTGATAAACATCACACAGCGGCCACCAACATTTTCATTTACCTCAATCCAAGTGTTGTTTCGACGTTGTGTTTTGTTTTACTTCGCTGTTGGCCAAGATGGTCTACTTGACCCGATTGTGGATCGGCTGAAGTGCCTCCAATTGGCGCAAGGCAACTTTTGTACAATTTCTTTTAATTGATATAATGCCAGATGAAATCAGCAGCATTTAAAGCAATCAACGCGCACAATTAAAAAAGCACAATTTTTTTTTTTAGATATTCATACATATGTATATTTTTGCATGCAATATGTTTTCTTCTTCTTCTTCTTTAGAAAATTATCATATCATGTTGAAGACGATTCTGAAGTTTAACGATTTTAATTGAACAATTTACACGCAATTTAAATTTGTCTATAGCAAACACAAACACATGCACGAAAAGAATTTTTGCCACCAGCTGCTTTTAATTAGCCATCAATTTTGTTGGCCAAATGTTTGCAGGCCAAATAGCACGATCACGGTAAAAAATCTCGCTCTTTGCGATTAAAACCGCGTACAGAAAACACGCGCACTCAATCAATGACAACCGACAGCAGCAACAGTTGGTTGCCGACTGAACAACTGAGATCGTGAACAATCGTCGTAAGAGTCACAAATGTTGATTGCCGATTGGCGACAATCATGTTCGATCGTGCTACAAATGTTGCGTACTTGCTGTTGTGTTGTTGTTCTCTTGGCTGCTGTTCGACCAGCTGTTGGCGGGGGTGTGTTGCTGGCTAAACAGGTTTGTGTTTATGTTGCAGATGCTGCTTAGCAACATTAAAATGTTGCTAGACATTTGGCGCGGTTTTGATTGTAGCTAGAAACGGCTAAAACAATAGCTATGTATCTAATGAAATGAAAACTGTAATGCTCATAAGTCTTTTCGTGGCTAGTCAAATACCAGCAAATGTAACTAAGCTGAAATGCTGCAACATTGTGTTGCGAAACATTTCTGTACTAAACAAATATTTATTGTGTTAGCTTTATAATAAATACCGAATATGAAATTGATTTTAATTACTCTCATATGGCAAGTTGCACATCTCTAGTTGATGAACAAAATGTTGCTAGACATGGCTTCTCCTTCGTTTCATTTTCCAGGTCATGTAGCTGGCTTGCTCAGTTCTGTTTGTTGCCAAAAATTAAACTGAATGTTGCTAGACTCGAGTTAATCTCTTTTTGTCTTCTCTTTTGTTTGGTTTCTTTTTTGTTTTGCTTGTTGCTTCTTCTTGTCTCAGACATAAACACAGTCGAAGTTCAATTCTGATTTTTATTTTCTTGACAGTTGATCGCACAATCTTGTGGGTGTGCGTCTGATTATGTGTGTGTGTGTGTGTGCCTGCTCTCCTCTGTCTGCTGCGTCGTTCTGGCAATGAGTAAACAATTTTTAAATGGAATTTTCAATAAGTCATCAGCCAGGCAGAGCAGAGGCCAGCAGCAGCCTCCGCAAGATCTTTTCTTTCTTTCGTTCATGCTGTTTTGGCTCGTAAATTGACTGACTGAGGAGCTGACAGCCCGTTGACGATCAATAAAAGCCAAGCATAAATATTCATTCATTCAGGAATTGGCGAGTTCAATAGTTTCATATAAATTTTAATTGCAAAAACGTGCGCCAATTACAAAATGCGACACAAGAAGGAGACAACCGAAAGTAGGCCAAGTTTTCTTACTGTTTTGTTTTACCCGTCGTTTACAGCTTTGATTTACGGCGTGCACAAATCCAATTGGAAGATCAACTTGCCTGCCACATTATGAATAACATTATGATGTATATGCATATGTATGTACATATACATATTTCATTTACTATTCAAAACGCAGTTGACATGAGGATCACGAAGTTGTTCCGCACCATAAGTAAACCAAGAGATGATTAAAGGAATGATGAATGCTAGTAAACTGACTATCAGATGCCCTATTATAAGCAATTCAGAATAGAGACTGAGTAAATAAATATATCAGAGCTCCATCGACTTTACTATCTCCAGGTCTAACTATCGATCTTGCGTGTACGTATAATCCATCAATTGCTATCATTTTATAGTAAAAGCAATCTCATTGAGTTTTTATATAATATTCATAAGTTTGTATAAGAGAATATTTTCAGTATAAATAACAAAATATATATTAATAATTTTTAAGTAAAAATGTAATTAATTTTATATTTTTATTGTTGTGCATTTCTATTTTTTTATATTTTTATTTACTAATTCATCCATTTACTAATATCTTGCATAGATCTGTACCTATTTTCCTTATTTTTCAGTTCTTATATCGATCAACAATCATTCCAAAACTGAATCGATCAATGAAGATTTCTCTTTTAATGCTAAGTATAAGAACTTTCAACGTAGCCTGCAAGACTTTAGCGATCTGGCAACCCCATCATTGATATTTATGGGGGCTGATATGGAATGTGATAATCCCCAGTTGATGATAAATTGCATTGAACTCTTCCAAGCAGTTGGCCTTCAGTCGCTATGCAAAATCCATAAATCTAAAAAACAAAATGTCGAGCGGAGTTCAACCTGTGCGCAGAGGGAACAAGTGTATAGAGACTGCATATAAATATATAGCATACACATATAGGTTTATATATACATACATACATCTAGATGTGTAAGTTGTAAAAGACTTGGGTCTGTCTAAATTTAGCGGCACATCTTGTGGCGAGGCCAAAATGAGGTCGACTGCTGGCTGTGGCGCGTGGCGTGTTTGAAGTCTTCGCCAGGTTCATTCGACTAGGTAGTCGAGTCAGTCATTCAGTCAGTCATTCAGTCAGTCAGTCAGTCAGTGCTTTTCAGCTACAGCCTGCAGGCAGCTGCAATTAGAGCTGTTTCATACCATTCGATTCTGCGTACACGTCTAATTAAGTGCGTGAATCTTGGCACAGACTCTTCAAAAACCAAAATAGAAATTCATTTCAACACAATCGTGTATTTCTTTCTCCTTCTCTACTTCAATGCGCGTATGTGCTGACCAAACTTGTGCAGCTTAGTGTAATGCACTTCCGCTTTGCACCACCAACAACAACAAAAACAACTACAACGACGACGACGACGACGATAGCAACAACATCATTTCTGGCTAGTTATCTGCTGTTAATACCCAGCTCTGGGTCTTTTGGCTGGCCCGCGACTTCCCCGCCCAGCATTGACAATTATCGCAGACTGTCCAGCTACAAGCTTTGACTAGTTCCCAGTTGTGCACAAATAAGCACAAACACACACATACACTTATATATATTTACACACATACAGACACATGGGACGTAGGTTCGTGTGGGGATTTACATTTGTAATTAGAAAGCTTTGCAAAAGTTTGACGAACGCGCAGCGAGCAGACCAAGAACGAAAACATAAACAACAACAATAACAACAACAACAACAAGTGACAACAACACCAACTTCAACAACAACAAACAACTGTCAAAACTTGTGAAATGTCAGATATCCTGGACTTTGCTTTAAGTAATAGAAAAGCTGTTATCGATAAATATCGAAAACGATAAATTGATTGTAAATCATTTTTTACTGATGAATAATACTAAATAATACCAATAATACGTAAAAATCTACAGACATTTCTTGCAATAAACATTAAAATTATATTTTATTATATATAAATTACAATATTATTTTATGACAAGAAAATATCCTCTACATTTAATGATATGTTTATCCAACCATTTTATGAATAATAAAAGAAAATCCTTTAAAGGCTTGTGAAATTTTGGAGTAAATATAATGTATAATTAGTTTGAAATAAATTAAAGCAAATATGATTCAAAAATAATAAAAGCAAATTTAATTTAGAATCAAATAAAAAAAACTTTTACATATATTAATATGATACAAAATTACAATTTTTCGCACACGTATTTTAATTGATTTTGAGCTAAATTGCATTTTAATAAATACTAAATTAAATTCATCAAAAAATTCGAATTAAAATTATATAATAGCTTGAAAAAAACAATATTATTAAAAATAATATAGTGGCATGGGCAGTGGTAAAACTGTATATCTATATATATATATATATATATATATATATATATATAGATAAAAGAATTGTTTTTGCTTTTCATTTTGTAGAACATATTAAATTAATTAATATATTTTACAGCAAAGGGAAATGGCTGCATTTTTTATTTATATTTAAAATGTGTTTCATGATACATCTGCTCGCGTATATTTCATCTGGGTCACAGCCCAAAAAGCTTAATGTGTAAATAATTTAGTTTTTATGCTGGAATATTTGTTTGTTTCGTATTATGTTTGGCATACGTGGCGTATGATTAACAAACTTTGTAATGCGCGATAAATGTAGTTTGGCAAATTTCGTAATTGAAAAAATGCAACGGAAACGGAAACGGAAACTCAACTTGAATGCGGCAACTGTACTTGAGAGTTTTGCTGATTGCTCCTACTACTGGTGCTGCTCCTACTGCACCTCCTGCTGCTGATGCTGCTGCTCATGCTGCTCCCACTGCTCACGTGCAACGGTTAATTTATGCAACTTGTGGCACGGCCATTGATTGGCTGCCTACCGCTTCGCTCCACCGCCACGCCTTGAGAAGCCTTAATTTGTGCGCGGAATTTATGGGCACAGCACGTGCAAAAGGCCGCCCGAAAGTTTTTACCGCCTGATTTGTGGTTACAAAACTTTTTTCACGCTGCCTCCGCAATTGCAACACAGCAGTTCTCTTTCGTTCTCTCCATCCTTTTGTTTTTTCGTGGCTGCTTGTGCAAGTCGTAGTCCAAGTGGAAACAGAAATCGACTAAATTTAGCCCTAAATTGAAATGTAAACAGGCAAAAGCTTCGTTCCACTTGTAACAATGCCCGTGCAACAGTAAACTTTAATGCGGTTATAAAAATACTCTATACTTATTGTTTGTGCAATTAAAAGAGGCCAGAGATAACAAGCAACGGGTGTTGCAAGAGCGCTTTACAGACTAAGATCTACCCTGTTGCAGAAATAATTATTAAATGAAATTTTGCATTGTGTAATATTTATTCCATAGATCCTTATCGAGATCAAGAATAAAGGAAGGCAACGAGCATGGGCATCGATATAAAGATCGAAGCTTAATAGATAGATATGCTTTACAATTTATACAGCTAATATACATATATACCTCTCTTATTGACTCACGCCCAAACAGAGAGCAAAACTATGTAAATTCTTAGTTGCGGTTGTTGTGTAAAAATAGCTGAGGAAACTGTTGCATTAATGAACTTCAATGTGGCCCACATGCTGGCTGCCCAGCTGGACCTGCTTGCATTACCAAAGAGCCCAGAGCAGGTGGATGGGGGAATGGGAATGGGAGTGTGAGTGAGCAGGCAAGAGTTAGTTCCATGTAAACGCAGACTGACTGCCTGGCTGCCTGCTCTTTGCTACCTAAGCAGATTTCATTTTAGATAAAGCCAACGTCAGCTTCTGCAGCGCATATCGAACATTGCAAATGGCTGACAGGCGATAGTCCTGAGAAGAATGAGAGCGAGAGAGTGTGTGTGTGTGAGAGAGAGAGTGAGCAGAGCTCTATTGTGCGATATATTATGCATGCCCCAAAGCCTCGCACCAATTGAAAGGAACTGAAGCTGTGCTGAGATTGGCTGCACTTGCAATAGCTTAAAAATATGCAAAGATGCCTTCATTGATAAAAACAACAAATTGAAAATTAATGGAAAGTGCAAGCAGAAAAGGCAAAGAAAAACTAAATATTTGTTTAAAATGAAAATCTTAAAATAGAATTTCAAACATTAAATTAATTTTAATCAAAGTCAATTTACTTAATATTTTGATATATAAATATCATTTTTTTTTAAATATTTATTATATTATTCACTATTTTATTATTTGTTATTGTGATCTATTAAATATTTCCTGAGAATTAAAAAAAAAATCTACTCTATAAAAATATATATATATTAATTTTAAAACTATTTCCATTATTCTCCAAGAATGATTTATTATTGATTTATTTTATTTATTTTACATGAAGTATATTTTTATTGTCTTCTCTTTTATAAATCTTCTATTTCCAAATATTCTACAAATCATTTTTAGTGATTTTCACTTCAATGTTTATTTTTGCTCAAAATTAATTGGATCAACTTTTCGCATGTATTTCAGTTTGTTAACCCATCTCCCAGCTCAAGACTGCCCTTCAGAGGATTTAAAGCATTCTTCCTGCCAGGCCGGGCCTGAGAGCTTATTCAACCGTGCTGAAATAACAAAACTATGGCATTCTATGTGCAAAGCACTTGAGCGCATTTAATCGAGATATTGTTTTACTTTAATTACATAATAATTGACTTGTTGTTGTTGTTCTAGTTGAATGTCTTTGTTGTTGCTAATAACTGCAAACAGCTTATGGAAAAACAAGTAAAGTCCTCAATGCACAAGACAAGCAAAACCAACACAAAACAGCAGCAAATGGTGAACGCTGCAACAACAGATTTACATAAGGAAAGATACACTGAGAAAAATTTAGTAATACTTTCTGAAGTTTTGATAAAAAGCGAATATGACTGAGAAAGAGAAAGCGAAAACAATCTTATAAGTTTACAGATAATTTTAGTAAAGAAGAGAAGGAGAGAGAGAGAGACAGATGAGTAGAGAGAGAGAGAGAAACAGAGAATACACAAAAATAGAGCAAAAGATAGCTAAGCTAAAACATAAACAAGTTGAGAGGTGGAGAAAGGAATGGCAAACATGTGGAAAGAGAGAAAGAAAGAGATCGAGCAACAAAAACAGAATAAGATTGAGAGAGAGAGAGAGAGAGTGAGGGGGAAAAGAATCAGAAAGCAAAAGTCAAACAATCCGAGGGACAGAGACAAACATAGAGAGGATGGCAAATAGACAATAGATAGATCTTAGATAGTTAATAGTTAAGGAGCGCCTAACTTATATGTATATATGAATATGTATATACAGAGATTTGTACATTTTGGAGTAAAGAAATCTTTAATACGATAGCTACTAATGTTGACTTGTATATTAAAAGTGAAATGCACTCAATTAAATAAATTACAACTGTAATATTTTTGTCGCTGTGCAAACTTATTTGGCTTGAAAGCAGCCATCTTTGGCTATTGCCGTCACAATAGCAAATTGGCCAACAAAAGACGCTGCCTGCAACAGAAGCAAGCAACTCAAGCAAAATAGAAGAACAAGAACCAGAGCAAAACACACGCACTCTTCCGCTCTGCCTTCTGGTTAGCTCAAGATGGCCAATTACGTAGGGCGCTGCCGGAGCTTATTTTGATTTAATTTCCCTTTTAAGATTTTACCGTTACTCGTGTGTTATTTACATATTTGATTGGAAAATTCTACACATGTGTGCGTGTGCGCATTTTCCAAGGCTTTTACCTTGGCTTGCCAGCACTCAAATGCTATTTACAGATAGACAAAAGGATAAGCAAAACCAAGACGGAGAGTGCGCTAGAGAGAGAGAGAGAGAGAGAGAGAGAGAGAGAGAGAGAGAGAGGTGATGCAAATTGAAAGGAGAGGTAGGTAGGCGTGGCACTGGCTGTTGCCCAGGCAAAATCAAATTAGTACCATAGTAAATTTCATTGTGAAATATTCACAAATTGCCTTTTGTCATAGAAGCAGGGCTGCAAAAATTACCATGAATTTTAAGAGCAAGATAAATATATGTCAGAAAAGTCTAGAATAGATTATCAATTTACTATTCAAATAAAGGTTGCAAACGAGCTCAGAGTAGGAGAAAAATAATTATTATTTATTAAATATACTTAAGTAGATTTATTTCAATCAATTCTATTCTACAAATTCATATTGGAAAAATAAAAGACTGTACAGTTATTAGTCTATATCTATATTGTATCAAATCAAAACTTGCATCATATGTAAGTTTGTTCATTAAATCAAATGTTATCTTAAATAATGGATAATAGAATAACAAATCGAATGTTTCGCATGTCGAATTCTTTGATGATTTATTCTATATTTTAGTTGAATCCATCTGTTTTAACTGAAACTGAACAGTGTAGAAAAAATCATTAGAAATGCATTTTAAAACAATTCTAATAATTCTAAGCAAAGACATAGCTGCCTCCACTCGGGGTAATTTAGCTTTAGTTCTAGCTTTTTTTTATAATATATTCCAAGACTACCTTTAGTGAGATTGTTATTGCTAATGCTCCTACTCTAAGCTTTAAGCATCTGCAGCCCTGAACTGCGCCTGCACTTTCCAACTTCATTTTAAAGGCCATGCACTGGGACTCTTTAATTTTTTGCGGGTCTTTTTGGAAGGCATTGCCAAGTGCTGCCTTCAAAGTTGACTTTGAACACTTTTACGTTTCGCTGATTTTTCAAGAGTTGCACTTTTTTTTAGCTTCTTTAACAGCCTGCTTTGGCATACGAGTTGCCTGCCATCGTGTGTGTGTATGATTCCTTGCCCCCCATTGGAGTACGGAGCCAGTTCTTTTCCCATTTCTTCTTCACTCATTAGAAAAACGTTACGAAAGTGGTAAAAAATTGCACTACGTGTTGCAAAGGGGACTTTTCCATACGAAAAAAAAAAAAAGAAAACTGCATGTAAAGTTTGCACCAAAGTAGCAAAAAAATGGGAAAAAAAGCAAAAGCAGAAAAACTGAGGAAAAAGTTTATTACAAACTTTGTGGAGTGAAACACGCGCCAAAGAAGGAAAACGAAAACTAAGTAAAAGTTTAATATTTGATTTAAAAGTTGATCAAATTTACTTTAGTCCACACTCAAACTTGACGCTCTGCGTGTTATTTGTTTTTATTGAATTTATTTGAATGTGTCTCTGGCAGCCCTTCAGCATCTGCCTCCGCTCCACTCCGCCGCGGCGTAGAGCGAAATGGCTTGGTTTGTGTCTCGGCTAACGCGTTGATTTTTCATTTCGTCGTGCAAATATGAAAAACAAACTGAACACCAAACGCAACAATGGGCCCCAGCATAAAAGCAGAAGCCGAAGCAGAAGCTGAAGCAGAAGCTGAAGCAGCGGCAAAAAAATTGCATCACGAAAATGGAAAATTTTCCAAATGCCTTTGTTTGTTGCGCTGAAATGGAAAACGCGGCCAACTGCAGCAGCGCAGGAAAATCATTCGGAATTGTTTACAAGCCCGACTAAAGGCTATGCAGGAGAGCATACTAATTTGGATATGAAGCATGCCTGAGCAGGAGGCGTCACGAAACATAAAAGCAAAGCAGCATGAATGCAAAGTTCAGACTGAAGACTGCGGACTTCTAGGCATAGATGGAATCGGATTGCTAGTTGGATATCGGAGGAAACATTGCTAAAAAATCATCAAGCACAATGAATTGAAATATAACTCAAGTTTAAATTTATTTAATAAAATAAAAACGAAATGAAGATCTCTTTTATTTCTTACTATACATTTATATTTTAAATGAAAAAAAAAAAAACTTTATTAGGAAAGTTATTATTGAAATTCTTAAACAAATAATTTATTAATTTCCTAACTTTACTTCCTAGTAGCAAAATTAAATTGTATTATATTTTAATTTGCTATTTTTGAAAATTTTAATTTATTATGCTACTCTTAAAGCAATTAAATTAAGATCATCACATATTTTCCAGTTAGTTATTTGTACATTTAAGACAACAGTAAAATATTAAAATTATAGATTTTCGGACTGAACAATGCAATTAATTATTTTCTTTGTCATTAAAGCAAGGTTCGCTGTTTTAGCTTTATTTGTAGTCAATTGTTAAACAACATAATTTTGTCTTTCTTATATATTTTCTGTTTATTTATATTTTTTTCTAGCTACCAAGCTAAAGTATAGAGTATTAATCAAGTCTTGATAGAAACAAAAAATATTTCTTTTCATGCTGAATTTTCTGCTGACATTTTCGGTTGCCAGAAAAAACCCCGTAGATATTTGTAAATATTCATGGAGCCTCGGGAATTATATTTGCCACAAACACTCACACACACACACACACACACACACACACACACACACACACACACACACAAACACATATTGATAGATATACAGATCACATTCTGCTCCAGCATGATGAAATTTGAACAAAAACATTTCGCACGCTACCGACTAATTCTGGCTGCAAAATTCCTCCGCAGCTATTGCCAAATTGAGTTTGCGCTTGGAGTGGCTGGCGCTGAGCCCCATTACCAATGGCCGCCCCTCTGGCTGCCCCTCGCTAAAATGCAGTGCAGTGCAGTGCAGCTAACTCAATTTGGCGCCCATGTCACATACGTCAACGCGTGCCACGCCCACAAAGTGGGTCGCACTGCCAATTTGTCAGGATTTGCTGCAGCACGTGCCACATCGCACGTTTAGCTTAGCTTATCATTTTCTCAAAGCTCTCTCTCTCTCTCGCTCTCTCTCTCTCTCTCTCTCTCTCTCTTTCGGAGTTGTTTTCTTAGACCTTGGCTATTTAATATGCAAAACGTCAGTTGCCGAAAAAACTGACAAAGTTGAAATAAATTTTTATTTCATGGACTCTGTTTGCGCTCCTAAATCGGCAATGAACTTGCCGCAGAGCGAAAACGAAAAGCGCCTAGAGAACAGGCTGAATGAACGGCTATAAGGATATCCTAACTAACTAACCAAGTGTATTTATTAATCAATTTTATAGCATCAATAAAAGTTCTTGAATAGTTTCTAAAATATTTCATATATGATATTTCAGAAATAATAATATGAATGATAATAATTGCTAAGATTTCTCTAGCTTGATGACTTAATCAAGATCAGTTTCTGAAAAGTCAGTTATGACAAATCAATGCTCAACTATAGTATACCCTTCTCTTCAATCTATTCTTTCCGCTGAGTATAAAAATATGCCAAGGCAGCAACAGCAGTCGCCGTCGCAGACGTCTCCCCCCTCTGTGTTTGTGCTCCTTCTAACTAGGCTCGAGCCTCGTGGCTATAAGACACAAGAGAGAATCAAAAATATATATATTTATATATATATAGTCTACTTCTGTGCGTTGTCTCTATGCCACTGCTTTAAAGGCCGCTCACGTAGCAGACGAAAGAAAAACGCAACGCAATTGCAGACGAGCCGAGAAAGAAAAGCCGAAAAAATGGGAAGGAATTTTCGCGTTTCAACGTTAATTTAAAAACGATGCACAGGCAGCTTGCAAAGTTTTTAATTTTAATTTCATAAATGCAATGAAGTGCAGCTGCGCTCGAATCCGCAAGTCCCACATTCACATTCACATGCACATCCACATCCAAATCGAATCAGAGAGATTTGCAGGTGGCGAATGCTTAGTGCGCCGGAAATCATTTACGGACGTAACGTCTAAACGAATTTCCAAACGCTCTGCATAAAGTTTGTCATACGCCACGTGCTACAAACGGCCAAAAGAGGCGAACAAATATATATGGCTCTGGCTGCATGGGGGCTGATCATTTAGAGATTTTTTAGAGATTTTTTAGTTAAGTTTGAGCGAATATGAAAATGGAAACTCTGAAAATCGCAATTTAAATTTGAGTTGCATTTCATTTTTGATACAACCTCAGCGTTAGTTTAAGAATGTAATAGATCAATGCTCAGCTTTACAGACTCAGCACTAGATTTAAGAGCTGAATTTACGCTTGGGTCTGGGTATAAATACTCAGACTCGGAAGAATAAAGTTTAATATTGAACTGAATACCACAGTCAAGTGTATTCTTTCAATACCAAAGATTTAAAAGATTGTATTGCATGCTAGATATTTCTATCCGCTAAAAACTAGCTTTTTTCTACACTTCAAAAGCGCCAACACTCTTTTATCCAGACAGTCAGTCAGTCAGTCAGTCATTCAGTCAGTTAGGCATTTATACGGCTCGAGTTGACGAATGCACGAAAAACCACGTAATGACACACACAACCAAATGTGTCGTTGCTTTTCACACACACACACACACACACATTCACGTATACACTCACGTACACATATTTTCACGTTTGGATCGCATTTACATGAATCCGCCTGAAAAACAATTAACGCATTTCCCACAAAAAGGAGTGACTCATGCGATGTTAGCTGCAAATTCAAGCCCCAGAATTTCCCACGTGCACGAATGCCTGGAAATTTTTTACCTATTATGCTTGGTGGTTGAACGAAGGTGTGTTTGTGGCCAAAAGTGCTGGGGTTAAACGGGGGTCTTTTAAGTCAAAGGCTAAGGCAAAGGCAATTGCAAACAGCACAAAAAAAAGAGCTGAAAATGAGACATGGCAAACCGTTTGGAGCGCAGTTAATGATAGACAATGACCTTAATGAAGTCAGCAAGTGATATCATTCGAATGAGTCGAGTGTCATGCTAAATGAATATCATGACATGTGCAAAGATATTTATCTGATAAGAAAAGGAACTTTAATATAAACAGCGCAAACATGTAAAATATTTTTAAAAATTTAAATTATCTTCACTTTTTTTGTTGATACTTTAATTTTCAAGATTTATTCTCTTTGTTGGATTCTCATTCAGGTTTCATTAACTTGCTTAATTTTCCTTTATCTATCAGTATAAGCTCCGAGAATATTTATAGCAAAATAAGATGAATTCGTTAACTTCACTTAATGAAAGTTTTATAATTTCAATGAAATAAAAATCATTTTGAATTGACGTTTTTGATTGTTTAACTGATACATTAAAATCCTTAAGAAAATACATTTTACTTAATCTCTATAAATGATAGAGGAATAATATATTTTGTAATTCCCAATTCGCAATTCAAATATTTATTATTTTAAATAATAAGATTGATCCCACTTACCATTTGCTGCTGATTCTTTGGTTTCTTGACTAGATCTGGCACTTTAAAACTGGTAACTGCCTCGATGACCTCGGCAAGCAGCAGGCCATCCCGACAGTCGGCCGAAAGATCTGTGACCTTTCGCTTCGATTTGGCACGCTCCAGATAGTAGTTGGCCCAGTCCGTGTAGATCTGCAATCGAATTAAAGTGTTTGCAGGCATTAAAAAACGGTTTTCAAGATTACGATTAAACGACATGCTGCATGGCCATTGGCTGCAGCAATTAAGAATTTCTGCAATACTTTTCGACAGCTGTTCGTGTTGCACAGCCCGCTGCATGCCATGCAGTGGGTTGCAAGTGTGCCTGGATGCTCGGTCTGGGCTATCAGGAAATCATTAGCAGCACAGAAATCTCTCGGCCAGACAACATATGCACGAGATACAAACATTTTTGACAGCCTGCAGTTGGCTATGCAAACAAATTAAACTCTGTCCATTTAGTGGCCAAAAATATCCTTCGAAGAGCAAGTCGTTAAGGAAATCTGTGCGACAGATTTTTGCTAACCATCTGTCTGTGCTTTTATATGCGTGTGTCTGTGTGTATATATATTTCAGTCAGTTTCCATAGCATAATTATAACGACAAGAGTTTTGTGATTCGATAAGAGTGTGAGGGTGTGCTCAAAAGGATATGTTACTTCAGTTCATGCAAGGCATGATAGCTGGCGTAATAATAAAATAACAATATATATACCCTGTACTGAGTGATTTACATAGGGTAGTTTGGCAGTTGAGCAAATGTACATAGCAGCAAAAATTAATATTTGAAAAGATATGATAGAGATATGAATCTTTCGACATATGTCGACAAATATACATATGTGTAAGCTGAGATGACTTTATTTTTTCCATATATTCAAATCATGCTCTTTTTCAATGCTTATCTGGCAACAATAAAGAAATAAGCTTAAAAATTAAAATGTTGTAGTAAAAAGTTTTCCATCTTTAAATTGAAATATTCTAATATTGAGAAAATAATAATAGATAAAAAGAACAATCGAATTTTTAGTTTATTTTGAAGCTATAATCATACCATTATTTATAATATATCATATTTTTGCTCGATGTATTTAGAGATTAAATAGAAATTAGGAATGATTTGATATATGTATGAAGTGAATATAAAGTAGTACTCTGACAAACGCGTCTCGAATGCTAAACTCTTCCAATATGATCATAAAATTATTCTAATGGGTAGCTAAAGACCTGAAAGATCTTCTCTGGATCGTGGCTGCCAATCGATGATCCATAATTTTCAGGTTTTACTTTTAAATAATCCCTCTATAAATACAACAATCTTTCCTATAGGATTTCCTGCAATAAATAAATACAAAAAATTCTAATATTATATTTAAATTTGAATATATTTTCTTCTTTATTTGCATTCGTTACATTCTTAAATTCTTCAAGGACTATAGTAATGCAGCCATGATTTAATGTGTACTAGAAGCAAGTTGAATTAAATTATGATTGTTTTTCTTGAGCCACAAAGTAGAAAAGTTCGTTTAGTTACTGTTTTCTCGACATTGCATTTGGGGTTTGTCGCACTGTTGCTCTCCGGCGGAGAGCTTTTGCCGTTTGTGCACGTCGTTAGCCGCATCCTTGCGTAGTTTTTATTATAGCTCATCCTGCTAATTCCGTAGCATAGCCATTTTCCCATTGCCAGTTTTCCTCTCCATATGCATGCGACACATTTTATGTGCGCCTTGCTTGGCAATAAAAATAGCTGGCATTGTGCTTTGCGTTTGGCCCGTCTGTTTGTCTATCTTTTCCTTCTTTCCGTACGTCCGTTCGTCCGTTTGTCCGTTTGTCCGTTCGTCTAGCTCTCTATTTTGCGCCCAAGTTACGACGGAGCTTTGCAGTTGTTATAAAGGGGGAAGTATATATACTTAACAATGGCCTGGCCTAGACTTTGAGCTTATGCATTTTTTCCCCCTGTGTGTGCAGTTGAGTTCTGTCTGCTGCCAAAGGTTTTAGGCTCGGGCTTGGACTTTGGCTTTGGATTTGGCTTTGACTTTGGACAAAATAAAGTGAAAACTTGCCATTGCAAAATAACTGAGCCAATGCAATCGCACTCGCAGTGGCAATGGCAATGGCAATGGCAATGACAATGCTAGCTGTAACTGTCGGCTCCAGTTGCTGTTACTGCTGCTGTTTCTATTTCAGTTTCTGTTTCTATTTCTGTTTCTGGTTTTAACAACTGGCAAAAGCCGGCTAAGCCAATGCCGCAAATATGCTGCCTGGGGTCTAACCGAATGAATGAAGGTTCACCCACAACAAATACAGTGAAGCAATCGACTGCTTGTTTGCTACTCGGTCTCGTTCTCGTTCTCGTTCTAGTTCTGGTCCAGCTTTGTTTTGCTTACTGCCTCGACAGCAGCCAAACAACAATAAACTGTGCAGCTTTGTCTTGTCTTTATGGAGCAGCTAGCAGCTGTACAGACATGTGTGAGTGTGTTCGTGTGTGTGTGTGGCCAATATACCCCATGCTCTGCGTCTGCCTCCATTGCAGCTTGCATTTGCCTCTCGCACAGTCACAGTATGACAGCCAATATCAAAGGCAAAGTGTAACTAAAATTCAGTTAGTGCTGCAAAGCGTAAAGTGCATGCAGTGTAATAGTGTTAAACAATTTCCATTGACTAATCAATTTTACAGCTATTAATTTGCTCTCTGCAGATACAACTTCTCCGCTTTCTATCTTGCCTTTGTCATACAAACCTTTGCATAGTCGCTCGTCAATATGCCGTTGATGTTATCGCAGGAGCCCTGGTAGCTGACGCAGCGAGCCAGCATCCTTTTTCCAGGATGTCAATTAAATGCAATTAGCGAAATATTTAATGCACAAATATTTAATGAACAATAGCGTTTTTTAAGTCCTTTGTTAATTGATTTACATTTTTTTTTGTAATTTTAATTTTTACTAATGTAAATTAGTGTTAAATAAATTATTTAACCATTTTTTATTTCTTATTTTTTGTTTTGTTTGGGCTGCAATTAATTTATTATGTGTAATTAATTTGTTGTTGTTTATTATTTATAAATATATATATATTTATTTTCATACACCTAACCCATTTTTGATTCACATGTGTTTAGTTTTATATAAATTATTAAATATATGTATATTACTTTTTATTTTGTTATTATATTTTTTAAAAATTAATTATGTTTTTTTTTAATTACATATAAATTGTGCTTTCAGATTTTATTTTTTTCAAATAGATTTATTTATTTATTTGTACTTTATTTTTTACTTTATTTATAATTTTGAATCAAGATATTTCTTTAAAATTGCGATAAAAGTTTGAATTGGTTAAACATTTCATATTTCTAATATCCTATATTATTTTATAATTTTATATAGAAAGTGATTTTTAATAGATAAAGATAAAACATATATTTGTCTTCATGTCTGCTTTTCTTATATCTCTTGCATCATTTCTATTGCTTTTCCCTTCTTTCTGCATCTTTTGCAACATTTTATTACTTTCACTGCCTTTGCCTTTGCCATTTTGTAAGCAGGCCATTAGACAGCAAATGCTGCCCTTTAAGCATCCACATTGTGCCACAGAGCTATCACATATTAGACACCTTTGTTGCTGTCGTATTTATGAGGCCCTGGGCTCTTTTGAAGCCCACATCTGCAGCTACATAAATATGAAATTACAACTTAAAGCGCCGACAAGTATGCAACATTTTGGCGCTTCGCTTTTTGTAGATTTTTTTTGGCAGCACCATTAAAATGTCAATTATGATAAACTTTTATTGAAACACCGCAGCACATTACGGCTTATCAGCGGGGCCAGGCAAAGCCCCCCAAAAAGTATGCAATAATAATAATAAACATTAAGCGGCAGGCGGCGCTACTTTTTACCCTTTTCAACGCCAAGAACATTTCTGGCCGGAACGTAGCCGGCCCATTTCGTGTTGTGTGTTTCGGAGGCGTTGAGCATTCACACGCCCACTTTTTGGGGGCAGAAACTAATTGAAAATGAAAGTGGCTTGAAGAATCCAATACAACAGGTTGCGAGACCCTGCGCCCACTTCCCTCCCTCCCTCTCTCTTTCATACTCCTTTCTTATGGATAATTGGCGTCGACACCCTTGTCAGCAAACAGTCCGGTGCAGATTTTTGGGGACATAAACAAAATTTGTTGGCTTGATAAATTCTAGTTTTGTTGGGCCACCTACTGCGTGGGCGCACTCTAAAGGGGTTGACGAATCGTGTTGGAAATCAATTTGGTTGTCTCTAGTAGGCAAAAAGGTCAAATGCCATTTGGTAAATGAAAAAGCGCTTGGCAAACAAAACTCAACCAACTCGACCACGCCCAACGCCCAACGCCCAACATTTTGCTCTTATCTCGCCCGAACCCGGGCTGGGAGTTTGGTCTGTCTGAATGGGCGCTCGCACGACCGCCCGCCCGCCCGAAATGTCAGTAAAATGTCAAAATAAAAGTAATGCTGATAAAAATTTTATAGCT
This sequence comes from Drosophila borborema, assembly GCA_030914335.1. Lineage (NCBI taxonomy): Eukaryota > Metazoa > Arthropoda > Insecta > Diptera > Drosophilidae > Drosophila > Drosophila borborema. Next base: position 213,040 of record JAUESP010000003.1, on the reverse strand, counting down.
TGTCAGAAATGCTAACGAAAAGCGAAAGGTGGAAAGCAGGAAGAAGTGCCTGCAGGGACGTTTGTCTCTCATCTGTGTTCCTTATCAAATGTCGCGACTTGGGTACTTTAGTTTATTGGAATTTGCATGAGACAGCCAAGATACTTACATATATATATATATATATATATATATATATATATATATATGTATATTCACACAGCAAAAGGTGGCAAAGTAACGCGAGTTCTTAACACAACAAAATTTATGTTAAATCGAACGACAGCCAGCAGTTAAAATAAAAACGAAATGTCGATATCTATATACATATAAATGTGTATGTGTGTATGTGTATGTGTGTGTGTATGTGTATGTGTTTTATCTCTTGGTTTCCAGTTACTTAAAGCAGCTTTACAGCTTTGCAGCCTTAGACACTGTGTGCCTTAAAGCCCATTCAGGTGTGTTTAATACAACACAGCGCAACAAACTTTGGGAAGCCATCAATCAACGGCTATAAATTCAGCAGCAGATAAAAATGAAGCGATATAAACTGTTGCCAAAGAGTACAAAAGTTATTTCAACTCTTGACTGCAGTTTATCCTTCCATAATGGATAAGAAAGTATATGAGAATGTTCTATGAATTACTGCACATCGATATATTTATGAGTATTTGCAAATTCTACAGAGAGATTTTATTACTTCTATCTACTTTGATGTATTTCTGTTTATTTTATATTTAAATCATATCATATGAGTGATATGGAATATATAAATAACGCATCAACTTATCTATCGATAACTAACTCTTTTATTAAAATCAGCTATTGATAACATTTTAAAATAATATTTAATAAATGAAAAATCGATTCATAAATGTAGTATTGATAACTAATATTCTATATATATATCATATAATTTGAAAACTAATTTTATGCAATCCATTATCAATATTTCTCCATATACGAAAGAGAATCTTAACATTTTATACTGAAGTAAAAGATATATAAATATTTTTTATTTATCGTTTCTTAAACTCTATTATCGCTAAACATACACTTAGTATATTATTAAATTTATTTAGATTTATTCAAATTCATTCATCTCTTCGTTTTTGCTTTGAAGAACTCTGCAGTTGTGTGTATTCGATAAGCTTAGCCAAAACCATTGACAACCTGTTGGGTCTAAGCCCAAAAATTTGCTTTGATAGGTTTATACAGAGTGTAAATTCACCCTGCCACATCTCTCGCATGGCTGGAAGCACTTCTCCGGCCGAGCTCATTAAATTTGATTGCATTAAAGACTTTTATCGCATTTGACCAAACGTCTCAATTCGATTTGCCTCAAGTCAAGTCAAGTCAATCGGAGAGTCGAGCAGCAGAATCTCAGTCAATTGACATTTGAAAGTAATGTCAAAACAATCTCTGTCACCTTTTTGCTCCATGTCTTTGATTAGGGAGCTGAGGGAGTGGAGTGGGACTCGATAGCAGCATTTGCTTTGATGCTGGGCCCCGGCTGATTGGCAACGTGTTGATGTGCGCATTCAGCCCGCTTGCCATGTGCTCGTCCGTCCACTCTGGGGTGGCGACTGTCAACTGTCAACTGTCAGCCGTATGTGCTCCCAATAGCAACACAAAAGTGTCAGGGGCATGTGACATAATGCAAGCAATATCTTTGCTATAAAAATGCTATAAAACTGAATGGATTGTAAGTAAACATTCGCCCACGCACTCAATTTACTATAAAAACTATTCAAAAACTTATTAAGATGTTGTCTAGATAATCCCAAAACACAAAACGTATATACAGATTCATTTTAATTTTCATGATATATGTACATATATATCTAGTGAATATATAAATAAAGTAGCTGAAAAGCTCTGAAAAACAATGATATATTTAAGAAAAGACTTAAGGTATGAATCGATGCTCTGACACTCATGCGAAGAGCTCTTTCAAATATTTATAAAGAGTTTTCTTTCTTTTTTTTATCGACCCCCTTGACTATTGCTTATACAAGTCCAAGATAATCATTCGACATTTTATTAAAATATTCCATACATTTACGATACATAAATGGAGGTATTTAAAGAGGATTCTAGCCAATGCTGTTTCTGTCTGAAAAAAACAATTTATCTGCCAATTTCTTTGAATGCTTTGCTCTTGCCTAAAAGACTCTAATGCCATAAACTAGAGCCCAACTATAGACCCCTATTTCAAAGGCTAACCAGCGTCTGCTCCACTGGCCTTACGTAGGTGTGTCAAGTGGACTAAATAGACAAATTTATTGGTGGCAATTCAGACGCCCACAACGGCAAGTGTTGAAAGTCGCAAGAAAGAGGGAGAGAGAGAAAGCAAAGCGAACTCATGCGTTGTCTATTCCATTTGTTGTCTATTTCATTAATTGATAACAATTTTTGTCACAATTAATGGCAGCCACTCGATACGCCTCATTTCGCTGAGTGTGCCATAAAGAGCAGAGTGAGGAATCGAGGCAGCAAAAGAAGCAAATCTAAATAAATAATAAATGCTGAGGGGGGAGTAGGAAAAAAATGTGATAAATAAATGTATATAAATAATTGTGGTCGATAAGGAAGAGAGCGAAAAAAGCGAGACAAAAAGCAACGTGGCCTGTCAGCCTGTCAAATAAATAAAATATATACAAATATATATATTTTTACTAGGCAAAAACTTTGCCAGGCCGTAGACCGACGAATTTCCTGCTGGCCCCGCCCCCACGATTGCCATGACAGCCAAGTCGCATTTAATAATGACAACTCATCAAAAATGTATATGACCTACTTGCTCGTCTCATCAAAGATGCCAAAACCAAAAGAAAAACCTGAACGGAACCCAAACTTGTTGTTGCGGAGGGGATGGGAAAATAAAACAAAAATATAGCGAAATGAACCCAAAACACTGATCCCAGGCCAAACGAGACGAAAGTTGGGCAAACTTTTTCATTCGACTCGTCGCCCCTGGCATTTTATGGCATTTGGATAGTCCTCTGTGGGCTGTTAAAACGTTCAGCTCCAGCTGAGGCTAAGTGCTCAAATTAGTGGCGGGGCCGAGGGACAAGGCGTTGAATAATTGAATCCAGCAAGACAACAAGTTCCGGGAAAATAAACTATTTTCCACATATACTAACTTGTCACTTTCAAGAATTATAACGTATTTCTACATTTTAGGTAAAAGCTAATAAATGCAATATTTCTTAGCTTTGTATTAAGAGCTTAACGCACAGGATAAGTGATCAAACCCTAAGGAAAATACATAAGAAATATGATTTATATGAAATATAATTTAAAACATAATGTAATACATTCTATGTTTTTTATATTAATAATATATATTATATTTTATTGCTCTCGCCTTCTATTATAAGTTTGCTTAATAACGAGTTCTCTGAGTCGCTGACTTCTATTACCAAAGCTCTTTCTTGTTCAAAGGTCTCTCATTGAGTGCCCTTTTTCAGCTGCCTTGTCAAACTGCCTCCTGGTTGCATATTCTCGTGCATCAATATCATAGCAACTCTGTGCGAAGAACATAAGTAGCCCTCTCTCGCTCTCACTCAGCGAAATCCGAGACCACGTTCAGCAAAAGCTATAGTTATCTCTCTCCTAATGACGATACATCCTTTAATTGTCACTAATATGCTAACTCATTCGATTATATACATATATATTTCATACATATTTCTCATTTGAATAGTTTTACGAGCAATTAGAAGCTGTCATTGCCAACGACTCTAGCGACTCTCTTAAGCCTGTTTCTTTATCGAACATTTTATAGACGCTTGAATAAAGTCCTTTGACCGAGTTATTCCTTCATCCTTTCAGGCGTTTAGCCTGTTGCTGCGTGCGACTAATTGCCCAACGCATCAGTTGCCTGACTAATTTTGCATAAAATCTGCACAGCAAAAAGAAAAAAGAGAGAAGCGACACCAGTTGACCAATTGACCAAAAGCCCATCGAGGCTGACCACTGAGCACATAGGACACTTGGTCACCATATGTGTGTGTGTGTGGGTGTGTATGGGTGTGGGTGTGTGCGGCCAAGTCAATGGCCACACGGGCAATTGGGCACAGCTGCTGCCATCGGTACGTGTGTGTCAGTGCGGTGTATCAATGTGTGTGTGGGTGTCCCTTTTGTAACAGCCTATGGCTAGTATAATATTGAACAATTACCAGGCATAAAAGCCAGCATTTGACCGCAGCTCGTGCCAAATCGATAAGACGGCCAAAAATAGCCGAAACCCGGTCAAATTCAATTTGTGTGAAAATGACAAAATTGACACCAAAATGCGAACGGTGCTTCAGTCAGGCAGTAAATTTTCAATCAACAGCAAAAGAAGAAGAACAACTGAAAGCTGAGCTTCAAACGGTTTTTGGGCTATGTGTTTTGGCTTTACTTTGTTTCTTTTTTGGCTCAGCCGGAATTGAATTTTTAATTATGTTTTCAATTAATTATGCGGCAACACATTTTCAGTGAAAAAGTTTTTTAACGGCCCGCTCGCGCGTTTATTTAATTACCGCCAAGAAATCAGGGGACGAGCCGGCCTTCTATCCCGGCTTGGCCTGGTTTCGACTTATTATTATGCCGCACGAATGGCAGCCTGTTAACAGCTGTTAACGCTGTTTGCGTGTTTCGGCCAAGTTAACTGCCTCGTGAGTCACCTGCAATTGACGTGATGTAAGAAAGCCGTCGAAAAGCAAAGGGAGCGAGAGAAAGAGAGAGAGGGAGGAGGGGCAGGGCATGAAGTGAAACAATTGCCAAATGCAACCCTTTTGATGTAGGCATTACGCATACGCAATGTGAGCTGAAAGCAAAAGCAAACTGCTCGAAACGGTTGGAAACAATCAAAGTTTGCCACAGGCTGGCACAGGGGGCGTGCCAATGGGGCGGGGCAATGCCAAGTTGGCGCCCCTTTTAAGCAGCTTCTTTCTAGCCTTTTTGTGTATATTTTTTTTCCTAAGGCTCCACCTGCAAATTCATAGCAAAAAATCAAATACGAGACACAATGTGATAAAAGCTTTAAAAGGCGGAGCTCCACCCTTGGCTAATGGCTTCATTTGTAGTGCTAAGTGCGAAGGGGCCGAGGGTGCGAAAAAAAAAGGGTTTTTGGCGCCTGCTCGTGTTGCTCGTAAATTGCCACATTATGCGGCTTATATAAGAAAAATCATAAATAATTAGAGCCTCGGGGCCTAAGTGAGATTTGTTGTTCAGCGCAATGGGCAAAGGCGGAAGCTCAGCTCTGCTCTGCTCTGCTCTGCTCTGACCTTGACGCTGGGGCAGTAAAAGAGAGAGAAACGAGAAAAGTAATAAAATACGAAATAAAATACAATTTACTCAATGTATTTTTTAGTGCCCGACAAATGCAAATCAAGAAGCTGTCGACATTGAGTTGAAGTGAATAATAAATATATTAAATTATATATGAAATGTAATATATTCCTGCTCAGAGTTTATCCAATTGAGAAAAGGCATTTAAATGTATTATATATGTTTTAAAAAAATTTAATTTAAATTTAATAAAGTTATTATGGTTTGATATTTAGTTCTTATTTCATTTCAGTATATATGCAATGCAGCATATACAAAAAAAATATATATATATATTATAATTCTGCTAATATGTTATGTTATATTTATGAGTATATAGCTTTTAAGATTCCATGAATTTAAATTTTTCAAATAAGTTCACTCGACATGCAGGTCTATCGAGAAGGTTTGCTTTGCTCAAGAAAAAAGAGACTTGAATTTTCCCAGCTCTTTCTATTAAATCTTTTATGCTCATCATATTCATATTCTAATATTTTTATTATATTTTTTAAATATTCAATATTTCAATATTTTCATTGCCCAAATATTATAGGGAAATATCTTGATTCATTTGTATTTGCTTTTTTTTGTAAATTTAGCTTTATTTCCCGCTAAATTTGCATCCAAGTCTCAATTGTTTTTATGGTTTCAATTAAGTTTTGGCCATCAATGGCAGACTGTTTAAAGTAATTACATTATGCACCATAGGTTATCGTTATTATTATAGCTGCGTTCACTTTTGGCCTAGTCTATTAGCCCTTCCGCTGGTCTGTCGCACATTTTAAATTGAATTTAATAAACACTCTATTCGTTTAAAGTGATTTATTAATGACCGCAAATGCGATTTATCTCAGCATAAATTTCATTTCATATATATAAACTTTTTTTTCTCATTTTTTATGCTTCATTTCAGCTGTTGACACGGGTCGTTGAGAGGGAGAGAGAGAAGGAGAGAGAGAGGGAGAAGGAGTTGGAGAATTGCAAGCAGCACGAAAACATTTTCAATTTTTGTGCTTGGTATTTACACTTAATTAACTGCACTTTTGAAGCACATAAATTCCACTTGATTAAACCATTGGCTGGCTGCACTATAATTTCTGCCTTTTAGATAACTAACAGCAACAAAAAGCGAAGCAATTAATTCATTAAAAAGCAATGGAAACGACGACCACGCGCATTTCAATGAACCGAACGCGCGCACACGCGATGCTGCCACAAAGGGAGGCAAGCGGCGGGGCAAGCGGCATGTATGTAGCACGCTTTTCTATTTTCCCATTTTCTATACGTAATGCGTGTTGCCTTGTTTTCACTTGAAAAAGTCTCGACGTGCGCGCGATCAGCCACAGACTGAGCGAAGAAAATAAACATACAACTTTTCTTGCAGCTGCTGGCGTAGATCGCACTCTCCCACTCTCTCTCTCTCTCTCTCTTTCATTGTGTGCTCCTTCGGCTAATCTATTTTTGGCTTGGCAACATTTTCAAACTGGCGGGCAACATTTGCCGAGTGGACAGCCCCCAAATCGCATTAAGTTGGCTTACTGCAAATGTTGCTGCAACAATATATTTAAATAAATTCAACTCGAAATCCTGCTCGCTCATAAAGCAAAGCTAGATTTTCAATTACCCAACCCTATATAGACTCTATAAAATCTGTACACAAAAAATATTTAAATTACAAAATCAACAATTAGATTTTGAAAGGGGAGCTCAGCGTCTGCCAGATGCCAGCGGCAGCAGCAGCAGAAAAAAGAAGCCCCAAAAAACAAAATAATAGAAAACAATCCCGAAACAATAAAAGGAAAGTCATGAGGAAAGCATTAACATTTACAACGCCAACGAGAACAAGAAGAAGCAGCAGCAGCAGCACCAACAATGCATAGTTGTAGCAAAGAAAATGTTCTTCATATGGTGGTGCGTGGTGCGTGGTGCGTGGGTGGTTGGGTGGTTGCGTCTACTAAAAAAGGGGGCAGCACACAATGGCCAACAGCGACGGCAACAGCTAAATGTGAAATACAATATCAGAGCCAGTCGACGTGAAAAGTTTTCAGTTTCAGACGCAATGCAAATACGTCTTCCAAATTTCATTTACATTAAACAAAAAAAAAAAAGAAAACACGAACTATGGACTGAGAGACAAATGGCAAGAAGTTAATGGAAATGTGAAAAGCGTAGAAGGGTCGATTCATACATATATACTCTATGTGTACGTATGTGTGTGTATCGTGCATATAAATTTATTTATTTATTCTCAATGAAAAGTTGCATGCTTAAATAAGACAAAGTTAAATGCAAAGTTGTACGAAAATGTTCAACCAAACCAAAAATTCATTTTCAGTTTATTTAGCTATCTAGAGTGCTCGCTTCTCAATTTCAAGCTAGATGCTTCTGACTGTAAGAGTAGAAGAGGTTCAAAGAGCCAATGCCCATCATAGCTAAGCACTTGCATCGATGCCTAAATTCAGACATCGGCTCACATGACAAAAGCAAAACTTTCCAGCCCCTAGAAGCTTCCACTGCTTCTGTTTTCCAATCAACTTTCAAACAGTTTTAAAGCTGCAAACTTGACCCTAGAACAACCCGTACGACCCACTCCCTCTAACGCGAGTGCAGTCAACTGTCAAGCCAGTGTAAAATTAGCGTTGTAACCATTAGAAGTAAATATATGAAAACAAACTGTGAGCCAAACCAAGCAGCAACCACGTGCAACAATTTGCTGGCAACATGCAAAGTCATAGGAAACAGTGCCGGCGCAAATATTAGGCATGGTGTATTTTTCGTCGAACAGAGTGCAAAGTCATGGCATGCGACCAAAGGGGTTGCAATAATTATACAGAAAATAAGTAATAGCTAAATTACCAAGTTATATATGATATACATATAGCATGATTATAGTTCACTCGAATCAAACTAAATTCTGCTCTTCTCTGCTTTAACTTTACCTGTCCCTTGTTATTCTTGCTGTTATCCTTGGCGTATTTCTAAGCGTATTTGTGCACTTGTCTACACGCGCCTTGTGAAGCATGCTTGAGCTGGCTTCAAGACCAACTCGATTTGGCTGACAACTAATCCACATTGACAAGAAATGTCCATCCAAATGTATCGACTGGGGACGAGTGTGCGTCCCCTTTTCGGGCTCTGCCTCTGGCTGTGGTGACTAGACCAGACGCATCTACTATATCTAAATATATGCAGCGTGTTTCACAACTACAACTAGGTTGCTATTGTTGTTGTTGTTGTTGTTGTTGTTGTTGTTGCTGATGTTGTTTTATGCTATTGCCACACGCTATTTTTACAAACAATTTTGCCAGTTGACAGGCGACGGCGTCAAGCAGCTAACCCTCCCTGCTGCTGGGACGACATTGAACCACAGGAGGAGTTGCTGCACTGAACGGACGACATGGCAACTAAGTGGCCTGAATGTCAATGTGGATGTGGCTGAGGATGTGGATGAAGTTCATTTTGAAGTGGTTCTGTTGGAGGCGGACGTTGCTTGGGCATGGTCTGGGCCAGGGCTTGTTAGCTTATGTTGTTTTTTTTTGCAATATTTGCTTTCTTTTTTTCAGCTCATTTTATACCCTAGATATTGCTTTAGAGAGAGCATATTCAGCACTGCATTTTATTAATTGATTGGCTTGCAAATGCACTGAATATGTCTGTTAACTTAACACAGTCAAGGCAGCTATAGGGTATGTGTTAGTCGGGCATTTTAGATTCTATCTCATTGTTTAGTCAATGCACAGGCAAATTGCAATTTGCTGTTGCACTTGCTGCTGCTGCTCCTGCTGCTCCTCTTGCTGCTGTTGTTGTTGTCACGTTGACCTGATGAAGACTAATTGCAGTTAATGTGGCGTATAAGCAGCGCCATCTATTGCACAAAAGCTGCACTATGAAAGACTGAAGATAATTGCATATTACAGGAAATGATTGGCCAACCCCCAAAAACTACCCCGCAGGCATAGACGAAAGTCGGCCAGGCACAGTTCACGCTTAATTAAGTCAACTACTCATGTTAATTAACAGCAACAACAAAAGACAAACAATATTATTTCACACAGCGAACGCGGCTCCAGAAGCGAATCGAAAGGGGGCAAACACTATTTATAGAGGACACCCGAAGAGGCACTTGAAAAATTTGAAATGAATTTTAAATAAACATCCAGCGTCTGCATTAGAAGTCAACAAACTTCAGACCCAAAGAAACAGAGCAGCATATTGAAAAGCTAAACCAATAAACTAAAAAAATAAGTGAATTTTGACTGCCTGAGAATTTGGTGACAGAAGGCAGAAGGAGTCAAGAGTGAGCCGAGAAGAGAGCAGGAAGGAGAGAGCAAATTATAAATATATAAATTTAAAAACATCAATCTAATATAATTACTCATTCTTTCGCTTAGCTCCTCTACCATTTCTTCATTTGCTCAGATTATCCCTCTTATGTATTGTAATTGAGAGTAAATTCTCACTCATTTACGACCAAGAGCTATTTTAGTTCAGCGCAGCAATGAAAACCTTGAACTTTAGCTAGTAGAATGCCAGAGTTTTGGGTATTCCCTGGCGGCATATTAAGTAGATGACTGTTCAAGTGTATGCCTATACCTCTCCCCCTCTCACTCTCCCTCTCTCTCTCTTTATACATATGTATATGTATTTATAAACAAAAATGTTGTAGGGCACATGTGCGATGGCACTCAACTAGGCGTGTCTGCGGCTGTTGCTGCCTTCGCGTCTTTTCACAAAATAAATTGCGTCAAGTTCAACGCCGCCAAATGTCGAATACAAAATAGGGAACATGCAACTCGCAACGCGCCGTGCCACTAAAAATAAATTATAAAAATTAACTTTAAAAAAAAATACATAGCGACAAGTTGTGCGGCACGAAAATGTCAACGTGCCTCATAATTAATTGCAACGAAGTACGGGAGGGAGCGAGGGTGAAAGTTGGGCCGAGGCGGAAAATAGAGGAAAACTCGTGGCTGATCACATGCGGAAGGAAACAGGAAAAATGTCGTGACATCGGACAGCTATGCTATGGCAAGGGTCCGCACGTAATAAACAGTCGCTCGTTAGGAGTTCTTTATGATTTTTATTTTAGAGCTTTAAAGAGTCTAAAAATATATGAAATTATAAATGAAAATATATCTCAATTTAAAAAATTTATGATGGTGATCTGATATGCAATTGATGGGACAGAGACGAAAGTTAGAAAGAAAGAGAGTGAGTGAGAGAGAGAGAGAGAGAGAACGTGTGAGATGAAGAGAAATAAAGATATACATAGAGATACTGAGCTAGGAAGAGTGTGAAGTTACTAGAGTGAATGAAAGAGAGACAGGGAGAGAGAGGGAGAGAGAGAGAGAGAGAAAAAGTGAGATGAAGAGAAAGAAGTATAGCCATAGAGAAAGTGTGAGGGAGTTGTGCAATTACTAGAATAAATGAAAGAGAGAGGGAGAGAATATGTGAGATGAAGAGAAAGATAGAGATACTGTTAGTTAGGGAGAGTGTGAAATTACTATAGTGACGAAGAGAGAGAGAGACAGAGAGAATAATTTATAGGAGATTTAGAAATAATGACTTTTAATTGTGGCTTTAAAATTCTGTTCACTTCAATGCAAATACAAATGTCGAATTTTCTCAATTAGTTTTCACTTGAAGCATTCAAACCAAGCATGAAAGTGTTAATTCTCTGTTGAGTTGTTTCCCGAAACAACGCTCAAACTTGTCTATATCGTCTTGCCACACACAAATCGAATGCTTATTAAATCGTTCTGGGAACATCAATAAAACTCGCGTTCGCGACAAGGATTCAAAGTTGCAGACATAATGCAAGATTTTATCATGTCGTTAGCAACATTGTTGCCATTGATGTGAAGATGGGTGTTGACAGTAAGTCCCCAGCATCACAGCGCCCTTTGATCCCCTCCATGAACCCAACTTGTGCTGCTTGTGCTTTTTGTTGTGCATATTTTAAGATACATACATATGCATGTATATGCAGATATAAGAGTATGTAGGTATGTTGTTTTTGTGTGTTCATTTTTAACACGAAGCACGCTGCATGTCACATAATTATGAGCCTCATCATGCAGCTCCGTCTGCAGCATTATTAAAGCCTTTATGCGTGAGCATGTTGCATGCATATTTCTTGCTGCTGCTGCTGTTGCTGTTGCTGTTGCTTTTTATGATCCGCTAAGTAGGGTAGAATGTGGCTGCTTGGCGCCTGCTGCTCGGCCACTGCCACAGCGCCGTCAGAGTCTGGGCGCTGCTCATAAAGTCAATTAAATATGTATAAATTTAATGAGCATCACAGTCAAGCTTAATGGGACGCTCATATTTATAGAGATGAATCAGGTGCAAAAGGTTTACAGCAAATTCGCAGAGAAACCTAGCATAGCTCAAGGCGTTATATCAAGTTGAAAAGTGCTTCCGATAAAAAAAAAATAATAATAATAAAAGCAAGCTGATTATAGCTACTCCATAAAAATCAGGTGATAGGGAAAGTCTATAATATTTAGCGAGACAACTGCTCCCTATGAGACCACTAAGGCGACTAAAACGCTTAGGATTCGCCAAAAATATTAATTAAAACATTAGTATAATTAAATTAAAAATTATTTAAATAGTTTTAAGCCCTTCTGTATAAAACAAAAGGTTAGGTTATTATTTTAGTATATAAATGTGCTGTTAAGATACTACAATTGTAATGTATGGGTTCAACACTTAAATAAAAGAAAGAAAGAGATACAAAAAAATAAAAAAAAAATAAAAGCAAGCTGATTATAGCTACTCCATAAAAATCAGGTGATAGGGAAAGTCTATAATATACTCAAAAGTTCCGCTTATGTTACATAAAATTACATTACATCATTACATCAGCAAACATAATTGAGAGCAAATTATTGTTAATGTCAGATTCTATAAACAGGAATAGCTCACAGCCTCACATCGCTATGCTATTAACAGTTTTATGCCCTGTTAATAACATAACTCCCACTCCAGTTCTCTTACTGGTTCACAATCTACGTTTTAGCGTATATTACTCAGCTGAAGATCTTCTATTACAGCAGAAGATATTCTATTACAATGTATAAGAAGAACTCAGCCACGAGTAAAGGCAATGAGTCACAATTCTCGACTTTGTACTTATAAACGAGCCAACACTCCAACAAGTATTTTGCAAAAATTAACTAAATATATTTCTTAATTATCGAACACAGCAAACATTAGTTTTGAAAATATAGAACTATAAATAAATTACCATGCGATATTTAATAGATATTTAAATAAAAATCTGGTATATTACTCACAATCAGACCTCTACAATCAGTCTGGTGAGAATTTGGGGAGTTTGGTGAGAATCTAGTCTCTCAAGGTATTTTAAATAACATAAAAATTGATATCTAAAATAAGAAAAAATTAAAAAAAAACGTACATAACAGAAATAAAATACTTTAAAGCAAGCAAATATTTTACATATTTATTTGAACACAAGATAAGAATTACAAAATATAACAAAATAGTTTATAAAATATTCGCACATAAAATATATTTTATATAAAAGCAACTTCTATTCACAATTCTCAATTCACAATTTAATATGCAAGTTTTGAAATTTCCAATAAACATATTGAGCTTATTATTATTCCATTCGCAGCAATTACTGGACAACGCATTAAATTTGAAGTAGTCTCTGGCTGGGCACTAAGCTACTTACGACCTTATCTGTATCGCAGGGACAGCACTCGATAGTTCAATGAACGAGGAAATCGTCTTGAAATCGGCTTACCTGCAATCAAAAAGAGAGAGAGAGAGAGAGAGAGGGAAATGAAGCATGAGATAAAGCACATTAAAATTATATTTATGCAAATGCTGTTCATGTAAATACAAAAGCCAATTAAACCTCAGCTGAGTATAAAAAATAAGCTAATTAGCTAGGCGACTGAGCGAGAAATTTGAGCCACGAGCCTTTAAGTTAACAGCAAAACAAGTTAAGAGCACTTTAGCTTGAGGCAAATATAAACAGCAATTAGCCAAAAGTTGATGCTGCTGGCCGCCTAATTGACTTAGCCAAAGTTTACTTCGAGAAGCCCGAACTATATTATAAGGAAATTCTTTGCATTTTATATGATAAATCTGCTTAGGCAACTTGGACGTCCAGCATGCTCGAAAATACACATTCTATGCATGAGAATAGAAATGAGAAACAAGTTCAGTTGTAGGGTAGTTGAGTTTAGATACCCTGTAGACCCTATTAGTTATGTGTATTTATACATATTAATGAATATTTTCATTAGCATTATTTCTTTTCATTTTCCTAATATTATATTTATTATTATTATACTCAGAGTTTAATTTCATATCATATTAATTCCTTGAAAACTTTCATTATAGATGTATACCCATCACAGAGTGCAGCTCTATGGCTACAGGGTACGTCTTAGAATGAAAAAAAGGTCATCTGCGTGGAATGCTGGAATGAGAGTAAACCATGTCACACAGCATCCTGTCTAATACTCTATATCCGTTTTGCTCGTTATCCTTTTGCATTTGACATGTATAAGTGGCTGTCAAGCGCTTTAGAATGATATTTTTCCGGCTGCCATTGTTGCTGTTGTTGCTTTTGTTGTACGCTCGGCACCTTCTGCTTTTTGTCCTGTGTGTGTGTCCTGCCTGGGGCTTGTCCTTTTCTTCGTTGCCATCCGCTGTTGATTTTATTTACATTTTTAGCATTTTCAACGTGACCCAAGAACTCGGCTCCGGCCACTTATGCTAATATTTTTTTCAGGCCATGTGTGAGCCCCTCTAAGGTCAGCAGAAAAAAGCCCAGATATTTGTTTGCATAGGACCCAAACAAAAAAGACAAAAAGAATGAAATTTGTTGAAATCCTAGCTATAGGCCAACAAATTGCTTAAAACTGGCAACAAATTGCCCAAATGCCTACCTGGCCTAGACCCTCAGGCCCTCTCAACTTTTCAGTTTTATCTGCTGTTAAACGCAGACAGAAACTGATTGCCAAGTCCTTGTGGCTGCGACTCGCAGTTACTTTAAGACGTCTGCCCATAGCTGTTAAAAGTCTCAGTCGAAATACATTTAGATTTGTGTCTTCGTCCCTGCATATGCCTTGTCCAGCCATATATCGGGCATGTGTTGGCCTTTCTCGGCTACTTGGCAACACGAGCCGAGAGCAAACATCCAACTTAGCCCTAATGCTTAAGTAGGCACAGCGATTAGAGCCAAAGTTGCATTTAGTTTGGCTGCAACAATATAGGCAACTTGTGAGTACCCGCAAATGCATTCATCTTTAAGTCTGTCTACTCGGCTCAAAAAGCTGGCTTAACAAAATGTACATTATTTTCAACTAATTCTTTTCCGTCTTTTTATATTTTTTTTGGCAAGCTTTGCATGTGGCTGGACTAAAGCCAATGGGAGGTTGCATAAACAAAAGTTTCTCATTAAAACGAAACTTTGTTGCATTATACAAAACTTGCTTGGCTGCTGTAGTTATACCCTGTGCGCATATACGAAAGGGGTATATAAGAGGTGATACTCTATATACTCTAGTCGAATGTATAGAGATGAAACACTTAGTTTGACAACAATCAACAAAATATTTTATGATAAATAGAAATTCTTTGAACTTCTTCGACAATAATTACAGCTGACAAAATCTGATAGGGTATCTCTTAGTGCGGCTCTCTTCTCCAGACCACCCTAGTTGTAATTGTTGTTTGTATGGTCACACACACACACACACACACACACACACACATGTCTGGTTGCTCACAAGTTTGCCCCCAGCGGAGCTGTGAGTGGCCTTAAACTGATAATTGGATTTAATTTTTGAGCAGCCCAAAGCAGAAGCAGAAGCAGAGGCAGCTGAGAAGGTCCTGCAAACACCCTGTTTGGGTTCTAGCCAACCCATTCGAAATTGCATTCGCTCTCATGTGGCCATTAGAGCGTGAGCTGATAGTCACACCTAGCCCCCACGAAAGGGGACAAGCTCCAACTAAGCTCGTGTCTGGCGAATCTCCTTTTGATCTGACTGGCGGCAGCCCGAACTTGTTGTGGATGGGTCGCATGTTATGAAAATTTTGACATGTGCTCGTTATATAACAATGCCCAGCTCAGAGCTCAGGGGGCTCACCCAAACTGAAGTCGAGTCGAGTCCGTGGGGTAAATGTCGCATAAATATTCATTTTCTTGACTTTAACCTAAGGGGTTGGCCGCCCATCAAATGCGTGTTACATAATCCCCTTACAGCTGCCGGGGCTAATTTTTAATTTTTATGGCTCACATGCTGGAGCTGCAGTCCCCTCAGCGAAGCTCATAAAATGAATAATTGCCACTTTTTGGCTCCAGTTGCTTTTTGGACGCTAATAAAGCGACGACGACGACGACGACGACGACGACGACCCTTCAACAAATGGAGATTAATTTTATTATAATGTTCGCTGGCAACGGGAGCCGCCCACAAGCCTCTCATATGAGTGGAGCTGGAGTGGATTTTGGTTAGTCCTTGCGTAACCCCACTTGAGCGTTAAATTAATTTCGGTGCGGAAACAGCGAATATTTTGTTTGACCAGCGCCCGGCGCAAGAGTGGATACTTGATTACATTGAATGGTTACGGATATTACGTGGACGAGAACTCGTTCCAGCTTCATATACCATTTTCAGAAGCATAAACGAAACGCTTTACATACTTGACTACTCCGGATTAACATGGGCAGCTAATCAAAGGGCTTAATATTAAATGGAACTGGACTTGCAGCTGAAGACCTTTTAGATTGAGTGTTTGACTATGCCTAGGAGTTGTTGGTAGAGGGAGACAGCAATGGGAGATGTAGAACATTTAATTGTATATGGGCTTTGTGGGTATACGTATAATTGTATATGTCAAACTGTTTGATCTTGAGCTGTTGTAATTAATTTATAAATGCTTAAGAGAGAAAATCGAATTTAAAAGATGTGAAGGGCAAATATTGAATGAATATGTTTGTATTGCTTGTCCGGTTGACGAAATACTAGATTTAAATCTTATTAAAATATTAATTGAATACGAAGAAAAGATGCTCAGCTCAGCAGCTAAATATCACGCTTCTAATAAGGTATTTAAGTTCGTCTTCAGTCTGCACTCATACATATATTTAATATTCTGTTGTTATCTACAGTGGGTAACATTAATATTCGGTTTTTTCTTTTTCCAACTTCAAACGCAAATAAAACATAAACTATTCATTAAAATAAAAAAGTGTAAATGGTAAATTTTTGATTGAAAAATTACCTTTTCAGAGAGTATACCTTTTTATATTATATTTAACATAACTAATAGAAATTGTACATAAACTATTATAATAATTGTACATAAGAACTATTATAATTGAGCTCTCTTTATCTTTAAGCGATCAAGGGCTATGTGCATAATTTTAATTTATATATATTCTTCGTGACAAATAAATTTTGTTCTGTTTGTACAATGCGGCATTAGATCAATAAATATTTTTGTTATATATATTTATTATTATTAAGTGTAGAGACGGTACAATCAGATTTAGTTTTTAACAACACATTTATGTATATTAAATTGGAACCAATCCTCACTCGAATTATGAGGACCTCAATACTGTATACTAATTGTTTTGGCAAAGCCTTGCGTCTCAGGGGTCTGGCAGGGGTTGGACCTCTTGCTAGTAGGATTCGATGTCGTAGCAATCTTACTGAGTATCTGCTTGAGTGTCTATTAATCTGTTCTTCGACAGTACGCAGCTTGAGGTCTCTATGCAGTGTTGAGCCGCGTATGTACCAGGGAGAGTTTGTTATCTACCGTAGCACTCTGTTCTGCAAAACCTGCACTCCTTTACAATTTGATTTTGCAGCGATCCCCCAGATTTGCACTCCATGAAGCCATATCGGTGGGATACACTGCACATAGACAGCTCTTATGCATCTCAGCGGTAAAGTGCTCTTTTTTATTGTTGAGCATTATTAGGTGTTGCAGTCAATAAATAATAATTAAATTTAACATTTATTCAATATTTATAATAATAAAGATAGAGTTCGCTAATTTATAGATAAAATTTGCTTTTGACATGGAAGATGATCAATTTTAGACTCACTATTTACAAAGTTAAATCAAAATCAAGTAAAAAACAATTTCCTTTTAAATAAATGAAGTTCACTCAACAAATGTAATTAAACAGAAAAAGTAAACTCATAAAAGTTTCCTATATTTATTCTGCAATCACAGTTTTCATACAAATCTTCTAGTTTACGCTTATTCAGTTTAATATATTAGCTTAACATATGTTAAGTTGATATCTCCGTTTTAATAATGGACGTTTTGCAATTAATTCAATTGTTGCATTCGTTTTCCTTTCAGTTTTATGAAAATATAAATTAAATATAAATTTTTTTAGTAATGAAAAATACTTAGTTAAAACTTTTTACAATCTTAGTGTCTCCTTGACAAAAATGATTGATGATCAACGAACGAGACGAGTTATTCGCAAATACTTTTCATGAATCCAAAAAAATGTGTGTGTAATGAGAAAAGAGTCAATTTGATTTCTGTGAAAACTCATTTTCCTTTGGCATAAGACAGCAATATTGCTGTTTATAAGCATTTTGAATATTTCAATTTTGTGTTTGTTTATTCAAATCAGCACTGGAAAGAACTCGGAGAGCACTTCATATGAAAATCTATTTCAATAAGAGCCATAAATCCAGGCACTCCAAAACAATCATACGCCTGAGTCAACAGCTACATGGAACTGTGGCCGCTCTCTCTCTCTCTCTCTCTCTCTCTCTCTCTCTCTCTCTCTCTCTCTCTCTCTCTCTTTCTAGCTCTAGCTCTAGCTCTGTGCCTGTCTCTGTGACAGGTCGTTTGGTTAGGCTGGGTGTTTTTGTTGCATAAATCACTTTCACTTGTTTACACAAATAGGCGCTGGCAGAGAGGATGTACCCAAAATACACACTCTCCCACCTATTGAGCTTTGCGAAATTTTCAGTTTTTCCTTTTTTCCCGTTTGAGCCAGAGCAGCCAAGAGCGAAGCGAAAACACGAAACACATGGCCAGAGATATCGAGGAAGCAGCAATACGATAGCACAGGATATGCCACGGTAATGGGTCAGCAGGCGGGACAATGACAGGCGGAAGAACGGACGGACGGACGGACGGACGGACGGGCGGACGGGCGGACGGGCAGCTTCAATTTACCCACACGCCCACACAAATATTGAAAGGGAATAATAACAACAGTTAAACAAACAGAGTGCCGGCCGTTCGGGTCACGTTCCGGGGCTTAAGCCTAACGAACAACCAAAGAGAGTGAGAGAGAGAGAGAGAGAGAGGCCAATATACATATTCTCATACTCCCCAACTGCCGCAGCACATTGTCAGGTTGAATCAACAATTTAAGCGATACTCTTATTTATTATTATTTTTATGCCTGCGCCGCAAAATGTAAAATTAATATCAAAGCCTCCGCCTCAGACCATGTCGACTGGCTGCTGTTAGCTCACGTAGTCAATGGGCACGCAAATACATTTCACTGCATACTTTGAGGGGAGAGAGAGACCAAACACAGTCTATATATTGTACATATAAGCAGCTTTATGCGACACACGAGCTAGGCAAATAATTAACTTCCGCATCGAGGAGAAATTGGGCCTGCGGCCAATTATGCTGATGGCCCAATAACACATTTGGCTCAATTAAATCAACACACGACCGTTTGCATTAAAATAAATAAACAATGAACAAATAACAGAATCAACAAAACTGTAGGCAAAAAAAGAAAATCACAACAAAAGTTTTTGGGACTCACGCAGAAAAGAAGAAGAAAAAAAAAAACTTGGGCGAAACTTTTCCAACTCAAAGCTCTCGCTGCTATTAGCAGTGGGCGTGGGGAGCGGCGCGCAGAAAAGAGAAGG
The DNA here is from genome assembly GCA_030914335.1 of Drosophila borborema. Taxonomy (NCBI): domain Eukaryota; kingdom Metazoa; phylum Arthropoda; class Insecta; order Diptera; family Drosophilidae; genus Drosophila; species Drosophila borborema. The sequence goes on along the minus strand of JAUESP010000003.1, from coordinate 193,820 downwards.
CCGTCAAATTATCTGGGGAAATTATTTTTCAACACGCACCAAAATCAAAGCGACAAATAGGCAAATTGTTGGCTGCTCTATGGGAGTTTCAACTGATGTTTTATATTTGTTCTTCTTTTTTATGGTCGAACAGCTTTTGAGAGGGCGACGAGCATTTAAAGAGAAGTACAGGGAAAGTTCTCTTAAAGAATCACTTAGAAACTGTTTACTTTTCGCATAATTGTTGTTTAGATTGTCTTAAGGAACTGCCTGGAATATTGTTAAAGACATTATTTTTCATTTTTATTGGAAAAACTTTTAAGCTGCAGCTATAATAGTTGCTTACAACTTTTGGCTACATGGCACATTACAGCTGGGTAGAGTAGAGTAATATAGATCTGCTTTATTAATATTTTCTTTTTATTTCTTAAATAGAAATATGTAAAAGAAAGCAGACAAAGATATGTGAAGCATTAATAAATAAGCAATTATTATTTTTTTAAATTTAAGAATATAATGTATATATATATTTGTATATATATTTAATATGTTAACTGTTAAGTTGATAAATAATTGAAGGAGAAAAGTAAAGTTGTTTCATTAAAATTCACTTCTAAGGAAAATGCTTATCGATCAGCTTAATAAATTTTAGATTCGGCAATTGGCTCTCCCACTCCCTCACTGTTGTGAACTGAATCATTTCGAATCCAAAATTTATTCGTTTTGTAGCCCTGTAAGCTATCGATAGATCGCAGCCCTGAAATCCAGCTTCGATATGTCGACTTAGTAAGAGCCTAAGAGCGACAGTTCAACTCATAATAAAAACAAGTAAGAAAACTCTAGTCGAGAGTGCTCGACTAGATAATACCCTGAACCCAATTTTTTATAAAATAAAATAATATTTTGTACTGTGGTTTGGTTTTTTGTAATTATCTTGAAAATGCATCAATTTTAGTGCTGAAAATGGCAAAAAAAAACTTCTTTATTTTGGCAAATAGTTAAATATATTGCTCTTGATTAGTACTAAAATTAATCCGTTTTCAAGATAATTACAACAAACCAAAGTGTCGAACGTGACAAAAAGTTGACTTTTCTGGAGATATACCCATATGGATAAATCAGAAAGTATACATAAGAATGTATGAGTGTAACGTTCAAAATGTACTTATACATATATACATTGCATACATATACATTGAACTGCAAAAAAAAAAAAAAATAATAGATGGCGCTTATATTAGTTGAAATTCGAAAAATGTTATATTATTAAATATCATTAAAAATAGACTCAACAAATAGACGTTCCTCGATTAACACGCATCACCTTAATTAACACAGACACTTCATAATTGTAAAAGAAATATGTCAATGCCACTCGAAGCTGTAATAGCCATAGTAAATAAGTTCACTGCTAAAGCGCCATCTATCAAGTTAAAATTTTTAGACCATGCTACACTAGTTTTGAATGTACATGTGTGTACATGTGTACATATAGGAAAACCGCAGATGTCACGTGCTTTTGTTATTTGGGCAAACTTTCTGTTTATTATTTTCTGTTGACTTAACGGAATAAAATATTATTGAAACAAAAACACTTTCAGAAATGATGCTATTAAATATTTGAAATTAAAAAAAAAAAAACCCCCACTTATTCACAATTAATTAAACTACTAACTGACTTTCAAAGGTATCAAATACAAAAGAATAAACAATAAGAAAGAAAGAAATAATAAAAAAACAAAAAAAAAAAAATGAAAAATAAGGAATTATGAAAGGCTTAGGCGACACTAGAACCTGCAACACCCTAACATTCGGTGCATCTGTCTTGCCATCTACACCACGGCTCACTCAAATAGCAGAGTAGCGAAAACGAATGAAATTCGCCATATACGAAAGAAACACTAAAGCAGTGGCTGAAAATACAAATACAATTCAAAGACAATTCTAACGCAATTCAAAAACAATTGTGATTCTTAGAATTTGCACGCATAGCAACATAGAAAACGGCCCAAGATTTTTTGTGTGTATATGTGCACACGCATACGAAAATTGATTTGCATTGCTCAACGTTGCTTGCATTTCCATTGTTATTTGAATTGTTTTAAAATTTTTAAAATATATAATGAAATGTAATGAGAGTTCAGCATATGATCTACATATTGTATTTAACATTTTAGGTTTTTTTTAGAAATCATAACTCTTTTACAATTAGCTTTACATGCACAAATACATATGTATGTATGTATGTATGTATGTATGTGCGCCCGCAATGTGTCTTGCTTTGTCGCTGCCTTGCTTGCTGCGCCACATGGGTTTTGATGAGAAAACTTTGATGATTAATAATTCTGTTTCTAGATGGACAATCGTATTGATATGTTCAGATTAAGATTATGATATTCATATCTATATGCCAAACCAAACTGCATGTCTCTAGTATTTGAAATGCATTTTTTACACATTTGGGGGTGTGGGGGCGAATCGGGGACCGGAATCCAAAATCTGACAAAAACCGAAATTGTATTAAATTGGTATCTATATATATGCAGAAGACTTGGAGACTCTAACTCTAAAGATGAATTAGCTAGAATTTTATAACTGGTTCCCGATAATTTCAGTTATCGATAACCTTGCAAATATACAAGTTATCGAATTTCTGAAACAAACTCGTACTGCGCGTGCAATATACGGACCTAACACAAAAAGAATGAACTCTCTAGCTTTTGTATCTTCGGAAATCGACGCGTTCAAACATACGGACAGACGGACAGACGGACGGACAGACAGACGGTCATGGCTAGATCAACTTTTCTCGTCACCCTGATCAAGAATATATATACTTTATGGGGTCTGCCACGCCTCCTTCTGCCTGTTACATACTTTTAACAAAACCATTATACCCTGATTTCCCATTTTCAATGGGTTCAGGGTATAATAAACTCGTTAGTAAATTTTTTCAATTGGTTCAAGGTGTGTTAATTCGTAATAGATTCGTAAACGTACAAATAGTTATGTTAACTGCGCAGAATAATTTGTAGAATTACGCAAAAAGGCGTGAATAAGTTTTAGAATTATGAGGAATAAATTTATAGAACACTAGTGAAAATGATATAAACGTATTCTATTTTTGTGAGGAAATAAGATGAAATTGCTTTACTTGCTAGCCAGAGTAGCACGACTCGCCTTCTCTCTGCTAGGCCATCCTGTTGCTTGCTCACTATTTTTCTTTCCGGCAACTGTTGCTGCTAACTGGAAGTGTCATTAGCTGCTGTTGCTGCCGCTGCCTTTCCTTATCTAAATAGGCAAAACTTAAGCATGCCAAGGCGTAACGTAAATGTTTATTTGAATAAGCTTTGCCCGCCATTCGGAAAGTGTGGCAAACGAGTGGAATACCGAAAATTGTTGACTATTTGCTATTAATTAGCTAAATCGAGCCAAACCAAGGCAAGCGAAGTTTTCAAGTGGAAAAGCAACACAGCAATACATATTTGCACAACAATTTGGCTAGACTCAGGCACGAGCTTGAGCAGCAACAAGGAGAGCAACGCGAGTTGGCGTTTCTCTTGGCCACAAATCAAGGCGAGTCACATAAATAGCCAAGTTAAGTCGCATTTTTCTGTGACTTTTTCATAAGTTTTAACATTTTTTGTTGCTGTTATAGTTGTAGTTGGCACGCGAGGTAATTTTTCAATTTGATGCCACGCTGATGGGCATTGCACGATTTCCTGCCGACTTGACAAATCGTGCCAAAATGAAATGTAAGCCTATAAGAAAACTTTTCTCCTTTTGCTTGTTTTTCTGTGTAGCAGGAATTACGTGCGCGTGTTAGCAACAAAGCCGAGCTCAGCCTGTAACTGGAATAGGAATAGGAATGGGAATGGGAATGAGCCCCGGAATCGGTTCATGATGATGCGGCATAAGTCGGCGACCAGTCGGCGCCCACGGGGAGCTGCACACAGCTAATATGTTTAGGGTTTGCGCTTGCACTTAAGTGAAATCAACGTAAATTTAGCTGTACACAGAGCAGCACATAAAAACAGAGTCTAGACGAATATCAAATGAACTGCGAATGCTTAAAAGTGTTAAAAGTGTTAAAATATACCAAAATATATTTCAAATGAGCACTTATTCTTATTCTATTTACATCATATTTTAAATAACTTTCAGAAAGTTTTAATTGAAATATATTATTATTATTATTATTATTATTTGAATATATCCAGGTCTGAATATATCCCTCAGTAGTGACAAAATACTCAGAGAAAGACAGAACTCTTACATAAAGTTAAACATTATTCCAGTAAATTAAAATCTTTTAGTTTTATTGACAACTACACACAATCCAATCATTATAATCCATATACAAATTGTGAACTGATATAAATTATATATATAATATTTGCTTTGCTTGATTTTAGATCCATGCTTCAAAGAGTTACTCATCAATCGATAACTGCATTTATTTTCGAATATTCGCAGATGTAAATATTGGAAAAAAAAATGCATAAAGAATTTACATTACAAAAGTTAGTGGAGTATAAGCTGAACAGTAAATATATTTATCAACAATTTCGTTAAAACTTTTCACAGGAAATAAATTTTATTTATTTTTTATTATAATTTAAAAATTTTGTAAATGTATTTGAGTTAGTTTTTTTTTATGCCATTCAACTTGATTTTAAAAATATTTCATTGAGAAATTAGAACTATTAAATTATTTCCCTATAATATTATATTATCGTTGCACTCTTAGAAGTTCAGGGGTGGACTCATACACGTGTCTTTGAATTAAGCTCCATGTGAAATGAAAGCAAATCTAATTTGACAGCCAATGAATTAAAAGCGAAATCAACCCCAGAAGAAATGGGCCCAGAGGAGTTCTTAAAAATTGGTATCAAGATAGAGCATAGGATTTTAAAGAAAACTTACTTTTAGGGGTGGACTGAAAATTCCAAGATAAATCTCGTAACATTTATATTAAGGGGAAATGAGAAATATGACTGAACTCAAGAACAGATTTGTTATAGCAGAGCTAAGCACGCATAAAGAGAACTGGCTGTTGCAAAACATTATAAAGTATATATAGTGTCCATTCATATGTAATATATGTATTTCCTACATGTTGGCTGCTATAGCTTATGTACTCTTTGCCAAACGTACTCTTAATCGTAATCTAAAATAATGCGGCGTAGCAAGAAATCACAGCAAAAGGGCTGCCATGCACACCAATGGGCCATTCATCACGGAACGAAACTGGTGCCCCATGTGGGATGCCCCCTGCCCCATTCGCAGTGTCGGAGAAGGCGCCACCCGCAGCAGTTTGTGGCCCTTGGGTCTGAAAAAGATGAATGACTTGACAAATGCGCTGGTCATGAATCAAATATCAATTTGACAAGCGGCAAACGAAGTTTTAGTTCAGGTGCTGCGTAATTCGGCAGGATTTTGTTTGGCACTGCTTCATCAGCTGCTTCGTCTTCTTCTGGCTCTTCGACTTTTGTATTTCGGCGCTGCCAACTTAATTCAATTTAATTGTGGCCAGCGTGTAAATGACGTTCAGTCGCAGACATTTTGATAAGCTCAAAGTTGAAGTTTTTGGCCGGGGCAAAGATTAATGAAAACTTTTCACCAGACCCGTTGCACTTGCAATTTAGCCTGGGTGTCGGGCTTGGTTTATTGAGTTTAGCTGCAACTTAGATTGCCTTTCAACGAGTCTGCAATTTTTTGGTGCGCTGTCACAAACTTGACGACGTTTCATTAGCAGCCAAGCCAAGCCAACCCAAGCCAACCCAAGCCATGCCATGTCAGCCAGCCAGATAGACCGACGACTTCAGGGTCGCTTCTGTATGGGATTTGCATCGTGAAACGACGCACCCGCAGCGTGTTCCACATTAATTATAAACAAGACAGCAAGTCCTGCCTCCTTCCCAACGGGCCTGAGCATACACACTTCCACAGACTCTCCCCCAACCTCTCTCTCTCCCTCACTCTAGCTGGCTGATTAATAGTTCTCGGAGATCTTCGTGTCACTCTCCACAGTTAGGCGAATAGCAAAATAAACAAACAAACAATTAAGTCTACAAAAGCCTCACCTGCAGCCTAATACCATAAAAAATTCCCTTCCACTGCTCAGTTCTTTCAGCTGGCTTTATCAATGGTCGCACAGACCCTCCACTTTCTCTCTCTCACTCATGCAAATAGTCCACTTCCTGTCTGTCATTGAACGTCGCCGTCGTTCATTTTTATTGCCACTGACCAAAAACGGAAGTTTCGGGCGCCGCGCCTTGCAACTGCAATATGTTGCCAGTCGATAGCAGCTGCTCCTGCCACATCTTTCCCTCTCTCTCTCTCTCTCTCTCTCCCTCTTTCTTATTGCCATGCAAATCTATGCCAAATGCAGCAACATTTATGCAATTCCACTCACACATACACATACACTTACACAGGACTGTAATACCTTTTGACTAGTTTTTTCAGCAAGCTCTGCACTCTCCCTCTACCTAACATTTCCTATGGTTCCAATTTCAGTTCTTGTCTGCTATCAAAAATAATAAAAACAAAGGAAGACTTTAGTTGGTGACTATACTACGAGGGTTGTTTCATCATTTACAAATAGATTCCCAACACCTTAGGATATTTAGTATAATTTTTTCAATAATAATTGAAGAAGCTTTCAAAGCTTTAAAGGACTCGAAAGCGGAATGTTGAAATGTTAAGCTCTGCTGATTGAGGAATCTTTGGTTTTCTATAGATAGTCGTATAATCCATATTGCAAACTTATTCTAGATAATATTCCCAGATTCTTTAATATTTCTATAAGGGATTTTATATATGACAGGTTTCTCAACTCGCATTTTATAATTGTTTTCCGAGGTTTCTTTAATGATTTTGATTAAGTAATCATTTTGTATCAATTTTTTCTGAATTATTAAGTTTTCTAAGAAATTGCGCTCCCCTAAGATTTATTTATTTTAAGATTCTCAATAAAATATACAATGTAATATAATATATTTTTATTTTTATGTTAATTGTTTATTTTTAAGAACAAATAAGTTTTTTAATTTTCGTTACATATTTAACGTCCAAAAAGCGCTTAAAAGACCCTCGCATGTATTCAGCTCTTTAGCCCAAGCAGCTTAAAAGCTTTTTAGCGGCATCATTTACACCGTCAACGCTTTTTTTTTTCAATATTTAAAAATACCACAAAGAGCCAAACGAGTTGTGTTGAGGCAAACGCATATTTAAACTATGCAACATTTTGCAAACAGAAATGGAAATGGATTCTAGGCTAGAGCAGGAGGCGCAGGGAATCGGGTAGTGCGTGTTGCATTGAGGTTAGAGTCGGTTTCTGTGTCGCACAGCTGAAATGTGGCCAGAGCTTGGAAGTGGGCAACGAACCGAATCTGGTTGAAATGTGGTTTGTATTATTAAAAATTCCCTCAGCTAATGCTGGGCTAGTAGGTGTAGCTCCTGCCAACCCTGCCCCTCCTCCTCTGCCACTCAACGCTAGCCGCTGTTTGTGCAACTGACGCTCATTAGAGCATTGCTGACATATTTTTTGCTTTTTATTTTTAATGGAATGCCAGTTGCCAACACTTGCCTCACTCCCCTTCCTCACTTGGCCACAAATTCAAATATTGTACTTTGCAAAAAGCGCAAACTGCTGACAACTCTAACACGCACCAGCACCCCCTTTCGCTCTCTCTCTCTCTCTCTCTCTCACTCAGCTTGGAACTCCTCTACTTAACCATCAATTTCTAATAATGTAATTTCGTAAACGTCATTTTGTAGCAGTCAGCTCAGGCTTCTCCCAAAAAAAAGAGGGCGCACAGTATTCGGTGGTTGAAACAGCTGCTCTCCGTATAGTCCCTTTACCCCAGCCACTGCAACACTCCCACACTTCCAAAACACTTTCTCCCTTTCTCTCAACGTATCTCCTGCAACTTTCATCACGTGCCAAACAGAAATTTGCATTGTGGCAGCACTTAAAAAAAAGACAAAAGGGAATTTTGAGAGACTAAAATACACCCTATATCTATAATTTATTTATTATATATTCTATATGTCTAAATTGAGTATTTAGCTCTATTCTTAATCTTAATTTTGAAGCCAAAAGCAGTTACTGCTCCTTTAATATTTCTAGACTCTTCGAAGATTAAATCTTCCTTGACTTCACATAGCTAGCACAAAATGTATAGACACATCTACAGGCATATCTACAGGGTATTAAAACTTAGAGAGTGGTAACAAAAAAAAAAAAAAAAGAAATGCCCTAACGAAGGCAGTTACTCAAATATTTGCAAGTTGCAAATGCAGCAAATGCCAAAATGATGAGGCACAAGCGTAAACCATACTCAATTACTGGCCATGACACCTTGCAACAATGCCAAGAGGGACTTGCCTCCAGCCTTCTGTAAGGGGAACAGACATTTACCACCCTCTCGAATGCAAAATACAAGCCAGAAACATTCGCACGCTTAGCCAGACAAGAAAAGGTATTCGAGCAGGAGGCGACGTGGAGTTGGTCGTTGCTTGAGGGTGATGGGCTCAACCATCATTTCCATGGGTGCAAGAAATTAAAATCTAATAACACAGCTCAAAGCATAAATATTTGTTATACTTTCGCACAGATCAGCCGGTAGCTTGAATGCTGATGAAGCTGCTCGCCTGCAACCCCCGCGGGCCTTGACTATGGCCACAACCCTGCCGCATACATAGTTTACTTTACAGGAGGCGGGCCTCCAGGAGAGCTGGGGCATAAAAACAAATTATTACACACTCCAGAGCAGCCAAGAGAAATGTGGGTAGCTGCAACGGACAGTGAGATTTCTCGTAGGCCATGGCAACCTGTGCAACATTTACCCCCAGATGCTCGCAGGCAAAGGTTTCTGTTTTCTGTTTTCAGTTTTTCAGTTTTCCGTTGCCTCTGCACCCAGCAGCAGCAGCAACAACACCAACAACAACAACAACTCGGTTTGCTCTTTGTTGTTTAGCCTTTTGTTTGGTGGTTGCGAACAGCAGCAGCAACAGCAACAGCAACATCTAAAGCAGCGAGGGTTGCCTTTAAAGTCAGCATCAACTGATGGATTATGACTGAAAAGCAAACGAAATCTTTAAGCTAATATCGATCAAGCCTTTTGATGTACTTATGGATGTCACGTCTGTAGTTGCGGTTGATGGATTGGCGGATTAGATTAGTTAATGGATATTTGAAAGGATACTTTTGTTGCTGTTCAAACTATTATTTTATTATTTTTATATGTTTTCTCTATATAATAAAAGTTTTTTTATCTTAGTGTATATCTAGATATATTATTCAATAATACCTTTCACATACATATGTATAAATGTATATCTATCATATTTTATTCTAACCATCCACCTACTAATCATCTTTCCATCACTTTTCATCTACATATCGCTCTATTACTTCAGGTATATCTTTCTGCTTATGTATGTATCCATTTATCATATTTTATATTATATCTTTTCATTCACTCATCTACATATATCTGGATAGCCACCTTACGATCATCCACGATAAATTCATATGCCAATTCTTATTCATTTAACTAAAAACATCATTTCTCGATCTCAACATTTCTATTTCTATTCCATTCCACTACTGTTCTCTAGTAGAAACATATCTCAAACTGTTAAACGATTCATTTACAATTCGAACCACTCTCTTTTAGCTGGCCTCGTGCACCCCTTTCAACATTTCAACATTTTTTGCTTGCTTAGACAAAATGTTTGGCTTTGTGCAGCATCTTCAGCAGGTCCATCATCACAGGTACAACAGCAGTCAGACGGGGTAAGTTTTTATTACGCTTGTTGTATGAATTTAATTTTGTTTTTCTGAAATTTGAAATTTGATTTATACTAGATTCGATTATGAGTTGACAGTTGCCGTTTTGTAATCTTAGCCTCACACACAGACGCACACACTGAAACACGTATAGATTGATGTACATACATACATACATATATTTGCACAAAAAGTCTTTGAAATTCAATATGCGTTTTATATGCATTTCTCCTCACATCGAGTTCGCTTCTGTCCAGCCTCTGGCAGCAGAGAGCAAGGGCGAAACCAATACAAAATCAATTATGGGAAACGACGCGCCTTGCAACAGCAGCAACAACAACAACAACAACTACACAGATCGAATTGTATACATATATATAAACATATATCATTGTGTGCGTGCGTGTAAAGCAAGTTCTAAGCCTGTGTAAAACCCTGTGTAGAATTTCCCTCCTCTGCAAAACTATAAATGGCCGACGTAGGCTTAAGTGTGTTTGACTGCGGCTAATATTTATTTCCGGCAAATAAATCCCCCAGCATGTGCACAACAACAGTTCAGGGTTCAAAGTCCACACACACACACACACACACACACACACACACAAAAAGGGATACACACTGAGCAAAAAAAAAAAAAGAGGAAAAAAAAGAGAAGAAGCAAAAAGTAGGTTATTAATTTCACAGGACTCTCAGCTGTAAGCCCATGACATTTGGCTCCCCAGGCTGTGGCATTAGTTTTATGGTTTTTATGCTTCCCCATCTAGGGGTTATTGATAGACGCCCCCAGCCCCTGCCCGGGTCGTCACATCATAAATTCTCATGTTTGTTTTGTTGCTATAACTTTTGTCACCAGGTAACGCCGCACTCGACGAAACTGAAGCCCAAAGCCTATTTATCTAGCCAATTATTTACGTTAGCTGTTAGCTCTTCTAATTAGCAAAAACTCCTTCCTTTGCTCTGGCACTCTTTTGTGACAGCTCACAAAATATTTAATGTCATTTGCAGAACTTGAAAACTGAATCGAAAGTGCAGTCAGTGTGCAATGCAAAACTTTCCTTTGGCCTGCTCCAGAAATCTTTCTGTTTGTTCTCATTTTGATTTATGTTTTAATAGTTTTTTAGTTTTTGTATGCTGTAAGCTAAGCTCAGAGTTATGCAAACAATACTTGATGCTCTAACCAAAAAGGTATTTAAAAACTGTCATCAGGTTAGTTGGACATTGAATTCATTTATATTTAATTCATATATTTTAAGGAATTCGTATAATACGAAAAGATGAAATAAATATTATTATATTCTCAGAAGGTTAGCTAATCAATTAATCCTTCGGCGAGTTCCAAGTCTTTTTGAAGATCTAATTGGTTGACAGCTTAGAGATATATTGTATTTTAATAAAATCAATCAAAATTCTACAACAAAAATATCATTAATACATCATCTTTTTCATTACAAACCCTAAGTACTCCATACACTGCAATTGAGACTGTTTTGTGTTAAATGAGAAGAGATTTCATTAAATTTAATACTGACATCAGCTATATGTTATCCTCTCGGGGTAATTGTCAGCCTGCAAAGGGTATCTAGGCAACGTCTTATCCTCAGCTGGAGAGGCGAAGCGAAATGCTTCCTTCACTCTGGCTGTCTTTTTGCTTGCTCACATTTATAAGCTGTGCGCAGCTATTTCTGCCCGGGCCGAGTTTATCTCAGTTTCGCCTCGAATGTCTCGCAAGGCAAAAGCTCGATGGCATCTTTGTCTCTCTGTGGAATGCCTTCAACTTGCGCTGTTCGGCGCTGATTTATTCGCCATGTTTTCTTACCTTTCAGCTGCACAAAGCGTTGCGCAAATCGTTATGGCCAAAAGAAATGCAAATAGTGGAAAAGGGCCTTTAAAAAATCTCTTTTAAGAAATCTAAAACGCAACAATGCAATTACTCTGCGCATGTTTTCTTGCCGCATTCGAGTCTCGAAATTAATTGCATAGTTTGAGGCTAACGGCAGCTCATAAATACGTCGTGCCAGGCTAAAAAATAACTTTTTAATTAGTTAGTTACACAAACAACAGCAAACTGCAAAATGAAGTGCAGCCAGGCGGCCAGCTTTTGGCTAGCGGAGAAATTTTAATAAATAAATTTGCCAATAAGCCAAAAATGCGCTTTAGCCAGGCAGCAGACGACTTGCCAAGAGCAGTTTAAAATATGCATTAAGCGCCAAAAAACTATGCAACAACAGCAGCAGCAGCAGCAGCAGGAGTTCGAGCAGCATCAGCAGCAGGAGCAGCAGCAGGAGCCAAAGCTGCAGCAACAAGCTGGCAACATCAAAGTGCCAGAGTAGCCAGAGTTTTCAGGCATCGCTGCCTTGTTAGTGGCCAAAAATTATGGCTATAATTTATCACACAGAACAACAGAATGGCTTGCATAGAGAACACGTAAAGAATGCAACAAAAAGAGGGATAGAGAGAGAGAGAGAGAGTGAGGGAGATAGAGAGCTGAGAGCATGCTTAATGGTATTGCTAGTCCAACAGCTAAGAAGCACCTAAGCATCGCGATTACATTTTAAGCATAAACTTTTCCTCTTTAAGCGCTGACATACTGTAAATCTGCTCAGATCATAGAAAGTAATGCATGGAATGTGTTATGGTTAGTTGAAAATGTGAAAAATAATGAGTTCACCTACTGAATGAGACCAACAAAGAGAGGAATACTCAGAGTATCTTATAAACATAAAAGCATAATATGTGCGACTCATACTATGATTTTATAAAGAGATGAGAGAGTGATTATGAAAATGCCAATATATTTATATTTATGCCCTGAAAGTGTGAAATCAGGAATTGATGATTTTGTGAAAATGTATGTAACAGGCAGAAGGAGTATGCACTGTCTTAGATTAGACGCACCAACTTGTTATTTACTCATAGACATGTATTAGTTTACCAAATTAAACATCAGCTCGTGGAAAATATTTGAAGATGGCTTTCAAGAAAAGTATTTGAAGGGGGTGAACAATACGAAGGCAAAGAAAACTAGCTGATGCAATTAAACTTGCTTGGAGCGAGATTCTGCTGAGATACATAAGCTGTATCCCTATATCAGTCTCTGAAGCATTAGATATGTATATGTACATATGAGGTTATGGGAAGCAAAGAAGATGGCAAACGAGTACTGAAATTATTTTTACCTATTATTTAAACTATAAGTTTTGAAATATCCTAAAACTGAGGCCTAAGCCAAGACATCCTGCTGATAGGAATCTCTTCACAGAAAAAGAATCCCTTTGTTAGTTTTATCTCATTTGAACCTATCATATGCTGTCATTGCTAGTGCCACTTCAAGTTCTTCAGAATCGATCAATTGCTCCAGATGATACAAGAGACCATGGATTCAAATATATCTTTAATATTTTTGCAAACTCTCTCTGAAATGTTTCTCCGTGTCCGCTGCATTACAGGAATTGTTAAGATTTTCTCAATATGCGTAACCCCCTTCCAATTGACATATATGTAAGTTCGCTATTATTATTCTTGACAATTATCAATTTCAGCATGGTATCAAAGGCTCTCATGAGCAGTACAAAAAATAAAATCTAATTTAGATATTTTATATTTTAAATTAAACTACGAATGCAAAATTAGTAGAGTATATTTGTAAATGTATTCTTATTTGAAATCTATGTTTAAATAGTCTCAATTTGTAAACATTTTCATATATTATTCAACAAGTTTTCCGTTACCACCCGGAGGTTCCTGAACCCTGTCAATATCCCTGTTTCTCATTGCCATGAAGCCTTTCAAGTTCGCCTCAATACTTTGATTGATTGACTTTCATGTTATTTAAATTTGTCTTTGCTACAATGGACCTCAGCATTCACTAGTATAGAGACTTGAGATTCTAGAACAATGATGCAGTGGAAATTCGATGCACTTCTAACGCAGAAGCCAAACCATTTTCAAAGTGTCTATATACGAGGCATAATTACTCATTCCCTATTGAGAGCCACAATCAAAGCTTATAATCTTTGGCGTGCAGAAGCATCATTCGCCCGTGGCATTCAGAACCGAGCATGTGAGCGTGAAAGAGAGCTGGAGAATACACCAAAAAGTATGCAACGCCTTTCGACTGCATTCGCAAGCGCCTGCAGGACTCTATTTCATTGCGGAATTCGTAGTACTGTCTGAATGTCTCTCTGCATGTCTGTCTGTCTGTCCGACTGCCTGTTAGCTGGTTTGAGTGCTGTCTACAGCGTCTGACATGTTTTAAGCATAAGTGCAACGCATTTAGCTGTCAGAGCTGTGCGTCGACATTGGCGTTCCTCTTGGGTCTTTGGTCTTGGCTGACTGCCCTTAAGGTCCCGGACTCGGGCTGCGCACTGGACCAAACCAGGCCTGTAGCGGACGCAGTTCTGATAGTGTGCTGCAAATTGAAGAAAGAATAACAAAATACAAACTTAAAGTACAGCAGAAATGCTGAAGGACATTGTTCAGAACGTCATTCGCCTCCCCATGAGCCTCATTCCCAATCTCCTCATCCTTACCGCATGTGCATTAATAACGCTAGCATCCATTAAACGGCTCAGTTCCTGTGCCCCTTAGGCCCCAACCCCGCAAGGTTCCCGGCAACAGACGTTGGTAATGCGGCCCAGCTGGCCATAAAATTAACGCACAATATTAATACACACACACTCACACACGCACATTATTTTGTTGCAATGAAATTATTATTAAAACCAACCAACTGGCAAATGTGAGCAGAGAGAAGAAAGCAGCGGGAAAATGAGCGAAATCCCATTGCAAATGCTTCTGCAAATATATTGTTGCTTAATTCAGATTCCGCTTTAATGCCTCGCGGGCTATACATACATATATACATATGTTATTTATATATATACTGACATTGACAGCTGCAGTTGCAGTTGCAGTTGTTTATCAGCTCACATCTATAATTTCAATGCAAAAAATTTCCTTTTTATTCATTTTCAAATAGTCACAAAAAGGGATTAACTGTTGCACTGCGAAATTAAAATTTGCAATGAACATTTTACACACTATTGACAATGTTAGCTATGTGAAAGTGTTTGTAACCCATAAGAAATTTAAATATAATTTATTTACCATATTATTTGTCGATGCTAAAACTGATGCCATGTGCAGCTACTATTCATATAGTTGCTTTATAAGAATGAGTCATCATGAATAACTATTTGAATAGAAAATTCATCTGTCTTTATCAGATATGGTATTCCCATTATTCTATTTGTGAATATAATCTATATACATGATATAACTTATGTATCTCACTTATATAACGTAAGTCCATAATACAGGTATAGTAACACATATATATGTAGATATATGAAGTGAGGAACACTAGAAACATTTGCTTCTGTATGGGATGCTATTTCATTATTTCAATTCATCAATTGCAGTGCATCTGTTTCTCGCATAATACCTTGCACACACACACACACACACACACACACACACACACACTGCAACAGTTTTTGCACATTTTTCTTTTTCTGGAATTTATTCACTATAATTATGAACGATTTTGCGCACATATGGCATTGGCAATGGCCATTTTATATCCATTCGTGCAGCATCCGGCGGCACATAATTATAAAGTGCACTTGCAACATTTATTGCCATCCATAAATCAAAAAGTTATCGAAATGAAAGCCAGAGTAGAGATAATCGCCTCGCGAGTCGGGGGCGACACTTTTCACAACTTATTGGACTAATCAGTATCAGTATGTACATACATATGTGTGTATGCATGTATATCTGAATGTGTATGCACGTTGGGTGTGTCAGGCAGGGGTGATACAATCTGATAAGGGGGTTGCACATAAAGTAGCCCGCGACACGCGACACGCGACTTGTGCCACATAGAAAACATTTCCGAGCGCATAAACAATGCTGAGCAACATGGCAACCCCCAACAGCAGCAGCAGCAGCAACTGGAACAGCAGCCAGTGCGGTGGCTAGCCGGACCACGACTACGTCCGACATTTGACAGCTTAGCGCCTCGCGCAAAGTTTTCCGGAATGAGGCAGCAGCAGACGAGTTGCTCGTCCAGCATAGCACGAGAAAATTGCATGCCTCAGTGGCAGTTGCAATTTGCAATTGAGTTCTTTGGCTGGCAAGCGAACGCACATTGAGCTCTATGCGCTGCATACTCTCCAGAGCGAGGATTACCAAACAGAGAGTGCTGGGTGCTAGCTAGGCCACAGCACATTGGGCTAGGCCCACAAAAAGCAGCAGCAGCAGCAGCAGCAGCAGCCTGGGAGCGAGCGTAGAGTGGGGCTGCGCCACTCAAATTTATGGCCAAGTGGAAGCGAGTCATGTGTCGCTTTGCATAAATTGCTCGACTTCTGTTTGGTTAGAATTAATGAGTGTGGGCGGGCCATTGGCAGGCGGGCCAAATAGAGTGACTATAAAGTGAGACTATAAACGAAGTGCCGCAAAGCGAGACATTTAAACGAGGCAGAGTGCGCTGAAATGAGGAGAGCTAAGCAGAGAGTGTGTGCAGGGAAGGGTACGGAGATTATTGCCTAGGCACATAAACTCAACTCTTTATGTGATTTTCCTCTTATCAAGCCATTTGGTTAATCTTAATTATCAAGTCTGAATTGCATTAAAAGTCTAATAGTATAAGTTCTCTTTTATTTGCATCTGATAAAGTAGATAAATATTAAATAAACAATTTCCTTGAAATACAAAATTCTTATTGAGTTGCTTATGCACTCTTAACTGCTTGAGAATTACAATCGTATTGACAAATATCTTTCTTTTAGATATTTTGAATAATTCCCTGTAAAAATATTGAATATTATTAGCACTTTTCAAAAAACATTCTTCAATTACTTTTTCGAAATTTAAATTCATTATTTCATTTTTTAATTGTGCTCCATTTACAGTTCCTGAGTTCACAAATCCTCTGTCTTTCGGATGATTCCGCACACATCTTCTTATATTTAATCTTCTTCGATTTCGCTCTGAGCTTTTTGGCATTATAAATCGTATTATGCCGAGTAAAATTGTCTTTACTTTTTCATTGCGAGTTTTTACCTTTTGTTTTTCTCGTTTATACTCCATTTAAATTCTGTTTATATTTTCAGCCCTAGCCCTCTCTCCTGTCCCATTAGCCTTGAGCCTGCAGCCACCCTCGTGGCAATGTCGCTTGACCATGTCTGACTGGCTGCATTACAAATATGAAAAGCACTGCAGTTGACACTTCGCTCCGGTTGCCCAGGTTTATTGAGCGACCATAAGTAGACTTCAGAGTCTGCCGCGAGGCACACAATGTACCAGAGGCCTGGCCAGAACTCAGTTCCGGCTCAGTTGTTGGGCAATTTTTGTTGTTTGGTGCAGAGCGCATTTCAATTTACAAATGACTCGAAATGCCTGTGGCAAGCGTATGAGGGCGAAGAGGCGCAGAGTGCGTTGTCATGGCAACGATTTTTAATTCAATTCCATTAAAAGTCGCAATAGATGCTGCGCACAGCTGTGCGAAAAGTATTCCTCTTGTAATTCTCGCTGTCTCTCACATTCTCCAGCGGAAAACTAATGAAGCGCGCAGTGCCAACGCGAGGATTGATTGCTCCCCGGAGGCGCCGATGGCAGTGGCTGCCACTTGACGCAAAGAAAACAGTAAAATTGATGCAATCACCAGGGCCAAAAGCCAAACTCAACCCCCTGATAAACTCTAAGCGAGCAACCTCCCCGCTGGCTGCACTGCTCAGCCTCGACTGCACTGCATGGATGTTTGATAATTTCCACTCCATAGTATTTCCGAGCAGCACGAGCAGGAGGAACTCCCCCGAAGGGAGCAGCTGCATAATAAGACTTGTTAAGTTGCCCGCTCGTTAAGATAAGTGAGCCGGCAAATGGCGACAAGTGCGAACCCGAAACATGCCACAATGATTACCAGCTTTAGATATGCGAATATGGGGTGTGCGAATGTGATTGCCGAGGAATAAACCCTCAGGCCAGGTCTCGGACATTAAGTATTCTCCATGTTTCAGATAAGCTGTACTTTGAATATCTAATCGAAATAAATATGACAGTTGCAGCGTGTAGAAGGTGTAGTAAAAACGATTGTAAGAAATTCAGAAAATACTTTTTGCCATAAAAGAAATTTGTTGACTAAGAGAAGCTGAATAGAAAGGAGATTCGTCAATGATTCAATTATTTTATATTGGCATAGAGTATATAATAATATACATACATATGTATTTAAGTTTATATAATAGAAATCAATTTAACTATAAAATGTAATCTATACTCTTTAATTGAACTACATAGATGTATGTATGTATATGCCGGATCGATATTTTTAATTTAATGTTTTATTAATTTGTACCACCGATAATTTTATTTTTAATAATTCTTGTATCAACCGTGATGTAATGTATCATCTCTGATATAATGTATCATCTCTAGTAAAGAAAACGAAAGAGAACCAAAATATTGTTTCCCCGTTATTGGTTTCTATCCCTTTTGCTTCATGTGTATCTGTCTCACAATATCAAGTGATTCTCTTGCGAGTCCAACAGATCTTTTTTTTTCTGCGTAGTCTGCCGACAATGTAACAGAGTGAGATAACAATAGCATACAGCAAATCGTATTAGTATTGAGCGTGGGATGTGTCCACTTGATCTAGTAAAGAAGAAGCAAAGTGACGCGCATTAAGGCGCATTAATGTTGAGAACTCTAAAGAAGACGGTTGCATTATGTCCGGCTTGAGAAAACACAAGGCACGAGCTGCGGAAGAAACAATATAAGAACTGCACGAGAACGAAACTCCGACATATGTATGTACATACATACACACATACATACATACATACATAAATAAATATGTGTATGTCAGAGGTTTATTTTAATTATCATGAGAATTTAACATAACAGGGGCATGTTATGTTAATAAGATAATTGTGAAATGTTATCAAACAGTCACAATGTTGCAATGCTTTTTCTGCGATGTTGTAAAACATCATAGTGAGACTGTGTTGCTGTGTTGCTACTATGTATGTAAAAAGCAAAGGCGAAGTAAATAATAAAAGAGGAATACGGTTAGCGGTAAATTCTATGCCAAGAGCGAGGCTCGAGGGCGAGAGAGATGCTTTAGCCGAGTGTGGCGCGATTGTTGTTGTTATGTATAAAGAGTATACTTGGGTAAATCTAGCTCATTGAGGTGAGCCAGCTCACTCGCACTTTTTTGTGAAGTGAGCCAACTCACTCATTTGGCTCAGTGGCTCACTTGCTGGTAGCTCAAGAGCTGATAATGATCGCAAGCAATTTGAAAAAAAAAAACTGAAAAATACGTTACGCTTTAAAAATAAAGACAATTAAAATTTTTTCTTAAAAGTAATAGAACAAACTAATAAAAAATATATTTTGTAGTTTCATTCATTGGGCATATAACAAAACTAAAATGAAAATAACAAAAAATACAAAAAGGCATTCTTGGAGATGCGCTCACAGGGCACAGAAGTAGTAACTATGCAGCATATATGTGTATAGTAAGGGGTACTGCGATTTTCGCTGATTCCACCATACTAAGGGATCGGCCTTTCGATAAATGTATTCCTCAGCAAGATATTTATCCATTTGCCGTATAACTGCTGCTGTGGTGTTGCTGGGCTGACTCACTTGCATAAAGGAGCTGTCATACTCAGCCCATATGTCCTCCCTATTTGGAGTTTTGTCAATTTCGTCATTGGTTACAACCGCGGTTTGTGCAGCGAGTAGATGCATTGATATTATTATACCCTGAACCCATTAAAAATGGGAAATAAGGGTATAAGGGTATGGTTTTGTTTTTTTTTTTTTTTATATCTGCTACTGATTTTTCGAAAGCGTCCGCAGATTTAAAACATCTTTTTTTAAATCTGGGATCTAAAATTGTGCTCTCCGCATACAACACATTTGCTTCGTAATTTTGAAACCTTTCATTCATATCTAATATGGCTTCATTGGAAACATCGATCAAAATGGGATCTTTCACCATTTGGCTTATGGTCACCATTTTCTTTTGCAATAAACCAATAATGACAATTATTTTAGATAGAGTCACATTTTTCTCTGCCGAAATTTCTTCGGTTATGTCATAAAATGGCTGCAAAATAGGAAGAACTCCATTAATAAAATTTCACTCTTCTGGTGACAATATTAAATCTGTTCGGGTCTACAGTGCCGCCACCACCGCCTCCCTAGCGATTGTCAGCCTTTGGAACATTTTAAACGTTGAATTCCAACGTGTAGGAACGTCTTGTGTTATTTTGTGTTCAGGTAAATTAAGTAAAGCTTGCATTTCTTTCAATTTTTTTTGGCCTGATGAGCTGCGGCTAAAATGTTCAGCAATCGTTTTAACTTTTGTGCGATCAAATTTAGAGTGTGAGCGAAACACCTGACATGCCCCCAATTCCCCATTCGAATGGCACCAACAATATTAGAGGCGTTATCAGATGCTATTGCCACTATTTTGTTTTTGATGCCCCATTTCGCAACGGTGTTGTGTATAAATTCACAAAGATTTTGAAAGGTATGGGACACGGAAAATTCCTGACAAGCTATTGTGTAAGACTTTAACACCGTTTGCTCTTTCTCAATGAAGTGCACTGTCATTGCGAGATAGCTCTCGTTGGCAACTGATGTCCAGCCATCTGTTGTAAGGCAGACGGCTGTAGCCACACTGAGCTGATCTGCAATATCACCTGCATATTCATCCCGTATTTTGGGGACCAAAAAGTTCGTCAACGTCTTCCTTGTTGGTAGGGTATAGCCTGGAGAGTGTGAGACTTCACTAATAAATTTTTGGAACTCAGGTTCCTCCACCATTCTCAAGGCGTGGTAATCATTTTGACCAATTGCCTGTCAAGTTGCGAAGATTTGCTCGCTGGAATTGGCTTGCGGACAAAGTCTGTGATTCTTTGTTGCGTATTTACCGGAACAACTGAGCTTTCCACGTTTTGTCGTATAACGGTCTTAAGTGCTGCTGGATGCTTGGTTTTTAAATGTCTATTTAAATTGCCTCGTGACTTGGAGCTTAAGACACTTTTACAAATCTTGCATTTAGCCTGTTGCATTCCCATGTCCTCAAAATGATTCCAAACTTCACTGTGCTTTTTAATTGATGACATTGTAAGTTTAATGAAAACGACGATTCGCGGCAACAAAAATGGAAACGATAACTTTACGAACGCAAATTGAGAAGCAAGTGACCAAAAATGAGCTAGTCAGCCAAAGTGAGCAAGTGAGCCAAAGTGAGCCATATTGAAGGAACTAGCTCAGTGGCTCAGTTCAGTGAGCCATTCATTTTAGCTCACTCACTCATGAGCTACCCAAGTCTAATAAAGAGCGTTGCAGCTGTGCGTACGTGACAAAGAGAGAAGTAACAACAAGACAATTGCGACTCGCTGCGTCCAATAGTTAAAACAATAAATTCCGCTAGTGGTAAAATAAAAAGCATTCATGGAACGAGAGAATCTCCGGCATACATATGTACATTATCGTTGGTTCTATTTTCACGAACAAAACGGTATATGATGCTTTAAACTATAGAATCATTAGGTCCAACCATATCAGCAATTTTTCTACGGGAATGACCATTTTTATAGTGTTTCAGAACAAGTTCCCGCTGCTCAATAGGTGTGCATGGTCCCATTTTGCTAAATTAACTTTTCTGCAAGTTGAGCTTTCAAAATTCAGCACAAATTTATTTCATCACACTGCGAAAACAGTGAATAAAGCATAGAACAAGAATCTACCGGATAACGGATCTTTCATCAGCTGCAAAGTTTGAGGTTGAAATAAGCTGTGGAACTGTCTTGGTCTCATTTTTTAGTTATTAAACATTATTAGATAATGAAAAAATATTTTCAAAATAAATGATTTGCTTTTGTATTAGTTTAAACATCACACTAACAAACTGCGTTTACATTTTTGGGCTAGTGGCCAATAGTTTAGATTTTATTTTGAAATAAGCTGCGAACCACTGTATATGTATTTCTATTCTATATAAAATAAACTAATAATTCCAGATTCAATTTCGAAACATTTTCAAGTTTTCCAGAAAACTTTGAAATCAATTCGTGCTATCAAAATTAATCTAATCCTAACTCATCATAATATTATCTTTGTGTGTAGTTAACATATAAAATTGAGAAATAATACATTATATATTTATATATGTATGTATATATTTAATTTTAAACATCTCACCTCAATATAACCCTGAACGCTGTCGCACTGCTGGAGCACTAGAATACTCGGATTGGCCTTCAGCTCGTCCGGGGAGCAGGGCGAGAGAAATCCGCTGTCGGCATCGCTGTGCGTGGAGAGCGGACGGGGCTTGCGTATCTTGTACTGGACATGGCGACTGGGCACGGGTCCCGGATTGAACAGCACATAGTTCGACTCGATGGGCACCGTGTGGGAGCGCTGATCCTTGCGCTGTTGCTGCAACAGCTTCTGCAGATGCAGCATGTGATCGGTGGTAACCAGTTCAGAGATGGCGCGCTGCTCCACGGCGGATTTCTGATTGGTTTTCTTGGCTGCAGGGCGAAAGGGCGACAGATTCAGAAAGGTGAGCTTCTTCTTCATTGACTGCTGTTGCTGCTGTGGCGCACTGGAGCTGCTGCTGGAGCTGGCCGAGTTTGTGGATGTGGAGGACTCGACGAGTGCCGTCGAGGTGGTTTCTGTGTCCTTCGACTCCTGACTGTTGGACATGCTGGGCGCTGATTCGCACTCGTTCAGCTGCTGCTGCCGCTCCAGCTTAGCATTCACTAGCTGCTCATTGCTGAATGGATTGGGTATGCCTATGTCCAGTATGGCCGGTTCCATTTCAAAGTCCTCCGGATCAATTACAAAGTAATTGTGATGCTCAAAGCTGGGCAGGGCACAGGCGCTGCCCTCTGTTTCGGCCTCTGCCTCGCAGGACGTTTCGATAATGATCGTCTCCTCGAGCTCATCGCCATCGTAGATGACCTCCGGCACCAGCTCCTCGTCCCCGCAAACCAAGTGCTGCCGCGAGCTAAACAGCGGATCGCGCAGTCCATGCTTCGCATTGCCAGGATAACGCAGCGCCTTCTCATTGATGAAGTCCACCGGATCGAACAGGCAATAGTTGTCCATGTGCGAAGTCGCCGCCTTGCGCTGTCGTACGGGCAAGTTCTTCAGCTTCTCCGTATAGTCAGCCGCATCGTCCTCGTTGTTGTTAGCCAGCTCCGGCGCTGGCGGCGGCGGCGATAGCTCCTGACTCAGCTGCATATCTTGGCTGACTGGCGCTGCCTGCAGCGACTTTTGCGAGCTGCGATGCAGCGTGGCAAACAGACCGCGCGCTATGCAGTTCTTTAGCTCCGTGACCCGCCCCTTGTAGGGGCTTGACTGCGCAGAGCTGCTTACAGCAAGCTCCTCGAGCCCGAGCTGTTTGCTCAGCTCCTTGCGCTCCTTTTTGCTAAGCACCACTTTGCCCCGACTCGGAGTGTTCGGCGCCGAGTGCAACAGCCGCGATTCGCGCGACGGGATTTGCGAGAGCGGAGGCGGCGTGGGCGGCGCCCCTGGCTGTCGGTAGACGCCCTGCACCACCCCCGGCACCACCGTACTGGTGGCATAGCTAACGGGCAGCTCGCTGCAGCTGTTTGCCACTTGGCTGAATTCCAGCTCCATGTAGTTGGCAGTCTTCGAGTGCAGCATTTTCTGTGTCTTGGGTCGAGCGCCCAGCTGCAGCTGCAGCTGTTGCTGTTGCTGCTGCTGCTGCTCCTCCTCCTCGTTGGCATTGCGATCGGAACGTCTCGACATGTTTGCTTCCACTCATAATGGGCAGGCACTCGCCCACATTGTGCACTTTTTCGCTACTCGCTTTTGTTTTACTTATTCTATTTTTTTTTTCGCTTTTTTTTTCACTTTTTTTCACTTTTTAATTTGATTTTTTTCACTGTTCATAGAATTAATGGTTTCATAAATCTTCGGCTCGGCTCGACTCGGTCAAAAAATATCTACACAGGCGTTAATGGGATTTAGCTGGCAGCATTTTTTTTTTTTTTTTTTTTTTTTTTTTTGCTTGGGCCCAGTTAAGAGTGAGCAACAAGCACATAAAAAAAGGGCGCACGCTTTGTACATTTGTTTTGTAATTGGATTTTTGAGCTGATGCATGTCAAAGTTAAATTAAAACTGACGACTGGACTGCTCTGCCAGCCAAACAAGAGTTTTCTATTTGTTTATTTGTCTACCCAGTTCCGCCGGTTGTGCTGTTATTGTTTTTGCTGCTGTTTCTGGGCAGCCCCGAGGCAAAGTCATGGTCATGAACGGAAGGCGGGGGCGTGGTTTTGTCTGTTTTTGAGTGATGCATACAAACGGCTGCCGCAGCCACTCGAGAGCTTTATAATTTGTCTACAAAAGCAATTAACAGCGAAAGGAACTGCCCAAGGAAGCGAGCAGAGCAAATACAAAAGCAGGACATCCTCATAAAAGGACATCACTCTATCTTAGCATGAAGCTTAGTCTCTTTAAAGTGCGAATTAAACAACAGTCAGCAAGCTAATCGACAAACTATAATTCTCAACAATAAATACCAAACTTTATTCAGCTGCCTGGCTGACATTAGATTGCCAAATTGATTTCTAATCAAACTTTTGAATATAAAATCAATTTGATTAGAATTTACCATTCTCTTTTGAAAACAACAAACTAAATTCAATTAAAATAAATTTGTATAGCAAAATATATCTTTCAATTAAAAAGTAGAGTAAAAATCAATTTCACAAAATTCATTCAATAGAAAATCAATATAAATATTTCAAAGATACTTTATATATATTTAAAAATGACTAGCCAATGTAATCAATACAAGTTAAATATAAATTACTTGCGTAAATA
Organism: Drosophila borborema; assembly: GCA_030914335.1. NCBI lineage: Eukaryota > Metazoa > Arthropoda > Insecta > Diptera > Drosophilidae > Drosophila > Drosophila borborema. The sequence continues at coordinate 169,162 of JAUESP010000003.1, read as the reverse complement.
TAAGTCATACTTTGAATAGCTCTTCGAAATGCACTCAATAAGTCTTGGAGATTAAATAAACAAAAAGTAGAACAGAAACAAAAATTAATATATAAAATGTTTTTTAATATTTTTCAGCTTTTGAACAGAATAACTTTAAATAAACTTATCTACAAACTGTGTACATTTTATTTATCGAACGAAAAACACATTTTTACTGATAATACAAACCCCAAGAAAAACCACAAAGCCGAAAATGTATTTAAAAGCTGCTGCTAGAAAATCAAAAATAATTTCAAATGCAGAAATTGAAGAAATTCAAATGCAAATGCAAATGCAAAAATTGAAAGATTTAAAGGCGTGCATATTGAATGCAGAAGAGAAACTAAAAATCCGCAAGAAAATGCTGAAAAATCAATGAATGCAGCTAATGTGAGAGCAGTGGACACAACTTTAAATTTCTCTTTGAAAATGCAGTTTAAGGCATTGCACAGTGGGCGATGCAATACAAGATTTACTTATTGTGAATAGGGAATCGGAAATATAAAACATTAGCAGATTAAATATATATTTATATGTTTTTCCCATTGATACTGTTAAGGCATTTGAAGACATGCTCTTTTGTATTTTAAAACACTGTATAGATATAATATTGAATTGTAACAAATAATATTGTAACCAGTGTGCTGAGCAATTGAGATTGCGGTAAGAGCGAGCAGAGGAGTTTCGCTCTCCCTCTGCTCGCACTTAGATGCGCTCTCTAATGTGCAAGCTGCGCTTGCTGTTAGACAATAAATCATTATGAATTGAAACACTGGTGCCTAAACACTACTTATTCTGAAGAGGCCGCAAGTTGCATTTTATCCTGGACCAATTGACGGACCAGGCAGACCCCTTATCGTAGGACAGATACTCACAAAGCTGTGAACACACGCCTATTCCTCCGCCACGGAAATAACAATTGTACGAATGAGAAGCGTCTGTGAGTTATTAAAAAACAAGACAGCTTTGCTGTCAAACTTCGAACAAGACTGTGGAGTTTATAATGCAAGTCTCACAAATTTCAATGATTGTGGATATAATTTCTTGTAATTCCACACGAATACGGATTCATACAAATTTCTTATTTTCTACTATTACAGGAGTAAATACTGATTTAATTAACAGATTAATATATTAAAACAAAAAATTTTTTTAAAATTATTGTTTATAAAATTAGCAAATATGACAGACCCCTAAGACGACTTAAACGGCAAGGCTTTGCGAAAACAATGGCTACACAATAAATATTATTATTATTATCTTTATTTTTTTCAATCCTCACAAATTGAGTGAGGTTTGGTCTTAATTTTATGTACATAAATGTGTTGTTAAAGTATTAAATCTGAATGTACTGCTTCTTCACTTAAAATAAATACTGTTATTGTTATAAAAAAAAGCAAATATGAATCCTTTATTTTAAAAAGAAACCATAAAATCGCCCACTGTGCTTTGGAAATTTCATGATATCAAGTTATCTTAATGATCTGCCAAAGAATTTTCGCACAAAGCCGCAACACCTTGTGGCATGCAATGTATTCCATTTACCGCTTCATTTTCATCTTTTCATCCCCATACACAAGGAGCGTACAACAAACTGAATTTTGATGCCAAGCAAATGGAAAAACTTTCATTGCCATCAACAACAACGAGAACAACAAGGAATTGAAGACTGCCTCAGCTAGGAGAGGCAATGAGCCAACAAGTTGCATAATTGCTGGCGCCTGAACAAATTAAATGGGCTCAGTGGAAAAGCTTCACGAAAATGGTGAAGTCAGTGAAATGGCTAAAATGAAAATGACTTTATTTCAGCGGATTCTAAGTTCGAAGAGAGCTGATTCTTAAGCAAGAAGAATGATTCACAGACCCAAAAAATAATTAAGTAAGTAGACTTTAGGGGAAGTACTACTACTGATCAACTATTCCATTGAGTCCAGAATATAATAAGATAGAGTATTAATTAGCTCTTAATGTCTAACAACTAGGCACAGTTCGAATTTATTTTGACCCTTTAGCTTTCACAATTTCAAAGGCAGCCCTCGTAGTAACTATTTTCCTTTAATGCATCAAAACTGTGCCATAAAGTATAAAAGTAGTTTGCAATTTAAATGTAAATTTTTAATTGAATTGCAAGGCAGCAAATTGAGGCAAGGCCAAAGCAGAGGGGACGGTACAGAGAAGAGCCACTGCAGCTACCTGCTGTAAGTGGGCCAAGAATTTGTTTATTAAGCTAATTAGAAGTTGGCGCCCATTTGCTGCGACTAGCAGCTGCTGCTCCAGTGCACTATGGGCAGTTTTGCCGTTTTTCGGGTATTTAGTATTAATTTTTTTTTTTTTTTTCAAAGTATCAAATAATTTATTTTTAATCTAGCATCCAAACTTTTAGAAACATTACCTACAATGTTAATTACCAGTCCAGTATTAAGCCTAACAGCTGTTAAAGTTAGCTTCTGTTTTCGAAGAGCACGTGCCTTCAGATTGCAATTTTTGGTAGCCGATTTTCAAATTGTCATTACTCCAAGACCATGTACAATTTTTATGAAATTTAAAATGTGTGTTGAATAACCCAACTTTTGTATCTCAAGAGTGCAGTGGAGACAGACAGACTTCATCACACGCGGAAGCAGAGTAGAATCCATAACTTCGCTGATATTTTCAATAGAGCAATGGATACCTCTGATCCAATTAGTTCTTCAACAAACCTTGAGAAAGGAGTTCGAAAGCATAGAGGTCTTTCTCTTTCTAATGAAGTCTACTATTATGCGAAGTCGAAGGCGCAATAGAAACCGTTGAAGAACCCGAAGACGATTTTGGACGATAAATATCTCTGGCTGATCAAGAACTCGAAACTGAAGAATATTAATTTCTTTTTTAATAAAAATAATTAGTTTAAAATATTAATAACCAAAATTAAAAAAATAAATAAATAAACAAAATTGAAAAAAAAAAAATTAATAACGAAAAAAACTTTTTGGGTGGGCGGGGACACGCCCCCTTTTTCCAAAAATATTTCTAAGGGAATACATAATAATTATAAAAAACTGAATCAAAAAATCTGGCTTAGTTTTCAAGTTATTAATTTATACCCGATAATTTGGAATTTTCCCCATAGTGCAGTACTCGGCCAATGGCCGACACTTTATATACTCTATTCCCTTGCTCGACTGCCACCTGCAGCACTTAAGCAGCTGCTGGCAAAGTTGACAAAATACTTGTCAAGATCTGTCCAGTAGCTGCAGCTGTTGTTGTAATTGCTGTGCTTCAAGTTCTGAAAGCCGCAACTCGACTGCGGTTTTTGTGAGTTCTTGCTGAAAAAATCACAGACCTCGACCATGCCCCTCCCTCACCTATAAGCCCCCTCCCCTCTCTCTCTCTCTCTCTCTGCCTCTAAGTAACTCCTGCTACGCCCCCTCTGTAGCGGGCCATCAAGCCGCAAACTTTACGAGTTGATAGCTGAAATAAAGTGGAGCATGCATTTGCAGTGCTCTCCACTCGCTCCACCCACACCCGGCAACAATAATAAGGACTTCAGCTGGCAACTCCAACTCCGCCTCCCCCCTCTCGTGACTCCTCCCCTGCCCATTATTGCTGCCACTTCATGACATCATTTTATTTGCACTCAATCTCAGTCGTTGCGCCGCCTGCGCAAACTTTGCCACAAAGTTGGTTAGAAATGCTTTTGATTCGGCGTTAGTTCTTCACTCATGCTCTCTCCCTCTCACATTCTCTCCTTCTCTTTCACTCGTATTTCTATTATTCCTTTCTTTCTTTCTATTTTCTGTTAGCTTTCTTTTCAGCACTCAAATGCTGCTGCGAAATGGTAGTCGAAAAGCGAGCGTTACGAAGCGAAATAGCACTATGAAAATCATTTAAATACCCTAAATGACTTAATCACAGAGTGAATATGCTAAGTGGATGGAATTCTCGAATTATTCTTTAATACCTCACGCTCTTTCTTAACTAAACTTAATAAATAAAACTCAATAAACTTTTGAAAACTTATAAATATTTAATAATTTTTCTTACTCAGCGAGATTCCGTTTTCAAGCTGACTAATACAGACAGTTCTATATAATTTCATTTATATATAAATTACTATTCTTGGGCTTATATAAAGACACAAAATTACACAAATTTTGTATAACTTTAAACTTCCAACTATATTGTACTAAAGCACATCAATTTATGGTCTATATAAAAAATGAATATCATAATTATTTTATGTTTAATTACTAAACTTTAAAGTATGGTCATAAATGTATAGCTTATTTGCTAAATATTGTAATCAAATTATATGATCCTAATAATATTATTATTCCTTATAAATTTTCAATTATTTTTCCTTACGAACTCTGCTTCAAACCCCAAGTTTAGATTTTCAGCTAAAATCTGAACAAAGCTCGTAAAAGAGCCAAAGTACCCACTTCCCTTTAGCTGTAGTGTATAATAAAGTGGCAAAGTCTGTTGTTGTACGCGCCAAAATGTTACCAAAGCGAGTGGAGCAGAGAGCGAGAGGGATAGAGAGAATGTGTGCAACTGAGATAGGTAGATACATTGAGTGCGAGATGGGAGAAAACTACGTGCGTATGACAGTTTGAAACACTTCTAAAGACTTTTGAGTTATGCCGCGGGAGGCGTCAAAATGTGGCATGCACCAAAAACTTTATGGGGTTTACTTTTCTATTTTTTACTATATAGAAAATCGGGAAGGGGATGTACAAATTTGTCTGTGAGCGGAAAAGCGAGCAATCCAAAAACAAAATCTGTATGCAATTCAATTAAAGCTCAATTTGCAAGCAGGCGTCGTATTTTTGTTAGTTAACGATCAAATCCAAGCAGACAATTTGTTTTTTTTTTTTTTTTTTTTTTTTGTCTGGGTGTGCGGGTGTATGTATAGCCACCCCTTAGGGAGGAAAATCAAGGGCGGGGGATGGCTGCTGCTCGCATTTAATAAGACTCATCAGTGCAAACGGAAATCGCTTGAGGAAATTGTATGTTTTAAGCAAAAGGAAAAGCATACATAATAAACTCATATAAAATATTGTTGCATGCAGTGGAAGGTGGGGCGAAAGACAGACAGAATAAGGAGGGAGGGAGGGAGGTAGGCAGGGAGCTGTGGGACAGCACAAGCTTGCTTCCCGCCATATACGTGGGGAGAGGGAAAAATGAAGAAATAGCCCTAGGCGGACAAGACGCAGAAAGCGAATATTATTAAAAAAGAAAGTAAAACGAACAGGCAACGAAAAAAAGAAACGAAGCAGTATCCAGAGTCATAAAATTTATTAAATGCCCAAAAGTATGACAGCTATAGACAATTTATGGGCGGAGAAGGCGGAGGCTCTCAAAGAAAAAAAAAAACATAGGCAAAGGAAATATGGAAATTAGTTTGCTAAGGATACGCGTCGCAATAAGGTAGACAAATCTGTGACTGGATATAACTACAGTTAGAATTTAATCAAAGTCTGAGAGTTGCCTTCGTGGAGAGAAAAAAGTAGAACAAATATTTCCATGCAGAGCAGATGAAAAATGCTGAGCTTTAAATAAATTATAAGCCGAACGAAACGATGATACCAAGAGGAATTATAATAACTTATTTATTTACAGGTACTACAATCTTTATCAACCAACTAATCTAAAAGCTATAAAATACTTGAAAATTCAAGGGGTACATATTTTCTTCTACTTCTTCCTTTCTTTGACTGTTTCAAAGATACATATATCCTCGTCATTAAGTAAATCCTTTCAAAATTTATACATGAACTCAATTATCCCAAACTGTCTGAAGAAACGAATATGCCTTATCCAAATAACTCAATAATAAGAATAATAATAATAATAATAATAACAGCAGCAACAACAATTAACAACGCTTGCTTCTTTATTAATGAAATGGCTTTTGTTCCCAAGTCCAGGAACTCAAAAAACCTTTGCATATTTATAGGCGCTGCGCATAAAATTTACACTAATTTAAAAGACAGTTGCCCTGCCCTATCCTGCTGAACAGTGTGCCTAAGCCCAAGCAAAAGGCAATTTTCTACTCATTGTCAGGCGATTCGCTACATAATTCCTGAAGCAGGCTGCAGGGTGGAGGATGCAGGATGTAGGCGCCGGGCGGTAGGGAGACAGCGGCCATATGGTCACGTGTTGAGCTCATAATTCAGCGGCAATCTCATGGACTATTAAATACAACGCGAAAGGACATTTGTAAGGATTTGCCAGGTGAGCGTGGGAGAGCCAGCACAGCTGTTCCACGCCATGGAATTGGCAACTTTTTTAATTAAACAATCGCTATTTAAACTTATTAAACACCCTCTAATCCAGGCGAAAGAAATGGCGCATAATCAATCCCCAGACGGGGAAAACAATACAATTTTCCACGAAACATTTCCTTGCGCAATTTTCCACTACATCGGATTAAAATGTGATATGTTTGGGCTTGTTTACACGCGGAGGGCACACAGGCAGGGAGGGAGAGAGAGGACATGTGTGGGGGTTAGACATGTGTTTGTTTACGAACTTGGCAGCTTTGTTTGGGACTCTGTTGGAGTGGGTCTTAATTTCCGCTTCGTAAGCATTTCTTCACTCTCTTCCTTTTCTTATTTTACTTTTTTTTCGCACAGCGTCTCCCTTTACTTGGGGAGCAGCCGTTTGTTTATTTTGGATTTGTTTGTCTTTTTTCTCTTACAGCATTTTTTTCCTTTTTTTTTTGGGTTCTTTTGCTCGAGTACTTCCGGTTGCGCCGGATGCGAAGATACAGCAAAAGACACACGCATGCAGCATGCGAAAAGCCGAAGCTTTAATTGTTGCGAGTGGCAGCAAATTGAATTGCCAGAGAAACATTTCACAATTGATTTACACTCGAAGGAATTTGCCAAACATATTGCCAAAACTTTAAGTTAGCTTCTTCTACTTTTCCTTAACATTTTTGACACGTTGCACTCAAAGTTTCCTATACGCCTTAAATTAGGCAGCACGTTCTGCACATCGGCTGAAGGCGCGCTCCCTCTTCTCTGGGCGGCGCAACACTTGCCGCATAATAAGTATTCCGCAGGGGAAGGCGCTGCACACCTACACAATATGAATTTCAAATCAAGACGAGGGCGCGCTAGCGTCTTCTGGGTCATATTGTGGGCGCGCACGGTAATTAATATTATACATATGTATCTTATGCAAGCCTTGTGGGAGTTGCGATTATGAACGTAGCAGCTGATAACTCAACTTCAGAGAACCAAAATACATTCAAGTTGCAAACATGTTAAAGCCAGATGAGCAGCTCCAAGACGAGTACATAAGCTAGACGACTCATCGCTAAACTGATAGAGAAAAGACTCTGAAGGTGCCACTAAAGATGCAAATAAATCTACAAATTAATTGAATTCTAATATCTCAGTTATTAATTTCCGAAGATGAAGGATATTCAGATAAAACCAACTTTAAATTAAATATAATAATAATAATATTAATGAAATAAGCAGTTAAATAACCATTTTCATTAAATAAACTTACATATTGTCTATTAAATATTTTAGCCATCTGACATACTACATCAAATATCCTTCCTAATCAAATTTGTATACCCTAAACCCATTGAAAATGGGAATTCAGGGTATATTGGTTTCGTGAAAATGCATGTAACAGGCAGAAGGAGTCGTCGCAGATCCCACAAAGAATATATATTCTTATATTATGATTTCGTAATTTTTAGATTTTGGATGTCAAGGCCCTTTCGCTCCAATTTGAAAAACACGCATTTCAAATACTACAGACTTGTTATTTGGAAAGTAGACGCATTTGAATGCCATTAATTTATTCCGAAAGCTTCATGAAGATCGTCCAGCTAGAAATGGAGCCTTATTACTTGTTACTTATATTCTTATTACAGCCGAGAGAAATTACTTTAATCTTATTATCATTATTACTATTAAGATTCCTAATAATCGTTTCCCTTTTATTAATCTTTATGTTTGCATGATTTATCTTCTGCTAAATGGAACTATAAAAATCACTGTCAAATGCTTTGCTCTTGCAATAATGTTCCTTTCACTGCACACACAGACAATACATATGTACATCTACACTCCCACACATACATATGTTTCCCATATCACCAAATTTATTTAGCATCCGATGAGGCACACTCCAGAGAGAATTCAATTGCCCCCACATTCTTCGCTTTTCTCGCTTCAGCATAGCTTCATTATGGCACATCATCTAATCTAATTTTGGAGGGAAAAAGCTAGCTTGTTCTATCCTACATTTAGGCGCCTGCAAGATTTCCGACTGATTTTTACTACCGTCAACGAGTGAAAAGCGCAATAATCGACACTCGGCACGCACCAAAGGCCAAAGTGAAGGAAGTTAAGCAGGAAGTGAGAGAGAGGTCCTTAAGACTGCGTTAAGCCTTGTGAGTATGTGCGTTTCGACTTAGCCAAAGAGGACAACATTACGTTTTATTATCTATTATTTCTGCTGCGCCTAAAATGCCGCTACATTAGCTCAAAAATCCGCACACACAAAACAGGATGGCAGCAGCCACAGGACACGCTGGTTGCCAAACGGAAGTCGCCAGTCGCAAAACGTAAACATTAAAACAGGAAACGGAAGTCGGTTCCATACACACATATACATACATATGCATATATATTTATATATGTGTATGCTCCCACAGACATTCGCTATGTCTACGCTGGTTATGATTATTTCGACTCGCTGACTTCTATGTGTGTTTGCACGGAGTGTGTCCTGTGGAATTTATTATTTGTGTTTTGGATTTCATTTTTCGTTTTTCACATATTTTCACATTTTCACTTTTTTTTCTACATTTGCACATTGTTTTCGCCTTGCGACCGGCAATTTCTTATGCACAAATGTTTCTTTTTTTACTGTTTTTTTTTTTTTTTTTTTTTGAGTTGCATATGCATTGCAAATTAGCTGCTTAAATAACTGGAAATTTTACCATTTCATTTTGTTGTTAACACTTTTTACCACGGCAACAGGGAAGCATTCTTTATGTTAATCCACAGTTGTTAAAGAATGTCCCATTCGCCAGGATGTCAACAAAAATTATTTACGCGCACTTCAAATTGCTTGCGCGCTACGAATGTTGTATGGACGCTGCTTTGGACGAAGAACCGCGCGCCTTGGTTGCCCAACGAGCACTGAAAAGGACACGGCCGCCGCGTAACATTCAACAGCGGCATTTGTGAAATTTCCCTGATGTGATAGAGGGGACATTTCGCCGCTCACTGGAAGGCCAACAATTGCAATTGACCTTAGCCTTCCTTTTGCCGGCTTGGTTCAATGCACCAGCCAGCGGAGGGTTGTCCTCGACAAATATCCCAAAAAAGGGACATTTTCCACTGGGGTAGTTTCCAATAGCTACAGCAACCACTGAGCTCTACAGGTTCTAACAGGTTATCGGGTGACGTCACTATCAGAGAGGAGCTCAAGGAAATTTTTCCGTTGCTCATGCTTGGGAAATGCCCAAAATTGACTGAAGGAATTTGTTCTTCTCCTTCAACTCGGAAGAAATACATAAGTAAAAGCATTTCACGGGATCTCCTGAGCCCTGCTAAAGACTTATATTCTTCTTCGTTCTGCTAACTGCGTAATTAACGCAGTGCTTGGGGTGCAATCAGTGTTGCGTTTTTTCTTATTTTCGGCAAGATTTGGCTTATTCCTAAGTACGATTGCAGAAAAAATAAAAGAATTGCAGATGGCTGAAAATCTGGTTTATTTAAGAATCGTAACTAACTTTTATTTTTTAATATTTTTTTTAAGATTGTAGCAATTCTAATGATCCATAAGCCTGGAAAATCAGGTGATGACCCTGACTCGTACCGCCCAATAAGTCTCTTGTCGTCATTATCTAAAGTATGGGAGTGACTTATTGCCAATCGACTTGATAGTAGAATTAGTGATTGTCGCATTTTACCGGACCAGCAGTTTGTCTTTCTGGAGGGACATGGAACTGTGGAGCAGGCTCACAGGCTAGCGAAATACATTCTTCAGGCTTTTGATGATCAGAAGTACTGTCATGCAGTATTCGTTGATATGTATAAAGCAAGCACTCGATAGGGTCTGTCATATAGGAAATCGAAAAGCTCTTCCCAGCACCATACTTCGGGTCTTCATCGTCATCGTACCTGGAAGGCCGATAATTTATGGTTAGAGTCCGTCCTTGCCAGATTAGAGTTGATGTTCCACAAGGTAGCGTATTAGGGCTCTACTCCATATGCAGTGCAGACTTACCCCCCTTTAGCGAATACCAAATGGAGGCTCCCATCAAAGCTCTACTACATATGCAGACTGCATCGCAGTGCGCTACATCTCTAAATGTCGCAGTGCGATGCAGTGTCATCTGCATAAGTTGTTATAAGCACTTCACCATCCAGTGGAAGAGGCATGTCAGCTGTGTATAATGTGTATAATGTAGGCCCCAGTACACTGTCTTGAGGGACTCCAGATTTAATGGGTCTTGCCGATGAAATGGACTTTCCCTTAGCCACTTGGAAAGTGATGACAGTAGCATAAAAATAGAAAACGGGAGGGCTGCCCTTGGTTTCTGCAGCAATCCTAGATGCCATACGCGATCAAAAGCTTGCTTGACATCTAGAAACGCGACAGAGCAGTATTTCTTCTGTTCTAAGGCGCCGAAGATGTATTGTACAACCCTATGAATCTGTTCCGGTGTTCCATGCTGTCTCCGACAGCTAAACTGGTGATTCGGCACGATCTCCCTGCGTTCGAGATGCGGCAGTATTCTGGCTAAAAGTATTCTTTCGAATACTTTAGAGAGAACAGGCAACACGCTAATTGGCCTGTGCGAGCCGATTTCACGCACAGGTTTGCTTGGGGATCATCACAATCACAGCGCGCTTCCAGCAAGCCGGAAAGTGCCGGATGCGAAATATTGCGTTGAATAGCATGACTATGTACTACACAGTCGAGTCGGGCAGCGATCTCAGGACTCTGCTGTTGATTTGGTCGTGTCCGGGCTCTTTGTTTTTCTTTATCCGATTGATTACATCTACAACTTCCTCCTTGGTGCACGTCCTGATCCCGACATCTGTTGGGAGTGGAGAGAGTACATTGTTGGCTGATTCTTCTACCTCACTTGGCTCGGCACTAATCAGCGGCGTAAACTGCTGCTGCAGGTGGAGGGCAAAAGCTTCGGCTTGCGGTTCGTCACCCGTTATCCAAGCACTAGATGTGCTGTGGATTGGGTAACGACGCATTGGCTGACTTTTGATGTTCCGAATAAATTTCCACAGATGGAATTCAGCATAGGATGTTGTGTTTGTGTTGCAATGCGGTTAGAGCAGCTTTGAGTTGCCTGGTAGCTTCGTTGTATCTCACCTTATCTATTGACGTTCTTGAGACCATCCAACGTCGTCTTGCCCATCTTTTGTACGCGAGGAGATTTTGTGTCTCTGCCGGAAAAGTGATGTTGTGCTGAGCGCGTTCTATCATGCCTCTGTTCAAGGAGCTCTCTTATATCGCTTTCGCAGTCTACCATTAGGTGTATCCTTGAATTTTAACTGTCGGACATTCGTGACTTTCTGCAATAAACATTATATCAATGTTCTTTTGTAGAAGAAAAACTGCTAATTCCTGCGCTTTATTAAGCAAACCATTAGCGTTCCAAATTCCTACGCTTAAGGCCATTATTTGGAACTGAGCTTGGTGATTAGAGCCATTAGGCTGGTCATCACTGTTGCTTGTTGGTCTTGCACCTCTCGCATTGCTCTGAGCTCTGCATGGACAGCTTCAAAGTGTCGCTGTTGCTGTTGCAGAATCTGCATAAATCCCGCATCGGGCATGTAAAGGTCAGCTTGGGATTTTACTCCTCTAGCTACTTGGGCGTATGATATTCCATTCACTAGTAGCGCAGTAGCGTTCATACTGTTGCTCAGGAACGGCGGCTGTACTGCTTCAAAGCGGCGCGCTGCAGAGCTAAAGCCTTTTGCCGGGTTGTGTCATTGTGCTGGGGCCTGCAATTTTAATAACCTTTTATATATTAGGCAGCCTTTATAGTTGGCCGGGTGTTGCTCTTCACAGGGAACACTGATTGGAGGTTGGTCCTTTGGTCGAGTGCAGTCCTTGGAGTCGTGCTTCCCGGCACATCTCACACAAGTGGGGTCTCTGTGGCAGTAACACTTTGTGTGCCCAAATTCCTGGCAGCGGTGGCATTGGGTCAGATCGTTGAGTTTCTTCGGTAATTCAACAGTGCATTTTTGACGAGCAACAATACGCAAATCGTGAATTTGCTTATTGTTTGGGGCTTGTTCCACGTCGACAAAGAAGATATTTAGAGGGGTTTTATCGACTCTGCTACGGGGGTTGTAAATATTAGAAACTTTATGACCCTTTAAGCCTAACTCTTTTTTTATATCTTCTGTATCTCTGCTCGAGTGGAGTTCTTTTAGACAAACTCTGTAGGGCTTGTCTTCTTTCAATTGGTAGCAGTGAAATTTCAGGCCTCGATTGGTGAAATGTTTCACTACTGCACGGTAGTCATCACTACAGTATGTGTGGACTGCAATGTTATTCTTTTTGGGCTTGGTGACATAAGATCTCGGATTTATAGCTTGTTCTATTAATTCTTGCAGAAATGCAATAGATCGAATCTCTGGGCACCAGATAGGAGGCGGTCGTGGTTTCGGTTTCTCTGCTGTTTTTATACCCTGAGCCCATTGAAAATGGAAATCATATGTAGATAGATTTAGATACTCTTAATTTACTCTGAAAATTTCATGAAGATCGTTTACCTAGAAATGGAGTTATAAGCGTCCAAAGTTCAGCCCAACCCACGACCAAGCCACGGCAGCAGCTGCGCAATTAGCAGAGCACAAAAAAATAAGTTGATATAGCACCGTACGTCTGTCCGTCCGACCGTTGGTATGTATGAACGCGTCGATCTCATAAACTATATGAGCTAGAGATTAAATGGGTTCCTTCTAACCCCAAAAATAGGCTACAATCTATGACCTAGATTTATTTACAATTCCCAACTGCTTTTAGTTGTAGCAACATAGAGTGCTGGATGACCTCATGGCTAACAATTGACATTTGGTAGTTTCTCCATTGAAGAACAACAATTTTCAAGTAATTTATGGGGTCTAGGGAAACAATATTAAATTTAAAGTACGATCATGTACTCATGAATAGAAAAGCATCATACCCATAATTGACTCAGTGCTCGTTCAGAGTGAACGTATCGTAACTTTTCAAAAATTGTTCTCCAAAATATCAAAAAAAAAATAATAATAATAATAATAAAATAAATAAATTTTTCTCTGTTTGTATGGCACAGTAGCTCATACAATAATGAACCTGGCTTCCATTTCAAACAACTCTCCTTTCATAACTGTCAGACAGTTATGAAAGGAGAGGGAAAGGAAGCCAGGTTAAGATTTATTCATCCAATACTTTGCAATAGCATTTTTTTATGAATTTAGTAGCGCCAAAAGTTAAGGCCAAAAGTAGTCGAAATTTAGAATTTTAATATTATAGTGTAACTCCAATATGAGCAGATTGTCCAAATTGGCTATTGAGTAGGCAAGTAGTCAGGGTGGCTATCATGTCAATGAGCTTATCAATTTTAGCCTCAAGGCTAGAAGTGGTTTGGATTTGTGTGCTTGATGCACTTGGTGGCGAACAAATATCTTGCTGTGGGTTAATAGCCATAACGTTCCTTGGCCAAACTGAGGTTTGAATACGGTTCGTCGAAATAGAACGTCGGCGACGAGTACTATGGCTGCGGCTACGCACTTGTATTGGCGCAGGCATTGGCGTAAGGATTGGCTGGTGGGCGCCTTTCACTATTTTCGGCCTTGATTGGCGCTGCTGGCTTTGTTTTGCTGCTTGTACTATGGGCTCCTTGAAGTTGACAAGGCCTGTTCGTGCAACACTAGCATAGCTGCGGACATTGCTATTTGGTTGAGGGTGTTGTTGCTGTTGCTGGACGACTTGCTGCCTATATGCAGGCAAATTTGGTCTGCTGTTTGAAGCTACAGGAGCAGGAGCTGTATTTGTAAGGCTGATAATGGCCTTGCTGATTTGCATCGCACCTTCACTCTCTTTTTTTTTACAAGCTTCCTTGTAAGCGGGGCAGCAGTTAGCACAATTGGCTGGTGTTTGGTCATCTTTCTGCTTAGAGCAGGTAGTGGAAGGGTGGTTGCCACCGCACTTAACACAGATAAATGGGCGACGACAGTAGTTCTTAGTGTGCCCAAATTTTTGGCATCGATGGCATTGGGCAATCTCATTGAATTTAAATGGTTTCTCGACCTTCACCCTTTGATTGCCAAGGGCAGTAATTTGTAGCAGATCGTTATTGTTAGGGCTAGCAGCTAACTCCACCTCAAATAAATCGAGTGGCTCCTTTGAAAAGCGAGATTTAATGCCCCTTAAGAAGCAAACGGAATGCCCCAGTTTCAGGAGCTGGTCACGAATCCATTGATCCGGTGTGGAATGGTGCAAATGGCGAATGACAGCTCTAAATCCGCGTTCGCTTTTTAACTGGAAGGTATAGTTTTCAATTTGATTAGCTTCGAGGTACTTTGTCAGTGTTCTATACGACGCAATGTCTTTGCACTGCACTCGGAGACCATGATCCGCGGTGGGCCTGGTAGTGTAGTTGTCCTGTCCAATGGCTTCGTCCAGACGAGCAAGTAGTGGCATAATGTCAGTGACCTTAGCCAAGAAAAGAGGAGCTGGTTTTATAGAAACTTGCGCTTCTTTAGTAGCAGTTGCGGCTTGAATAACAGTTGCAGCTTGAATAGCAGTTGCGGCTTTATTAGCAGTTGCGGCTTTAATAGCAGTTGCGGCTTTAGTAGCAGTTGCGGCTTTAATAGCAGTTGCGGCTTTAGTAGCAGTTGCGGCATGAGGCGGTGCAACTTGTATATTGTCAGTAACAATGGCTTTGTTAGCAAGGTCAGGCGTTAAAGCAGAATCCATCTTCCACAAGGTGGGCTCAGCATCATCCTCCAATAGGTCAAGGTCGCTGTCATCTGTCTCAATGACATCGGCAGCAAGTCCTTTCTTAGAATTTCTTGGGCTGTTGCCCTTAGCGGCTGTTCGCTTAACTGTTTTATCCATTATTGGCTTTTCTCCTTCTTTCTGAGCTTGCACTCTTGCATTAAAAATTTGAGAAAGAGTAGGTTGGGCTGAAGTGGCAGCTTTACCCTTTAATGACTGGGTCATAGCCCGAGAAACCGTTGGAAGCGGTGAAGTAGCGACCTTTATTCTTGAATCAACTGGCGTGGGAGTAGCTTTTTGCAGAGAATTGTGCCAACTAATGATTTCCACGTCCATATCCTCCTCATCTTCAACAGTAGCGCTGCCTTTAGGCATGGCTAAGATAGAAAGCGAAAAAGAAAATTCACTTCCTTATTTTATTTTATTATTTTTTTTTCGTTTTTAAATTGTACGTTCCAAAAAAAAAATTTTTTTTTTTTTTTTTTTTCTGTTTGTATTTTTTAGCTTCCTTCATTGGGCATATATCAAAACTAAAATTAAACAAGTAAGAACGTTGCAGTTAGGCGCAACTAACAGCGATATACTTTGTTCCCATAGGTGCATCTTATTTATTTAATAAACATTTAATTAACGAAATATTTCGGCAATTAGAAAACGTACATGGCAAGCAACAACGTTTTTCCTACACATACCTACAAATTTACACATGTACACACTATACGAGTATACACGCAATTTTCTATGTATGCATAAAAAAGTTTGCATGCCAGAATATTCTAAGAATTGTGACTGAATTGGGAATTTTTCGATCGTTACTTTAGTTTTGTCAGAGACGCTCTAGCAATCTTATTTGGTTTTAGTTAACGCAGTTCATATTAGGTCGGTGACGCTGATGGTAAGCGCTATGCAAGCTATACTTGGGTGCGTGGGTTCGAATCCCGCAAAGAACTTTTTCTTTTTTCAAAAATTATTATTTTTTAATTTTTTTTATATTTGTATATTTATTATAAAATGCTTGCTGCCAATTGATAATAATTTATAAACATACGCATATGAATTGTGCATTTAAGCTAAAACTAAAACAACTTTTCCGATTTGCCACGCTGCTTGCTTGGCAAGCAGTTTTTCTATGCATGCATATATGTATGTATGTATGTACACATATGTTTGTATTTGTGTATACACATCCAAGTGTGTATACATATTGCAAGAAGTGCGATTGTGTTGTTTTGTTACGCCACAAGCTGCTGATCAGCTGGTCAGCTGATCAGCTGTGAATTTATTTAGGTTTAGCTAACGATTACATGTTGTTTTCAAAAGACCTAGGTTCGAATCCCGCTGGAAACTTTTTATTTATTAATCGAAAACATATAAATTTTATTTTTTAAATTCATTAATATTATTATATTTATGTTAAAATGGTTTTTGCCATCTTAGCAATTGCTACTAAGCTATTATATGCATGAATTATGCAGTTGGCCACAACAAACTTCTTTGCCGATTTGCCACGCCCCCAGTGGGCGTAGACGCATAAATTTTTGCCAGTTCTTAGAAAGAGCCGAGGCTAACATGCCTGCAAAATTTGGTTGCTTACATTCCAAAAATGCGAAAATTACAGGGTATTTTTCGATATGCCACGCCCCCAAAGAGGCTGAAAAATTATTTTTGGGGCATCGATAGAGGAGAACATTAGTAACTCAACCATCCAATTTTCAAGCGTCTAGCTCTAAAACTGTAGGAGATATAAACTTTTGCGGTTTGCCACGCCCCCTGTGGGCGTAGATATATCCACCATAGCTTATTAGTCTTGGGTTGTCAACCCGAGTATACATGCAAGATTTCAAGTCTCTAGTGTCAATAGTGTTCAAAATATAGCACAATTTGAAAAATCTCTATATATTCAGGTCCGATTTGCCACGCCCCCAATGGGCGTGGACATAAAACTTTTTGATCGATCTTCTTAGAATCATAACATTAACTCACATGCAAAATTTCAGCGTTCTAGCTTTAACGGTGTAGAAGATACGTATTTCCCGATTTGCCACGCCCCCAATGGGCGTAGATATATCCGCCATAGCTTTTTGAACTTGGGTTGTCACCCCGAGTATACATTTCAAATTGCAACTCTCTAGCTCATCATCTAGTATGATAACTTAACTATGGGCGGAAGAGTTTTCCGATTTGCCACGCCCCTAGTGGGCGGATCGGGAAAATTTTAACACTTTATAATTCGGGGACATATATGAGTATATGTTTAAAATTTCAAGTCTCTAGCTCTAATAGCGCCGAAAAATATTGCGTTCATACGGACAGACGGACAGACGGACAGCAAGACGGACATTGCACAAACCCAATATACTTTTTCCCCTTCGGGAACAAAGTATAAAAATAAAAAAAAAAACATCAACAAAAAAAAAAGGCATTCTTTGAGATCCGTTCATTGGGGTGTATTATAGTATATGTGTGTACATGGGTATCAAAAAAAGGAAACGATTAGGTATACTGTTTGTGAATTTAAAACAGTACAGTACATGCAACAACATCAGGCTTTCCACGTTCTTTGGTTTTAGCAAAGATCTTCGTTTTCGCAGTGAAGACTTGCGCTGGAAAAAATGCGCTCACAAGTGAGCAAGTGAGCAAGTGAGCCAAAGTGAGCAAGTGAGCCAAAGTGAGCCAAGTGAGCCAAGTGAGCCAAAGTGAGCCAAAGTGAGCCAAAGTGAGCCAAGTGAGCAAGTGAGCCAAAGTGAGCCAAAGTGTACAAGTGAGCCAAAGTGAGCCAAATTGTGCAAGTGAGCCAAAGTGAGCCATATTGAAGGAACTAGCTCAGTGGCTCAGTTCAGTGAGCCATTTATTTTGGCTCACTCACTCATGAGCTACCCAAGTCTAGTCCACATCACTGTTAAAAGACTCTGTAGGTTACGCAAAGAGCAGTTCCGTTACTTTTGATGTTAACTAACAGACCCCCTGTGACGTCACAGGGTCCTAAGTGTGCTCTGTTATTCAATTTGATACTTGGCGGGCATGCTCATAAGCATCCAAAATAAGTTGTTTTGCAACGAATTCGGATAGGAAGAACCATAAAAATGATCAATCCTTACTTTTATTTACTTAAATTACGAAAACTTATTAGATAATGGAAGAAACTGTGAGGCCTTCTGGCAGCAGCAAAAGCACTTCCCAAATGGGTACTACGTCCGAAAAAATTACCAAAACGCATGATTTTTTTAATTTTCGCCATTAGTATTGTTCATAAATATCAATATAATTCAATATTCAAATAGAGTACATGTCGAAGTCATATCAGGTAAGCTGCTGCTCACACCTGCTTCCATGTCAAGAAAAAAAGCCCAAAGACCGAAATAAAATGTATGTATTAATTAAGAAACCCAAAAAGGACTGAGAGTATAAGTAGTCAAACATACAGAAATAGATAATCTGGCTGAAGAAGCCATCAGAAATCTTGGTAGAAGCTAACAATGCCGCACCCAATCTTTGGCCAACAAATTTCTAATATGATGAATGAATATGATAAATATAATGATGTGGATTGATGGGAAACGATTAGTATATGTTAATACTAGTTACTTTTGTAATAAAAAGTCATTTAAAATAAAGTTTAATTTATATAAGACGAAGATATTGGCGGTTAATCGAATTACTTTCAGCAATAACTGCCTAGAAAACGGCTTAGAATACAATATTTTCAAAAACCCTTATATTGTCAGATTCGTAAATCTATATAGAACTGAAAATTCGCAACTTGAATCGCCTTAGTTAAGTCTACTAGTTTTAAGATAGTTAACAGTGCCAAAATTGCCTAATTTTCATACAAACTTAAGCGTGTCAGACCCCCTGTGACGTTTCACTGTTAACTTAACAGACCGCTTTGCATAACCTAGTGTTACTCAATCGTGGTCCACATAGGTGGCCCAAACTATATTGGTAGTTTCAAGTCACCACGAGTCTGACGAAAGTTGAAGCGTCGTTAAATTGCTGCAGACAATTTAAGTGGGGCTCCGCTGCCCGGCGGCACATTGCCTCTACTTGAATACAATGTTCAAACTGACCGGAGCTTTAGAGCATTAGGTTCAGCTAGTAACAAAAACGGTATGAGTCTTAAAAATGTTCTTGGCGAAGCGCTTTTGAGGGCTGTAAATGAGCCCTCAAATAATGAAATGGAGATAAAAAATTTTTCATCGATAAGGCCTAGCGGAAGCACTGTTAGTCATGCAGCCGGTTTCCCACCTGACTTCGCAAAAATCACAGAAGCGGCTTCAAAACTGGCAGCAGCCCAAAAAATGCTTAAAAATAAAAGGAAGAAAAAATAATAAAAGAGCAAGCAGAGATGTGATCTCCCACTCCGCTTCAACTAATATGGCTAAATCAAGTAATACCTTTGCTTTACTGGACATGGACGTAACCAGTGAAGGCGAAGATGTTGAGAACGCTGCTGATGCAATTGACACAGTCAACAACCACCTAAATCAAGAACCCGACAACAACAAAAAGCCTATCGGCCCACAAAAGCCACCGCAAATCGTTGTGAGTATTACTGATCTTAATGACCTATTTGAAATCATCAATGAGGTCACTAGCGTTGACAACGTTTCAGTCAAAGTCAACCAAGGAGTAACGGCTAGAATATTTGCCAAAGATAGCGACACCTACAGAGCTATAGTAAACCATTTTGATACAATAGGTATTGAGTTTCACACATACCAAATGGAGGAAGAAAAACCTTACAGAATTGTAGTAAAAGGGCTTCACCATAGTACTCTGAATCACGAAATAATTGGCAATTTTAAAAAATATGGCTTTGATGCTCTGCAAGTGCACAACCCAAGATCAAGGTCAAACAGAGAGGAAAAATTAAATATATTCTTTGTAAATATAAAACCTTGCAAAAACATTAACGAAGTTTACAATATAACAAGTAAGAAAGCTCTAGTCGAGAGTGCTCGACTAGATAATACCCTGAACCCAATTTTAATAAAATAAAATAATAATCTGTACTGTGGTTTGCTTTTTTGTAATTATCTTGAAAATTCATCAATTTTAGTGCTGAAAATGGCAAAAAACTTCTTTATTTTGACAAATAGTTAAATATATTGCTCTTGATTAGTACTAAAATTAATCCGTTTTCAAGATAATTACAAAAAACCAGTGTCGAACGTGACAAAAAGTTGACTCTTCTGGAGAATTACCCATATGGATAAATCAGAAAGTATACATAAGAATGTATGCGTGTAACGTTCAAAATGTATATACATACATATGTGTGTATGCATTGCCAAAAAAAAAAAAAAAATAATAATAGATGGCGCTTATATTAGTTGAAATTCGAAAAATGTTATATTATTAAATATCATTAAAAATAGACCCAACAAATAAACGTTCCTCGATTAAGAGGCATCACCTTAATTAACACAGACACTTCATAATTGTAAAATAAATATATCAATGCCACTCAAAGCTGTAATAGCCATAATAAATAAGTTCACTGCTAAAGCGCCATCTATCAAGTTTAAATTCTTAGACCATGCTACACTAGTTTTGAATGTATATGTGTGCATACATATAGGAAAACTCTTACACAGATGTCACGTGCTTTTGTTATTTGGGCAGACTTTTTTTTTTGTTCATTATTTTCTGTTGACTTAACGGAATAAAATATAATTGAAACAAAAACACTTCAGAAATGATGCTATTAAATATTTGAAATTTAAAAAAAAACGCACTTATTCACAATTAGTTAAACTACCAACTGACTTTCAAAGGTATCAAATACAAAAGAATAAATAATAATAATAAAGAAAAAAATAATAAAAAAAAATTAAAAATAAGAAATTATGAAGGGCTCAGGCGAGACTAGAACCTGCGACACCCCAATATTTGTTACTTCTGCCTAACCATCTACACTACGGCCCACTTGAACGGCAGAGTAGCGAAAACGAATCAAATTCGCCATATACGAAAAAAACTAAAGCAGTGGCTGAAAATACAAATACAATTCAAAGACAATTCTAACGCAATTCAAAAACAATTGTGATTCTTAGAATTTGCACGCATAGCAACATAGAAAACGGCCCAAGATTTTTTGTGTGTATATGTGCACACGCATACGAAAATTGATTTGCATTGCTCAACGTTGCTTGCATTTCCATTGTTATTTTAAGTGTTTTAAATTTTTTTAAAATATATATTGGAATGTAATGAGAGTTTCAGCATATGATCTACATATTCTTTTTAACATTTTAGGTTTTTTTTAGAAATCATAACTCTTTTACAATTAGCTTTACATGCCCAAATATGTACATACATATGTATGTACAGCCACACGAAGATCTGCGATTGTACACATATACATACATACATACATACATATGTACATATGTATGTATGTGTGCCCGCAATGCGCCTTGCTGTGTCGTTGCCTTGCTTGCTGCGCCACATGGGTTTTGATGAGAAAACTTTAGAGACTAATATTTCTGTTTCTAGATGGACAATCGTATTGATATGTTCAGATTAAGATTATGATATTCATATCTTTATGCCAAACCAAACTGTATGTCTCTAGTATTTGAAATGCATTTTTTACACATTTGGGAGTGTGGGGGGAATTGGGGATCGGAATCCAAAATCTGACAAAAACCGAAATTGTATTAAATTGGTATCTATATATATGCAGAAGACTTGGAAACTCTAACTCTAAAGATGAATTAGCTAGAATTTTATAACTGGTTCCCGATAATATCAGTTATCGATAACCTTGCAAATATACAAGTTATCGAATTTCTGAAACAAACTCGTACTGCGCGCGCAATATACGGACCTAACACAAAAAGAATGAACTCTCTAGCTTTTGTATCTTCGGAAATCGACGCGTTCAAACATACGGACAGACGGACGGACGGACGGACAGACAGACGGACATGGCTATATCAACTTTTCTCGTCACCCTGATCAAGAATATATATACTTTATGGGGTCTGCCACGCCTCCTTCTGCCTGTTACACACTTTTAACAAAACCATTATACCCTGATTTCCCATTTTCAATGGGCTCAGGGTATAAAAATGCTCTGCCGCCAAATGAAATTGTCATATGCACACGATGTCAAGAATATGGCCATATAGCCAATTACTATCCCACCAATCTGTGCACACGTTCACAAGATGTACCGCCTACCTGCATTCACTGTGGAGGTAACCACATGGCAAGCTACAAAGACTGTCAGTGGTACCAAGACTTCTATCGACGTTCAACTGGCCCCGATCAAGAAGAACCAAGCAAGGCCGCAACAGCTACAACGTAAGCAACAACATCAACAAATGCGTCAGCAACCACAACAGTTACCAAATACATCTGGAATCGGACGATCCTATGCCGGAATAGCAAGAAACGGATACGCATCTGCTCAGAGTCGCATACACAATATCCAAGCGCAAGCCCAGCTAACTACACCTATAGGAAATATTCCACAGCAGCAGCAACAAGTTGATGTCCAATCTCTATTGGAACAACAACAACAACAATTTCTGAAATGGCAAAAAGAGCTGCAAGTTCAGCAGCAGCAGCAATTTCTTTCATGGTTTCAGGCGCAACAACGCGAACAACAACAACAAAATAAGAGAAATAGCGACTAGATCGGCTCGAAAAAATGGTCAACGAACTGGCCAGCATGCTCAAGCAATGGACTGGGGGCCCATCGACTCACCAGCTTCTTAACAACGCCTCAGCTTCACAATGAACTCACTAAAGATCCTCATCTGGAACGTCAATGGCATTGCAGGAAAAGCCAGAGATGTAGAGCTATTCGCGCACAACAACAACGTCGATATTCTACTATTAAATGAAATCAGACTGAATCGAGGAGATACAATCAAAATCTATGGTTATACTTTCTATCCGGCTTACAAACCATCAAGTCATAACCATGGTATGGGAGGAGCGGCTATATTCGTGAGAAATTCTCTGCGCCACTTCCCACAAAGAGTTATCGAAACTCAACACATACAAATGTCTGCAATTAAAGTTGCCACAGGATTGGGGGACTTTGAATTTTGCGCCATATACTGCCCACCAAGGAACAGAATTGAAGAAAGGCAATTCAGCGACATACTCCTAATTCACCCAGGGGCAGAGAACTAGCAGAAGCCATCACAGCCAGAGGTGCTTATATTCTTGCAACAGGTTCTACTAGGTACCCATATACATCCAGTCTCACTCCCTCTTGCATTGATTTTGCATTATACCATGGAATATAGCATTACCAAGTATATATATACCAAAACTGGGACTTGGATTCTGACCATCTAGCCCTCATTACTGAGTTGCACATAGATGGTTCTAATATCAGCCCAAGCCCAAGGCTAATAACTAACCGCACCGACATTGCGGCTTTCATACAACATCTAAATGACTCCATTCAATTAAATTCGGTTCTGAACTCCGGAGAAGACATCGAGAGTGCGGTTGATATTCTCTCGGAGAACATACATAGAGCTTCTGCTGCTTCAACGCCGCCTAATCCTGCGCTTCGCCCCAATAATTATGGAATTGTTCTAACGAGAGAAGCCAAAGAGCTTATCAGAACAAAAAGATGCCTTCGTAGAAGAGCTATTCGATCCCAAGATCCTTGGGACAGAATTTTGTGGAACAGGGTAGCAAGACAGCTACGTAATCTATTAAGGGAACTTCCATGGACTACACTGTGGATGCAAACTATTCTCTATGGAAATGCACAAAATCGCTTAAACGACAATCATTTAGACAGGTACCTGTCCGATGCCCTAGCGGAGAACTTGCTAAATGCGAACTGGAACAGGCCAACGCATTCGGATGCCATCTAGAAGATCGTTTTACTCCATATAGTTAGTTAGTTATAGCAGAACATGGAGATACAGCGAAATTTGCAGACCCCATTGCAGATGTCTCTGCCTATTGAGCCTATAAGGATCGAAGAAATAACAGAAGCGTTCCAAATATTACCAAAAAATAAAGCTCCCGGATTAGACAGGATTTGCAATGCAACGCTGAAGGCCTTACCTATGAGAGCGCTACTTCACATTGCACTAATCTTCAATGCCATCATCAGGCTTCAAATGTTTCCAAGGCAATGGAAATTAGCTGCCATATTGATGATCCATAAACCTGGCAAACCGGAAGAAGATCCAGAATCATATCGGCCTATAAGCCTACTACCCTCCCTGTCTAAACTATGGGAGAGGACCATTGCCAACCGCATTAATGTTATATTAAGACAATCCAATATCTTACCGGACCATCAATTTGGATTTCGGGAGGGACACAGCACAGTGGAACAAATCCACAGATTGGTGAAACACATCTTGCAGGCTTTTGATGACTTCGAATACTCCAACGCTGTCTTCATCGACATGCAGCAAGCGTTTGATAAGGTGTGGCACGATGGATTACTGTGCAAAATAAAAAACTTTCTACCTGCTCCGTACTATGGCCTCTTAAGATCTTATCTAGAAGACCGTATGTTCCAAGTCAAGATAAAGGATACACTCTCGTCCACATACCCTATGAGAGCAGGTGTGCCGCAGGGCAGTGTCCTTGGTCCGCTGCTGTTCTCCCTGTATACTGCAGACATACCTAGCCCGTCCTCTCAACATATGGATGCTGCCTCGAAAGCTGTCATAGCCACATACGCTGATGACATAGCAATCATATACAACTCAAAAAACCTTGCAGAATCAAGCACTGGGCTGCAGAGGTATCTGGATACTCTCAATGATTGGTGCAAGCGGTGGAATCTCAAAGTCAACCCGCTAAAAACAATGAACACTTGCTTCACTCTAAAAAGACTGCCAATGCATACCCCCCCAATCCAAATGTCGGGAGTAAATCTTCAGCAACCTGCACAAGTGAAATATCTTGGCATCACCTTGGACAAGCGTCTCACCTTTGGGCCACACCTCACACATTAAACTGAATGTATTGCTTCTGCACTTGAAATAAATATATTGTTATTGTTATTAAAATAAAATCATACCCATAAAAATATCGAAGCAAAAGCTTCAGGGTATAATGGTTTTGTGAAAATGTATGTAACAGGCAGAAGGAGACGTCGCAGACCCCATAAAGTATATATATTCTTGATCAGCATAAAAAAATAAGTTGATCTAGCCCTGTCCGTCTGTCCGTCCGTCCGCCTGTCCGTCTGTATGAACGTCGAGATTTCGGAAACTACAAAAGCAAGAGAGCTGAAATTTCACATGAACACTCGTATTTTAGCAACGCAGTACGAGTTTATTTTGTTTTTTCGAAAACTCATCCCATTTCCAAATTATCGATAAAAAATTCGTTTACATTTTTTAGGTTTTTTGGGTATAACTTCTACACCGTTTTAGCTAGAGACTTCAACTTTATATATTTAGATAGATATTATAGATACGCAGATTTTGTAGTTTTCAGATTTTGGATGCCACGCCCCTTCCGCCCCCAATTTGAAAAAAACGCAATTCAAATACTAGAGACTTGCAATTTTGCAAATAGATAGATTTAGATACTCTTAATTGCATGAAGATCGTCCATCTAGAAATGGAGTTATAAGCGTCCAAAGTTTAGCCCAGCCAACCCCCAAGCCACGGCAGCAACTGCGCGGTTAGCAGAGTGCGCGCTTATAAGTGCGTAAAGAAGAAGAGTATCATTTTCTTTACAGGGTTCAAGGTATCTCGTAGTCGAGCCGTCTCGACTAGAGCCTTCTTACTTGTTTTTATATACTATATATTTTTATACCCTGAGCCCATTGAAAATGGGAAATCAGGGTATAATGGTTTTGTTAAATGTATGTATGTACATGCCTACAAGCGTAGATCAGCGTCTATGTGCGTGGATTTGCATGTACAGTTTCTTATGCGTGCAGAAACGAATCGAATATTTCTTGGAATATGATTCGTTCGAAGAATGGCTCAGGGGATTTCGTAGTCGAACAGTCTCGACTACAGCTTTCTTATTTGTTATATGTATATTATTATACCCTGAACCCATTGAAAATGGGAATTCAGGGTATAATGGTTTTGTGAAATGTATGTAACAGGCAGAAGGAGACGTCGCAGACCCTATAAAGTATATATATTCTTGATCAGCATCGAAAAATAAGTTGATCTAGCCCTGTCCGTCTGTCCGTCCGTCTGTCTGTCCGTCCGTCCGTCCGTCCGTCCGTATGAACGTCGAGATTTCGGAAACTACAAAAGCTAGAGAGCTGAAATTTCACATGAACACTCGTATGTTACCTACGCAATACGAGTTTATTTTGTTTTTTTCGATAACTCATCCCATTTCCAAATTATCGATAAAAAATCGAAAATTCGTTTCCATTTTTTAGGTTTTTTGTGTATAACTACTACACCGTTTCACCTAGAGACATTAACTTTATATATTTAGATAGATATTATAGATACGCAGATTTTGTAGTTTTCAGATTTTGGATGCCACGCCCCCTTCGCCCACAATTTGGAAAAAACGCATTTCAAATACTAGAGACTTGCAATTTGGCACATAGATAGATTTATATATCCTTAATCTACTCTAAAATTTTCATGAAGATCGTCCATCTAGAAATGGAGTTATAAACGTCCAAAGTTCAGCCCAACCCACCCCCAAGCCACGGCAGCAACTGCGCAGTTAGCAGAGCGCGTGCTTATAAGTGCGTAAAGAAGAAGAGTATCAATTTTTTTTGCAGGGTTCAGGGTATCTCGTAGTCGAGCCGTCTCGACTAGAGCCTTCTTACTTGTATTTATATTACATTATATTATTTTCAGTTTATTAATAAGCCATACGGGACAACAATTATCCCTTTGTGGGCTTCGTCTTCAAAAAAATTTTTGCCTTTATGGGCTCGCCGGCTAACTTGAAGTTTAGCTATTGCTTCTTCTTACACTACTACTTCGTGTCCAGACGCTCTTTTCGTGTTTAGGCTAGCAATTACTTCCGATATATCACTTGGGTCGAACGGCTTGATAGGCAGGTCCATTTGAAGCGCTTGAGTCAGCTGATCGTTTATGTCATTGACCTGTTGCAGGCTGGCCAGATTGAATGACTGGAAGCGCTCGGCAAGGTGGTCTGCAAACACCTCTGCTTGCCCAAGTCAGTTCGGCACTATGTCCCGTTTGTGGAGGCCAAAGGCGCTTTCCTTGCACAGCGTCTTTCAATACCACGCGTAGCCTTCCATAGCGAGTGCGTTGCATTACTAGTAACCCCAGTATTGGCTAGTGTATCATCAAATCATGCTGATTTGTGTTCCACAAGCGCTCGACGTAGCCTACTTCGTACTCTATTCCACTCAGCCTTGTCCAAAGGGTGACGAGACCTCATCCATCTAGCGCGTATGCGCCTCTTCTCAGCAATAAGCAGCAGAATTTCTCTGGTTACCGGAATGCTGTCGGCTGCAAGCCTCCTAGGCGCAGTAATAGAGGACATTCTAGCTGCAGCTTGGACAGAGTAAGTGAACATATTAATGGCGCCATCAATATCACTTTCAGTGCTCATCTCCATATTGCATCCAGCGTAATTACGAGGGGTAGGTGGTCGGAACTAAGCTCAACGACCGATCTTATGTCAGCATGAATGCTCAGCAATCCCTTAGTCAAAGCAAAATCTATGTAGCCTGGTGAACTTCTACTGCCGTATGGGTACCTCGTAGGTCCCTCCGTTGCCAGAGCGTTTATTTCTGTATTTAGGACAAGGTTAGCAAGCGTATGTCCTCTTTGGTTGCATCTGTCTGCTCCCCACAGCCAGTGCGATGCATTCCAGTCTCCCGCAATTATATATTTGGAACGATGTTGCTCGAGAATCGTATAGAATTCGTCAGTAGACCAGATGAACCTCGGTGGACAGTAGATGGCTCCGAAATTAATAGGACCAAGTGCCGTTTCAATAGCTGCTGACGCAAGTTGTACTTTGGTTGTGGCTATGGGTGTCAACGGGAATTGGACCAGTGAAGATCTGATCAGGATAGCTGCTCCTCCTTTAGCAATGCCAGTACTCGGGTCGTTTGCAGTGCAAGCCTCAAATCCAAATATTTTAGGTGCTTGTAGCCCTTTGCAGTGTGTCTCACTAAGCAGTAAGATATCTATCTCAAATCGCTGCACAAAGCACTCGACTACGTGTAGCTTATTGGCAACAAGGTATCGGGTAATACATAATAATAATATATATGTAATATATATGCAACCCACACAACTCGCTTAAATCGCCAACAGTGTTGATTGTACGTTGTGTACAAAATAGTGCAAGTGCCGCTTCCTGTCTTCAAGTTGCATTGCTTGACAGAGGTTTAAAAGGAATCTTATTTACCTGTGCGAAACGCTCTGCCATGAGCGCGAAGCTGATCTATTTTTGAATTCAACGTGCGCTTGAAATATTTTCAATATGCCTTGTCGGGATCCTTGGGGTCCCGACACATCCAATTCGTTAACTCCGATTCTTTCATCCACGATTCGCGGAACTTTTGCTTATAAATTTCCTTTGGCATGATTAAGCT
Organism: Drosophila borborema; assembly: GCA_030914335.1. Taxonomy (NCBI): domain Eukaryota; kingdom Metazoa; phylum Arthropoda; class Insecta; order Diptera; family Drosophilidae; genus Drosophila; species Drosophila borborema. Next base: position 140,649 of record JAUESP010000003.1, on the reverse strand, counting down.
TCGAAAATTTTAACACAAATAAGCAATATTCAATAAGTCTGATATCGATTACAGATTTTTGAACTGGGTTGCATCGCATGGGTGAAGCCAAAAAATCGATTTTCAAGCGATGCCCTGCAGTTCAAAATGACAAATTGTATATGCGACTCAGAGATATTTAAAAAGGATAAAAAAAAGGCTAACATTAAATAAAAAGGCATTTCTTCAGGACAGGGGACGTTTCAAAAATTTTCCGGCAATCACAGTTTCAAAAAGGATAGATCTGTCCGCAAAAAGGACAAAACGGCAACACTGATTATTGTCCGCCTAAAAACTGAATTGTTAATCAATAACGTTATGGCAGCAAAACCCACACGACTCAGTAAGAGAGACAGCGAGACAGCAAGCCGCTTGCAATGCTTACAGGCGTACAAGCGTGTGTGTGTCTGAGTTTTTGTCTCAAATTCAATTGTTGCTTCCGCAAGGACTATGCATAGACGCAAAGAATGAGCTTAAGAAGGCAAAGCACCTCAGTTAACTTGAAAAGAAAGAAAAATATGGCCATCACTTCACTTTGTTTGAAAGCTCTTTGTGAAAGAAAACTCATTTTGGCCATGCATCATGTTTGCCGTATTGATAAACCCTTACGGAGCACTAGATGGATGAACGGACAGCAGGAGCTGCCTCGCCGCGACTATAAAACAATAGAGCCGCAATTTACATGCGCTGCGACACATGCAACAAAATAAAATGTAAATGGCATAGAAAATGGTTAAAGCCATCGAGGGAATTTCGGCAATAACTATAAAATGTCGCGTGTATGCAGTCGACCAGGAAGTGCGAGCCAGAGTGGGAGTGCGGAGTGGGGGGTTGCTCAGCAAGGGTTGTCGCAGCCATTGGAAAAAGGATTAAAAAACGTGGCATCCAAAATACTATCTCAATGGAACAATCTCAGGCCAGGGCAACGACAAAAACCTGTACTGAAAAGCTGAAATTAAGGCACAGCACACACGAACATATCCACCTACACACCCACACTCCACCGTCTCTCGCTCTCTGTCTGTCGCTTAAAAGGCCTCCTCGACCGGGCTTGATAAAAACAAAGTGAAAATTTATGCAGAACAAAGATAGAAAAATGCAAAAAAAAAAAAAAAAAAAAAAAAAAAGAGGACAATTTAGAAAAACAATACAAAAGACACGTGGAAGAAAGGACAGATATATAAGCGAGAGCTAGATAAATGAAGAGATGAACTGCAAGGGAAAAATAACAGAACAGAGTTTGGACACTTTTCCACAGATAATATTGTTTATAAATTCTTTGGATTGCCTTTTTCCCAACACGCTTTTTGTAATTAAAACAAAACTCGACACTTAAAACATGGCTTGAGTAAAGGTTATAAGAACCAAGTAAGAACGCTCTAGTAGAGACTGCTCGACTACAAAATCCCCTGAGTCCTTCTTCGAACGAATAATATTCCAAGAATGCTTCGTTTCGATTCTCCTCCATGCGTAACAAAGTATCCATGCAAAAGCACGAGCACACACACACGCTGATCTATGCTTGTACGCCTGTATGTGTGTAAGCATTGCAAGCGGCTTGGCTGTTTCGCTGCCTCTCTTGCTGGTTATATATGATGATTAATAATGATAAGTTTTTTATCGATAACTTTGGAAATATACGAGTTGTCGAATTTCTGAAACAAACTCGTACTGCGCGTGCTATATTCGAACCTAACACAAAATGAATGAACTCTCTAGCTCTTATATCTTCGGACATCGACGCGTTCATACATACGGACGGACGGACATGGCTATATCAACTTTTCTCGTCATTCTTGATCAAGAATATATATACTTTATGGAGTCTGCCTTGCCTCCTTCTGCCTGTTACATGCATTTAACAAAACCATTATATCCTGATTTCCCATTTTCAATGCGATCAGGGTATAAAAAATTAAATATTTATATAAAAACAACTTCTATTCACAATTCACAATTTGCAATCTTCTATGTAAATTTTCAAATATCCAATAAACATATTAAGCTTACTATTATTCCATTCGCAGCATTAACTTTGAAGTAGTCTCTGGCTGGGTACTAAGCTACTTACGACCTTATCTGTATCGCAGGGACAGCACTCGATAGTTCAATGAACAAGGAAATCGTCTCGAAATCGGCTTACCTGCAATCAAAGAGAAAGAGAGAGAGGGAAATTAAGCATGAGATAAAGCATATTAAAATTATATTTATTATATTTAAATACAAAAGCCAATTAAACCTCAGCTGAATATATGAAAACTGATTCCCGATAAATTGTTTTATTGATAACTCTGGAAATATAACAGTTATCGAATTTCTGAAACTCGTACTACGCGTGCAATATACGGACCTAACACAAAATCGACGCGTTCTAACATACGGACAGACGGACATGGCTATCTCAACTTTTTTCGTCACCCTAATCAAGAATATATATACTTTATGGGGTCTGCCATGCCACCTTCTGCCTGTTACATACTTTTGACAAAACCAATTTACCCTGATGACCTATTTTCAATGGGCTCAAAGTGTAAAAACAAATTAGAAGTGAAGAATGGCGAAATGCGAAGTGTCTGTTAAAGAACACGATGTCTTAAAATATATATAAGAAAAATTGATTGACTCTTTGAAAGGGGTATTAAGTGAAATGAAAATATCCCTAATTAATTTTATTGGTAAAATAGGCAGAGCAAAACAACGCACATGACTGTTGTACCAGATTTAGGGATAGGGATCTAGTCCTAGTTTCATGAACAGTGTGATTTCGAAAATCAGGTAGTAGGCGGGCATACTTTTGTCATATTTTGTCATACAACAACCTGTTTCGCAACTCGACAAAAATAGGACAAAAGATGATGTTGTGCATCAGTGCATCAGCGTTCGATGATGGAACTTTCACAGTTTGTTTTATCATGTAACTAAACACGTTGTAAAGTTCCGTGATGTATTGCGGTGGATAACCAACAACGAGTTTTGCGAAACCTAGAATGGTTTCAAGTTGTGTATTAGGTCGTCTGGCTTACATCATCGTGCGCAACGTTGGTCGCAACTAGTCGAGCAACGGAGCCATGTAGTTCTCACGGTCAGAATCCAAAAATATGTTGTCAGTGGCTATTTTTATGTCACTGTTCTGGACTATCTCAGCATCTTGTGAATAGTCGATATCGATAGCTGATGGAAAATCCATATCGTACCAGATTAGCAATTGAGCCGGATCTTTTGTGAATGGCTCGAAGTGCTACTTGTAATGCAAAGGGGAAGGAATTTCTGGGCAAAGGATGTTCGTCCCATGATCCACGGATCTCAGCAACTTTTCCGACGAAACAAAACTGACACGATTTCTCTTTAGTGAAGAGTGTAAATCGATTGACAATTTGGTATTGTTACTCGTCAATCATTGGACATGCTGCACATTGAGATCATGGACTGGACCACCGATACGCGTTGGTTTGCTGGGTTGAGAGCCCGTAATTTCCTTTTCGGTGGACTTCTTCGGCCAAGGAGACTGAGCAGAGGCTGTATTTGGAGTCTGCGTGGCTGATGGATTTTGGTCGTGAGTAGAAGTACGGGGCGGTGCTGGGTTGCTTATTTTTAAGATGGATGAGCCCGATTGTGTCGCCGAGGCGTATGGTCCTTTGGTGTTATTGTTGAGATTGCCATACACCTGTATACTTTCTACTTCATGGTGTCATAAAAACTAGACCCTGATTTCGCATTTTCAAGGAGTTTAGGGTATAACAAGTAAGAAAACTCTAGTCGAGAGTGCTCGACTAGATAATACCCTGAACCCAATTTTAATAAAATAAAATAATAATATGTACTGTGGTTTGGTTTTTTGTAATTATCTTGAAAATGCATCAATTTTAGTGCTGAAAAGGGCAAAAAACTTCTTTATTTTGACAATTGCTCTTGATTAGTACTAAAATTAATCCGTTTTCAAGATAATTACAAAAAACCAGTGTCGAACGTGACAAAAAGTTGACTTTTCTGGAGAGTTACCCATATGGATAAATCAGAAAGTATACATAAGAATGTATGCGTGTAACGTTCAAAATGTACATATGTACATGTATATAAACATTGCATTGCCATAAAAAATTATAATAGATGGCGCTTATATTAGTTGAAATTCGAAAAATGTTATATTATTAAATATCATTAAAAATAGACCCAACAAATAGACGTTCCTCGATTAACAGGCATCACCTTAATTAACACAGACACTTCATAATTGTAAAAGAAATATATCAATGCCACTCGAAGCTGTAATAGCCATAGTAAATAAGTTCACTGCTAAAGCGCCATCTAGCAAGTTAAATTTTTAGACCGTGCCACACTAGTTTTCAATGTACATGTGTGCATACATATAGGAAAACCGCAGATGTCACGTGCTTTTGTTATTTGGGCAAACTTTCTGTTTATTATTTTCTGTTGACTTAACGGAATAAAATATAATTGAAACAAAAACACTTTCAGAAATGATGCTATTAAATATTTGAAATTAAAAAAAAAAAAACCCACTTATTCACAATTAGTTAAACTACCAACTGACTTTTAAAGGTATCAAATACAAAGGAATAAATAATAATAAAAAAGAAATAAATATAAAAAAAAAAATTTAAAAAAAAGAAATTATGAAGGGCTTAAGCGGGGCTAGAACCTGCGACAGCCTATCATTCGGCGCATCTACCCAGCCATCTACACCACTGCTCACTTGAACAACAGAGTAGCGAAAACGAATCAAATTCGCCATATACGAAAGAAACACTAAAGCAGTGGCTGAAAATACAAATACAATTCAAAGACAATTCTAACGCAATTCAAAAACAATTGTGATTCTTAGAATTTGCACGCATAGCAACATAGAAAACGGCCCAAGATTTTTTGTGTGTATATGTACACACGCATACGAAAATTGATTTGCATTGCTCAACGTTGCTTGCATTTCCATTGTTATTTTAATTGTTTTAAAATTTTTCAAATATATAATGGAATGTAATGAGAGTTTCAGCATGATCTACATATTCTATTTAACATTTTAGGTTTTTTTTAGAAATCATAACTCTTTTACAATTAGCTTTACATGCCCAAATATGTAAATACATATGTACAGCCACACGCTGATCTGCGATTGTACACATATACACACAAACATACATACATATGTACATATGTATGTATGTGTGCCCGCAATGCGTCTTGCTTTGTCGCTGCCTTGCTTGCTGCGCCACATGGGTTTTGATGAGAAAACTTTATAGACTTATAATTCTGTTTCTAGATGGACAATCATATTGATATGTTCAGATTAAGATTATGATATTCATATCTATATGCCAAACCAAACTGTATGTCTCTAGTATTTGAAATGCATTTTTTACACATTTGGGGGTGTGGGGGCGAATTGGGAACCGGAATCCAAAATCTGACAAAAACCGAAATTGTATTAAATTGGTATCTATATATATGCAGAAGACTTGGAGACTCCAACTCTAAAGATGAATTAGCTAGAATTTTATAACTGGTTCCCGATAATTTCAATTATCGATAACCTTGCAAATATACAAGTTATCGAATTTCTGAAACAAACTCGTACTGCGCGCTCAATATACGAACCTAACACAAAAAGAATGAACTCTCTAGCTTTTGTATCTTCGGAAATCGACGCGTTCAAACATACGGACAGACGGACAGACGGACAGACGGACATGGCTATATCAACTTTTCTCGTCACCCTGATCAAGAATATATATACTTTATGGGGTCTGCCACGCCTCCTTCTGCCTGTTACATACTTTTAACAAAACCATTATACCCTGATTTCCCATTTTCAATGGGTTCAGGGTATAAAAATATATAACTGTTTGTATATTCCACGTAAATAATTTTATTCGCTAATGCTAAATTATTATATTTTGCCCAATATAATAAAATGTTCTCATGCAATATTTAAAGAAATGCATAACTTAATATTTTAGATCAGTATTACATTTCTTAGAGCGCCATCCCATTAATACATTGAAATAATGGTGATTTTTATACCCTTTTCGAATTTCCAACAAATTTGTGGCTTAGTATTTTATACAGCCATTTATTTTATTCCCTGTATTTGGACATTTAAACTGTGTCTTGGATACAGACTACAAAGCAACCTATTTTGCTTTCGGAGTTGATTTCCCAATTTATTCAGCACAAAGTATTAAATAGCCACATGCAAGCTAACACTATTTTAGTCAAGACCCAGATACAAATATCCTTCATCCGACTATTTCACCACGGACACACAACAGAGGCAGTACCAAAGTAAATATCCCTCGCAATTTTAGCAAGAACACATTACAACCCTATATAAGTAAAGATAACTGCAAAATAACCTATTCAGCATGGACAAACACCTACAATACAATACTATTTATACCTTTCATGCAGTCACGTTCCACATTGTTTCGCAAGTCCACAAACCACACACCTTACATGTTTGTTTCATAGATGGCGCTTACAATTCTTTAAGTCCTTCCTTAAAGGGAACAGAAAACTTATCCAGGCTCGATTTCTTACTGCCTCACACATTTTTCGTATTTATGTACATATATCTTTTTTGTTTATTATTCTCAGATTGATGCTGCAGCTATAAAATTAACTTTGCAAGTAGTTATGATTTGGCATTTACCTTCGTATTCCTGGGCATAACGCCCGTAAATTCACCATCTGTTAGAGAGTCGAAATGACAACACTCCACATTTACCGAATTCAAAAATTTAACTCTTCTCATTGTGAGATCAAAAATTGAACTATCGCTGCAGCTAAGGGATGACATGTTTATTACTTGGCTTCAGATAACGCGTAGGTTATCGACTATTGCCTATTTTTTAATATGTTTATATAAGTGGCATGTTCATGCTTGAACACCATCCATAAATTATCTAGCTGAAATTCTTGTATACTCTCGTGAGTTACATTAATATCTAATAAAAAAGGAAATATTTTTCCTCTATCATATAAATTAATTGTCATTATTTCTTTGACAATGCGATCAAAGTCTATTCCATTCGGTTCCATATTTATTAAACATATAGGTAGATGTCCGGCTCGGTCATGAGCGTTATACGTACCATATCCGACGACTGAGCAATACCTAAGAGGCATGCTAACAGTAAACGAATATTTATATTATTAAATTTTCCATTTCCCTGTTTTACGTTACATATATGAATCCATATAAAAATTACTTGCCCATATGTTTCTAATTTATATTCTGACATTAGCTAGGTTCCCCATTCGCCAAACATATTTGGTATATCATATTTTTCGTTTAGCATATTATCAATTGATGTAAAAACATCTACTACGTTACTCCCTTCGACTAATGGTTTTGGAAACCATCTTGTCATTAAATCACTGTCATCTTTACGTATATCATGTAATAATGCACTAACAACTAATTTCTTATTCATGTACTCATTAATCTGTCTATCGTTAATATAGTAATGAATATTCCCAGAACGAATTAAATTCCGACTTAATTGCATCTTAAATAGAGTCATTTCATGCATGTCATCATTTACATAAGCCATTCTAATTTTTACCGGAGTAGTACGTTGTACTAACGTCGTTTCTATACGCGCAAACTCAAGCTTCGTATGTTTATCATACGCTCTGTCTTCAATACACATAGTTTAGCCCAGCTGGCAGCCATCACTCTCTTTAAGTCTCTTTTAACCCGCTTCCTTCCTCCGCTAACTGACAAATAACTGCCTCGTGGTTGTGAAATTGGGCGACACACACACACGCAACTCACACAAATTTATTCGCGACAAATGCATAGCAAATAAAAAGTGTTTTGATTTTCAAACTTTGAGCTGCGGGCCATCAATCCTTGACGACTCGACTCGATTGTTCCCATTCAAGTGGACGACGACTTGATTCCTGCCCTTCTTTGCCCAAACAATTAATCATTTCAATTTTCCAAGCGACTTGCCGAAAAGTCGACGACAAAACAGTTTGGTAGCAGAACTTAGAAGGACCTAGCACGGGACATAGTTGCAGGTTGCAGTGTCAGCAGGTGTCATGTTTCTGCTAGTCGCTGCTTGGCATCCCTTGCTGCTCCGCCCTACTTGCATTTGCATTACATCGAAATTGGAATTGCCTTCCACGCCCAAAATACGAATGAAAACAAAAATAAATGTATGAAACGAATTCAATGTTTTGAGTCGAATGGAAGGCAGCTTCTACAATGTCGAGAACAAGGCAACGCACGCATAATAGAATAGAATACCGTTGCATTTTGCTATTGCTAAAACTTGAAATAGTTTTTTTACCCTGAACCCATTGAAAATCAGGGTGTAATGGTTCTGTTAAAAGTATGTAACAAGCAGAAGGAGGCATACCAAACCCCATAAAGTATATATATTCTTGATCAGGGTGACGAGAAAAGTCGATATAGGCCTGTCCGTCCGTCAATATGTATGAATGCGTTGATTTCCGAATATAGAAGAGATAGAAACTTCATTTTGTGTTAGGTTCGTATATTGCGCGCGCAGTACGAGTTGCTTTTAGAAATTCGATAACTCGTATATTTTCAAAGTTATCGATAAAACAATTATCGACAACCAGTCATAAAATTATATCTGGTATCCATAATATCTATGGGATGACTTATCGAAAAAAAATCAAAATAAACTCGTACTGCGTAACACACACGCATACACACACACATGTCTACAAGCGTAGATCGGCGTCTATGTATGCGCGTGGCTCTGCATGTACAGTTTCTTATGCGTGCAGAAACGAATCGAAAAGTTCTTGGAATATTATTCGTTCGAAGAAGGGCTCAGGAGATTTCGTAGTCGAGCAGTCTCGACTACAGCTTTCTTACTTGTTATACTCTGTTCCCTTAAAAAGGGAAAAAGAGTATATTGGGTTTGTGCAATGCCCGTCTTGCTGTTCGTCCGTCTGTCCGTATGAACGAAGCTTGAAATTTAGATGGTTCAGTTACTAATATCCTCCTCTATCGATGCCCCAAAAAATGTTTTCAGCCTCTTTCGGGGCGTGGCCTATCGAAAAATACCCTGTATTTTTCGCATTTTTGGAATGTAAGCAACCAAATTTTGCAGGCATGTTAGCCTCGGCCCTTTCTAAGAACTGGCATAAAATTATGCGTTTACGCCCACTGGCAAATCGGCAAAGAAGTTTGTTGTGGCCAACTGCATAATTCATGCATATAATGGCTGGTCAGCTGATCAGCAGATCAGCAGCTTGTGACAAAACAAAACAATACAATCGCACTTCTTGCAATATGTATACACACTTGGATGTGTATACACGTACAAACATCTACATACATATGTACTACTGATCTAAATTTGAATGAAAACATCGATGTCGATGTCCATCTATGTGTTCAAAATCAAACATCGATGTTGGATTGATACATTGGATTGAAAATTCGTTGCATCGATGTATGACCGATGTTTTAAAACATTTCCGTCTGACAATAAAACGAGTATGTCACTTATTTATTTTCTTAAACTGCAAAATTTTATTGCAATTTTGCATAAGTTGGGATAGGTACTTTTTATACCTTCCCAAATACATAAAGGGTCGCTTTCGAATGCGGTTAACTGCATTTGAAGATCAGCAGTTATTTCTAAATCCATGTCCACATTCGGATTATGACGTTGAGCAAGCTCATAATGGTGGTCCCAAAAAGATATGGAGCTTACGGTAGTCTGTGGTATGACTTCATTGGTACAAATAAGGATTTATTTTCAAAAGTGCGTTGGCACATGCCGAAGGATCACTAACATTTCAAAGTTGCTGTTCACTGATCACAAAATGGCAATGTTATGTTATTATAAAATTAAACCATTAATGTTTTGCAAAATATCGATGCATCGCTCAACATCGGTATCAGCGAAAACATCGAAAAACATCGGAAAAATCAGAAAAAAAATATCGATGCTAGATGCATCGATGATTTTTTACATCACTACTAAGTACACATACATACATACATACATATATGCATGCATAGACAAGTAAGAAGGCTCTAGTCGAGACGGCGTTGCTGCCGTGGCTTGGGGGTGGGTTGGGCTGAACTTTGGACGCTTATAACTCCATTTCTAGATGGACGATCTTCATGAAATTGTCAGAGTAGAGTAAGAGTAAGAGTAGAGTAGAGTAAGAGTATTAATATCTATCTATGTGCCAAATGGCAAGTCTCTAGTATTTGAAATGCGTTTTTTTTTAAATTGTGGGCGAAGGGGGCGTGGCATCCAAAATCTGAAAACTACAAAATCTGCGTATCCATAATATCTATCTAAATATATAAAGTTAAAGTCTCTAGCTAAAACGGTGTAGAAGGTATACCCAAAAAACCTAAAAAATTGAAACGAATTTTCGATTTGTTATCGATTATTTGGAAATGGGATGAGTTATCGAAAAACAAAATAAACTCGTATTGCGTAGCTAACATACGAGTGTTCATGTGAAATTTCAGCTCTCTAGCTTTTGTAGTTTCCGAAATCTCGACGTTCATACAGACGGACGGACGGACAGACGGACAGACGGACGGACGGACGGACAGACGGACAGGGCTAGATCAACTTATTTTTTTATGCTGATCAAGAATATATATACTTTATGGGGTCTGCGACGTCTCCTTCTGCCTGTTACATACATTTTCACAAAACCATTATACCCTGAATTCCCATTTTCAATGGGTTCAGGGTATAATAAACTGCTTGCCAGCAACGTGGCAAATCCGAAAGCATAAAGCAGTTTTAGTTTTGCTTAAATGCACAATTCATATGCGTATGTTTATAAATTATTATCAATTGGCAGCAAGCATTTTATAACAAATATACAAATATAAAAACAAAATAAATAATTTTTGAAAAAAAGTTTTCTGCGGGATTCGAACCCACGCAGCTAAGTATAGCTTGCATAGGGCTTACCACCAGCGCCACTGCCCTGACCTGGATTTTGTTAACTAAAACCAAATAAGGCATTGCTAGAGCGTCTCTGACAAAACTAAAGTAACGATCGAAAAATTCCCAATTCAGTCACAATTCTTAGAATATTCTGGCATCCAAACTTTTGTATGTATACATAGAAAATAGTGTGTGTACTCGTATAGTGTGTACATGTGTAAATCTGTATGTATGTGTAGGAAAAACGTTTGTTGCTTGTCATGTACGTTTGCTAATTGCCGAAATATTTCGTTAATTAAATGTTTATTAAATAAATAAGATAAGCCTATGGGAACAGAGTATTTCGCAGTTAGTTTCGCCTAACTGCAACGTTCTTACTTGTTTTAAAACTAGGATTGTTCATATCAATACCCCATCTATTAATAAAAACTGCTCTATTATTTCATCACATGATTTTAGAAGATTTTTATAAATTTCGCAATCAGTTTTTTGCAACAGCTTGTGCAAAAGATACCCACCAAAATACCGCAATGCATCTTCATTAAAAGCATTTTGAATATTGCCTATAGTTGCATCTAATGCCAATTCTATTTCTAACTCATTGCCAATATCACTTGATAAATTGAAATACAGATATTTGGGACCCGCTATCTTTTATGATGTTAGCTAACATCTGATCTTCATCTGGAATACAATTTCCAGAAACTGAAGCAGATGTCAACATTTTCATTGATAACATTTTAGAAATTATCGTGTGAAATTCAAATACAGTTGGATTTGTATTTGTAACACCCCGACATCTTATTAAATAAAACAAATTTTCTAGCGGGTCCTGATTTAATTTGGAAGTGGCAACAAAGAAAGCATCTGTCTTGTCATTCCAAACATTTTCCGCCAAAGCAATTACCGATAAGATTGTTACAATCATCCCATCAATGCAATAAACTTTGTATGGATAATGCAGATTTTGGAAGTAGTCACGCATTTCCAGAAGGTATTCGTGAACGACATTATTTTTTCTAAGGGCACACCTATAAGGATTGCTATCAAATAGTACATGACTATTTAAACCATCAAACAGTTTTTTTACTTTTTCTATAAATATTGCCGTTGCAACTGCACTAATTTTGCAATCAGCAAACCCGCCCGAATCCACAACTGTGCGTATCGCAGCAGCTGCACTGTGGCTAAATACCTGTGTGGCAAACTTTACCTTCATTTTTTTCAAAACAATTCGGACTTACATGCTTTGGAGTTAATTTCCCCATTAATCTCAAAACTAGGATTGTTTTGATTAATACCCCAATGCTTGCAATAACCCTATATTTTCCTCAATTTTATTTTTGAGGTGAGCATGTTTAATGCCATTAGCTGAAATCGTATAGCTTAAAACATACTTCCAATTTTCAAAAAGACACTTAATAAGAAAAACACAGACTTGCTCTACTTTTTTACGTTTTTGGCCATCATCTTCAAATCCCTGAATCTCGCCAAGAGGTGAATTGTATTAAAGACCTCTTTTTATTTTAACCTCATCTAAAAGTAAAACTGCACATTTTGACTTTTCAGTCATTTTTCCACAGTGCTCTGAATTGAAACCGGCAACCAAATTTTTAAAAAGAGCCAGCGATTCAGAGATTTTTGCACGGCAGTCTTAAATGAAGAACATCCCTCAGATAATCTATGCTCTACCTGAATGGAAGTTTTTATTTTGGGAAATAACCCTTTTATATAGCGCTTTTATAAACATGACTAGTTTTCAAAAGCATTTTACATAACACATTTGGTTGTTCAGAAACAAGTGATAATTTGTTAATTGTCGTGAAGACATTGCTATGCTTTATCACCTACCTAATTCTACTGTATCTAGAAGCATTAGGCAAAATGTCCTACGATTAGGGGTAGTATTATAAAACTATCGGCTGCCATGTAGACATCGGCCTCTGGCATTGCTTAAGCGAATTGGATTATTAATTATGTGTTTCTTCCAGTGTCTCTTTGACCTATATTCTCTGACGGGCCATAATTTGCCTTCTGAATCTTGGACGTGTTTCCAATCAATAGCATTTGATAATATCTTAAGTGCTATTCCAATAAACCATGCAGAAACTCTCTTGTCAAATTTCCAGTTTCCCATAAGCATGGGTTTTCCAGGGTTCCTGTAGTGCATGCCATCTAAGTATGATATGCTTCCATTGGTCAATTATTTTTTATTACCTGTTGATCAGTTATCATTTGTTCTTTAATATTTAGTACCTGATTTGTCATATTTTCCACTAAATAACAAATGCATGTATTATTTTAAATGTTTTATTTAATTTAAATTTCTTATTCACGAGTCATTTACTAAAATTACCCAAAATCGACTACTTCTTAATTCAAAGTTGAGGTAGGCACACGCCCAATATTCGAGACCCATGCACGAAACATGAAAATGCCCCAGGCAGAGCATTCATTCAAATGCCTATACAAGTGATACTCGGCGATTGTGATTATCACATCACAAACGTACACATATGTATGTGTGTGTGTAGGGTCACATCAGCTACCCACAGCAATCGCTGGGAAATTAGAATTGCTACATGCAGCCAGTGTTGCCATTTTAGCTATTTAATAGCAAATCTAGCTATTTTTAAAGGTGATATGCTATACAAATTTTGAAAATGCTATTAGCTATATTTTTAGCTATTTTACAAACAATTATTTTATATTTCTTAGAAAAAAAAAAATCGAGTAACTCTTAAAATGTCTTCAAAGTAACGATTACTACTATCCAGATTACTATTATGGAGATAATATTATTACTTGCGATGAATATCATCACTAATTGCGCTAATTTATGGTAAAGCATACAAAAATGGAAAAAGCATACAAACAAAGGTTTCGCAATGAATGTACAAAGGGTGCACCATTTAAAGATTGGATTCGAAAAGTCGAATCTGACAATACGAGAGCATTTTGTATTTACTGCAAATGCAATATTTTTGCAAAATTGCATGATTTGAAAATGCATGCAGCCACAAAAAAACACAAAAGCTCATTTGTAGCCTATGCTCAACAAAAATTGTTTTTGAGCCACAAAACAAAACAAGTAGTACAGCGAAGGAGGAGGCGACATTGTGCTTGTATATTGCGGATATTGAAATCTAGTAATGATAAGTATAATAATAATCCCGCTGAAGATGTTAACGACATTGTAACGTTGTTCGAAAAAATTTAAAAAAGCAATAAATAACATACAAAAAAAATATATAATAATTTCAGCTATTTTTTCAACTATTTTTTTTTTTATTTTTAGCTATTTCGAGCTATTTTCAGAGTTGATTTTGCTATTTTTTGGTCTCAAAATCTGGCAACACTGCATGCAGCAAGTGTATCGCACACAGGCACATAAATGCTTACACATATAGCGAGGAAGTGTAAGTGTGTGTGTGTGGGTCATCGGGAAATAATATTCGTTATGCACATCAACAGTTTCATACCCTTTACACAAATAATCATGAAAACGCAAACATTTTGCATGAGCATGGCAAAGCCGTTTAAGAATTCGGTATACTCTTCGCTCAGAAGGGAACCAATGGGATCGCTTGCTGTTTGTGCCAGCATACATATCTTTTTGTGAGAAGAGAGCAGAGAGTAAAAAGCATAGGGCAGAAAGAGAGCAAGGGAAAGAGCGGCACATGCCATGCCTTTTTGGAATATCGACCGTCACCGTCGAGCGCTCGAAGCGGAATGATTTTGCCATCAGCAATTTTTCTCTCCCGACCCTAAAAGTAACAAGTAAGAAGGCTCTAGTCGAGACGGCTCGACTACGAGATACCCTGAACCCTGCAAAAAAAGTGATACTCTTCTTCTTTACGGACTTATATGCGCGCGCTCTGCTAACTGCGCAGTTGCTGCCTTGGCTTGGGGGTAGGTTGGGCTGAACTTTGGACGCTTATAACTCCATTTCTAGATGGACGATCTTCATGCAATTTTCAGAGTAGAATAAGAGTATATATATCTATCTATTTGCCAAATTCCAAGTCTCTAGTATTTGAAATGCGTTTTTTCCAAATTGTGGGCGAAGGGGGCGTGGCATCCAAAATCTGAAAACTACAAAATCTGCGTATCCATAATATCTAACTAAATATATAAAGTCGAAGTCTCTAGCTAAAACTGTGTGGAAGTTACACCCAAAAAACCTAAAAAATTGAAACGAATTTTCGAATTTTTACATGTACCAAATTGCAAGTCTCTAGTATTTGAAATGCGTTTTTTCCAAATTGTGGGCGAAGGGGGCGTGGCATCCAAAATCTAAAAACTACATAATCTGCGTATTCATAATATCTATCTAAATAAACAAATTTGAAGTCTTTAGCTAAAACGGTGTAGAAGTTATGCTCAAAAAACCATAAAAATGTAAACGAATGTTCTATTTTTTATCGATATTTTGGAAATGGGATGAGTTATCAAAAAAACAAAATAAACTCGTACTGCGTAACTAACATACGAGTGTTCATGTGAAATTTCAGCTCTCTAGCTTTTGTAGTTTCCGAAATCTCGACGTTCATACGGACGGACGGACGGACGGACAGACGGACGGACAGACGGACAGGGCTAGATCAACTTATTTTTCGATGCTGATCAAGAATATATATACTTTATGAGGTCTGCGACGTCTCCTTCTGCCTGTTACATACATTTTCACAAAACCATTATACCCTAAATTCCCATTTTCAATGGGTTCAGGGTATAAAAACCGATGACGCGACAGAGCAGACAATCCGGTTAACTTGCACAGATTTTGTGATCGAGTTGATCAATCAGCTTAAGCAGAGGTATGTGTTAAAATGTGTCGATCGTGCTCTGCGTACGAAAAATGATCCCATTTTGCCCATTTTGGGACTCTTCAAGCTCGGTGACGAAACTAAAGCTAAAATGGTTTCGCAGTATGGCAACATACAGCTTGTAAAATGGCAGAATGTTTACAATAGTTCGAAATTTTGTACAGAAGTGAAGCAATATCGGGACTCGGCGGGCAATACCCCGTTTTCGGAGCTGGTAGCATTCGCGCTGACAATGCTTTCGTTGCCATGGTCGAACGCGGAGGTCGAAAGGGTTTTTAGCCAGGTGAATTTGGTGAAAACGAAATTACGGAACCGCCTTGAGACAGAAACTTTAAATGCTATTTTGACCGTCAGGTAAATATATATACATTATACATTATTGCAATTATATACATGAATTTCAAAACTTCAGATTCGGATTGCGTCGGCACAACTTGTGCTGTATTAGCTATAAGTTTCTAGAAGAGTGCTATGGCGACATACGATGCCAGGGAAAAGGAAACTGATAACATTTGTAATTGACAATGCCTTGAAATTGTTATAATAAAAAAAGAAAAATAAAATACAAATTTAGAAAAAAAAAATGATTTTGTTCTGTTTTCTGTCCTTTTCATACCCTGAACCCATTGTGCCCTTCGGGACTATGTGTGTTTGCGTGTTTGTGGTCTCGCCGTGACATCCCGCGGGCGCCACGCGATCCGGCTCCGAGCGTTATGCGCTAGAGCTGGACTCACGTGGCGCTCAGAGCGCGATCACTGGCCAGAACGGGATCCACGCTGCCGCCCGTGGGCGTGCCAGGGCTGGGCAGAGTCTGTTAGGGTGTGCCGTCTGTTAGCGTGTGTCGACGCCAGAGTGAGTCGTCATCGCCGACCCATTTCTCACCTATACTTCCCCCTAGCCTACCATCCCTCTTTGTAACTTCTTTACAGTATATACATACATACATAATTATGTATGACGGACAAAAAGTCAAATATTTACATATGAATGTATATCTTACACTAGTGCTGGGCGCAACATCGATGTAACATCGATACATCGATGTTTTTTAAAAAATTAGAAACATCGATGTTTTTTGTTCGATGATCGATGTTTTTTAAAAATGTTCCATCCACTAAATTTATCTAATTTATCCAAAACAGGGGGCAGCGGGAATTATGGCTTTTAAAACAATTATTTAACTTTTTTCCGCTTTTTTTTATACTTAGCAATTTAACATATTTTAAAGAATTTATGTACAATGAAGTGTTGTTCATTGTAGTTGAATTAAAATCCAATTCAAAGTTCAGTATAAACAAAAATGCCAGGATGTGTAACGTAACAGCCAAGGATTCAAATGCTGGCTGCGAAATTATGTACATTGCAGTCATTGCAAATTTAGTATAGCTGCCAATTGATCGCATAACCAATTGGTGCTTGAAATATATTTTTGTAATAGATCTGGGAATTCTGTGAAGTTTCAGAAAACAAAATGTTGCTTTCGATATTGGTGAAACAAAGTATACCATTCTCATAATGAATCAACTTATATACATTAAGAAGGAATGCTGTCGTGACTATATGCACTATAGAAGACTGCAATAAAGATAATAATTGTCACGAATAGGACGAAACACTGGACTTTTCGTAAAAAAAAACCTTTAAAAAAAGCAAAAAACTTCACCTTCTTTGACGGATTTTTACCCCAAAATTTCAGTTTTTTTTTAATATGTTCCCACATTGTTTTCTTAGAAAAAACTGGCAACACTGCTAAGTTGCTGACAACAATCAACTAAATTAAGCAGAAAACGTGTTGTGAGCTTAGTAAGAAAAAATTTGCATTTATTTATTTATTTATTTTATTTTTTATTTATTATTTTTGTAGGATATTGGTGCTGGCAGGCAATGGATAAGTTTTTGAGAGATGTTAGTGGCAATGGTAATAATAGCATTAAATTAAAAAAAATGAGAGAATTTTAAAAAAGCTTATCGTCCAGCATCGGTTATTAACGGTTAAGACTGATTAAGTGATACCTACATTTTTTATTTATTATTTAATTTTGTTTTTCTTTCTTTTTTTTATTTGATGTTTTGAATTTGTGAAATGATGAATGAATTTCAATCAAATATACCATTTAATTTTGTTAAGAATATAAACATTGAATACGTTTATAATAAAAAAAGTTTTTTCCGATGTTTCATCGATACATCGATGTTTTTTATTGCAAAACATCGATGTTTGACGACATCGATGTTTCTCCAGCACTATCTTACACGCCAAAATAAATTGTATGCATTTGATAGTTCTTTATCTATTAATATTGAATACGATTAATATTTCATGTAGGTTGTCAAGTTGGCTGCGCAAAATTGAGAAGGACATCACAACTAGTATTTAATTCGATATTTCAAATATCTCTATTTTAAGGAACATATATTGATACATATCATAGATTATTTAATAAATATATACATATTAACATATTATTAAACATGTTAATTATATATTTCAATTATACCGTTTTTTTTTTTTTTTTTTTTTTTTTAATTTTTATATTATATTATATATATTATACATTTAGAACTAATATTAAATTTTAAATTTTAAAATACCTCGTTTAAGTCGGATATCTGCATCACAGCGCTTGCGGATGCAGAATCTTAGAAACAGTATGCGAAGGGAAAATGAAGAGTATTTAGTGAGAGAGCTAACTATCAATGCAGAATCTCAGAGAATTCGCAGGGAAAATGTAGAAGCTAGAACATCAGAACAAGAAATAAATTATCTTCGTAGATCAACTCGTAGACGAAGAGAAGAGTTTGGGGTACAGGAACAGGCATTAGATGCATCACGTAGAAATACTCGTCGACAAGATCTTGAAATTAGGCGTAGAGAACTGCCACACGCGAGAAGACAAACTGACCCTGCAATAAGGAAAATTTAACAATCGGCAGATACTTCCCGTAGATCAAGACGTAGAGAAAATCGTGAAGTTAGACAAGTAGAGCAAGAGCGTAATACCGTCGATCATGAACGAAGACGAACGAACACTGAACTTAGGAGGCAGCTTGAACAATCAGCTGATACTTTACGTGGGGCAACGCGTAGGCAAAATTCCGTTAGGAGTTAGGAGTATTGAACAGCGACAAAATACCGTAGAACAGATTAGAAGACGAACAGTTCGAAACATTAGACAACAAGAATAGGCAGCGGACACTATACGTAGGTCAACACGTAGGCAAAATTCAGAAGTTAGGAGTGTTGAACCCACAAGGTCTTTGCGTAACCGTGAGCTTGCAAACATTATATTAATTAAAGAACAAGATAGAGTTCTAGATAGAGGGCTAGAATACGCAGTAATCGTTTACGTACGTTAGCAGAGCAAAGACTAAATACGATGAATAGACAAAATGCTAGAAGAAATATAGCAGTTAGTCAAGAATCCCTTCACAGTGGAGTATAGCAGCCGAATATCACACGAGAAACTCATTAAATAGATTTCAATTTAAATAATTTTAATAGATTAGTTTAACTGGGCCGTGATCAACTTTGCCTTTGTTGTAAGGGTCTTTGGTTTCCACACCAAGTGAACAGCCTTCGTTCTCAATTTATTATTGAGAACAATCAGAATAGCACACAGATTTTGCATTTGTCAACATTCATTCCATCTGAAGATGGTGTTTACAAGTTTTGTAAAACATGTAGCCGCACTATAAAATCTGGTAAATTGCCAAAAAATGATATTGTAAATGGCTTAGATTTTCCGAATCTTCTTCAATGTTTGCAAGATTTGACACCTTTGGAAGAACGCCTAATAGATCCGCGACTTCCATTTATGATAATAAAATCTTTAGGGCATGAGCGTCAGAGTGCAATAAAAGGAGCTGTTGTTAATGTCCCAATTCCAACCGCCAATGTCGTTACTTCATTCCCAAGGACTTTTCATGAAGCCGATGTTGTTCAGCTTCACCTCAAACGTAGAATGGAATATAACCATGATTTCATGGCTGAAACCATTAGACCACTTAAAACTATAAACGCCTTGCATTTTTTTTGTGTCAGAACTTTATCAGAAGCATGGAAAATCTGTTAACGAAGAAAGAATGTCTTCTCTTTCATCAGCTCCTCAGAGTATACCATTCTTTGCAACAGATGAAGACAATGCTCTTCTCAATAATGTTATGAATACTGAGATGCAGGAAGACCAAGAAAATATAGAAGTAGAAAAGCTTAATCCAGGTGGGCAAGAAACATTATTAGATAGTATTCAAATTGATAATATTAATATGCAAAGAATACAAATGGCACCAGGCGAAGGCCAAGGACCCCTTGATTTAATTGGAGATGCAGAGGAATTGTCTTTTCCAACTGTCTTCGCAGGCAACAAAAGGAAGTGTTCGGTTAGGCATTCAACTATTGTTAGGTCTGAGCTTAGGAACTTTGATAGGAGAGGTTGCAGAACCGATAAAATTTTTTTTTCCATTTGACTAGACAAGTATACTGCTCCTCGCAGCATTACAGCAGCTAATGTTTTGAGTGATGATCACATGAGCAGCTTGATTCTTCACGACGAAGGCTATCGTGTTTTAAAAGGAATTCGGTCATCTCCACCTCATTGGGAAGGTGAGAAAAAAAGGTAATGGCAATGATAAGACAATTTGATTTGCCAACCTTTTTCATTACATTGTCTGACTTATTAGACTTATTAGAACAGATCCAGTGACCTGTGCTCGCTATTTCGATTATAGGTATAGACTAGTACTTAAATTAATGAAAAGGGAAGGAGGCATATTCGGTAATATCCCGTTATTAAATATTACTGGCGAGTCGAATTTCGAAAGAAATTTTTTTGGCTTAAAGGCGTCCCAAAGTCGTTCTAGCTAATGACGAAACACTGCAGAGGTCTATTCCACTCATAATAGACTTTATAACTACATTTATCACTACTGATGTGACGATGCTAGCCTAAACAATTTAATAGAGTATCAGAAGCATAATCATGGGCATTCATGTATGCGAGAAAACTCGCATATGTCGCTTTGATAGTCCTTACCATTCAGCCACAAACAGAAATTCTTTTTCCTTTGTCGGAAAGTGAATATCTCAATTCTTCTCATCACAAAAACCTTCAAAAGATTAAAAATTTCTTGAATATGACTTTTGATGCTGAAAGTTTGTCATCATTAAATTATTTTGAAAATTTCATACCTCACGATAATATTAGCCTCACTTACCTACACTTGAAGGCAATTAGATCTGGGTTAATAAAACCCAAAGTTTTTTTTAAAACGCAGTTTTAATGCAATTAAAGTAAATGCATATAATAAGCATTTACTTTCCTTACAACGAGCTAATATTGATATCAGCTATATCATTAATTATATAAATAAATCCCGAGGAATTTCGAAATTAATGTGTGATGCTGTTGAAGACATACGAACATGTCACGATATCTCTATTAAACAAAAGCTGCAACATATTGGCCATAAGTTTATCACAGGCACAGAGATATCCGCTCAGGAAGCTGTCTATTATTATATGGGGTTACGTATGTCAGAAACCAGAAATGGTGATATTTACATCAATACAGCACTTCCTGAAAATCGTGTGAGGATGTTGAAGCCAAAACAACACCTGCAAAATTTGCCTGTTGGTCTGCTAGATCATCATATTCAGCGGCCTAATCATCTAGAACATATATCCTTGGCTGACTTTGCCGCAAATTATAATTTACGCCATAATATTAGTAACGAAGACGATGATGCGAACGAAGGCGTTAACGCCTTCTATCCTCTTCAGGACGAAAGTGGTTTTATTAGGAAGAGAACCAAGCCGCGTATAGTTAGATATAGGAGTTTTAATATAAACAAAGATAGACAAAACCACTTTAGGGAATTAGTAATGCTATTCTATCATTGGAGGCAGGAGCAGACTGAATAAGTTCAGCGAAATTGTGGAGAATTTTATTGGCTGAATTAGGTAGATATAAATAGCGAACGCGACAGATTTGACATATTTAGGGATCGACCAACTTTGTTAGAAGACGCGATTAGAGAGGTCATTGAAGGTGAGAATGAAGGAGTTGATGGGTTAGCAAATCAAGTAGTTTTCGATGAAGAATTTGGAGAATTAGCATTCCCTGAGATAAGTTCTCAGTGAAATCTCCTAAATTTAAGCGCAAATGAAGAGTCGGATTGTCAGTATTGTCAGACTACCGCCTTCTATTTCAATAGAGTATTTATCAAACTTCATAAAATCATTAAATTTCAAGCAAAAAGCATTTTTTTCACAACACGTTTTTCACAATGCACAATGGGAAAAAGTTTTATAATAGTCAGCCAGGCGCTAATCCAAATTCAGTCAGTCCGGATCTACATTCAAAGAATTGAGGGCTTAACACTATTAAATTTAATTGATCTTAAAGTATTAATAATTGATAAGATATCAATGGTTGGATCCAAAATGATGTCTTATGTGGACTTCCGTCTAAAACAAATATTCAATAATAGAGATGTTGCTTTTGGAGGTATATCACTCCTTGTTTTTGGCGATCTTGGCCAACTAAGTCCTATAGATGATAGATGGATATTTCAATCCACCTCTGATTTGCATATCCCTTATAGTGCTATATTTGGGTCATCCCTGTGGGAATGCTTCAAGTTCTTTGAACTTACAGAGATAATGCGTCAGAGAAACGATCAATCATTTGCCATAGCTTTGAACAATATGGCATCTGGTCAAATGTCAGTAGAAGATATTGCTCTATTTCGCGCACGAATTTGTAGCAGTGAGGAAGTTCCTAATGACGTCGTTCACCTGTTCGAAACCAATGCCGATGTTGATAGATTTAATTCTATCAAGCTTAATTCAATTTCAAGCGAACAACATATATCAAGTGCGAAGGATTTCATAAAAGCCACACATTTAACTAATTTGGCTAAAAGCAGAATTCTTGAATCCGTTAAGGGTTTTAAAACCGCCCAAACGCAAGGTTTAACAACTTCCCTTATATTAAAGACCTCGGTTAAATATATGGTGACAGTTAATATTGACACCGCCGATGGACTTGTCAACGGAGCAACTGGCATTTTGATGGATATAGGTTTCAGCTCAACCACACTCTCAATTTTGTGGATCAAATTCTTTGAAGAAAATGTTGGAGTTAATGCTCGTGCTAAACGCGCACATCAGCAAGAGCCTTCATGGACTCCCATTCAGAAAACCATCAAAAGTTTCCAATTTTCAACGAACGAGCAAGGAACAATTGACCGTGAGCAATTTCCAGTAGTACCTGCAGAGGCTATTATTATTTATAAAAGCCAAGGCGCTACTTAAAACAATGTAGTAGTTCATACAAATTCAAGAATGCGACGAGAAGCATTGTATGTGGCTTGCAGTAGAGCAACCAAAGCATCTGGTCTCTACATTGGAGAATTTTTTTCTTCAAAACCAGATTCCAGCTCACTTGTTAATCAGGAACTAAATCTTTTACGATCAGAAAAAATCTTAAGACTCACTTCGATCATTTGATTAGCGCTACAGACTTCATTATACTGAAAGTTTAAATTGTGATTTTCCAGACCTTTCGTCTGATCTACTTATGTTGAAATCTTATATTCTGTGCTTTGTTGAAACCAGCACATATTCAAATGAGTCTTGATATTTCTAGCTTTTCTACGGCTATCCGATTAGACATAGGCGAAAGTTGCACAACTCGGCAAAAACCAGTAATTATACTATACATTAAAAATTAGTTGTATCATAATATAAATAATGCTTCGAATGGTCGATATTTTGATGGATACAAATTCACTACATTTTTAATCGTTTATTAGAAAATGGTAGGTCAGTCATTTTAGGAGATTTTAATATATGCTTGAAAGCTATGTCCGCTTGTTGCAATAGAATTTATGATTTTCTATCATCCAATAATTTTGTTTCACTTTCAAATTTAAACTCATCAACAACCAAGTCCGATACCTACATTGACGGGGCATTTTCTAATTTAGACAGTGAGACACACAGCGCGCGAACTTACGAAACAATGTATAGCCATCATAGTGGAATTTCTGTAGGGTTTAATTACAGCAATTTTGAAGAGCAGGAAGTTTTAAATTAAATATTGTGAAGCGGCTCGCCAACGGGCCCGCTTCACATTCGATTTTGTAGATATAAGAATTGGTAGATTGTAGGCTGAAGATTTTGTAGATATAAGAATTGGTAGATTGTAGGCGGAAGATTTTGTAGATATAAGAATTGGTAGATTGTAAGCAGAAAATTTGTAGATTATATATGAATATGAATATATATGAATATGGCGCGCGATCGACGATGCGACTCTGTCCAAAAGGGCAGAGTTGCATCGACGATCAGAAGCAGATGGAAGGAAGAGAGGGAGTGAGTGAGTTAGCGAGCAGATCGAACGGAGCGCGGTCGACGGTTTTTTGATGTGAAGACGAGGAGAAAGAGAAAGAGTCGTGGGGGAAAAAATTAGAGAATAGCGAAAAATTGTGAAGTGAACAGAACAAGAACAATAGGAATTAATAAGAAAAGGGGCAAGGAGCCACAAAAGAAAAGAGTAAGTGAAAAAGAAAGAAAAATTTAATTTAATTTAAACTAAAGAAAACGTGAGTTGTACTTGTCCGAATTCGCATGCCATAGACTTAACAAACAGTAGAAACGGCGAGGCGTAACCTGCCGCGATCCCCCCCACTCCCCTCCAACCTAACTCAGCAGTTTAGAACGTGGCGAAAGCCCGCTCGCCAGGCCACGAAATCCCTGGCCGTGCTAACAGTTGCTACGCCTCGTGCTGGGTCAGCGACTCTGCCGCGTCCACAACCTCACTAATCATATTTCTACACCCTTCCTCTTGACTGCAGTCCCGTCCTTAAACAAATTTTTTGTAAGGGGACCCTGGAGTAGACTGAGTGTTACTCCGGCCTTAGAATCTACCTTACAATATTTATTATTATTTTTACATCTATTTATATTACTTATTAACTCTATTTATATTATATATTTATTATTATTAGTATTATTATTATTGTTATGTTATATTATGTTGTTAATTAATTTTATCTAAGGTAATTTTAGTTGGGGAGAATGGAAATGACTTCATAAGCTCATTTCAAGTCGACTCGAAGGTTCTATAAATATACATAGATCCCCATTGAAATTTCAATAGCCTCCTCGTGGTGTTCCCTGGATACCGATTAATTATTTTTAATCGTAAGCTAATTCGAGCGGCGACTTTTACGACTAAAGATATATTATAGCAATTAATATACATGTTGGTTAATACTAAGGCATATTTTAAATTGATTATGCCAAATAGCCCTACAGGAACAGAGTATCACGCAGTCGGTCATACCCGACTGCAACGTTCTTACTTGTTAAAATTTAAAAAAAATTTGTTTCCATTTTACCGTTTCTTTTTGGCACCATCGACTATTATCGAAAACTATCGAACGCGACGCTACGCTATCGACGATTCCATAAAAACTATCGTCCACTATCGGCACTATCGACAGATCTTGGTGAGGTTGATCGAGCATTCATTATAAAACATACAAGACAAGTTGAAATACATCCAATTTATTCGACCACCTCAAACGTGTACATCCTACACTGCAAATAAATGAATGACCAATTGTTTCTTCAAACAAGTGTAAAAAGGAGGAGCTTGATATAGCACTTATGGAGTATATTTCATCACTCATGCGACAGTTATCCGTTGTTGAAAATGACGGATTCATTAATTTTATTAAGCTCCTAGATCCACGGTGTAACTTACCATCAAGGAGTACTTTTGAAAATGTTGATATGGGTGAGCTATACGAAAATAATAAATCTAAGTTGCAAGACTATTTACGCAAAACTGATTTTTGTGCCATAACCACTGACATGTGGACGTCTGCATCCAATGATGCATATTTGACTCTAACTTGCACGTTTCTGACGGACGATTTCAGTTTAGGCTCAGTTGTTCTCTCGACAAATAAATTGGTGGCTTCAACCAATCGCACTGTCCCAAACATTGAGGAATCTTTTCGAGCAAGATTGTCTTAAAATGGATTCTCTTGTTCCTATATTGAAAAAGTGCAAGAGTATTGTAGCTTATCTTCAAAGCAACACGATTGCGTATTAAGCATTAAAGGACTGTTAACATAGTGATATTAAATATAGTCTTAAACAGGAAGTTCCATCGAGATGGAATAGTGCGTATGTAATGGTTGAAAGATATTCTTTTACAGTTTGATAGCGAACCAACAAAAGTTTCTCCCAGCACGACAGCAACCATATCATTAATTATAGCGATAACATGTTGTCTATACATACATGTAATTTATAAAACTTTTAAGAAAATTTTCGTACTGCAAGGGGTCTAACAGTACATTTTAAATGAACACTATAATAACAAGTAAGAAAGCTGTAGTCGAGACTGCTCGACTACGAAATCCCCTGAGCCCTTATTCGAACGAATAATATACCAAGAATGCTTCGTTTCGATTCTCTACGCGTAAGAAACTAAACATGCATGTGTGTGTGTAAGCATTGCAAGCGGCTGGCTGTCTCGCTGCCTTTGTTGCTGCACCACATGTGTTTTGCTGCAAAAACTTTATTGATTAATAATTCTGTTTCTAAATGGACAATCATATTGATATCTTCAGATTATGAATATGATATTCATATCTATATGTTAAACCAAACTGCATGTCTCTAGTATTTGAAATGCATGTTTTACACATTTGGTGGTGTGGGGGGAATTGGGGATCGGAATCCAAAATCTGACAAAAACCAAAATTGTATTAAATTAGTATCCATATATATGCAGAAAACTTGGAGACTCTAACTCTAAAGATGAATTAGTTAGAATTTTATAACTGGTTCCCGATTTATCGATAACTTTGCAAATATACGAGTTATCGAATTTCTGAAACAAACTCGTACTGCGCGTGCAATATACGGACCTAACACAAAAAGAATGATTCTCCAGCTTTTGTATCTGCGGAAATTGACGCGATCAAACATACGGACAGACGGACGGACAGACGGACATGGCTATATCAACTTTTCTCGTCACACTGATCAAGAATATATATACTTTATGGGGTCTGCCACGCCTCCTTCTGCCTGTTACATACATTTAACAAAACCATTATACCCTCAAGGTATAAAAACTATGGCGGATATATCTACGCTCATTGGGGCCGTGGCTAATAGGGAAAAACGTATCTTCTACACCGTTAAAGAACGCTGAAATTTTGCATGTGAGTTAATGTTATGATTCTAGAAGATCAATCAAAAAGTTATATGCCTACGCCATTGTGCGTATTGTGCTATCAAATCTATTAATCTTAAACGGTTTTTCTAGAAATTTTATACTTTTTAGCTAATTCTGATGCTGAAACTCCACTTTCAAATTTTGTTTCAACCGCTGATCGAGTTTTAACAGGTAATTCGGCTGTCTTCACCATTTTAGTAATTGTAATTTGGTGGTGATTTGGTGGAGGCTCAGTGATGTTCTGGGGATGTATGAGCTATTACGGATTTGGAGACTTCATTCCAATAGAAGGCACTCCCAATCAGTCCGGATATCTTTTGATACTAAACAATCATGCTTTCGCATCTGGAGAACGGCTATTTCCTATCAGAGACTGGATTCTGCAACAAGACAATGCTCCATGACCCAAGGAATCAGTGCCAAACAAGTTCTTAAAGGATATAAATATGGCTGTTCTTCCCTGGCTTGCCCAGACCCCACGATTGAGTAACACTAGGTTATGCAAAGCGGTCTGTTAAGTTAACAGTGAAACGTCACAGGGGGTCTGACGCGCTTAAGTTTTTATGAAAATTTGGCAATTTTGGCACTGTTAAACTGTTAAAACTAGTAGATTAAATTAAGGCGATTCAAGTTGCAAATTATGAGTTCTATGTAGATTCATGAATCTGACAATATAAGGCTTTTAGAAAATTTTGTATTTTAAGCTGAAGGTAATTTGATTAACCACCAATATCTTCGTCTTATATAACTTAAACTTTATTTTAAATGACTTTTTATTACAAAAGTAACTAGTATTAACATATACTAATCGTTTCCCATCAATCCACATCATTATATCTATCATATTCATTCATCATATTAGAAATTTGTTGGCCAAAGATTGGGTGCGGCATTGTTAGCTTCTACCAAGATTTCTGATGGCTTGTTCAGCCAGATTATCTATTTCTGTATGTTTGACTACTTATACTCTCAATCCTTTTTGGGTTTCTTAATTAATACATATATTTTATTTCGGTCTTTGGACTTTTTTTCTTCACATGGAAGCAGGTGTGAGCAGCAGCTTACCTGGTATGACTTCGACATGTACTCTATTTGAATATTGAATTATATTGATATTTCTGAACAATACTAATGCGTAAATTAAAAAAAATCATGCGTTTTGGTCATTTTTTCGGACGTACTACCCATTTAGGAAGTCCTTTTGCTGCTGCCAGAAGGCCTTACAGTTTCTTCCATTATCTAATAAGTTTTCGTAATTTAAGTAAATAAAAGTAAGGATTGTTAATTTTTATGGTTCTTACTATTCGAATTCGTTGCAAAATAACTTATTTTGGTTACTTATGAGCACTTGGAGGATCTTTGCCCCAGTGCCCGTCAAGTATCCAATTGAATAACATAGCCCACTTAGGACCGTGTGACGTCACACGGGGTCCATTAGTTAACATCAAAAGTAACGGAACTGCTCTTTGCGTAACCTACCGAGTCTTTTAACAGTGCCCAGACCCCTGACCTAAATGTTATTGAAAATGTTTGGTCATTCAACAAGGGTCAGAGAACAATCAATAGTACCCACAAACAATCAAGGAAGCCAAAGAAATTTGGGAGAAAATGAATGCGCGCCGCTTAATAGAATCGATTTCAGCCAGATTACAGGCAAATATTGATGCCAACGGTGGAATCACGGAATATTAGTTATTAATATTACAAATTAAAACAAGTAAGAAGGCTCTAGTCGAGACGGCTCGACTACGAGATACCCTGAACCCTGCAAAAAAAAAGTGGTACTCTTCTTCTTTACGCACTTATGAGCGCGCTTATTTCCCTTGTGTAAATACTTTTGACGCATCAAAAATGTGTGTAAATACTTTTGCAATTGCATAAGCATCAGTTCAAATGCCTCTATTTTTGGCATTTTGCAATTCTTTTTTTGTTTGCTTCAGAATAGATCATGGAATACGAAAACCCCGTTACTTGTGTCTTTGAGTAGCAGAATTTTTTTCATTTACCCATATCTTAAAGTATTATCACTATTGAAATGAATTTGTTCTGAGTACAGATTATTGCGAATTCTCGATTTTTGTGAATTATCGTTTTTCGACATTTCTTAAAAATAATAATTATTCAATGCGTATTAGATTAATTAACTTTGCTCGGTTCAGATTAATAATTAATTAATGTCATATTAAAATAATAGTGTTTTTAATTGCTAATTGTTCGATTTCTCAGAAAGCGAGAAATTTGTTGGTAACCGAAAAATAAATAAATAAATATATATAATAAAATGCCTAGGACTAAGAGAATTTCAGTTTCTTCTAGGTCTCAGAGACAATGTAATAGAAATTTGTTAAACAGGTCTAATCCTGAATATTCAGAACAGGAAAGGATTAGAAATTTAGAGTCTCTACGAGAGCGTAGAGAAAATGAAGAATATAGTCAGAGTGAGAGTAATAGAAATAGACAGCGAAATGAAGCTCATAGAAACAATGTTTTAAATAGACTTTCTGAGCAAAGCCAAAATAGTAGTTTGCGAGCTACTTTACGCACAAGTTCTCAGACTAGACAGATAGAGCAATTGAATGACACTTCGCGCCGACCTAGACGCAGACAAGACCCTGCGTATAGGGCGAATGAACAGAGACAGAATACAGTAGATCACGCGACACGACGAGCCAATACTTTTGACGCCAATAGAAGCATATCACAGCGAGTTAGCTAATATCGCAACAATGTAGACAATAGAGAGGCCATAATAGAAAATAGTTCCAAAAATATTACTGCTAGTCTTGCTGATCTAATAGCTGATTTTAATAGTACAGTGAAAAAGCGACCTGCTCAGGTTGGCATTTGTTGCAAAGGTTTGTGGTTCCCACATCAAGTAGATTAAATAAATTTCACGATAAGCTATCGATGGCAACTGTAGTGCAGAAGTTGCTTCAGATATTGTATATCTATCATCTAGGTTTCCTTCTGAAAATTTTAAATATAATTTCTGCAAATCATGCAGTCATAGCATCAAGTTCTATTCAGAGCTTCCAAATGGTTTAAAGGGCTTAACGCCACTAGAGGAAAGTCTTATCTCCCCAAACCTTCCTTTTACGATGAAGTCTCTAAGATATGGCCACCAAAACTCCATTAAAGGAGCTGTGGTCAATATACCTATTCCAGAGGCCAATGTTGTAACGTCCCTTCCAAGGGCCTTAAGTGAAGCTGAGGTAGTCTTCATTTAAAGCGTAGGATGGAATACAGTCATGATTTCATGACTGAAACCATTAGGCCATCAAAAGTGGCTGATGCAATACGATTTTTAGTCGACACAGAGCTTTATAGGAAGCACCACGTAACTGTTAATAAACAGTGGCTTTCTTCCTTTTCGTCTGACGAAATCCCATTCGTTGCATTTGTAGAACTGATCAATTATTTCTTAACTATAAAAAGTTAGAAATGATAAATATTAGGAATAACACATCTATTTGCTTGCGCAAGCACAGCGCCACTCACGGCATTACAGCAGCAAATGCTCTTATCGAAGAGAAAATAGATCAATTAGTTCGCCATATAGAGTTTTAAAAGGTATTAGGACTTCACCTGCTCACTGGGAAGAAGGAAAAAAAAGAAGTTATAGCATTGATTAGGCAGTTTGGTCTTCCGACCTTCTTTATCACATTTTCGGCAGCAGAAACTAGGTGGACGGAGCTGCTTGTAATACTTTCTAGGAATGTAGACAAAGTAGATATTTCAGAAGAAGTAACTGTCTGTTTAAGTTTTGACAATAAAGCCCGTCTTATTAGAGCCGATCATGTGACTTGTGCTAGGTATTTTGATTTTCGTTATAGGCAGATTTTAAAATTAATGAAAAAGGAAAACGGTGTTTTTGGTAGGCATTATGTTGTAAGGTTTTATTAATGAGTTGAGTTCCAACAGAGAGGCTCCCCCATATTCACAGAATGTTTGGCTGAAAGATGTGTGAGGCGGCCCCGAGCCACCTCACATTTTTGTTAGTTTTAAGTAATACATCCTGAAATTATGTTAGTTTTAAGCTAAAAGGCCATGAAGGCGCATCAATTGAAGTGTATTACTGTTTAGTATTGTTAGTTTTTATTGTATTACATTTTTAATTAATACATTCGGAAAGTATGTTAGTTTTAAGCTAAAAGGCCATGAAGGCGCATCAATTTGAAGTGTATTATTGTTTAGTATTGTTAGTTTTTTATTGTATTACATTTTTAATTAATATATTCTGAAATTATGTTAGTTTTAAGTTAAAAGGCCATGAAGGCGTATCAGTTGGAAGTTTATTACTGTTTAGTATTGTTAGTTTTATTTTTATTTCATTTTTTACTGACATATTGTGAAATTTGTTAAGTTTTAAGTCAAATAGATAAGCCGAGCGCGCGCAAAGCTCCGTGATCGGCAATGCGACCCTGCGTGGTGAAAGCTCCCGCGCAGAGTTGCATTGCCGATAGCGAGGAGAGTTGTGCGTGCGAAGCGAGAGCGTGGCATTAGATAGTAAGCCGCCGGCGCGATAGGTTGTAATTAAGAGAGAGAACGTTCGAGATAAGAAAAGGCGCGACCACGTGCGCGACGAATAAACGTCACAAGAGTGAAGAGGAAAAATACGAGTGAGTTTTATATCGCATGCGGGTCTGTGGGCTGTGGGGTAGTATTAACCCGGCAATAACATTAGCGCGGCACGGCTTGGCCTGTCGATTATCCCCGTAGATTAATAAAAGGCAGTTTCAGAGCGTGGCTTCAGCCCGTTCGCCGGGCGGATTAAACCTCCGGCACTCTAAAAGCTACCGCGCATGAGGTGGAAGCCGGCGGCAACGCTTGGACTCCCCTCGGCCAGTGGCTCTGCCACCCTAACTCCAGTCGTGTCACCTCTCACCTTTCTTCTCCCCTAGAGTCCCGCCTTAACAAGAAAAATATAGATAACTTGTGAGGAGCCCTGGTAGACTGAGTATATACCCCAGCTAACCAAGTAGTTCGAAACGTAACCTTACAGATGCTCCCGAGCTTGGCTCGTCTGACGAGTCAATACTTCCTAGAGTAAAGTCGTTTATTGATCAGTTTATCACAACTGATACTGATTGTCCGGATACGGCTACTCATTTGGAGTATCAAATTCATAATCACGGCCCCTCATGTAGACGTGAAGTTAGAGACCAACAAATTTTTAGATTCGGTATTTCATATGCCGCAAACAGAAATAATGTTCCCATTAGAAGATGGTGCTCCAAATGTAGATGAGCATCGTAGAAGATCTGAAAATATTAAGGGCTCCTGGAAAATTCGTTTGATCGTGAAACCATAGTCTCTAGATAGTTTTAATATCAACTTAACCTTAGTTATGAGTCCTATATTAATGCACTTAGGTCTAGCAAAAAGAAGCAATTGAGCTTAACGCTTATAATAAAAATCTTCTTCAACAGTAGAGACCTAATATAGATATTCAGTTTATATTAAATCCCTATGCTTGCTGCAGCTACGTCGTTAATTATATTAATAACAAGCCCCAGAGAAGTATTTCAAAATTAAATCGCAAAAAAGCTAATGAGATTAGTAGGGGCAATGTAACAATTAAGCAAAAGTTACAACATATAGGCCACAAATTTATTCCGGGCACTTTGTCCGAAAGCAGTAACGCTGAAGTTTACATTAATACTTCACTGTGAGCATCGGCTTAGGATGGTTATGTCTAAACAGGTAGAAAATTTACCCGTTCAATAGATATTTTTTTTATTAGGGCTCTTAGAGCACTATAATCAGCACCCAGGCGCTTTAGAGAGTTTATGTCTGGTGGATTTTGCTGCTTAATATAGTTTCAGCACACAGCAGGGTGGAGCTCGCCGAATTTCAGAAGAACAGAATGACCCTGAAGCACCAATTTCAGAAACATTAGAAAAAGACGCTATCGTAGTATTATTAGATATAGGAGATCTAGTATTAATACCGAGAGAAGTCAATACTTTAGGGAATTAGTAATGTTATATGTCCCATGGAGAGACGAGGGGGCAGAACTAGTTAGGAGAGACTGCGAATTGTTCTGTAGGCAAATTCAGGAAGAATAAAAGCTTAGATGATAGTGAGCTTCAGAATGCTCTTAACGACGCAGTACAGGAAGAAGAAGGAAAACAGAGATGTAGTAGATGATAGTTTTAGAATATTAGGTTTGCCAGATATAGATCCTACATCGAATGTCTTAAATGGAAGGGATGAAAATCCGGATTTAGAAAATAATAATGTCTGTATTATTAACCTTCCAGCTTTGTTTTCGTCCGATAAAATCTGATTAAATCTCTTAATTTGAAGCAGAAGATTTGTTTTATAAATGTAACAAGTAAGAAAGCTCTAGTCGAGACGGCTGACTACGAGATACCCTGAACCCTGCAAAAAAAACTGATACTCTTCTTCTTTACGCACTTATAAGCGCGCGCTCTGCTAACTGCGCAGTTGCTACCGTGGCTTGGGGGTGGGTTGGGCTGAACTTTGGACGCTTATAACTCCATTTCTAGATATCTAAATCTAAATCTAGAGTTTCTAAATCTAGAGTTTCTAAATCTATGTGCCAAATTGCAAGTCTCTAGTATTTGAAATGCGTTTTTTCAATTTGGGGGCGGATGGGACGTGGCATAAAAAATCTGAAGCCTACAAAATCTGCGTATTTATAATATCCATCTAAATATATAAAGTTGAATTCTCTAGCTAAAACGGTGTAGAAGTTATACCCAAAAAACCTTAAAAATGAAACGAATTTTCGATTTTTTATCGATAATTTGGAAATGGGACGAGTTATCGAAAAAACAAAATAAACTCGTACTGCGTAGCTCTCTAGCTCTTGTAGTTTCCGAAATCTCGACGTTCATACGGACGGACGGACGGACAGACAGAGGGACAGGGCTCAATCAACTTATTTTTTTATGCTGATCAAGAATATATATACTTTATGGGGTCTGCAACGTCTCCTTCTGCCTGTTACATACATTTTCACAAAACCAATATACCTTGAATTCCCATTTTCAATGGGTTCAGGGTATAAAAATTTATATACAAATTGTCTCTAAAATGTCCACTCTTTGCTATGGCAAACCGGATTTCTCTAGAAACATAACTGAATTTTCTAAATATAGAACAAAACGCATGAACACGTGCTAATTTTCAAAGCAAAGCCAAGCAGAAGAAAATCTTTCAACGCCAAAGTCACTTTCAAGTTGTTCGCGTGTTCTTCCTATAATTAAATATCAATAAGTTATAAATGGATTTTGAAGTTAAAGGTGTTATTATTAGTTATAATTTTCTTAAACAATTGAAAATTTTCTTTTTAAAATTCATATCTTATGTAACCCTTTTTTTACCTTTTTGATCTTAGCCATAAGGCCGAGAAGCGATAACCAAAGGGGGCACATATCCAGCACAATTGCACAAAACCATATCAACTTTTTTGTACTGATATACAATAATATAATATATAATGGAAGGCGATGGCCTGCCTGGAGTTGGCTCATCTGATGGGCTGAACCAGGTGGGCATCGACCAAGACCAAGATGCGGCATCCATGTTGCGCCTCGCCTTGGAAGTGATGCAACAGTCAGAGATGGAATTAAACATCTAAAATCAATGCAAGAAAAAGGCAAGTCATATCAAGCGCCCAGCAAAAAAAGGCAGTAGCCCAAAGGCCAAGCCAAAAATGTGAAAAATGACAGCCAATCACGTAAAGCAGGGGCAATCAAATTCGAATTGCCGAAATTCGGAATCAAATAATCTCGAAACCAATGAAGAACTCTTGCGAATTCTTGCAAATTGTCCCCCATATTCCCCTTCTGCCACCAATACTTCCACTCCAACCAAGAGAAGTCCCAAAAAAAATTTCAAGAGGAATGTCAATGAGAATCCTAATACGAATTCCAATAAGAATTCCATTGAGAATGCTGATACAAATTGCCATTCAAAGCCAAGCAAATCCAATTCCAATCCGGAACTGGCGGAATCTGCAATTGACGAAATTGTTAACCAACTACTTACTACAACACAATTTCCTCATCTGATATTGATGAAATTCTAAGTTATTATTCAGCGGTGGCTTGCCTACACCGCCATTATTAGCATCAGCCAAAAAATTATGGAAAAAATTGACTGCTCCATACACTACAGCAAATCAGTCAACATAGGATTTGATGGCTCAACCACATATTATAAATGTGACTGAGACACAATCCACCGCTGCATCTGCGCGTAAAAATGCGCATTCTAATGCGGCTGCGATTGCGCGTAAAAATGCGCGAGCTACCAACCTGACAACTACGCATCAAAATAAGCAACATTCCACTGTTGACAATCTGCCAACAGTGGAATGTTGCTTACTTGCGCGTAAAAATAAGCATCCTACAGCCTCTGTCAATCTACCAACAGATGGCGCCATTGACGATGACGATTCATACAGATGGCATGGATGTCGACAACCACGATGATCAAAATGATGACGACCATGCAAATAATACTGACAATGACTATGGACTCGATGATGACAACGACGCCATTCCAAATGACATCCCAGATGGGCGTAACGAGCGACCCACGCCACTTTTCCTACCATCTGTACCTCATATTATGCCAATCTGGATGGCATCAATAGAATCATCGGTAGTAAAAACTACTACACCAATCAAGGCCTACGAGTGCAATGCGCTAATATTGCCTCATACCGTAAGCTAGTGCATCATTTCAGGCAACAGACCGGAGCTTTAGAGCATTAGGTTCAGCTAGTAACAAAACCGGCTTGAGTCTTAACCTTGTTCTTGGCGCAGCACTTTTTAGGGCTGTGAATGAGCCCTCAAATAATAAAATGGAGATAGCAAATTTTTCATCGCTGAGGCCAATCGATTTGACACTTGTTCAAGGACCAATCGGGCCAAAGCGGATGCAGCAAACATCACCAAAAAATTTAATCATATGATTGAATAATCGATTAGAGTAAATTGTTTGGCATCTCTATCCAAGTGACAAGTAACATTAATGATTAACAGTTATAGTTAAGTAAAATTACATTGCCATTAATTTTTGCGATCACATGTTGTTATACATATATGAACAGTATACAGTGTGACCTCAAGAAGCAACTGTAAGACGGCGCACTTCCTGAGCCGCCTCACATTTATTGTTTGTAGTATATAAGAACATTTTTGTAGTTATTAGAGCATTGTCAATGGTACACAAAATCATTTCATAGTTTGTAAGAGTATTGCTCGTAGGTGACCAGAATTGAATTTAAACTTTGGACGCTAACTCCATTTCTAGATGGACTACCTTCATGAAATTTTCGGAATATATTAATAGCATTCAAATGTGTCGATTAGAAGTCTCCAGTATTTGAAATGGGTTTTTTTTTTCAAATTGGGGGCAAAGGGGGCGTGGCATCAAAAATCTGAAAATTACATAATCTGTATATCCGTAACATCTATACAAATAAACAAATTTGAAGTCTCTAGCTAAAACGGTGTAGAAGTAATGCACAAATAACCTAAAATATGTAAACGAATTTAAATGAATTTTACTTAAACTTTTTTTAAATAAACTCATACTACGTAACTAACATACGAGTGTTCATGTGAAATTTCATCTCTCTAGCTTTTGTAGTTTCCGAAATGTCGACGTTCATACGGACGGACGGAAGGACGGACTGGGGAAAACTGTCTTACACAGCAGTGGATATGATAATTGAAAGAGTCGAGTGCGAAAAACGCCACCAACCGTGTTCTTGGAAAGGGATCCAGTACCGCAGACTCACCTTTTCCAAGTCCATTATCACCATCACAATACGCTGGCGGTGCAGCGGTGAAAAAACGTTACTGGCTTCTCCGTTCGCGCAGCAAGCTGACTCTGCACAACAAAATTACAGTATACAAACAAGTACTAGCGCCGATATGAAAATATGGGCGCCAAATCTAGGGCCTGGCTTGCAACAGCCAGATAAAAAGAATGCAGGTTGTCCAATACAAAATACTTACGATTGATTGCCGGTTGCGAATGGTATGAGCGAAACTCAATATTGCATCGAGAACTTAACAGACCACTACTTTTGATGCAATAAACCAGCACTCGAGTCGGCACCGCGACAGACTTGATATGCACAGAAACGGGCTAGCAAACACGCTAAGCAACACACACCAAACTCCAAGGAGGCTCAACCGCAGGCAACCAAGAGACTTAGTAAATAGGTTTAAAATTAGCAATATAATTGATACCATAAAGTTTTAAATAATTTAGTGGTAGTAATATTGTAAGTTACAACAACAGCTAAACTTTAAATCGTAAAATGGATAATTGTAGATCCGTATAACTTACAAATGAACAGAAAAAAATAATTAATTGTCCCTTTTCGATGGCTTTAAGTTCTAGTTCATTAAGAACTTGTAGTCGAACACTCCGATTAGAGATGTTCAATTGGTTTTATTTATCATACAATTGGGCCTAGACTCGGTGGAACTGCAATACCGAGCCAACCCGTGACAGAGGTGGAGCAAGCTCCCACAACTCCGTCTAATTCCAAAAATCAGGTTAACATTTGTTGTTCTCCAATGGAGAAACTATCAGATGTTAAGCTGATAAGAACAGATACTACACTTTGATCTTAGCCATAAGGCCGAGAAGCGATAACCAAAGTGGGCAAATATCCAGCACTCTATGTTGCTGCAACTAAAAGCAGTTGGGAATTGTATATAAATCTAGGTCATAGATTGTAGCCTGCTTTTGGGGTTAGAAAGAAAACATTGAAAATGAATCGACACGTTCATACATAAGGACGAATAGCCAGAAAAATAGCCATTTTTGTTTTTTATGAATTATATTTTTATTAGAAAATTGACACACAATTATCGAGTTCCCCTCTGTTCCAGTAGGTGCCGTTTATTTATTTAATAAACATTTAATGAATTAAATATTTCGGCAATTAGCAAACGTACATGGCAAGCAACAAACGTTTTTCCTATACATACACACAGATTTACACATGTACACACTATACGAGTATACCCAGCAAGCATTTGGAAGGCTGTTTTAACAGAAATCGTCTTGAGTCCCCTTGATGATTAAAAAATGATTAATCTCATGCGCGATCGAAAAAAGACTCATGAACATTGCACAAGCCCAATATACTCTTTTTCCCTTTGGGAACAGAGTATAAAAACCGCGTATTATATGGATGCAAGATCCTGCATTTAAAGATTGGTTGACTTTAGATGCAGCTGATGAGAGCAAAATGTATTACAAATTTTAATACAAAACTTGCGATGAAGAAGCGGGACTGTGTTTGTATATTGCAACACATTGTTAAATCAAATCTGTGCACCATTTGGGATTGCTGTGCAAAGAAAAGTTTCAGGATGCCAATAATATAATAAAGCTCCATGGGACAAAGTGCACGAGCATAATCAAAAACGTTTTAGCTCCTCACTTCATAGAGCTACTGAGGGAGTACATCGGTGATGGGAGGTATAGTTTATTAATTGATGAGAGTACCGATATATGTATGGAAGTGTGTACAAGACTATACTTTCTGTATAGCTGTTGCCATAAACTATTTTAGTTCAAAACGCAGCATCATGGTCTCCACATTTTTTATCCTTAGTCCCGCTTAAGGCAGGCGACTCAAAAACGATCGTGAAACGCCTCTGCGAGGAACTTGACAACATTAATTTAAACCTTGCGAATTTGATTGGATTCGGCACGGACAACGCATGTGTTATGGTTGGTTCCAAACACGGAGTGTATGTTTACACGAAGTTTATGTGTATGTATGCCATTCACTGCAATTGGCTGTTAGTAATCATTGCTGCCAATTTAGCTTTTTTCCCCGTCAAATTTGACTTTTTCCAAAGGCCAATTGCGGGAAATTGTTTTGATATTCTTATTGCAATTCGGCCTTCGATTGTAAACATGAAGCAGCAAAAGAAAACGCTAAACGTTCTTAATTATTTTGTTGAAAGAGATGAGGAGCATGTTAAATGTGCCGCTCATCTCATCTCGCTCTCGTTTTTCGGCTACCGCTCTGCCGAAGCGTAGTCGTTAATTTCGTTTCGTTAATTTCGCTACAGATTTGAGCACAACAAACTCCGAGAGCAGAGCAGAACTCTCACATATTTTCGTTCGACTATGGCTCTGCTACGGCCCCCGTCATAAACGAGAGCGGTAGCCAGAGCATAGTCATATTTTCACTGCTCTTGCTGCTACGGAGAATTTTTTGCGAACACTGCTTTAAATCAAAAATTCTTTATGAATTGTATAATGACTAAATAAATCAATTATATTTAATTTTTTTAAAACCAATTCTGCGGACATACAGAAAGTTAATAAATGCTTTCAAAGCAATAAAGCAAACGCAACAGAATTGCTAAACGACTTAATGTTTGCCATTAAATCGTTACCAAAATTAATTATTAGGTGGAATTCGATGTTTTGGATATTGACAACTTTGAAGAATACGCAGAAACCGCTACGTATCACGGCTAGGACTTTGAAAAGAAAATCAAATCTTTGAATATCGATGCGGGCCTTGAAAAAGAAATTCGTGCTCGCTGCTCTTATTTTGTGATTGAACTTATCAAGCAGCTAAAGCAGAGGTAACCAATTTGTCAGATTCATCTATCAACCTTTAAATAATTTTGGTCTTCAGGCTCCCTGACAATTTTCGAATTTTAAAACACATTGACGTTTTTTCCGTTGACAAATTAAGAGGGAAAAGATGATACCGATTTATATTTTACTTTTTTATTTAATATAACACACAGATATGGTTTGCGAAGACTGGGCAAATACTGCTATGAATATAAAGTCCCTCCAACTTAGCTGCGCATGATAGGTACATACTAATATGGCTTACGATTCTGAAACCGACGCTTGTCGCTAAGAAATAGATATTATTCTGAAAATCTTATAAATTTCAAAATAAAATAATCAAAACAAGTAAGAAAGCTGTAGTCGAGACTGCTCGACTACGAAATCCCCTGAGCCCTTCTTCGAACGATTCATATTCCAAGAATGCATCGTTTCGATTCTCCACGCGTAAGAAACTATACATGCAAAAACACGAACACACACACACGCTGATCTATGCTTGTAGGCATGTATGTGTGTATGCATGTGTGTAAGCATTGCAATCGTCTTGCTGTCTCGCTGCCTTTGTTGCTGCGCCACATGGGTTTTGATGAGAAAATTTTGATGATTAATAATTCTGTTTCTAGATGGACAATCGTATTGATTTCTTCAGATTATGATTATGATATTCATATCTATATGCTAAACCAAACTGCATATCTCTAGTATTTGAAATGCATTTTTTTCACATTTGGGGGTGGTGGGGCGAAGTGGGGACCGGAATCCAAAATCTGACAAAAACCGAAATTGTATTAAATTAGTATCTATATATATACAGAAGACTCAGACTCTAACTCTAAAGATGAATTAACTAGAATTTTATAACTGGTTCCCGATAATTTCGTTTATCGATAACTTTGCAAATATACAAGTTATCGAATTTCAGAAACAAACTCGTACTGCGCGTGCAATATACGAACCTAACACAAAAAGAATGAACTCTCTAGCTTTTGTATCTTCGGAAATCGACGCGTTCATACATACGGACGGACGGACGGACAGACGGACAGGGCTGGATCAACTTTTCTCGTCGCCCTGATCAAGAATATATATACTTTATGGGGTCTGCCACGCCTCCTTCTGCCTGTTACATACATTTAACAAAACCATTATACCCTGATTTCCCATTTTCAATGGGCTCAGGGTATAACAAGTAAGAAAACTCTAGTCGAGAGTGCTCGACTAGATAATACCCTGAACCCAATTTTAATAAAATAAAATAATATTTTGTACTGTGGTTTGGTTTTTTGTAATTATCTTGAAAATGCATCAATTTTAGTGCTGAAAATGGCAAAAAAAAACTTCTTTATTTTGGCAAATAGTTAAATATATTGCTCTTGATTAGTACTAAAATTAATCCGTTTTCAAGATAATTACAACAAACCAAAGTGTCGAACGTGACAAAAAGTTGACTTTTCTGGAGAGATACCCATATGGATAAATCAGAAAGTATACATAAAATGTATGAGTGTAACGTTCAAAATGTACATATACATATATACATTGCATACATATACATTGAACTGCAAAAAAAAAAAAAATAATAGATGGCGCTTATATTAGTTGAAATTCGAAAAATGCTATATTATTAAATATCATTAAAAATAGACTCAACAAATAGACGTTCCTCGATTAACACGCATCACCTTAATTAACACAGACACTTCATAATTGTAAAAGAAATATATCAATGCCACTCGAAGCTGTAATAGCCATAGTAAATAAGTTCACTGCTAAAGCGCCATCTACCAAGTTAAAATTTTTAGACCATGCTACACTAGTTTTGAATGTACATGTGTACATATAGGAAAACCGCAGATGTCACGTGCTTTTGTTATTTGGGCAGACTTTTTTTTTTGTTCATTATTTTCTGTTGACTTAACGGAATAAAATATAATTGAAACAAAAACACTTTCAGAAATGATGCTATTAAATATTTGAAATTAAAAAAAAACCCACTTATTCACAATTAGTTAAACTACCAACTGACTTTCAAAGGTATCAAATACAAAAGAATAAATAATAATAAAAAAGAAAGAAATATAAAAAAAAAAAAAAATTGAAAATAAGAAATTATGAAGGGGTTAAGGCGAGGCTAGAACCTGCGAATGCCTAACATTCGGTGCATCTGTCTTGCCATCCACACCACGGCTCACTCAAATAGCAGAGTAGCGAAAACGAATGATATTTGCCATATACGAAAAAAAAACTAAAGCAGTGGCTGAAAATACAAATACAATTCAAAGACAATTCTAACGCAATTCAAAAACAATTGTGATTCTTAGAATTTGCACGCATAGCAACATAGAAAACGGCCCAAGATTTTTTGTGTGTATATGTGCACTCGCATACGAAAATTGATTTGCATTGCTCAACGTTGCTTGAGTTTTCATTGTTATTTTAATTGTTTTAAAATTTTTAAAATATATAATGAAATGTAATGAGAGTTCAGCATATGATCTACATATTCAATTTAACATTTTAGGTTTTTTTTAGAAATCATAACTCTTTTACAATTAGCTTTACATGCACAAATACATATGTATGTATGTATGTATGTACGATTGCAGCCACACGCTGATCTACGCTTGCACACATACATATGTATGTATGTATGTATGTATGTGCGCCCGCAATGCGTCTTGCTTTGTCGCTGCCTTGCTTGCTGCGCCACATGGGTTTTGATGAGAAAACTTTATAGACTTATAATTCTGTTTCTAGATGGACAATCGTATTGATATATTCAGGTTAAGATTATGATATTCATATCTTTATGCCAAACCAAACTGTATGTCTCTAGTATTTGAAATGCATTTTTCACACATTTGGGGGTGTGGGGGCGAATTGGGGACCGGAATCCAAAATCTGACAAAAACCGAAATTGTATTAAATTGGTATCTATATATATGCAGAAGACTTGGAGACTCTAACTCTAAAGATGAATTAGCTAGAATTTTATAACTGGTTCCCGATAATTTCAGTTATCGATAACCTTGCAAATATACAAGTTATCGAATTTCTGAAACAAACTCGTACTGCGCGTGCAATATACGGACCTAACACAAAAAGAATGAACTCTCTAGCTTTTGTATCTTCGGAAATCGACGCGTTCAAACATACGGACAGACGGACAGACGGACAGACGGACATGGCTATATCAACTTTTCTCGTCACCCTGATCAAGAATATATATACTTTATGGGGTCTGCCACGCCTCCTTCTGCCTGTTACATACTTTTAACAAAACCATTATACCCTGATTTCCCATTTTCAATGGGTTCAGGGTATAACAAGTAAGAAGGCTCTAGTCGAGACGGCTCGACTACGAGATACCCTGAACCCTGCAAAAAAAGTGATACTCTTCTTCTTTACGCACTTATAAGCGCGCGCTCTGCTAACTGCGCAGTTGCTGCCGTGGCTTGGGGGTGGGTTGGGCTGAACTTTGGACGCTTATAACTCCATTTCTAGATGGACGATCTTCATAAAATTTTCAGAGTAGATTAAGGATATATGAATCTTTCTTTGTGCCAAATTGCAAGTCTCTAGTATTTGAAATGCGTTTTTTCAAAATTGTGGGCGAAGGGGGCGTGGCATCCAAAATCTGAAAACTACAAAATCTGCGTATCCATAATATCTATCTAAATATATAAAGTTTAAGTCTTTAGCTAAAACGGTGTAGTAGTAGTTATACCCAAAAAACCTAAAAAATTGAATCGAATTTTCGATTTTTTATCGATAATTTGGAAATGGGACGAGTTATCGAAAAAACAAAATAAACTCGTATTGCGTAAGTAACATACGAGTGTTCATGTGAAATTTCAGCTTTCTAGCTTTTGTAGTTTCGGAAATCTCGACGTTCATACGGACGGACGGACGGACGGACGGACGGACGGACGGACGGACGGACGGACGGACGGACGGACGGACGGACGGACAGACGGACAGGGCTCAATCAACTTATTTTTTTATGCTGATCAAGAATATATATACTTTATAGGGTCTGCGACGTCTCCTTCTGCCTGTTACATACATTTCACAAAACCATTATACCCTGAATTCCCATTTTCAATGGGTTCAGGGTATAAAAAGATATCTTGCCGATTTTTGCCCCTTTACAAAATAATCGACATGTTGCAGTTGCACATGAGTTCAGCAATTCCATTCTGCTGGATGTGTGGAACAGCAACAAGCGACAAGTAAGTGCTGTTAAAAATTATATTGTGTACAAAATAAGCAAAGAAAACATATTGCTCAATTAACTTAAGTTGATCGACAGATAATTTAAAAGTTTGTCGAATTTATTAAGTAGTGTGAAGCGGCTCGCCAACGGGCCCGTTTCACATTCGTTTTTGTAGATCATAAGCGAAAAGGTTTTTTTAGGTATAAGAATTTGTGTTCGTTTTGTAGGTCATAAGCGAAAGGTTTTTAGATATAAGAATTTGTAGATTGTAAGCAGAAAATTTTGTAGCTTGTAAGGATTAGATGTAAGGGGAATTTAATTTGGAGACAGTGAAGTCACATCGTTATGTTTTTTTTTTTTTTTTTTTTTTTTTTGAAAAGCATGAGCAAAGCGCGCGCAATCGACGATGCGACTATGTCCAGAAGGGCAGAGTTGCATCGCCGATCAGAAGTGGGAAAAAGAAGAGTTTTGTTTTGAGCGGGGACTCAGTGAAGAGATCGAATAGAGCGCGGTCGACGACTCTCGGTTGCAAAAGAAAAAGGAAAAGAGCTGTGCGGGGAGAGCGCACGAAATAAGA
Organism: Drosophila borborema; assembly: GCA_030914335.1. Taxonomy (NCBI): domain Eukaryota; kingdom Metazoa; phylum Arthropoda; class Insecta; order Diptera; family Drosophilidae; genus Drosophila; species Drosophila borborema. The sequence continues at coordinate 96,208 of JAUESP010000003.1, read as the reverse complement.
AATATTTGTGAAGTAAAAGAGAAAAGAACAATAGTAAATTGGAATTGACAATTGTGAAGTGACAAGAAAGAATAAGAGGAATTTGATAAGAAAAGGGGCAAGGAGCCATAAAAGAAATAGAGTAAGTGAAGAAAAAAACAAGTAAGAACGTTGCAGTTAGGCGCAACTAACAGCGATATACTTTGTTCCCATAGGTGCATCTTATTTATTTAATAAACATTTAATTAACGAAATATTTCGGCAATTAGAAAACGTACATGGCAAGCAACAACGTTTTTCCTACACATACCTACAAATTTACACATGTACACACTATACGAGTATACACGCAATTTTCTATGTACATATGCATACAAAAGTTTGCATGCCAGAATATTCTAAGAATTGTAACTGAATTGGGAATTTTTCGATCGTTACTTTAGTTTTGTCAGAGACGCTCTAGCAATCTTATTTGGTTTTAGTTAACGCAGCCCATATTAGGTCGGTGACGCTGATGGTAAGCGCTATGCAAGCTATAGTTGGGTGCGTGGGTTCGAATCCCGCAAAGAACTTTCTCTTTTTTCAAAAATTATTATTTTTAATTTTTTTTATATTTGTATATTTATTATAAAATGCTTGCTGCCAATTGATAATAATTTATAAACATACGCATATGAATTGTGCATTTAAGCTAAAACTAAAACAACTTTTCCGATTTGCCACGCTGCTTGCTTGGCAAGCAGTTTTTCTATGCATGCATATATGTATGTATGTATATACACAGATGTTTGTATTTGTGTATACACATCCAAGTGTGTATACATATTGCAAGAAGTGCGATTGTGTTGTTTTGTTACGTCACAAGCTGCTGATCAGCTGGTCAGCTGATCAGCTGTGAATTTATTTAGGCTTAGCTAACGATTACATGTTGTTTTCAAAAGACCTAGGTTCGAATCCCGTTGGAAACTTTTTATTTATTAATCGAGAACTTATAAATTTTATTTTTTAAATTCATTAATATTATTATATTTATGTTAAAATGCTTTCTGCCACCATAGCAATTGCTACTAAACTATTATATGCATGAATTATGCAGTTGGCCACAACAAACTTCTTTGCCGATTTGCCACGCCCCCAGTGGGCGTAGACGCATAAATTTTTGCCAGTTCTTAGAAAGAGCCGAGGCTAACATGCCTGCAAAATTTGGTTGCTTACATTCCAAAAATGCGAAAATTACAGGGTATTTTTCGATATGCCACGCCCCCAAAGAGGCTGAAAAATTATTTTTGGGGGATCGATAGAGGAGAACATTAGTAACTCAACCATCCAATTTTCAAGCGTCTAGCTCTTAAACTGTAGGAGATATAAACTTTTGCGGTTTGCCACGCCCCCTGTGGGCGTAGATATATCCGCCATAGCTTTTTGAACTTGGGTTGTCACCCCGAGTATACATTTCAAATTGCAACTCTCTAGCTCATCATCTAGTATGATAACTTGAACTTTTTGAACTTGGGTTGTCACCCCGAGTATACATTTCAAATTGCAACTCTCTAGCTCATCATCTAGTATGATAACTTGACTATGGGCGGAAGAGTTTTCCGATTTGCCACGCCCCTAGTGGGCGGATCGGGAAAATTTTAACACTTTATAATTCGGGGACATATATGAGTATATGTTTAAAATTTCAAGTCTCTAGCTCTAATAGCGCCGAAAAATATTGCGTTCATACGGACAGACGGACAGACGGACGGACATTGCACAAACCCAATATACTTTTTCCTCTTCGGGAACAAAGTATAATAAAGAATAGTTTAATCTAATTTGAAAAGAGAAAACGTGAGTTTTATTTGCTCAAAATCGCATGCCGTAGACTCAACAAGCAGTAGAAACGGTGAGGCGTAACCTGCCGTGATCCCCTCCACTCCCCTCTAACCTAACTCGGCAGTTCAGAAACGTGGCGAAAGCCCACTCGTCAGGCGACGATAGGTCAGCAACTCTGCCGCGCCCGCGAAACTCACTAATTATATTTCTACACCTTTCCTCTTGACTGTAGTCCCGTCCTTGACAAATATTTTTGTAAGGGGACCCTGGAGTAGACTAGGTAATACTCCGGCCTCAGAAACAACCTTACAAATGGCACCCGAGCAGGGACCCGGGATAAGAGGAGTGTGGCAGATTCCACGGGGTTCACGCCATCTTTCCTCATGATGGGGCGAGAGCCGCGACTGCCAGACTCGCTTTATCACGAAGTCACACCGGGCTTGGCGACGAAGGAGATCGACCCGAAGGATCGAGGAGACAGGATGAGAGAGGTCTTTGAGATTGTTCGCAATAACTTGCAACGCGCGTCGAAGGATCAAGGTCGATATTACAATCTGCGTCGTCGGGAATGGAGACCGAAATTGGGCTCACTGGTTCTGATGCGTCGGCATCACTTGTCGAACGCGGCGGATGGTTTTTCGGCGAAATTGGCACCAAAATTTGATGGGCCATACCGGGTGGCGCAGTTTTTGTCCCCAAACATTGTGCGTCTGTCCAAGAAGGGTGACCGAAAAAGGAGAGTGGCTAGTCTCGCTCAGTTGAAGCCGTTTTACCGGGGCGATACAGAGAGTGACGGGGCGAACGAAGACGAACATGGGCAAGAAGTTGCGGAAGACTCTGCCGACACACCCCCCACCCGTAACATCCGTCATTACACAACCAAACCCAACCCACTAACTCAAAGGACAACCTCAGTCGTAGTAGTTGACCCCGTAGTTAGTTAGCAGCCATCGGCCAAAACCCATCTATAACCAGCGTTTGAAAATGCTACGCTACTCCGTAGTTTTTCGTTTTGCTCTGGCTACCGCTCTCGTTTATAACGGTAGCCATAGCAGAGCCATAGTCGAACGAAAATACATACATATGTATGTGAGAGCTCTGCTCTGCTCTCGGAGTTTGCTATGCTGAAATCTGTAGCGGTAGCAATAGCACGAAACGAAATTAACGACTACGCTTCGGCAGTGCGATAGCCGAAAAACGAGAGCGAGATGAGAGCAGAGCAAACGCAATTGACTTTGTTGCTACTGCTCTTTGGGCCGATATTCTTATTACAATTCGGCCTTCGATTGTTTTTGCTAGTTTGTAAAGCTGCGCTATGTGTTTGATGAGAAATTGTTGCAAAATAATTTTGGCACGTGCAAAATTTTATTCGTCAGCAAATATGGAGCAGCAAAAGAAAACTCTAAACGTTTTTAAATATTTTATTGAAAGTGATGAGGAGCACGTTAAATGCACAAAATGCTTTCGAATATTAAAAAATGATAGTTTTCAATTTAAGGAAGCATTTGCGATTGCATGACATTGAAGTGGAAAATGAAGGAAATAACTCTATAAGTGCCGCATCGAAAAACATAAAAAATTCTACAATAAAAGTTCAAATCAATAAAAAAAACATTAATTCGGTCATATATTGGTCTTGTAACTGAAAAAAGCGTTCCATTTCATGTGCTTAACTCTAGCAATATGCGAAATATAATTGACCCCATATGTCGTGGTATTGGAGAAAAATGTGGAAGCAACTTCAAGCTAAATGGAAACAAATGCAAGACAGTAATAAACAAGTAAGAAGGCTCTAGTCGAGACGGCTCGACTACGAGATACCCTGAACCCTGTAAAGAAAATGATACTCTTCTTCTTTACGCACTTATAAGCGCGAGCTCTGCAAATTGCGCAGTTGCTGCCGTGGCTTGGGGGTGGGTTGGGCTGAACTTTGGACGCTTATAACTCCATTTCTAGATGGACGATCTTCATGAAATTTTCAGAGTAGATTAAGGATATATAAATCTATCTATGTGCCAAATTGCAAGTCTCTAGTATTTGAAATGCGTTTTTTCCAAATTGTGGGCGAAGGGGGCGTGGCATCCAAAATCGGAAAGCTACAAAATCTGCGTATTCATAATATCTATTTAAATATATAAAGTTGAAGTCTCTAGCTGAAACGGTGTAGAAGTTATACCCTAAAAACCTAAGAAATGGAGACGAATTTTCGATTTTTTATCGATAATTTGGAAATGGGATGAGTTATCGAAAAAACAATTAACTCGTATTGCGTAGCTAACATACGAGTGTTCATGTGAAATTTCAGCTCTCTAGCTTTTGTAGTTTCCGAAATCTCGACGTTCATACGGACGGACGGACGGACAGACGGACGGACAGACGGACGGACAGACGGACAGGGCTCAATCAACTTATTTTTTTATGCTGATCAAGAATATATATACTTTATAGGGTCTGCGACGTCTCCTTCTGCCTGTTACATACATTTCACAAAACCATTATACCCTGAATTCCCATTTTCAATGGGTTCAGGGTATAAAAATGAAAAAAAATCTCGAATTCTCGCAATGCACGGTGGCAGATTTGAAGAAAATAGCGGCATAAGCTCAAAAAAAAAAAAAATTAAAACATTGATATTAAATTAATATTATTTTCACTAAATAAGTGTTTTATCTATTTGAAAATACAAAAATTTTAATTATTCATTAATAATTTAGTAGATGTGTTTCACCGAGCAATTGATTCATCAGATCCCCTACTTTCAAGTAAATATTTTTTGGATAAATACAACAACGACAATTATAAACAAGTAAGAAAGCTGTAGTCGAGACTGCTCGACTACAAAATCCCCTGAGCCCTTCTTCGAACGAATCATATTCCAAGAATGCTTAGTTTCGATTCTCTATGCGTAAGAAACTATACATGCAAAAACACGAACACACACAAGCTTGTAAGCATGTATGTGTGTGAGCAATGCAGGCGGCTTGCTGTCTCGCTGCCTTTGTTGCTGCGCCACATGGGTTTTGATGAGAAAACTTTGATGATTGATAATTCTGTTTCTAGATGGACAATCGTATTGATTTCTTCAGATTATGATTATGATATTCATATCTACATGCTAAACCAAACAGCATGTCTCTAGTATTTGAAATGCATTTTTTTTCACATTTGGGGGTGGTGGGGCGAAATGGGAACCGGAATCCAAAATCTGACAAAAATCGAAATTGTATTAAATTAGTATCTATATATATGCAGAAGACTTGGAGACTCTAACTCTAAAGATGAATTAGCTAGAATTTTATAACTGGTTCCCGATAATTTCGTTTATCGATAACTTTGCAAATATACAAGTTATCGAATTTCTGAAACAAACTCGTACTGCGCGTGCAATATACGGACCTAACACAAAAAGAATGAACTCTCTAGCTTTTGTATCTTCGGAAATCGACGCGTTCATACATACGGACGGACGGACGGACGGACGGACAGACGGACATGGCTATATCAACTTTTCTCGTCACCCTGATCAAGAATATATATACTTTATGGGGTCTGCCACGCCTCCTTCTGCCTGTTACATACTTTTAACAAAACCATTATACCCTGATTTCCCATTTTCAATGGACTCAGGGTATAAAAATTGCCGTCAAAAGTACTCGACCTTTTCGCTAAACCTAAACCTAATGTGAAAACTGACGACGAAAATCTCGCCTTAATAGATAATGAATACGAATCAGATTCAGATTCGGATTATAACCCCTTAGATGCATATTCATATGAGCTCGAAACAGAAGAATATTAAATATGAGCGATATTTTAAATAAAAAAAATTTTTTTTTTATATGAGTTATATGGGCGGTATGAGTGGGCGTGGCCTGATACGTTTGAAACTTTTTCCAATTTTTTTATATATAAATATAATCACGTGCACCAAATTTCAAGTCCTTACGGACAGTATTTTAATTTATGCCGCTATTTTCTTCAAATCTGCCACTGTGCAATGGTTGAACTTAAAGGAACTGAGGCAATTACATCCAAAAATCTGGCTAAGGAAATTTTATCAGTTTTGGAAAATTATGAAATATCACTGAGTCAAATTGTGTCCATAACATCGGATAATGGGGCCAATATGATAAAAACTTCTAAAATTTTATCACAAATGTATAAAATGAACAGAAGAATATGGAGTACACGAAACAAATAGACCACTTCGAAAATACTGAAAATATATATGTCGGGGATCTACAAATATGTCGATGTGCAGCTCACACTGCACAGCTTTGTGCACTTGATGTAACAAAACATCCAAGCGTTAAGAATTTCTTATTCCAATGCCGCAATTTGACGAAGTATGTATATTCGCAAGCCTTTAAACGGTTACCGCGATTTATTTGAATTACGCAACTTCAAATTACCTCAATTGGATTGTCCTACTAGATGGGGATAAACATTCAACATGATTGACGATCTTAATAAAGCTAAGAGTATTTTGAGTCTAATTGAAACTGTGGAAAACAAAACGGAGGACGAATATTTCGAAGCTAATGATTTTTTATGGGACTTTATAGATTGCTACATTACAGTTATGGCTCCACTACAAAAGACATTAGTACAATTTCAAGAGGAACAATTGCATTATGGTAATTTTTATGCTCTGTGGTTGACGTGCAAACTTACCACTAATCATATTTTGACAACAAACGCCTTTAATAAAGATTCCATTATTTATATAATTGGAAATAAACTAGTTCAAAGTATGGAAACAAGGAGCAAGAAATTAGTGTCAAACGTGGGCTTCGATACTTGCCTATATTTAGACCCAAGGTTTCACCATATCATTGACTCCTCACAGAAAGAAAGAGCTATCAATTTTTTAAAGCCATTGTGGGATCAATTAAAAGTTCATGGCCAGATTCCCAATTCAAATAGATCAAGCAATTCATCCAATACGGATCCTGGAAACTTAAACGAATGATATGGAGCTATTAGACAACTTTTTAAGTAATAGCATGATACTTCCCCATGAGTCAACAGATGTCCATGGGAAGATTGAGGGGTTAAAGTTACCTTTTATGAAATCGAGTGTTAACGTATTAAATTTTTGGAGAGACAAAAAGTCAAGCGACCCAGAACTTTATGCCTTAAGCAAAGTGTGTTTTGCTATACCGCCAACGCAAGTAAGTATTAATTGTTGAGGTTTTTTTCTCTTTTGAAATAAATCAAAACGCAGTTTGTGTAAATGTAGGTGCACAAAACAAGTTTATTTAATAAAATCAAAATTATAAGTAGCAAGTACACAACGCGACGTTTTCAACTTAACTGAGCCGACACTTTCATAACTGATCTTGCACAACACAAAATGATACAATGATTCAAGACTCGATGTGCAGCATGCTTTTATACTTCCTTCTCTTACATACATATAGAATGTTCTAGATGTCTTCTTCCTATGCTACTTCTCTTGCATATAGAATGTTCTGGATGTATGTATGTATGCACACAAGCCAGAACATTCGTTTGCCTATTTTAGTGAAAATGCTCGAACAGCCAACGACTGATTTTACAGTTACATCAAATGCTTATTTCTACAAAGATGATAATGATGATGAGTTTTGTTCGAGATCATTCTTCAACACCCTCCCTAAAACTCAACATCACTATAAAATTTTATTCTTTACTCTTAATTCCTAATTTCTCTCGCTGCTCTCCTTTGACATTTTCTATCATTCATATATGTATGCTGCTATTGCTTTAAGCACGACATCCCCTTCTCTCCTTCCTCGGGTTCGTTCATTCATTTTAAGCGACTGTCGCCTTCCCTTCTGCCCTTCTTCTCTTAAGCACTTCGCTTATGTCTGTATCCGCTCTGCTTGATCTTCTTTGATTTCGTCTATCCTCGCTGCTGCTACACGTCTGCCAAATCTACCCCTGCTTTCCTTAGCTCCTCTTCTTTGCTCTTCAACGCTTTTGCTGCGCCTTCTATCATGCTTTCCTCTGATTGCCTTTGAGACTTCTTCCTCCTCCTCACTGATACGGCTATCATCACTGCTATTGCTACTGCTGCTGTTGCTGATTCTGCAGTTTCGTCAGTTTCCACTTCCTCCGCCTCGCTTTCGGCATCTCTACATCATTTTTTCTGTCTTGGGAGTGTCCAGCTTTTCATCTACTTCCATTATTTCTTCTTCCGCCTTTTATGATTTATCCTTTTCAGCTTCTAAAGTGCTGCAACTGGCCTCCAGATGCCTATTGGATTTTTCCTCGTCCTCCGAGCTACCTGCTTCACTTTCTGAACCCGATTATGGTTCCGTTTTCTCCACATCGCTTCCTGCATTCGAGTTGGCTACATTATTCAATATACGATACTTGGCAGCCAGCAGTTTATCCAGCCTGAAGTCCTCATTCGTGCTCTCGCCTTTCAGTTTTTCCATCAGTTTGGCCAGCTTTCTGTCCTGATCCTCGTTGCTATCATCGCCCTTTTTGCTCTTCTTCTTCTTTTTGTTGCGTTTCGTTGCCTGTTCCTGCCCCGTCTTAACTATGCGATGAATTTCTTTGAGTTTCACTAGATTCTCCAGTAGCTTATGTCGCAATTCCAGCGGATCTTCCATTGTCTTACGCTGTGTGTTCACCTGCTCTATGGATTGTTTTTGCTTTTCCCATTCATTCCATACGCCTTTCATGGAGCGACGCTCAGACTCCAGTTCCCGTAGTAAATCCGAGATGCGTTGATTCTTTGCCTGTAGCTCACTCCGGCACTTGTACACTATTTGCTTCTGCTTTTCATCTTGTTCAACCAACAGCCGCTGCATTTCCTCGTGCTCATCCAGTATTGCCTGCTTTAACAATTCAACTTCCACTTGGCATTGCTGCAGATCGCGGCACACTAACTTATACTCGCGCTGCAGTTCTTCACGATCTCGCTCCTCATTGATCTCCCTGCGCAGATCATCCAGCTTGCGTTGCTCCTCTTGTTTTACTTGTACCGTTTTCCAAACGCGCTGCTTTTCATGCACAGCCGCCTCACAAATTGCAATCGCATCTTGACCTTTACGCCTCACCTTGATCTCGCTCAGATACTGATTCTTGCTCATCTGCAACTGGTTACGAGTCTCATCCAGCATCGTCTTGATCTCCATGGAGATCACTTATACTTATACTCTGTCGTCTCCGCGATGACCGATGCACGTAGCTGGCAAATATCCATTTTAGGCTTCTCGACTTCCTTGAGAGTTTCACGATGCGTGGCATGCAGCTTATCAAGCTCCTGTGACCGATTGTTCGCCAATTCCCGATACACCATCAGCTCTTTCTGCAACTCATCCAGATGATGACTATTCACATTCATAGTTGCAATACTACCACCGCTACTGGGCGTCTTTGCAGTGAGCGCATGCTGATTCTTCATCGTGTGCGTATGCCATGATTTTTTCAAATTTAAATCCCCGCCACCCATGTTGAGATTTCTTTTAGCATCACCTACGCCTATCTTCAGGGAATCCAATTCTTTATATGCAGAATAGCAGCCTCGATGCTTTGACATGTGATCAGAAGCTCCTGAGTCGATCACCCGCACATTCTTTTCTCTGTAGTCCTTGCTTGCAATCAATCCTTTCCTTGAGAATTCGCCTGATTCTCCTTGATTATTTTCAGCACTTCTCCTTTCGTTACAGTTGTTGCTCTTGTGGCCTTTCTTCTTACATATATAACACCTGTAGCAGTCTTTCTTTAGATGTCCACTCATACCACAATTATAACACTTCATAGTTTGCTTCTTATGTTCATATTCACTTTTATTTTTCCTGTTGCCTGCAATTAACGCTGTTGACTCTTCGGATACCACTTCTTGTTCTTTTGACCTTACTTCTTCTGTCATTAAACGAGTTGTCAAATTATTCAATGTTCTTTTACTGTCCTCGACCGAATCCCACGCACTATGAAAATAGTTAAACTTCTAAGGCAAAGACGATAGGATTCGCGACATTAACATTGTTTCAGGCACAGCACTTCCAAGATTTTTCATTTTGCTCCACAAAACTTCTAACTTTGAAATATTATAGTCCACACTTTCACTTTCAATCCATTTGAAATCAAAAAACTGTTTCTGAATAGCTGATAAATTTTCTTCTGATTTCATATCATACACTGAGTTTAATTTTACCCACATTTCTCTAGTTGTTTTACAGCTCACAATCAATTCCATCGGTCTTCTCTCGATAGAATGAATTATTATTTTTCTTGCAGTCTTATCAGCCTTTAAAAACCTTTTCGAGTCTCTTTCATACGTTGCAGATTCCTCTGTCGGACACGTCAAAACACCTTCGCACACGGCAAGAACATCGTCGTCTTCTTCTAATAACGTGCGAATCATGAAACACCAAAAATGCCAAACATTACACATTTAGCACCGTCTGGGCCGATAACCTGTTGAGGTTTTTTCTCTTTTGAAATAAATCAAAACGCAGTTTTGTAAATGTAGGTGCACAAAAGTTTATTTAATAAAATCAAAATTATAAGTAGCAAGTACACAACGCGACGTTTTCAACTTAACTGAGCCGACACTTTCATAACTTTCATAACATATAGAATGTTCTGGATGTCTCTTTTCGTATGCTTGCTTTTCTGTATGTATGTATGTATGTATGTTATGTATGTACACAATCCAGAACATTCGTTTGCCTATTCTAGTGAAAATGCTCGAACAGCCAACGACTGATTTTACAGTTACATACGTTAAATGCTTATTTCTACAAAGATGATAATGGTGATGAGTTTTGTTCGAGATCATTCTTCAACAAATAGGATCATCGGTAGTAAAAACTAATACAACAATCACTACTGCCAATCAAGGCCAACGAGTGCAATGCGCTTATATTGCCTCATACCGTAAGCTAGTGCATCATTTCAGGCAACAGACCGGAGCTTTAGAGCATTAGGTTCAGCTAGTAACAAAACCGGCATGAGTCTTAACCTTGTTCTTGGCGCAGCACTTTTGAGGGCTGTGAATGAGCCCCCAAATAATGAAATGGAGATAGCAAATTTTTAATCGCTGAGGCCAATCGATCTGGCACTTGTTCAAGGACCAATCGGGCCAAAGCGGAAGCAGCAAACATCACCAAAAACTATTAAAAAAAAACCAACTCTGTCTGATCAGCGAAGCACTAGCAAATCCGTAGCTGAAGTAGCAAAACAAAACCGCTTTGTATTACTGGACGAGGACGATATTGAAGACTGCGAAATGCCAAAGTCGCAACACCAACTGACACAACTGGAAAAACAGCAGAGAAACCGAAACCACGACCGCCCCCTATCTGGTGCTCAGATATTCGATGTATTGCATTCCTGCAAGAATTAATAGATCAAGCTATAAATCCGAGATCTTATGTCATCAAGCCCAAAAAGAATAACATTGCAGTCCACACATACTGTAGTGATGACTACCGTTCAGTAGTGAAACATTTCACCAATCGAGGCCTGAAGTTTCATTGCTACCAATTAAGGGGAGACAAGCCCTACACAGTGTGTCTAAAAGGACTCCATTCGAGCACAGATACTGAAGATATAAAAAAAGATTTAGGCTTAAAGGGTCGTAAAGTTTCCAATATTTACAACCCCCGTAGCAGAGTCGATAAAACCCCTCTAAATATCTTCTTTGTCGACGTGGAACAAGCCCCAAACAATAAGCAAATTCACGATTTGCGTATTGTTGCTCGTCAAAAATGCACTGTTGAATTACCGAAGAAACTCAACGATCTGACCCAATGCCACCGCTGCACTATGGGTAAAAAGCCCGATTTTTTGGCATAAATCCAATTTTTTTTTTCAGTATCCGCCAACTGCTTTGCTTTTCTCATTTATAAAAAAGTTTTGTTATGGAAAAAGTTCAAGAAGGTATGTCGAATAAGATCTTTGCAATTTATTTTGTAGTTCTGTGATTTATTGTTCAATTTTGCAATGTGTTGCTGTGTGTATTTTTAGATCAAAACTAATATTTACATGTGCGTATCCTTAGACATAACTTGTGACCTGTCGAATGCATTTGAAATGTTGAAATAACAAATTGTGTACTAATGTTTGCTAAATGCAATATTAAAAAGACATCTTGCCCATTTTTGCCCCTTTAAAAAATAATCGACATGTTGCAGTTGCACATGAGTTCAGCAATTTCACAAGCGACAAGAAAGTGCTGTTAAAGATTATATTGTGCACAAAATAGACAAAGAAAACATGTCTGTCGATCAACTTAAGTTAATTGAGCAAAAAGTTAAAATGTTTGTTGAATTTATTAAGTATAATTTGCAAAAGTGCAATCGAATGCTGGAACGCTTTAAGAAAAAGCATTATCTTTGGCTAGAGTCAAACATTAAGGTCATTTCATACGGCAGACCACTTAAAAGAGCAGGTCGGAAACAATTAGAATATAATGAGGCTGGCCCTCGTTTAAAACGAAAATTGGCTTCTGAGCTTGCTGCAGACACTGCTAACTCGACGCCTCTTTTAATACATGCTGCATTCGTTTCATCTAAAAAATCAATGGAAACCGATACGACATATGTTTTGAAGAAAGCTATGGCAAGCGAAACATTATGTGAAATTAAAAGTAAGATTGAGAAAAATGATCCGTTGACAATAAGTGTTGATGAAGCCTTAGCATTTTTGATTGAAAATGGATTGACTAAGCAACAATACCTGAACATTAAGGCGCTAAATAAGCAAAAAGGATTTGACATTTTTCCGCCTTACGCAAAAATAAAAGAAATTAAATTGAAATGTAGACCTGAAGAAATCATGTACTCCGAGACAAAAGTGGAAGTATCATTACAAAACTTATTAAATCACACAGTTGATCGTGTTCTTCAGATGCAGCAAGATATTCTTAAAATATCGAATTCAACACGTTGTACATTAATACTAAGTTATGGCCTCGACGGTTCTACAGGACAAAGCATTTATAAGCAGCGCTTTCAAGATGATGATCATATCGGATTTGATCATTCATTATTCATAACAATAATTCCATTGAAATTAGTTGATGAAAATAATCAAATCATTTGGCTTAATAGTATTCCACAGTCAGTTAGATTTTGTCGGCCTTTGAAAATAGAATTTATTAAGGAAACAACTGAGCATATATTGAAGGAGAAGTTCAATTTAGATGAGCAAATTAAAAACCTACCAGGTCATTTATATATTTTCAAAGAAAAAAGTATATTCATTGATTATAAGCCGTACATGACTTTAATAGACGGGAAAGTTTTGAATGTTTTAACTGGAACCAACTCATGCCAAGTATGCCCATTATGTGGAGCAAAGCCAAATCAGTTACTGAAAACAATAGACTATAACTCAGGAATATTTACTGTCAATTCCAAAAGCCTTCAGTATGGAGTAAGCCCTCTACATGCATGGATAAGATTTCTGGAGTTTGTACTAAAAGTTTCATACAGAATGGAATTAAAAAAATGGCGCGTTAAAGGATCTGATAAGCAACTTACATATATTTGAAAAGAAACAGTACATCCAAAGAAGGCTGTGGAATGAAATGGGTCTTAATGTGGACAATCCGAAACAAAATGGAAGTGGTAACACTAATGACGGCACCACAGCAAGAAGAGCTTTTGGAAATGTTGAGCTGTTTTCAACCATTTTAAATTTTGATAAAGACATTTTAAAAAACTTGTATATAATATTGATTGCTATCTCTTGCGAGCATAGGGTGAACTCCGGCAAATTTAAGGCTTTGTGTGAAAAAACATTCAATTTGTATATGTTACAATATTTTTGGTATCCAATGTCCCCAACTATCCACAAAGTTTTGGTGCATGGACATCAAATAATGGACAGCTGTGTAATTCCAGTTGGTGTTTTGGGTGAACACGCGTCTGAAGCCCGAAATAAAATTTATAAAAACGATCGCAAATCGCATGCTAGGATATGTAGCCGATTACAAAACATAAGTGATGTATTCAATAGAGCACTAGACTCATCTGACCCACTTATTTCTAGTCTCAGTTTGAAAGAACGAGCTAGCCGAAATAGAAAGAAAAAATTGCCTACAGAATTTATTGCACTCTTAGAGCCATATTTTATTGAGCCTTTTGGAATATTTAGAAGGATTACTAATTCAACCGAAAGCGGAGAAGACAAAGATTCTGAAGACGCCTATGAAGACGATTACGAAAGGAATTATATTGAGTTGGAAGAAGAACAAGAAGAAGAATATTAGCACTGAATTCAAAATGTTAAGTATTGCTTGCGAATTGAAAAAAACTATATATATTTAATTGACATAAGCTTATATGTGCTATATGTTTTAAGTTTCCTTCAGAAATCTGATGGTCCGAAGCTATGGTGGTCATTCCTATACATTAAATATACTTAACTGCATTAAATATTTAATAAAAATTATATAAAATAAATATATATATAAGCACGTACACGTACATGTAAGCATCCGTCTTAATTTTAACAATTTAATAAATACGCCTATAGGGGGAGGGTGTGTGGGCGTGGTTCAATTTTGAAAAAAAAAAAAATTCTAAATTCTAAAAAACTCATACTAATATGTGTGCAAAATTTCAAGCCTCTATCTCTTCAGGGACAATTTATGCCAAAAAATCGGGCTTTTTACCCATAGTGCGCTGCCTGGAATTTGGGCACACAAAGTGTTACTGCCACAGAGACCCCACGTGTGTGAGATGTGCCGGGAAGGACTGCACTCGACCAAAGGACCAACCTCCAATCTGTGTCCACTGTGAAGAGCAACACCCGGCCAACTATAAAGGCTGCCTCATATATAAAAGGCTATTAAATTTGCAAGCCTCTATACAAAGACACAACCCGGCAAAATGCTTTAGCTCTGCAGCGCGCCGCTTTGAAGCAGTACAGCCGCAAGTAGCTAGAGGAGTAAAATCCCAAGCTGACCCTTACATGCCCGATGCGGGATTTATGCAGATTCTGCAACAGCAACAGCGACACTTTGAAGCTGTCCATGCAGAGCTCAGAGTAATGCGAGAGGTGTAAGACCAACAAGCAACAGTGATGACCAGCCTAATGGCTCTAATCACCAAGCTCAGTTCCAAATAATGGCCTTAAGCGTAGGAATTTGGAACGCTAATGGTTTGCTTAATAAAGCGCAGGAATTAGCAGTTTTTCTCCTACAAAAGAACATTGATATAATGCTTATTGCAGAAAGTCACGAATGTCCGACAGTTAAAATTCAAGGATACACCTAATGGTAGACTGCGAAAGCGATATAAGAGAGCTCCTTGAACAGAGGCATGATAGAACGCGCTCAGCACAACATCACTTTTCCGGCAGAGACACAAAATCTCCTCGCGTACAAAAGATGGGCAAGACGTCGTTGGATGGTCTCAAGAACGTCAATAGATAAGGTGAGATACAACGAAGCTACCAGGCAACTCAAAGCTGCTCTTACCGCATTGCAACACAAACGTATCAGCGATGCTCTGGAAAGAGCGGACTCCCCATCCGATGCTGAATTCCATCTGTGGAAATTTACTCGGAACATGAAAAGTCAGCCAATGCGTCGTTACCCAATCCGCAGCACATCTGATGCTTGGATAACGGGTGACGAACCGCAAGCCGAAGCTTTTGTACTCTCTCCACTCCCAGCAGATGTCGGGATCAGGACGTGCACCAAGGAGGAAGTTGTAGATGTAATCAATCGGATAAAGAAAAACAAAGAGCCCGGACACGACCAAATCAACAGCAGAGTCCTGAGATTGCTGCCCGACTCGACTGTGTAGTACATAGTCATGCTATTCAACGCAATATTTCGCATCCGGCACTTTCCGGCTTGCTGGAAGCGCGCTGTGATTGTGATGATCCCCAAGCCAGGAAAACCTATAGGTGAAATCGGCTCGTATAGGCCAATTAGCCTGTTGCCTGTACTCTCTAAAGTATTCGAAAGAATACTTTTAGCTAGTGTACTGCCGCATCTCGAACGCAGGGAGATCGTGCCGAATCACCAGTTGTCCGACATTTAAAATTCAAGGGTATGGGCACTATCAGGCCCATGGTGGTGGAACAAAGAGCTTTGGTGGATCATCGCTCCTTGTTCGGTCAACATTATCACATACACCTCTACTTCCTTATACCAACACATCACTACAGTGCTCAGCCGTTACCATTCCAACATCAATTGGAGAAGTTGAAATTGCGTCGATCTATTGCCCACCAAACAGCGATCTTTACACGCAGGACATAACTCAGCTTCTAAGCCGAAGTAGTAACAAAATACTAATTGGAGGTGACTGGAACGGATGCCATCCATTTTGGAGAAGCAGTAGGTCAAACCAACGCGGAGAGGTAATATTTGATGCAATTCAAAATTCCATCCTGGCTACTGAGCCCCTACACGGCTGCTGCCTGTAGGATCGGATCTGGTAAAGTTTAAGCTTGCTCTGCAATTGTCACTGGACCCGGAAATTGAGCTACGAACTGCAGAGTATGTGGAACACGCAGCAACTAAACTGCAAGACGCGATGAAAGAAGCAGCGTGCTCAGCCGTACCACCATCTCGAGCAACACAAAGTCCTTCTCTTTACAATATAGCCCTCACCCCGCATGCTCAAAGTCTTCTTGAATATAGATGGCAAAGTACTTAGGGCTCTGCCAAATTCAACAATTGACTACTTCGTAGTGCTGTGCAACGCCATACTTCGCACTAAACACTTTCCAGCTTGCTGGAAACGTGCTGAAATAGTTATGATCCCGAAACCTGGAAAACCCAAAAAGGAAATTACTTCCTATAGACCAATCAGCTTACTACCGGTGCTCTCCAAAATATTCGAGAGAATATTTATGCGTAGAATACTGAACGAGCTGAGTGAGAGAAACACTATAGCGGACCACCAATTTGGCTTTAGAAGACACCACGGCACGCCAGAGCAAGTACACCGAGTGGTTCAACACATATTAAGCGCGTTTGAAGAAAAGGAATACTGTTTTGCAGTATTTATAGACAACAAGCAGGCGTTTGACCGAGTTTGGCATCTGGGCCTGTTAAAGAAAATAAAAGACGCTCTACCCAGCTCCTCCTTTAAGATGTTGGCTTTATACCTAGTGGAACGAACCATTCAAGTTGTAAAAGGACAAGCAACTTCGTCGACTCGGCCCGTTAGAGCAGGTGTACTCTAAGACAGTGTTCTTGGCCCTATATTGTACAAACTATTCACTGCCGATATGCCACTGCCTTCATACAATAATGGTATGCTAATCGCCACATATGCTGATGATACCGTCATTCTCATTAGGAATAAGCTGCCACAAGTTGCCTCAATCAAGATGCAAACATATCTACACGCTGGAGCATTGCTGTGAACATACAAAAGTCAATACATGTCACATTCACATTAAGAAAAGGCGACTGCCCAGACGTATTACTTAGAGATATAATACCGAAGGCAAATAAAGTAAACTATCTCGGAGTCATACTGGACAAGAGACTAACGTACGGTGCCCACATAAGCCAAATGGTGAAGAAGTGCCAATTCAAATTGAAAAAACTCAACTGGATGCTAAACTATCGCTCCACAGCAAAAAGAAAATATACAATGCGATTGTGGCATCAGTACTCACATACGCCATACCTTTATGGGGATCCGCTGCGCAAACACACATTAAACGAATACAAGTTTTACAGAACAAAGCACTCAGAAAATGGACTGGAGCCGAATGGTTCGTGAGGAACGAAACACTACATACAGATCTCAAGATGCCGACTATAGCAGAGCTCATTGGCCGATACAGCTCAAGATACGCGGATAGACTATCCGTCCACCCAAACCAACTAGCGGCAAACTTACACGTGAACACTACAACCAGAAGACTAAGAAGATAATGTAGATTATAATAGAAATTAAAGGCATTGGGCCATCTCCTTAGGTAAGGTAAATTTAAACATGCGCTATAGAGTCAAAGACAAAAGCTGCAATAGCAAGCGTAGTGAATAAGTTGCTGCAGACAATTAAAATAGAGCTCCGCTGCCTGGCGGCAACCTGCCTGCTAGTAATCATAACAGAATGGCTCTTGACAAAGTTCTTGGCGCAGCGCTTTGAAAAGCTATCAATGAGCCCTCAAACTATGAAATGGATATTCCAGTGGTACCTAATAAGTCAAGTTCTGTACTTTCTTCTAAAGCAAATGAAGAAACGCGATTTCAAAATGTTAAAAAAAAGCGGAAGATAATTTCTGATACTTCTCCTAATCTTTCTAGGAAAAAATCGAACCTTGGTAAGAATAACGAAAGCTCAACCCTGCCACAACCTGACTACAGTGGCAAGTCAAATGGATTCAGTTTGCTTGCGCAAACTCCAGATATTATGGAAGCTGAAAATGATTTAGAGCAGCCCAGCACTAACAACCAAGCTGATATTACTGCGTCGATGCGGGCTGTTGTTAAAACACAGCCCAAACCCCCACTAATCGCTATGGATTGAATCAATAACGTAAATTTACTAATGCAAGGCATTAATAAAGTTACGGATGTGAGCAAGGTTTGGGTGGTGTCATGAGGCTCTACACGCAACATCGATGTTTTAAAGAAAATTAGAAACATCGATGTTTTTGTTCGATGTTCGATGTTCAGCAAATCTGGACTTATTATTAGCGAAAAGCGAAGCTCGCTAAAATCCATAAATGTTGACATGTTAGCGTTCATTAACAAAAACGATTGGATCTCAAATGAGAACCATTAGAATATTATATGGTAAAGTTTCCCATACTTGGATTAATTTTAAATAATGCTATTAAAACAATTTAATTGCAGATCCTAAAATACGAGAATTTTAAAAAAGCTATGCGTCCAGCAACGGTTATTAACGGTTAAGACTGATGAAGTGATACCTATATTTTTTATTTATTATTTAATTTTGTTTTCCTTTCTTTTTTATTTGAAGTTTTGAACTTGTAAAATGATGATTGAATTTTAAATCTAATATATTATTTAATTTTGTTTTTATTGAAAAACATCGAAGTCGTCAAACTTCAATGTTTCTCCAGCACTACTATCAGATGTTACGCTGATAAGCACTACACTTTGATCTTAGCCATAAGGCCGATAAGCGGTAACCAAAGTGGGCAAATATCCAGCACTCTATGTTGCTGCAACTAAAAGCAGTTGGGAATTGTAAATAAATCTAGGACATAGGTTGTAGCCTGCTTTTGGGGTTAGAAGAAAAGAATATTCAACCTATGTGGCTTATACCCTGAACCCCAAAAATAGCACAAAACCATATCAACTTTTTTGTGCTGATATACAATAATATATAACAGTGTGAGTCGAATGTAATAAAAAAAATAAAATTGTTGCTCAATTTATAAATTCAAACAATTCCAAAACTCGAATTCACATTCTAAGCCCACAAATAAACCACATGGGTGGCTTTTTAAGTCACCGTGAGTCTGACAAAAGTAGAAGCGTAGTGAATAAGTTACTGCAGACAATTAAAATAGGGCTCCGCTGCCCGGCGGCAAATTGCCCTCAAACTATGAAATGGATATTCCAGTGGTACCTAATAAGTCAAGTTCTGTACCTTCTTCTAAAGCAAATGAAGAAACGCGATTTCAAAATGTTAAAAAAAAAGCGGAAGATAATTTCTGATACTTCTAGTAATCTTTCTAGGAAAAAATCGAGCCTTGGTAAGAATAACGGAAGCTCAACCCTGCCACAACCTGACTACAGTGGCAAGTCAAATAGATTCAGTTTGCTTGCGCAAACTCCAGATACTATGGAAGCTGAAAATGATTTAGAGCAGCCCAGCACTAACAACCAAGCTGATATTACTGCGTCGATGCGGGCTCCTGTTAAAACACAGCCCAAACCCCCATCAATCGTTATGGTTGATGCCAGGACATCTTTGGGTGGTGTCATGAGGCTCTACACGCAGATGCAACTACCTTTCGCAGCATTATCAACTGGCTTGAAAATGAGCAATACGAATTCCACTGCTACTAAGCTAAAAGAAGACAGGCTATACAGAGTCTGTATTAACAGATTGCACCACAGCACCTTACTTAACCAGATTAAGGAAGAACTGAGCAAAATTGGTCACAAAGTGCCCTATGTCCATACGCCCGTGAGCCAGACACCATAATGATGCAGTTACGCATCCTTGAGTGAAACGCCGACGGTGTTGCCACTAAGCTACATGAAGTCGAGTGCTTTGTGCAGCGATTTGAGATAGATGTCTTACTGTTTAGTGAGACACACTGCGAAGGGCTACAAGCGCCTAAAATATTTGGTTCAGAGGCTTACACTGCAAACGACCCGAGTACTGGCAATGCTAAAGGAGGAGCAGCGATCCTGATCAGATCTACACTGGTCCACTTCCCGTTAACCTCAATAGCCACTACTAAAGTGCAACTTGCGTCAGCAGCTATTGAAACGGCACTTGGTCCTGTTAACTTCGGAGATAAGTGTTCTTAAAATACTGCACCCATTTCATTTCTGTACAGTATTGTCCAGTGTACAGAAGAATCGAGTACATTTCTACTGTTCTCGACATTATTTGTCTCGTTTCTACAAGTTGTACACCATATACAATTATGAGAACAGCATTTCTGTCATGTCTAACAGCTGTGCAGATGACTATTATTTTGTAAGGCGTAGACATGGCTGGTAAAGAGAACGACGCGAACGAAATAAATTTTAATGAAAGTGTAAGTTTTTGTTAAAATAAAATGATATATTACTTATAAATGTTGATTTACTAAGAAATGTGTTATTTTACTAGAAATGTGTGTTCATTTCGTCTTTGTATACATTTATGTACATACATTTATGTCTCCAGCTTAAAAACTATAACTTGTAAGCAAATTTGAAAAAAACCTTTTGTGTTCCAAAAATTCGGATCGATTAAAGCATTTTTTAAGTTTTTATAGGCATTTTAACGTCAACTTAGCCAACATGTATCCACACGTGCTCGCCACTGTATGTATCGCTTATAACTTGTTCCAAGTACAATATTTCATCATAATTGTTAATGTTAAATCAGTGTTCATCGTTGGATAGTTCTAATGCGGGGACTTTTGCTGTCTTGCTGTCTCGCTGACTTTGTTGCTGCCCCACATGGGTTTTGCTGCAAAAACTTTATTGATTTATAATTCTGTTTCCAGACGTACAATCGTTTTGATCTCTTCAGATTATGAATATGATATTCATATCTATATGATAAACCAAACTGCATGTGTCTAGTATTTGAAATGCGTTATTTACACATTTGGGGGTGTGGCAGAGTGGGCCAACTGAGCGGGATATACATAAGTCAAATTTAACTTATTTAAAATGCATTAATTTTTTTGTCCCCCTCATTTGTCAACACTTGTCAAAGCTAAAAAAAAGCTTTCGTAAGCGCTTTTAGATGCACTAATTATCTGCTGCGAGCTTTCAAAGTAAACAGATGTTTAGCACGTGGTCGTCGAAAATGTCACTGCAATTTGTGTCATTTTTGAATCCATTCAATTAAAAAATATATTAAGGTTTATTGTGCCAATATCTATTTAAATCATTTATATAAGGTATGTACTACGTAATATTGAATGTGGGTGACCTGTCTTTTTACGTGTAAATATGATATTGAAGTAAATGAAAATAGTGATTTAAAATGTAGTTTTTGATGTTATACCAATTTGTATGGTTTATAACAAACGGTGATTTAAAATGTAGCTTTTCAGGTTATATCAATTTTTATGGTCTATAACAAACGGGATTCAAACGGATTCAGCCTAATTTTGATATTTTTATACCCTGAACCCATTGAAAATGGGAATTCAGGGTATAATGGTTTTGTGAAAATGTATGTAACAGGCAGAAGGAGACGTCGCAGACCCCATAAAGTATATATATTCTTGATCAGCATAAAAAAATAAGTTGATCTAGCCCTGTCCGTCTGTCCGTCCGTCTGTCCGTCCGTCCGTCCGTCCGTCTGTCCGTCTGTCCGTCTGTCCGTCTGTCCGTCTGTCCGTCTGTATGAACGTCGAGATTTCGGAAACTACAAAAGCTAGAGAGCTGAAATTTCACATGAACACTCGTATGTTAGTTACGCAGTACAAGTTTATTTTGTTTTTTCGATAACTCATCCCATTTCCAAAATATCGATAAAAAATCGAAAATTCGTTTACATTTTTAAGGTTTTTTGAGCATAACTTCTACACCGTTTTAGCTAAAGACTTCAAATTTGTTTATTTAGATAAATATTATGAATACGCAGATTATGTTGTTTTCAGATTTGGGATGCCACGCCCCCTTCGCCCCCAATTTCGAAAAAACGCATTTCAAATACTAGAGAATTGCAATTTGGCACATAGATAGATTTAGATACTCTTAATCTACTCTGAAAATTTCATGAAGATCGTTTATCTAGAAATGGAGTTAAAGGCGTCCAAAGTTCAGCCCAACCCACCCCCAAGCCACGGCAGCAACTGCGCAGTTAGCAGAGCGCGAGCCTCTAAGTGCGTAAAGAAGAAGAGTATCACTTTTTTTGCAGGGTTCAGGGTATCTCGTAGTCGAGCCGTCTCGACTAGAGCCTTCTTACTTGTTGTATAGTGCAATTCCTTATGGTACAAATATGTTCAAAATGATAACCATATACAACCATATACTAAGACTGTGGAGTTTTTTAGGTGAAATAAAAGTTCGTAAGGAAGACAAGTTGGAGGTTGAAAATAGAAAATCAGAAACTCAACTGCTTAGGAAGCACATGGGTATACTAGTGGACATACCAGTGGCTGGTAGCGGAAACACTAACAATGGCAATACTGCCAGAAGGTTTTATAAAAGTCCTCAGTTGGTTGCTCAAATAACAGGAGTTAGCGAAACACTAATATTCAAGTTTAGTGTAATTTTACGTATGATGGCTAGCGGATATGCTATTAATACCGATGCGTTCCGTTTATGTGCCATGGAAACTGCTGAGATATTTGTAAATAAATATCCTTGGTTTTACATGTCATCTTCTGTACACAAAATATTAATACATGGTGCAGACATTATAAGCCCTATTGGCATATTGTCTGAAGCCCTTGAAGCCAGAAATAAAGATTTTCGGAATATTCGACAACACCATGTAACCACGTAAAAATAATAGAAGAAATACCATGGAACATGTTATGAACGGCTTATTTGTTTCATCTGATCGCCTAATAGCATCTAATAGCATCTAATAGCTAGATGAAGCCGTTATTGGGTTGCTCATTAATTGTAATGCATTTAATGATTCCGATTTATCAGATTCTGATTAATTTCTTTTTTCATTCTTTAAAAAAATTAAAATGTGAACAAGAAAAAAATTTATTTTATTTAACTGTATGGGAACTATAAAATATCGTGGATATAGAAAGCTGAAATTGGAGGATGCGTTATGATATAGTTCAATATCTTAAGTTTAAAGTTTCATTTAAATATATATTCTTTTAAGAGAGTAAATAATTAAATTCTGCTAGCAGCGCTGTTTAGCAATTTTTCGAATTACAGAAGGAAGAAACTGTAAAACGCCTTGAAGAAATTATGATAGATACTCACTTAAAATACAACTCCGAACCAATTGATATTTTTCCACACAACCACGAAATATATGCTATTTTCGCTGACTATGCACAGCCTACATATAACAACAATACCCAATCTATTATAAATAATGAAATTCGAACATATCAAAATGTAAACATTCCTTATAGTGCAGACTTTAATGTACTGAATTGGTGGACAAACAACAATTTCCCCTACTTTTTAAGGTTGACTGTAAAATGTTAGCCGTTCCAGCAAAATAGTGTTTTTGCACTCGAACATTTTTTTGTATGAAGCGTCATCAATAACAACTCAGTGTACAGTGAGTTTACTGCATACCAAAATAGTGTGCAGTAAAAAACACCTTACACTAGTTTTAGTGTACTCATAAGGTGCTGTACAGCATGGGAGTGAGTGATACGGCTAGCTGTCGATACAGACCATTTGTACAACATTCACTCACACCCATTTATACTGTGCACAAAAAAAGTGTACAGGTTTTTATAATGAATGATTCATTTGCCCATTTGGATGCATTCATGCAGATGTCAAGTACCCCTACGGCAGTAGAAGTTCACCAGGCAACATAGATTTTGCTCTGACTAAGGGATTGCTGAGCATTCATGCTAACATAAGATCTAGCTTGGAATGGTTCCACGAGCACCTTGAGTCGACACTGCACCTCAATATGGAGATGAGCAGTGAAAGTGATATTGATGGCGCCATCAATATGTCCCCTTACTCTGTCCAAGCTGCAGCTAGAATGTCCTCTGTTACTGCGCCTAGGAGGCTTGCAGCCGACAGCATTCCGGTAACCAGAGAAATTCTGCTGCTTATTGCTCAAAAAAGGCGCATACGCGCTAGATGGATGAGGTCTCGTCACCCTTTGGACAAGGCTGAGTGGAATAGAGCACGAAGTAGGCTCCGTCGAGCGCTTGTCGAACACAAATCAGCATGGTTTGATGATAGACTAGCCAATACTGGGGTTACTAGTGATGCAACGCACTCGCTATGGAAGGCAACGCGTGGCATTGAAAGACGCTGTGCAAGGAAAGCGTCTTTGGCTTCCAGAAACGGGACATGGTGCCGAACTGACTTGAAGCAAGCAGAGGTGTTTGCAGACCACCTTGCCGAGCGCTTCCAGCCATTTAATCTCGCCAGACTGCAACAGGTCAATGACATAAACGATCAGCTGACTCGAGCGCTTCAAGTGGACCTGCCTATTAAGCCGTTCGACCCAAGTGAGATATCGGAAGCAATTGCTAGCCTAAACACGAAAAGAGCGCCTGGACACGACTTCATATGCAATGCTACTTTGAAGGCACTGTCAAATCAAGCATAGCGTTGATGTTGAACGCTATTGTCGACTACAATACTTCCCTCCTCAGTGGAAGCTCGGAGTAATATCAATGATACACAAGTCAGGAAGCCGGAATGTGAACCTTCCTCCTACAGACCGATAACTCTTCTCCCTTCGATATATAAGGTGCTCGAAAAACTTATTGCCGGTCGACTGGTTAAGATCATGGAAGCCCGAAGGATTATCCCTGATCACCAATTTGGATTTCGTGCTGGCCACAGCACTGTGGAGCATCTTCATCGGGTTGTTGATCAAGTCTTATTAGCCTTTGATAACAACGAGTATTGCAACGCACTTTACTTGGACATCCGGGAGGCGTTCGATCGTGTATGGTATGCTGGATTACTACTAAAAGTCAAACGTACTCTCCCAGCGCCATACTTTGGACTACTCAGGTCTTACCTTGATGGAAGGCGATTCGCGGTACGCTTTCATACGGCGCTATCCACTAGCATGACGTGGTGTCCCTCAGGGCAGTATGCTTGCCCCACTGGTATACTGCCTATACAGCCACGACATGCCGCATCCGGATTACAGCCTTTACTGATCATACTCGCTGGATACCTTTGCTGACGACGTGTGCATCACATATAGAACACGATGCGAATATGAACATCACAATCAACAACGGAAAATCATGCAATACCTGCTACACTTTAAAGCGAAAAATGCCACCAGCTGTGTTCTTGAAGGGGAATCCAGTACCACAGGCTAATGATGCCATGTATTTTGGAGTGGTAGCATATAACCGCCATCACAATACGACTACGTGCGGCGGTGAAAAAGCATTACTGGCTCCTCAATTCGCACAGCAAGCTGACTCTTAACAACAAAATGACAATGTATAAGCAAATACTACCGCCAAAGCGACAGCCAGATCAAACGAATTCAGGTTGCCCAAAATAAAATCCTCAGATTGATTACCGGTTGCGAATGGTATGTGAGAAATTCCATATTGCACCGAGATCTCAAAATGGCCACAATCTTTGATGCAATCAACCAGCACTCGAGTTGGTACAACGACAGACTGCAGAGACACAAAAACCAGCTGGCAAACACGCTAAACAACACACAGCGAACTCCAAGGAGGCGCAACTACAAGACCTACTAAATAGATTTCATAATTAGCAATCTAATTAATGTTAAAAACTTATACATTTTGTAAATAATTTGTAGTAGTATTAGTAATTGTGTAAGTAACCGCAACAGCTAACTTTAAAAGTCTGCCCAAAAGGGCAGAATCTATAGATGACAAAGTTCACAATGGGGGACTAAAAAATACAAAAATAAACGAGTAAGAAAGCTGTAATCGAGACTGTTCGACTACAAAATCCCCTGAGCCCTTCTTCGAACGAATAATATTCCAAGAAATATTCGATTCGTTTCTGCACGCATAGACGCTGATCTACGCTT
The DNA here is from genome assembly GCA_030914335.1 of Drosophila borborema. Lineage (NCBI taxonomy): Eukaryota > Metazoa > Arthropoda > Insecta > Diptera > Drosophilidae > Drosophila > Drosophila borborema. The sequence goes on along the minus strand of JAUESP010000003.1, from coordinate 70,115 downwards.
GTAGGCATGTATGTGTGTATGCATGTGTGTAAGCATTGCAAGAGTCTGTCTCGCTGCTTTGTTGCTGCGTCGCATGGGTTTTGATGAGAAAACTTTGATGATTAATAATTCTGTTTCTAGATAGACAATCGTATTGATTTCTTCATATTATGATTATTATTATGATATTCATATCTATATGCTAAACCAAACTGCATGTCTCTAGTATTTGAAATGCATTTTTTTCACATTTGGGGGTGGTGGGGCGAAGTGGGGACCGGAATCACCAAAATCTGACAAAAATCGAAATTGTATTAAATTAGTATCCATATATATGCAGAAGACTTGGAGACTCTAACTCTAAAGATGAATTAGCTAAAATTTTATAACTGATTCCCGCTAAATTCGTTTATCGATATCTTTGCAAATTTATAAGTTATCGAATTTCTGAAACAAACTCGTACTGCGCGTGCAATATACGGACCTAACACAAAAAGAATGAACTCTCTAGCTTTTGTATCTTCGGAAATCGACGCGTTCAAACATACGGACAGACGGACGGACAGACAGACGGACACCCCGATCAAGAATATATATACTTTATGGCGTCTGCCATGCCTCCTTCTGCCTGTTACATACATTTAACAAAACCATTATACCCTGATTTCCCATTTTTAATGGTCTCAGGGTATCAAAAAATATACATATATATACATATATACTTTGTGAGGTCTCCGACACCTCCTTCTACCTGTTACATACATTTTTACAAAACAATTATAACCTGAAATCTTTTTTTTTTTATACCCTGAGCCCATTGAAAATGGGAAATCAGGGTATAATGGTTTTGTTAAAAGTATGTAACAGGCAGAAGGAGGCGTGACAGACCCCATAAAGTATATATATTCTTGATCATGGTGACGAGAAAAGTTGATATAGTCATGTCCGTCTGTCCGTCTGTCCGTCCGTCCGTCTGTCCGTCTGTCTGTCTGTCCGTATGTTTGAACGCGTCGATTTCCGAAGATACATAAGCTAGAGAGTTCATTCTTTTTGTGTTAGGTCCGTATATTGCGCGCGCAGTACGAGTTTGTTTCAGAAATTCGATAACTTGTATGTTTGCAAAGTTATCGATAAAGGAATTTATCGAGAACCAGTTATAAAATTCCAGCTAATTCATCTTTAGAGTTAGAGTCTCCAAGTCTTCTGCATTTATATAGATACTAATTTAATACAATTTCGGTTTTTGTCAGATTTTGGATTCCGGTCCCCACCTCGCCCCACCACCCCCAAATGTGCAAAAAATGCATTTCAAATAGTAGAGACATGCAGTTTGGTTTAGCATATAGATATGAATATCATAATCATAATCTGAAGATATCAATACGATTGTCCATCTAGAAACAGAATTATCAATTATCAAAGTTTTCTCATCAAAACCCATGTGGCGCAGCAACAAAGGCAGCGAGACAGCAAGCCGCCTGCATTGCTCACACACATACATGCTTACAAGCGTGTGTGTGCTCGTGTTTTTGCATGTATAGTTTCTTACGCGTGGAGAATCGAAACGAAGCATTCTTGGAATCTTATTCGTTCGAAGAAGGGCTCAGGGGATTTCGTAGTCGAGCAGTCTCGACTACAGCTTTCTTACTTGCTTTTCTTTTTTTTTTTTTTGTCTGCAAACAAAGGGTTCAGGACCTGCTCTCTAAGTAGGTTAAATATATCATCTCCGTGTACAAAAGATTTGTGTAACGACTCCTTTGCGCTCTAGCTACTGTCTTAAAATGCAAAATCATTTCTTTTATCTATTTTCATTTTAATTGAATTATCTTTATCGTTTCTCTGTGCGCTTTTAGCTTTATTCGTTCTCCTGTTTTGGCTTCGTCAATATTGTTGCATAAATAACGCATAAATTAGATGAAAGAATCCCATAGGATATTTAAGGATATTCTTAGACAAGCAAATCAGTGCGAGGCGCGCTGCACGACCCGCATTCAAACTAGGCCTTTGCATAAAAAATGAGTTATGTCGCTTGGTCGCTTGGGGTCAGCGGTCACAGCTCGAATTACGTTGGACTGGTTCATAAAGTTCACTTAAGTATGACCAAAACCTTGCGCCTGCCTATATGCCAGACAGAGAAAGAGAGGTAAATTTAAAGACGATGGATTTCAATGGATTTACCTTTTTGTACCCTGTTTTTATTGGGATGCCATAGGGCAACAAGATTTGAAGCAACTGTTTGCAAGAGGCAGCAGAATGTCCTTTAAATGCAGTTAATTATTTTCTATTTTATTAATGCATTTATTTTATATTTGAAACAATTTTATCTGCATATGTACATAGATTCAATACAAAATTTGATTTTATATGAAATATCAAAAAACACTCGTATAATAAATAAGATAAAATATCCAATCACTACTACCTGGTTACAGAGTATTAGTTAATCAAGAAAAGGACAAAGAAAGTAGTAGCAGAATATTTATCCTTATCCCTATTTTTCTTTCAAATCAAATTAAAACAAAATAACTCTACTATTTCTAACTAAACTTAGAATTTATCATCCAAATCTGTTAGTAAATATAATTAAACTACACAATGGACACACGTGGTATTGCCCAGTCGGGTAACGCAGTGCCTAGCAATGATTTTGTCGCTTTGCCTGCCTTTCGCTCTTTCCAGATTTAAGCTCATAAAACGGCTCAAGTTTTCCCCAACTAAACTATCAGTACGTAAATTTCCATACGAGCGAAACTTTATTTTGGTTTGTCATTTCTTCTGTTCTGCAGCCTAAAATGTCGAACTTGAACTATAACAAGTAAGAAGGCTCTAGTCGAGACGGCTCGACTACGAGATACCCCGAACCCTGCAAAAGAATGAATGCTCTTCTTCTTTGCGCACTTATAAACACGCGCTCTGCTAACTGCGCAGTTGCTGCAGTGGCTTGGGGGTGGGTTGGACTGAACTTTGGACGCTTATAACTCCATTTCTAGATGCACGATCTTCATGAAATTTTCAGGGTAGATTAAGGGTATATATATCTATCTATGTGCCAAATTGCAAGAGTCTAGTATTTGAAATGCGTTTTTTCCAAATTGTGGGCGAAGGGGGCGTGGCATCCAAAATCTGAAAACTACAAAATCTGCGTATCCATAATATCTAACTAAATATATAAAGTCGAAGTCTCTAGCTAAAACGGTGTAGTAGTTATACCCAAAAAACCTAAAAAATTGAAATGAATTTTCGATTTTTTATCGATAATTTGGAAATGGAACGAGTTATCGAAAAAACAAAATAAACTCGTATTGCGTATGTAACATACGAGTGTTCATGTGAAATTTCAGCTCTCTAGCTTTTGTAGTTTCCGAAATCTCGACGTTCATACGGACGGACGGACGGACGGACGGACGGACGGACGGACGGACAGACAGACGGACAGGGCTCAATCAACTTATTTTTTTATGCTGATCAAGAATATATATACTTTATAGGGTCTGCGACGTCTCCTTCTGCCTGTTACATACATTTCACAAAACCATTATACCCTGAATTCCCATTTTCAATGGGTTCAGGGTATAAAAATCCGACGGCCGCAAAACTTTCGAGTCACATAAACATAAATTGCGGCCGTAATTTTCGGTCAGATTGCTGAGCCGAAACGGGGCTGAATTGCATTGGAGGTGGGGCAGGGTTGCCAACGCTTTGCTTTAACGTTTTCAATGTCTCTACCATGTTGTGCGTTATTGTAATTGAGTTTAAGTGCGCCGCATTGGGTGCTTGTTGTTGTAGCCATTTCGACGCGATGCGAGAACGTTAACATTATGTTTAATCTGTCTAATGCTCGATGAGAGGAACCACTTCTTATGCCTCAATTATTATGACTGCTCGCACAGCATGAAAATGGGTTCGTTCGAAACATGAATGGGCAAAGACTGGCCAATATTTTTATTAATATCTGCTTGATGTAAACAAGTAAGAACGTTGCAGTTAGGCGCAACTAACTACGAGATCTTCATAGAATCATAACATTAATTCAATTGCCAAATTTCAGCATTCTAGCTTTAAAGCTGTAGAAGATACATTTTTCCCAATTTGCCACGCCCCTAGTTGGCGGTTCGGGATAATTTTTACATTTTATAATTCGGGAGCATACATCAGTATATGTTCAAAATTTCTCTAGCTCTAATAGCGTCGAAATAATTGCGTTCATACGGACAGACGGACAGACAGCAAAGCGGACATTGCACAAACCCAATATACTTTTTTCCCTTTGGGAACAGGGTATAATAATTGAAAGACATACATATGTAGCATTGTTGCGGCGTATGAATCAGAAAAAAAAGTTAGAAAACAAAAACACGGGAACTACCAAAAAATCAAAGGTTTGGAGTTTTTTTGACAAGGCGAAGGATGGCGCCAGTCTAGCATATTTCAAATTTCATAAAGCTTATTTTGACTTTAAACAAATTTCAATATATATATATATATATATATATATATATATAATATATTTTGACATTTAAAAAAAAAGTTTTTGCCGTACTACATACTACGTGCAAATAAAAAACCGATCGATATAATTGGAATTTCTTAAGTAACAAATATTGAAGAAATTGTTGCTCAATTCAGAAAAATCCATTTAATTAATTGGGAAAAGAAAGAAATTACTTCTCAGTTTTGTGCCGAGGTCCTCAATTATATATACAAGTAAGCTAACTATAACAAGTAAGAAAACTCTAGTCGAGAGTGCTCGACTAGATAATACCCTGAACCCAATTTCAATAAAATAATATAATAATCTGTACTGTGGTTTGGTTTTTTGTAATTATCTTGAAAATGCATCAATTTTAGTGCTGAAAATGGCAAAGAACTTCTTTATTTTGACAAATAGTTAAATATATTGCTCTTGATTAGTATTAAAACAAGTAAGAAGGCTCTAGTCGAGACGGCTCGACTACGTGATACCCTGAACCCTGCAAAAAAAGTGATACTCTTCTTCTTTACGCACTTATAAGCACGAGTTACCCGCCAGTCACTATACACGCACACATATGGACATGAGTGACTCGCCGGTCACAGCGCCACACATACATGTACACACCTACTTGTACACACGTATGAGCCTCCGTCACATAGACGGTCACACCGGAGATTATCATCGATTAACGATAACATAGACGGTCACATTGGAGATCATTATCGAACATAACGAATAAAGATCAGTCTAATGTTCACTCTACTCGAAACTACACGTCTTTTATTTAATAAAATCAATCACAGATTGATAACTGGCGCAGCCTAAAGACTTCAGGGACAAGAAGAAGAGCCCCGAAGGAACCTACATTATAAAATATTACAAAGCATAAGTATATTTATTATTAATAAATAGATTACAATTACATGTGTAATAACTAAAAAAATAAAATAATACAAAAAAGTGTATATAAATAAAAAATATGTGCATGTGCATATTTATGTACGTGCATGTATGCAGGTAACATTTATTAGTAATTATATGTAACTGCATGCATGTGTGTGGATACATAGATTGCGTAAATTGCTGTCTTATCGTGCTACAGATCATTAATGCATTTAGTGATCGAACCTACTGTATCGGACAGAGCGAACGAGACAACCAAGCAAAGTAACATTATACACTTACATACATATGTATGTATACATACATATGTATGTATATACATATATATTCAATATATATTTAACATATTCACGATTTGAACATTATATTATCATTGGCATTATTTTGATTGACAATTAAACATGTACATACATATGTACATATACCAAATTTTTCAACAGAATTACATACATACATCATCTTAGTAAAAGTTACTTGATCTATGCACATATTTGTGTACATACATATGTATGTATAATTCTATTCCTCGAATTCAGCAATTCTTGTTAAATACATACACATGTACACCCATGCATTGGCGAAGCTAACTTTGACTACATTTCATAGTTTTGCTATTAGAACGAGACCAACACGCCACCGACGTCGCGACGCGTCGCTGCGCAAGTACTGCGTATTTTCATAGGAATCATATTATTTCATCATATTTTACTGCCACTGCGTTACTTTGACGACAGCGAAGAAATCATTTCAATTTTGAATATCGTTGCGTAAATATAAAGTTAGTGAAAGCAGTGCATAAGAAGGATTTTGAACAAACTAAATAATAATAAACAAAATAAATAAAATAATAACACAAAAAGAATGAACTCTCTAGCTTTTGTATCTTCGGAAATCGACGCGTTCAAACATACGGACAGACGGACAGACGGACGGACGGACGGACAGACAGACGGACATGGCTATATCAACTTTTCTCGTCACCCTGATCAAGAATATATATACTTCATGGGGTCTGCCACGCCTCCTTCTGCCTGTTACATACTTTTAACAAAACCATTATACCCTGATTTCCCACTTTCAATGGGTTCAGGGTATAAAAACACTTGATGTATGAAGTCTTTTATTTCCAATTTTTAGCTTATGATGACTCTGAAAATCTGGCAACACTGCTACGAGTACATAATCGATACTTTACATTCGACATCGCATCCATCTGTTCACTATCGATAGTTTGCCTCCTCAGCAGTGATGTCATTTTTTGGAACGCCAAAACAGCTAAATCGACTCAAGAAAACAGCTAAAAAAAGCTGAATCCCCGGGAAAAAAAGCGGAAAAAAAACTGATTTTTATATATTGTTTTTTTTATTCAAGAATGAATGTATTATCCAATAATACTATGTTATCAAAATCTTTGTTATCACTCGGATAATATTCACTTCGTTCTATTGAAGCTAGACAGTTGCGTGGTATTTGATAGTCAAAACAACATTTGTTTTGTCGGTGCAGTCCATACCTAATATCTGAGATAAATTAATTTCTAATTTTGACTAAACTGTATTTTGTTTTTTTTTTTTTTTTTTTTTTTTTTTTTTTTTTGCACAAAGCCGCTCATCGAACTTATGTGCTTTTTTGTAGCACCGTGTGCACGGAAATCACAATTTTGCAATTATGCTGCACTTACAGTAGCTACAATACGCCCGTGTTACGTCTGTGGGATCCTTCCTCAGCCACTCCTTAAACTCTTTGCTCTGCAGCCATATATCTCTGACTTTTTGTTTGTAAATTACTTTCGGCATCGCTACGAATTTCACAATTTTAGTGATGGAAGACGAACAAATTTGCATAGGCAATTTTTGAGAGAAATTATTCGATAAAAGTAAATATCGATGCTTGACTAATAGACTTACATTTATAAGATTTTAATCGACAAATGCATTAGAAACATCTCACAAAATTGAGAAAAAGTAGAATTAAAAAAAAAAATATTTCAATTTGCTAAAAAAGCTAGACTTCCCGCTGCCCGCTGTTTTCAAATTTTTCCCGCAATCGCATTTCCAAAACAGCCAGATCTAGCTGGAAAAAAGCTGAAATGACATCAGTGCTCCTCAGATCACCACCGCTAATAACATTATTATGAAAATATATTAACAAATGTGCCCTCTCGGGCCTCCAAAAATTGCCGTAGTGGACGGTATTTCACGTCCCCATGGCGGGGTATTGGTTAAAGTTTTCAACTAGCAATAATCGCACCTCAGTAGGACTTCATTGGTTACGATATCGCCTCTGCGCAAAGATAACTTTACTCATCCAAGCAGCAGGGTTTCCATGAAACAAATTCCTAAACCAGTTGCGAATTATAAACCTAAGATGATATCAATGCAGCATACTTATTAGGTGAAGAAGATATGTATATGTAACAGGGATGGAAATGCAGCTGCTTTCCAACAACCGAAAGGGATTAAATGTATATAAAAACGAAAATCACATTAAAAATAAGTGTAAATAGAATTTGAATGAAAAGTACCCAGAGATTGTGCATAAAAATGCAAGCTCCCGAAATTGTTTTTTTAGGGCTCCGCTGCTTTGCAATTCAGTTTACCTCAAAAATCATATACAACTCCAAAAGCCTTGCAGAATCAAGCACTGGGCTGCAGAGGTATCTGGATACTCTCAATGATTGGTGCAAGCGGTGGAATCTCAAAGTCAACCCGCTAAAAACAATGAACACTTGCTTCACTCTAAAAAGACTGCCAATGCATACCCCCCCAATCCAGATGTCGGGAGTAAATCTTCAGCAACCTGCACAAGTGAAATATCTTGGCATCACCTTGGACAAGCGTCTCACCTCTGGGCCACACCTAAAAGCTACGGTTAAGAAATGTCGTCACAGACTGCAACAATTAAGATGGCTCAACAATAACAAGTAAGAAGGCTCTAGTCGAGACTGCTCGACTACGTGATACCCTGAACCCTGCAAAAAAAATGAATGCTCTTCTTCTTTACGCACTTGGAGCCGCGCGCTCTGCTAACTGCGCAGTTGCTGCCGTGGCTTGGGGGTGGGTTGGGCTGAATTTTGCACGCGTACAACTCCATTTCTAGATTAACAATCTTCATAAAATTTTCAGAGTAGATTACGATTATCTAAATCTATCCATGTGCTAAATTTCAAGTCTCTAGTATTTGAAATGAGTTTTTTTCAAATTGGGGGCGGAAAGGGCGTGGCACACAAAATCTGGAAACAACAAAATCTGCGTATCCACAATATCTATCTAAATATATAAAGTTGAAGTCTCTAGCTAAAACGGTGTAGAAGTTATACCCAAAAAACCTAAAAAATGGAAACGAATTTTCGATTTTTTATCGATAATTTGAAAATGGGATGAGTTATCGAAAAAACAAAATAAACTCGTATTGCGTAGCTAACATACGAGTGTTCATGTGAAATTTCAGCTCTCTAGCTTTTGTAGTTTCCGAAATCTCGACGTTCATACGGACGGACGGACAGACGGACGGACAGACGGACAGGGCTAGATCAACTTATTTTTTTATGCTGATCAAGAATATATATACTTTATAGGGTCTGCGACGTCTCCTTCTGCCTGTTACATACATTTTCACAAAACCATTATACCCTGAATTCCCATTTTCAATGGGTTCAGGGTATAACAAGTAAGAAGGCTCTAGTCGAGACGGCTCGACTACGAGATACCCTGAACCCTTCAAAAAAAGTGATACTCTTCTTCTTTACGCTCTTATAAGCGCACGCTCTGCTAACTGCGCAGTTGCTGCCGTGGCTTGGGGGTGGGTTGGGCTGAACTTTGGACGCTTATAACTCCATTTCCAGATGGACGATCTTCATGAAATTTTAAGAGTAGATTAGGGATATATTAATCTATCTATGTGCCAAATTGCAAGTCTCTAGTATTTGAAATGCGTCTTTTCCAAATTGTGGGCGAAGGGGGCGTGGCATCCAAAATCTGAAAACTACAAAATCTGCGTATCCATAATATCTAACTAAATATATAAAGTCAAAGTCTCTAGCTAAAACGGTGTAGTAGTTATACCCTAAAAACCTAAAAAATGTAAACGAATTTTCGATTTTTTATCGATAATTTGAAAATGGGATGAGTTATCGAAAAAACAAAATAAACTTGTATTGCGTAGCTAACATACGAGTGTTCATGTGAAATTTCAGCTCTCTAGCTTTTGTAGTTTCCGAAATCTCGACGTTCATACAGACGGACAGACGGACAGACGGACGGACGGACGGACGGACAGACGGACGGACGGACGGACAGACGGACAGGGCTAGATCAACTTATTTTTTTATGCTGATCAAGAATATATATACTTTATGGGGTCTGCGACGTCTCCTTCTGCCTGTTACATACATTTTCACAAAACCATTATACCCTGAATTCCCATTTTCAATGGGTTCAGGGTATAACAAGTAAGAAGGCTCTAGTCGAGACGGCTCGACTACGAGATACCCTGAACCCTTCAAAAAAAGTGATACTCTTCTTCTTTACGCTCTTATAAGCGCACGCTCTGCTAACTGCGCAGTTGCTGCCGTGGCTTGGGGGTGGGTTGGGCTGAACTTTGGACGCTTATAACTCCATTTCTAGATGCATGATCTTTATGAAATTTTAAGAGTAGATTAAGAGTATCAATATCTATCTATTTGCCAAATTGCAAGTCTCTAGTATTTGAAATGTGTTTTTTGCAAATTGTGGGCGAGGGGGGCGTGGCATCAAAAATCTGAAAACTACAAAATCTGCGTATTTATAATATCTATCTAAATATATAAAGTTGAAGTCTCTGGCTGAAACAATGTAGAAGTTATACCATAAAAACCTAAAAAATGTAAACGAATTTTCGATTTTTTATCGATAATTTGGAAATGGGATGAGTTATCGAAAAAACAAAATAAACTTGTATTGCGTAGCTAACATACGAGTGTTCATGTGAAATTTCAGCTCTCTAGCTTTTGTAGTTTCCGAAATCTCGACGTTCATACAGACGGACAGACGGACAGACGGACAGACGGACAGACGGACGGACGGACGGACGGACGGACGGACAGACGGACAGACAGACGGACAGGGCTAGATCAACTTATTTTTTTATGCTGATCAAGAATATACATATATACTTTATGGGGTCTGCGACGTCTCCTTCTGCCTGTTACATACATTTTCACAAAACCATTATACCCTGAATTCCCATTTTCAATGGGTTCAGGGTATAAAAAGAGCACTTTACCGCTGAGATGCAAAAGAGCTTCCTATGTGCAGTGTATCCTCCCGATATGGCTTTATGGAGTGCAAATCTGGGGGATCGCTGCAAAATCAAATTATAAAAGAGTGCAGGTTTTGCTAAACAGAGTACTATGGCAAATTACAAACTGTCGCTGGTACATACGCGGCTCATCACTGGACAGAGATCTGAAGCTGCGTACTGTCGAAGAACAGATCAACAGACATACAAGCAGATACGCAGAAAGATTGCTGCGACATCAAAGCCTACTTGCAAGAGGTTTAACACCCGCCAGACCCCTAAAAAGACTTAAACGGCAAGGCTTTGCCAAAACAATGGCTACACAATAAATATTATCATTATTATCTTTCTTTTTTCAATCCTCACAAATTGAGTGAGGTTTGGTTCTAATATTATGTACATACATGTGTTGTTAAAGTATTAATCTGAATGTACTGCTTCTTCACTTGAAATAAATATATTGTTATTGTTATTAAAAAAAGTTTACCTCAGTAGTATGTTTCGAATTTTGCAAGGAAGAAATGTCTTTTGACTACTATGCTCTATTAAAAACGCAAACCCCCGATTGGTACAACACCATAAAAGATGCTCGCGAAACCATCGAAGACTTTTGACTTTACCGACTGGCGCCTGTAAGAAGGCCTTCGATGATTGGAAGAGGTGATAGCAATATTTATATACCTACATATATCGTACTTGAAAATCTAATAAATTTTGCTTTTATGCACAATTTCCGGGTACTTTCCGCTCACAATACATGTAAATTTATGAATTTATCACAGAAATTATATCGAGTTTATTATGATCACAAATTATAGTAAATAATTACTTAAAGGACAATTTGCAGTAATGCAAACCCAAACACATTATTTCAGGCCCTTTGTGGAGTCATTAATATATTAGTTATCATGGGAAGCATCCGAAATAGGGTGCAAGAAATATAAGCTCGATTATCCTCCCCATTTGCCAGTCTATTAACTGCCAAATCTTCCAAACTGGCAGCAAAGTGTCGCATTGTCAACCATTTAGGCAGCAAACCAATTTGGCCCGAGGGCAGCTTGAAATAGTTTTGTTGCCACCCCTCGTTGGGCTGTCTCATTAACTATTATCATTGTCGAATTTCGTTGCATATTTATTATTCAATGCTGGGCCCGGGAAAACGCGTTGATTAAAATTCTCAAAATCTAATGAAATTAATGAAAAATTCATGCATCAAGTAAAATGTCTGCCAACATGAAAAAAGGGGAGCAAGCTCGAGTTGGTCTGAGGGCTCCAAGGGTCGTCTACTCTAAAATGCTAAATAGCCACTTTTGCGGCAGGACAGATCCAACAATTTTTATATTCCTTTTTTTTCAGCATGAGACTTTGTCATAAAAGATTGAACAAGTTGATGTAGGCAGAAGGGGCCATCCGAGTCAGGCACATGCCACCAAAGTCAAGAGTGTCAAGCCCAGAGAAGACAACAAACGATTAGAAATGGGTAAATTTTGATTCAATAAGTCGGCTTGTCAATGCCCTGTAAGCTTTCTTTCTACTCTTACTCTTATAACTCTATAAGAAACAAATAATAATTTCTTTCGTATGGCAGATGCGATTAGAAGTATTTAGGAATAAAATGTAAAGATAAGATAAAAATAAATATATATACACACATATTATTTACTAAATCTTATAGAGGGAATGTGTACACCATTATATTTCAATAAGGCTAAAAACTATACACAAAGAGATTATTAATAAAACTTTCGAATGTCAAAAATAGAACCTATCTCTTTACATCCATAACACATTTGTTAAATATGCATACAATATACAAATCAAGTATTTATTATATTATTAGTGCATCAGCAACATTGTCGTAATTAAAATAAATATTCAGTGGGTATAGGGTATACGGAGAGCACCCCTCTACAGACCCTAACTCATACTTTAAGAGACACACAAACACAGCGAAGTTGTGACGCTCGTAGTACCGGAAATCCGTTTCATGACAAATGCCGCACATTGTCGTGCCGGAGTGTTAAGCGCGAACAAAGCGTAAGAGAAGAGAGTAAAGGGTCGGAGGGTGAGTGGTAACCGAACTAAGCCGGCAAACAGGCAATGAAATTCCGTCAATGGTAGCACGTGACTTGCCAGCAGCAGCAGCAGCGGCAGAGAGCAGAGCGCAATCCCTCGACATTGACATTGAGAGAGCGACTTCCACAGAGTGCGAAAGAGAGACGAAGTGCGCCTGCGCTGCTTTCAACAACCGGACCCGACAATCACGACGTGCCGGCAGCTGAGACTGAGCTCCATTTTGGCATAACTTTGGCATTTTAATGAGAAATCCATATTTATGTTGTTTGTTTTGCCAAAAAGAGAGCAAGTTTTTGTTGTTGCAAACAAACCAAGAAGAGGAAGATGGAAAAAGGAAGGTTACGGGCAGCATATGCGGCGAAAAGTGAAATTACCGGGCGAGTTGAAGTAGAAGGACAGCAAAACATTCTTGTTGCTCGAGACATTTACCGGGAGCTGTGTAGCCGCATTTCGCAATCATTTTTAATGGGCTGCGTCTGGAGGCGCCATATGGCAGTAATATATACTTATATATATATATATATATATATATATACATATGTATATGTATGTTTATATTTATACTAATAGATTACATATTTATGCATCTATATATGCAGAAGACTTCGAGACTCTAACTCTAAAGATGAACTACATATAATTTGATAACTTATTCTCGATAGATTGGATATCGATAACTCTGGATATATAAAAGCTATAGAATTTCTCAAACAAACTCGTACTGCCCGAGCAATATACGGACCTAACACAAAAAGCTTTTATATCTATATCAACTTTTCTCGTCACCCTGATCAGGAATATATATACTTTATTGGGTCTGCCACGCCTCCTTCTGCCTGTTACATACTTTTAACAAAACCATTACACCCTGAATTCCTATTGTCAATAGGCTCAGGATATACAAATAATTGCATCAATGAATTATTATTATTTATACACATTAAAACATGAAGAAACACTTAATGTGTTCAGTAAATGGAAATTGATGCAAGTTTGTGGACAAAAAAGGCGTGGTCAATATTATTGGGTGTAACTCTAAGGATAAAATTTAGGGAAATATTTTATAAATTTGAAGTCAACACCTGTACAAAAAGTTCTAGAGAGTAATGCAGTTTAAGTCTTCTCCTAGTTATAGTTCGTAGGCTGACAAATATTTGGGGATAGCAAATTTTTGAAGCACCAGCTAGGCTGTTTGCGTGAGAACTTAGACTTTAGAAGTAAATGTCTTGGCTTATGTATGCAATAAAACGATTAGAACTGAGAATATATATACATAACAGAATCTGTTTTGTACAATGCACATGGTATCTCTTATTGGCACATTACCGACAAGACGAATCTTACTAGCCTGCAGAAATATAAATGGACTTTTAACTGTGGCACGTCGGCGCCGTGTCACAATAGAGTCATAACGCCATCAGTCCGACAAAAGCCATAAAAATAGCGGCTTAAATGGCAAACAGCATGTCTGGCATTCCGTTGGAACTGAGTCCTGTGTGCTGCCAGGCAGCCGAATCATCTTTGCAAAAAGAGTCCACTTCACACTTTTTGCTCCGGCACTTTCCGACGGACTTTAACAACAGCAGCAAAAATGTTCTGTTTTTATTGTACAAATAAAAACACGCGGAAACTACTTAATCAAGTTCCAGATGCAGACCCACATGTATACAGTATACGTGTTTATATACATATACATACATACATACATATATATATTTGTGTGTAAATGCATACCTACATAGATACAGCAAACGGTTCTAGACCTTGTCTCCGGCCTTGCGGAAGCGCCGTTTTTATATGCAACAGAAAGCAAAAACAAAACAGCAAACTTTGTCGACGCTTTTTCGTTGTTGTCATTAAAAGCGCAAAAAAAAAAAAATAACAGAAAACAAAAACAACTGCAAAGAGTGTACATGGGAAAGCCAAAAGCTGAGAAAACATAAAATATAAACAGGGGCTAAACGATTTGCGAATGCCCTGCAATGATATAATACCCTAAAAAACCTAGTTACTCGAAAAAAATTAAGAGTTCGCATTTTAAGGTATGAGATTATGATTCGGTAGAATTTTCAATTCTAAAATATATACAGTGGCTACATTTTTTATTTAACACCTTCAAAATCTGTTCTCGATAATAATCTCATCTTAAAATGAAATATCTTATTCAATATTAACATATTTATGAGTTTACTCTGTGAATATATTGTGTCAACTCATGTAAATATTTCTCCATAATTTATTAACTTTTACAATTTGAATAAAACTTTTCTCCTTATGCTTCTTATATAGATACATTACTTTTCACACGTCTGAAACATCCCTTTTGACTGTTAATCCAACGGCCGCAGTCATCCAACGAATGTTTACTTCGAACTAGAGCTCAAATTTATGACAGCAATTAGTGGGCAAAAGGGGCGTGGCTGTAACAGCCCTCCAAAAGAACACAAAACTCTTCAATTAATTTGTTGAGCTGCTCAGACAACAGAAAACGCGCACATCAATCAAGACGAGGTCAGAAGTGGAAGAAGTGATGGAGAGTTAAGTTCCACCCTTGCTGGGGTGTGAAAAGTCGACAAATGCTGTAGGTAGGAGCACGCGGTAGAGCGCCAGCTTGTAAATAAACGTCTTATTTTTAATTACCGCACTCAAGTCGAATTTTAAATGGTCAGCGAATTGGGTTTGTATATATGTATGTACATAAATGTCTATTTGTATATAATTTAACTGGGGCACTTACCTGTATCGTTTCCGTTGCGGAATATTTCCGATTGTAATCGACATGGTGAAGGTTCGGCATGCTGGCCGCGCTGCTGACTGATAATGACTATCGATAAGGATGTTTAACACGTGTCCATGTCCTTAGGGTTGCTCAGAGGCGCTGTGCTGCTAGTATTTTCTCTTGGGTAGTCTGCATCGAGATATGTCACTTTATGATACATTTGTGTTAATTTTTGTTGCCCTCACAGCGAATGGTTTAATTTGACTGCAAAGTAGAGGCGGAGACGAAAGTAAATATCAAAATGAATTCAAGCAAAAGTTCAAGTTGGAAAAGTGTAAATTACTTTTATTCCCCCAGTTTAGGCAGCAAATAGCTAACCCCAGGGCTTGTTTGCCCATGTCGATATTGTTAATACGCCACGTGTAACGCAGCGGGCGCAAAGCAAGAACGAGAGAGTGATGATATAGAGTGGGGGAATGAGTCAGAGAGGGGGACGCATTGGCACGGACGGTTGGGTTTTCCGGATTTATTGCCAAGTTTACGCTACGTGCTTTGACTAAATGTATAAGCCAAATACACACTAAAAGAAAACGCAATGTTCCGATCCAGACAAATCTGCAAAACAATGTTGTTCAGTTGATTAGACGCATTTTATTCATCACTAGCAGAACAATTTAATAATTGTATTTTTATACCCTGAACCCACTGAAAATGGGAATTCAGAGCCTTCTTACAATTATTTCATTATTTTATTTATTCAAAGCTTTTTATCCTCAGCATAATTCGAGAATTTTTCGGTTCTATTGGCATGACACGCAATGTGCGTCTTGGTTTCTCATATTAATGAATGCGATGCCTTTTCAGCTTATTATTTGTTTATCGAAATTCATATGAAGTAGCCAAATGTTTCTGCAAACTGTTGCAGCTTTTCTTTAAATAAAAGTAAGCCTTGAACAAAATGAAAATTTATATCTGTTATATAAACAGAAATATCTAGCAATGGCTAATGCGCATATATGTACGTATACGCATATATGTATGTATGTATCTTTAATCACATTTATCAACTGAGAATGTTTTTCTGAAAATATTCTTTCCCTTGTCATTCGCCCTTTAAATGTACTACTACAGCGCACGTATCAACTGCTTAGGCATTCATCAACATGTGTTTGACGCTTCAACTAACTAATTAGACAACAATTTAATTCAAGTGATGCTGTCTGCATGTCAAAAGGAGAAGACAGATTAAAGCGAGATGGGAAGAGAGAAGTTGGCCTTAAGCAGCATAACACAACATCCATAAGGTGGGGAAACATCCAATGTTTACCAAGGCTAATTGACTTTTGTAGCTGTCATAAATGTTGACACACATAAAACGCAAGCCACTGAGAGAGGCGGCTGTTAACGTTAACCATTAAAAGGCACGCAGTAGCTGCCGATTTTTAAAGAGCATACATACATATCTATGTATGTATGTACATACATATGTACAGATTGCTCGTGTTGGAATTTACAGGTCAACTTAATACGAGCTTTAGAAATGGCGACCGTTATACGATCAGAAGTGCTGCAAAAATACCACAGCAGTATCGAAATTCGGGATTATATCTATATTCGATTTTCGGAATATCGATGTATAGAAAAACTGGTCACATTTTGCGTTGGCGTTAGCTGGGTAAGTTGCTTATTTATTTAGTGATGCATACATTAAAAGTGAAAGATTGACCAATTTGTTAACATAAAACGTAAATACAATTGAAATAATTGAAAGACATATGTAGCATTGTTGCGGTGTATGATTCAGAAAAAACAAGTAAGAACGTTGCAGTTAAGCGAAACTAACTGCGAAATACTCTGTTCCCATAGGTGCATCTTATTTATTTAATAAACATATAATTAACGAAATATTTCGGCAATTAGCAAACCTACATGGCAAGCAACAAACGTTTTTCTACACTTACATACAGATTTTTTCATGTACACACTATACGAGTATACACACAATTTTCTATATATGCATACAAAAGTTTGGATGCCAGAATATTCTAAGAATTGTGACTGAATTGGGAATTTTTCGATCGTTACTTTAGTTTTGTCAAAAGGCGCTCTAGCAATGCCTTATTTGGTTTTAGTTAACACATCTGATATCAGGGCAGTGGCGCTGGTGGTAAGCGCTATGCAAGTTATACTTAGCTGTGTGGGTTCGAATCCCGCAGAAAACTTTTTTTTAAAAACTATTTTTTTTTTTTTATATTTGTATATTTGTTATAAAATGCTTGCTGCCAATTGATAATAATTTATAAACATACGCATATGAATTGTGCATTTAAGCAAAAATTAAAACTAAGCTATTATATGCATGAATTATGCAGTTGGCCACAACAAACTTCTTTGCCGATTTGCCACGCCCCCAGTGGGCGTAGACGCATAATTTTTTGTCAGTTCTTAGAAAAATTTGGTTGCTTACATTCCGAAAATGCGAAAATTACAGGGTATTTTTCGATATGCCACGCCCCCATAGAGGCTGAAAATTTATTTTTGGGTCATCGATAGAGGAGGATATTAGTAACTGAACCATCCAAATTTCAAGCTTCTAGCTCTAAAACTGTAGGAGATATAAACTTTTGCTGTTTGCCACGCCCCCTATGGGCGTAGATATGTATATCTACCATAGCTTATGAGTCTTGGGTTGTCAACCCAGGGTATAAAAAGGAGGAGCTTGATATAGCGCTTATGGAGAATATTTCATCACTCATGCGACAGTTATCCGTTGTTGAAAATTACGGATTCATTAATTTTATTAAGCTCCTAGATCCACGGTGTAACTTACCATTAAGGAATACTTTTGAAAATGTTGATATGGGTGAGCTATACGAAAATAATAAATCTAAGTTGCAAGACTACGCAAAACTAATTTTTGTGCCATAACCACTGACATGTAGACGTCTGTATCCAATGATGCATATTTGACTCTAACTTGCACGTTTCTGACGGACGATTTCAGTTTAGGCTCAGTTGTTCTCTCGACAAATAAATTGGTGGATTCAACCAATCGCACTGCCCCAAACATTGAGGAATCTTTTCGAGCAAGATTGTCTTAAAATGGATTGTCTTGTTGCTATATTGAAAAAGTGCAAGAGTATTGTAGCTTATCTTAAAAGCAACACGATTGCGTATTAAGCATTAAAGGACTGTTAACATAGTGATATTAAATATAGTCTTAAACAGGAAGTTCCATCGATATGGAATAGTGCGTATGTAATGGTTGAAAGATATTCTTCTACAGTTTAATAGCGAACCAACAAAAGTTTCTCCCAACACGACAGCAACCATATCATTAATTATAGCGATAACATGTTGTCTATACACAATTTATAAAACTTTTAAGAAAATCTTCGCACTGCAAGTGGTCTAACAGTACATTTTAAATGAACACTATAATAACAAGTAAGAGAGCTGTAGTCGAGATGACTCGACTACGAAATCTCTTGAGCCCTTCTTCGAACGAATCGGTGACCGGAATCCAAAATCTGACAAAAACCGAAATTGTAATAAATTAGTATCTATATATATGCAGAAGATTCGGAGACTCTAATTGTAAAGATGAATTAGCTAGAATTTTATAACTGGTTCCCGATAAATTCGTTTATCGATAACTTTGCAAATATACACGTTAACGAATTTCTGAAACAAACTCGTACTGCGCGTGCAATATACGGACCTAACGCAAAAAGAATGAACTCTCTAGCTTTTGTATCTTCGGAAATCGACGCGTTCAAACATACGGACAGACGGACATGGCTATATCAACTTTTCTCG
This sequence comes from Drosophila borborema, assembly GCA_030914335.1. Lineage (NCBI taxonomy): Eukaryota > Metazoa > Arthropoda > Insecta > Diptera > Drosophilidae > Drosophila > Drosophila borborema. The sequence goes on along the minus strand of JAUESP010000003.1, from coordinate 50,868 downwards.
TCACCGTGATCAAGAATATATATACTTTATGGGGTCTGCCGCGCCTCCTTCTGCCTGTTACATACATTTAACAAAACCATTATACCCAGATTTCCCATTTTCAATGGGCTCAGAGTATAACAAGTAAGAAAGTTTTAGTCGAGACTGCTTGACTACGAGATACCCTGAACCCTGCAAAAAAGTGATACTCTTCTTTACGCACTTATGAGCGCGCGCTCTGCTAACCGCGCAGTTGCTGCCGTCGCTTGGGGGTGGGTTGGACTATACTTTGGTGTTTCGATTTGGCGCGCTAAATTAATACGTGTCGATATTCGGGCAGAGATTTTGCGATAATTCAATGAAATAAAATAAAACCAAGACATGAACTGTTCAGTGCTAATATGTGAGAACTTTTTTTTTTTTTTTTAATTTTTTATTACAGGTTATTGTCTGTGACTCTATAGCGCAGATATAGCTAAACCTTAACCTATTTATGGACTAGAAGCCAGTATTTACAATGTATCTAACTTAATATTATTTAAGTTACTGCGTTTATATTCTGCGGTCCAGGGGATGAAGTCTTTTAAGCCTTCGCCTATTGGTGTTGTGTGCCAGGTCGGTAGCTAATCTATTTGGATGCGCTAAAAGTCTGTCCGCGTGCCTCGAGAAGTGACGTCCAATGAGTTCGGCAATTGTTGGCATTTGTAAATCGTTGTGCAATACCGAATTTCGAACGTACCAGCTGGCACCTGTGAGTCGCCGTACGGCCTTGTTTTGTAGGGTCTGCACTTTTTTAATGTGTGTTTTCGCTGCAGTGCCCCAAATGGGGATAGCGTATGTTAATGTTGGGGAGACTATAGCTTTATAAATTTTTAGTTTGCTGCTAAGTGACAACTTGCTGGAGGGTCGCAGCATCCAATCCAGTTTTTTAATTTTATTTCTGGCATTGCTAACTGCCTGCGTGATGTGCGCCTTGAAGGTCAGTTTCCTGTCAAGAGTAACTCCGAGATACTTCACTTTATTTACTTTCGGTATTTGCACCCCCAGAGTTACACTCGGGCAGTCTCCTCTTCTGATAGTGAAGCTCACATGTGCAGACTTCTGTGCATTGATGGTGATGCACCATCGCTTCGACCAACACTCGAATACGTTGAGGTACCTCTGGAGGTTTTCGGTAGCTTCTTCTGCAGAATGGGATCGCGACAGGATAGCAGTGTCATCTGCATAAGTTGCTATTAGCACTTCACTATCCAGTGGAAGAGGCATGTCAGCTGTGTATAATGTGTACAATGTAGGCCCCAGTACACTGCCTTGAGGGACTCCAGATTTAATGGGTCTTGCCGATGAAATGGACTGTCCCTTAGTCACTTGGAAACTTCTATCTGTGATATATAATGACAGTAGTATACAAATAGAAGACGGGAGGGCTGCCCTTGCTTTCTGCAGCAATCCTAGATGCCATACGCGATCAAAAGCTTGCTTGGCATCTAGAAACGCGGCAGAGCAGTATTTCTTCTATTCTAAGGCGCCGAGGATGTGTTGTACAACCCTGTGAATCTGTTCCGGTGTTCCATGCTGTCTCCGAAAGCCAAACTGGTGATTCGGCACGATCTCCCTGCGTTCGAGAAGCGGCAGTACTCTAGCTAAAAGTATTCTTTCGAATACTTTAGAGAGTACAGGCAACAGGCTATTTGGCCTATACGAGCCGAGTCGGGCAGCGATCTCAGGAGTCTGCTGTTGATTTGGTCGTGACCAGGCGCTTTGTTTCTCTTTATCCGGTTGATTCCATCTACAACTTCCTCCTTGGTGTATGTCATGATCCCGACATCTACTGGGAGTGGAGAGAGTATATTGTTGGCTGATTCTTCAACCTCACTTGGCTCGGCACTAATCAGCGGCGTAAACTGCTGCTGCAGGTGGAGAGCAAAAGCTTCGGCTAGCGGCTCGTCACCCGTTATCCAAGCACCAGATGTGCTGCGGATTGGGTAACGACGCATTGGCTGACTTTTGATGTTCCGTGTAAATTTCCACAGATGAAATTCAGCATCGGATGGGGAGTCCGCTCATTGTGTTGTGTTTGTGTTGCGGTTAGAGCAGCTTTGAGTTGCCTGGTAGCTTCGTTGTATCTCACCTTACCTATTGACGTTCTTGAGACCATCCAACGTCGTCTTGCCCATCTTTTGTACGCGTGGAGATTTTGTGTCTCTGCCGGAAAAGTGATGTTGTGCTGAGCGCGTTCTATCATGCCTCTGTTCAAGGAGCTCTCTTATATCGCTTTCGCAGAGTCTACCATTAGGTGTATCCTTGAATTTTAACTGTCGGACATTCATGACGATTAGCATTCCTGATTCCTACGCGTAGGGCCATTACTTGAAGCTGAGCTTGGTGATTAGAGCCATTAGGCTGGTCATCATTGTTGCTTGTTGGGCTTGCACCTCTCGCATTGCTCTGAGCTGGCTTCAGATTATCGCTGCTGCTGTTGCAGGATCTGCATAAATCCCGCATCGGGCTTGTAAGAGTCACCTTGGGATTTTACTCCTCTCCTCCTCGCTTGGGCGTATGATATTCCATTCACTAGTAGCGCAGTATCGTTCATACTGTTGCTCAGGAACTGCGGCTGTGCTGCTTCGAAGCGGCGCGCTGCAGAGCTAAAGCCTTTTGCCGGGTTGTGTCTTTGTGCTGCGGCCTGAAATTTTAATAACCTTTTATATATTAGGCAGCCTTTATAGTTGGCCGGGTGTTGTTCTTCGCAGTGGACACTAATTGGAGGTTGGTCTTTTGGTCGAGTGCAGTGTTTGGAAACGTGATCCTCTGCGCATTTCACACACCTGGGTGTTTTGTGGCAGTATCCCTGCGTGTGCCTAAATTCTTGACAGCGATAGCATTGCGTTAGGTCGTTGAACTTGCGTGGAAGTTCAACCGTGCATCGCTGTCTGCAAATGACCCTCAAATCTAAAATTTGCTTGTTGTTTGGTGCCTGGATCACATCGACAAAGAATATTTTCGCTGTTTCGCGTAAGTACGCCAAGGTCGTTTCGCCTTGCCTGTATATCAATATAGCAATAGTCTTTTTTTGAATATTTTCAGGGTTGGGGACATAGAAGTTTGATTTTTTTTTTTTTTTTTTTTTTTTTGGCAGAACTAAAACAAAACACACCCGCACGTGTGCTGGCGAAAAAAGAGCGTATACGTGGAGCTCAAAAAACATTCACCTGATCTAAGAAGCAGCCTTATGTTTGTTCATTGCCACCCATTCTGGCTCGCCGAGCCGAGCCCTTCATATTAAATTTGTAGTATGTAAGTTAGTATATAAGCGATACCCACATTTGTACTATGTAAGAAATGTTAAATTTGTAGTATGTAAGCAATGTTTGAATTAATAGTACGTAAGCGGTGTGAAAATTCAATAGTGCGTAAGCACAAACAATTTTTATACCCTGAACCCATTGAAAATGGGAAATCAGGGTATAATGGTTTTGTTAAAAGTTTGTAACAGGCAGAAGGAGGCGTGGCAGACCCCATAAAGTATATATATTCTTGATCAGGCTGACGAGAAAAGTTGATATAGCCATGTCCGTCTGTCCGTCTGTCCGTATGTTTGAACGCGTCGATTTCCGAAGATACAAAAGCTAGAGAGTTCATTCTTTTTGTGTTAGGTCCGCATATTGAGCGCGCAGTACGAGTTTGTTTCAGAAATTCGATAACTTGTATATTTGCTAAGTTATCGATAACTGAAAATATCGGGAACCAGTTATAAAATTCTAGCTAATTCATCTTTAGAGTTAGAGTCTCCAAATCTTCTGCATATACATGTATGTACATATAGTATATATGTACATGTTCATACATATGTACATTTTGAACGTTACACGCATACATTCTTATCTGATTTACCCATATGTTAAAGTATCATCACTATTGAAATGCATTTGTTCTGAGTAATGATTTTATGGCGCGCTTTTTAAAAAAAATTAGAAATATCTGTATTTTCAAGCTTTGGTGATAAATAAGCGTATAATAATTACACACAAGGACAATGTAAACATACAATCACTTATCAGTCTAATTGTCTGATTGATTATCATTCATTTATGTGGGTGCAATAACTAAAGAAACATATGTATGTTTAACAGATTTTTAGCATTATCCAACACTGAAACTTCTATTGTGTTCTGTAAAACGATTAGTCTGTTACTTGCGATTGCCATCAAAGTACAGATTAAAGCGAACTCTCGATTTTCGTGAGTTATCGTTTTTCGACTTTTATTAAAATAATAATTATTCAACGCGTATTAAATTAATTAACTTTGCTGCTCGGCTCACATTAATAATCAATTAATATTGTATATCAAGAATAGTGTTTTTAATTACTAATTGTTCGATTTCTCGGAAAGCGAGAAATTTGTTGGTAATCGAAGACGTGTTTGTTAGAATTAGTTTGTGACGTCAGTTTCTCAACTGTGTGAGTGCAGAAATAGTTAGTGACGTCAGTTTCTCAACTCTGAGCCCGGCAAGTTAATAATTTAAATATTGCAGTCTTTTTAAAGACTTTAAATTATATTAATAAATTAAACATTTAATTTAATCTAATTTAATTTTAATATATATATATACATATATAGATATAATATTATATGTAATAACTATATTTATTATTATATATATTATATAAAATATATTGCAAACGAATATTAACTATATATATACAAATATATATATTAAATTGTAAAACTAACAATATTAATTTAATTAAATTATTTTTCAATAACAAAATATTGAAATGCCTAGAACTAACAGAGTTTCAGCTTCATCTAGGTCTCAGAGACAACGAAATAGAAATTTGTTAAACATGTCTAATGCTGAATATTCAGAGCAGGAAAGAATTGCTAATTTAGAGTCTCTACGACAGCGTAGAGAAAATGAAGAATTTAGTCAGAGTGAGAGGAATAGAAATAGACAGCGAAATGAAGTTCGTAGAAACAATATTTTAAATAGACTTTCTGATCAAAGCCAAAATACCTTTCTGCGAGTTACTTTACGCACAAATTCTCAGACTAGATAGTTAGAGCAATTGGCCGATACTTCGCGTCGATCGAGACGCAGACAAGACTTAAATTATAGGGCAAATGAACAGAGACAGAATACTGTAGATCACGCGACACGACGAGCCAATACTCCCGTTCGGCAACAGGAGCAATCGATTGACACTTCGCGTCGATCTAGACGCAGACAGGACCCTGCTTATAGGGCGAATGAACAGAGACAGAATACTGTAGATCACGCGACACGACGAGCCAATGCTCCCGTTCGGCAACAGGAGCAATTGAATGACACTTTGCGCCGATCTAGGCGCAGACAGGACCTTGATATAGGTTCGCAGGTTAGAGATGATCCAATTCGTAGGATCATTGAGCAGGCACGCAATACAAGTGCACGGCGGAGTGCTCGCATTCAAGCACGACAAGCAGCTTTTGACGCCAATAGAAGCATGTCACAGTGAGTTAGCCAATATCGCAATAATGTAGACAATAGAGAGGCTGAGAATAGGCGTAATGCAACCAGAAACAGGATAGAACGTTTTAATGCCTTTATAGAGAATAGTTTCCAAAATGATAATGCCAGTCTTGCTGATCTAATAGCTGATTTTAATAGTACAGTGAAGCAGGGACCTGATCAGGTTTGCATTTGTTGCAAAGGTTTGTGGTTCCCACACCAAGTAGATAAAATTTCAAGAGAGGCTATCGAAACCAAGTGTAGTGCAGAAGTTGCTTCAGATATTTTATATCTTTCATCTAGGTTTCCTTCCGAAAATAATAAATATAACTTCTGTAAAACTTGTAGTCGTAGCATCAAGTTAGGTAAAAAACCAAAAGCTTCCATTACAAATGGCTTAGACTTTCCCGAGCTTCCAAATAGCTTAAAGGGCTTAACGCCACTAGAGGAAGGGCTTATCTCCCCACGCCTTCCTTTTATGATAATAAAGTCTCTAAAGGAGCTGTGGTCAATGTACCTATTCCTGTGGCCAATGTCGTAACGTCACTTCCAAGGGCCTTTAGTGAAGCTGAAGTAGTACAACTTCATTTAAAGCGTAGGATGGAATACAGTCATGATTTCATGACTGAAACCATTAGGCCATCAAAAGTGGCTGATGCAATACGATTTTTAGTCGACACAGAGCTTTATAGGAAGCACCAGGTTACTGTTAATGAACAGTGGCTTTCTTCCTTTTCGTCTGACGAAATTCCATTCGTTGCATCAGCTGAAGACAGGGACATTGTTTCAGAGTTAGCACAAAGATCTGCTCAAGCCTCAACAAACGAGCAGAATAATGGAGAGCTAGAAGACATTAACCCAGGGGGCCAGGAAACGCCTTTAGAAAATGTCCCTGTAGAAAATATCGCAATGCAAAGAATAGTTATAGCCCCTGGAGAAGGTCAGCGACCATTAGATATGATCGAAGATTGTGATTCTGAGGAGCTAGCCTTCCCAACTATCTTTGCAGGCGTTAAAAGAAAGTGTAAGGAAAGTTTTACAACTATAGTTAGATCAGAGCTTAGGAATTTCGATAGAAGAGGTTGTAGAACTGATAAATTATTTCTTAACTATAAGAAGTTAGAAATGATTAATATTAGGAATAACACTTCTATTTGCTTGCGTAAGCACAGCGCCACTCACGGCATTACAGCAGCAAATGCTCTTAATGAAGAGCATATAGACCAATTAGTTCGCCACGATGATGGCTATAGAGTTTTAAAAGGGATTAGGACTTGACCTGCTCACTGGGAAGCAGAAAAAAAAAAGTTATGGCAATGATCAGGCAGTTTGGTCTTCCGACCTTTTTTATCACATTTTCGGCAACAGAAACTAGGTGGACGGAGCTACTAGTAATACTTTCTAGGAATGTAGATAGAGTAGATATTTCAGAAGAAGCAGCTGGCTGTTTAAGTTTTGACAATAAAGCCCGTCTTATTAGAGCCGATCCTGTGACTTGTGCTAGGTATTTTCATTTTCGTTATAGGCAGGTTTTAAAACTAATGAAAAGGGAAAACGGTGTTTTTGGTAGGCATTATGTTGTAAGGTTTTATTGGCGAGTTGAGTTCCAACAGAGAGGCTCCCCCCATATTCACGGTATGTTTTGGCTGAAAGATGCTCCCAAGCTTGACTCGTCTGATGAGTCAAGCATTCCTAGAGTAAAGTCGTTTATTGATCAGTTTATCACAACTGATACTGATTGTCCGGATATGGCTCCATATTTGGAGTATCAAATCCACAATCACGGCCACTCATGTAGACGAGAAGTTAGAGCCCAAAAAATTTGTAGATTCGGTATTCCATACCCTCCTATGCCCCCCCAGACAGAAATTTTGTTCCCATTAGAAGATGGTGCTCCTAATGTAGATGAGCATCATAGAAATTTCGAAAAAATTAAGGGCTTCTTAGAAAGTTCGTTTGATCGTGATACCATAGAGTCTCTAGGTAATTTCAATATCTTTTTGTCCCACGATCAACTTAACCTTAGTTATGAGTCCTATATTAATGCACTTAGGTCTAGCATAAAGAAGCCAAAAATTTGTTTAAAGCGTTCATTCGTTGCAATTAAGCTTAACGCTTATAATAAAAATCTTCTACAACTGCAGCGAGCTAATATAGATTTTCAGTTTATATTAGACCCCTATGCCTGTTGCAGTTACGTCGTTAATTATATTAACAAGCCCCAGAGAGGTATTTCAAAATTAAAGCGCAAAGAAGTTAGTGAGATTAGTAGGGGCAATGCAACAATTAAGCAAAAGTTACAACATATAGACCACAAATTTATTTCGGGCACTGAAATATCTGCCCAGGAAGCCGTTTACTGCTGTTTAGGTATGCATTTGTCCGAAAGCAGTAACGCTGAAGTTTACATTAATACTTCACTGCCAGAGCATCGGGTTAGGATGCTTAAGTCTAAACAGTTAGAAAATTTACCCGATGGCTCAACAGATATTTTCTTATTAGGGCTCTTAGAGCATTATATTCAGCGCCCAGACGCTTTAGAGACTTCATGTCTGGCTGACTTAGCTGCTTATTATAGTTTCAGCAAACAGCAGGGTGGAGCTCGCCAAATTTCTGAAGAACAGAATGACCCTGAAGAACCAACGTAAGAATCATTAGTTTTTGCTTTTCGCAATGGAAGTGGTTATATTAGAAAAAAACGCTATCGCAGTATTATTAGATATAGGAGATTTAATATATTATATTAGAAAAATACGCTATCGCAGTATTATTAGATATAGGAGATTTAATATTAATACTGAGAGAAGCCCATACTTTAGGGAATTAGTTATGTTATACGTCCCATGGAGAGACGAGGAGGCAGAACTAGTTAGGAGAGACTGCGAATTGTTCTGTAGCCTGAATCAGGAGTTAGTTGAGACAAATCGTAGGAAGTATAATAGCCTAGATGATAGTGAGCTTCAAAATGCTCTTAACGACGCAGTGAAGGAAGAAAATGAAGTCAACATTGAAAACAGAGAGGTAGTAGATGATAGTTTTAGAGTATTAGGTTTTCCAGAAATAGATCCTAGATTGAATGTCTTAAACATCAATGGAAGGGATGAAAATCAGGATTTAGAAAATAATAATGTCCGTTTTATTAAGCTTCCAGCTTTGTTTTCGTCCGATAGGATCCAAGATCTCGTTAAATCTTTAAATTTAAAGCAGAAGACTTACTTTACACATGTATTGCACAATGTAAAAAGTAAGTCAATATTTTATGAATTCGTTGGAGGTGGTGCTGGTGTCGGAAAGAGCCGACTAATCACCTCCATTTTTCAAGCATTATCCCATATGTTTAATAGTAGGCCTGGGAATAATGATTCAGTAAAAATTTTACTCTGTGCCCCAACAGGTAAAGCTGCTTTCGGAATTAGTGGTTCGACGCTACATTCCATGTTCTCTCTTCCAGTTAACCAATCTGGTTCTGATTTGAGAGCATTAAGTAATGACTTAGTCAATAGTTTACATTCAAGGTTAATAGACCTTAAGCTAATTATAATAGATGAAATATCTATGGTAGGATCCAAAATGTTTTCGCAGTTAGACTCCCGTCTAAAGCAAATTTTCAAAAATACTAATCCATTTGGTGGTATATCTGTCATCGTATTTGGGGATCTACGACAGCTATCACCAGTAGGCGATCGTTGGATTTTTGAATCCAACTCTCATGATCCCTACAGTGCTATATATACTTCTTCGCTCTGGGATCTCTTTAAGTATTTTGAGCTCACAGAAATATTGCGACAACGGGAGGATCAAAATTTTGCGTCTGCTTTAAATAATATGGCATCGGGAACTATGACACCCGATGATATTACCCTTATCCGATCCCGCATTTGTCAGCCATCGGACGTTCCCGATGATGCAATTCATTTGTTTAGCACAAATGCGGCGACTGATAATTACAACATAATGAAGCTTAACGATATTCCAACGGATCCTTTTATTTCCGTTGGTGAAGATTTTATTAAAGCTACTCATTTAAATGCAGCAAATCGAGTCAAAAGTTTAGAAGTCGTGAGTAGCTTTAGGTCGTCCGAAACACAAGGTCTCTGTAAATCCCTCCTTTTAAAAACCACTGCCAAATATATGATTACGGTCAACGTAGATACTGAGGACGGGTTAGTTAATGGGGCAACAGGAATTTTGATGCAAATTGATTTCGATGCATCCAACTCTCCAAAAGTTTTATGGATGCAATTTCCAGAGGATAGTGTAGGAGTTCTTGCTCGCTCAAAGTGTAAACATCGTACAGAAGCTTTATGGACCCCTATTCAAAAAATAGTTAGAAATTTCCAATATAGGAAAAATGAGCAAGTTTCCATTGACCGTAGGCAGTTTCCAGTTGTACCCGCAGAGGGTATAACTATTCACAAAAGCCAGGGAGCTACGTAGTGTAAAGTGGTGGTCCACACTTGCTCTCGAATGCAGCGTGCTGCAATATACATGTATGTAGCTTGTAGTAGGGCAACAACTGCTTCGGGGTTGTTTATTATAGGAGATTTTATTCCTCCTAAGCCTCCCAAAAATGATGATAAGGTCCAAACCGAAATAGTCCGATTGCGTACTGAAAAGCTACTTCGATAACATTACGATCATTTAGTTGACAGTTCCGCCATTGATGTTTTTTTCCATAATACCCAGAGCATTAATTGTCATATCGAAGATATTCGATCTGACAAATTAATGCTCCAGTCGTCCGTATTATGTTTCGTTGAAGCGTCAACGTACGCAAACGAAAATGTAAATATTCCAGGGTTTAGTGTTGTTGTCCGTCTTGATTGCGAGGTAATACCAAACGCAATACGACCCAAAAGGGGAATCATCATTTATGCTAGAGATACAATTTTAGATAAGATCTCAAGCTGCATAGCCGTTAGGAAAATAAACGGATTATCCGTTTTTGAATATTCCATATTCAGGTATAAATCGTTAAGCTTCATAGTTGTGTATAAAAGTCTGTCTTATCCAGTCCGATTGTTTAATTCAGAATTTCAGGATCTATTTACGCAATATCCTCTTTTGGCAGAAAAATGCATAATTTTAGGAGATTTTAATTTGTGTTTGAGCAAATTCGAATCGGCTAGGACTTTATATGAAGAGTTAGTTAGCAGAAGCTTCAGAAGCTTATTGGATTTGAAAACGCCTACAACCAATTGTGATTCGCACATTGATTGGGCGTTTTCAAATCTGTCTAATGAATATATTAGCGCTAGGACTTTTGAAACCGTATATAGTTACCACAGGGGTATTTATTTAAGTATTCAGGATAGGGAATAGGAAATAACACATTGTAAATATTAATGTATTATATATGTAAATATTTTAGCATTAATGTTAGTTGTATAAGTATAATATGTATTTTATTTGTAGTATTATGTAGTATTTATTTAGTATATATGCATTTGTAGTATTTTGTTTTTTGAAGTACTTTATTTTATTAAAATTTGGTTCAGGGTATTATCTAGTCGAGCACTCTCGACTAGAGTTTTCTTACTTCTTAAATCATGATCTCAGCGAGCGCAGTCGGCGGTGAAACCCTGCCCGGAGTGGTGAGAAGCCCTAAAGAAAGGGCATGCCGCGGCATAGTTGCATCGCCGATATGAATGATTGTGAGAAGAAAAAGACAAGAGACGTTCCCTTTGGGAACAGAGTATAAAAATGCTGTATTTTCTAGTTGATATTTATTATTTTTTCAGACACCACTCAAAATACCGAGAGCAAGCGAGACCAGATGGCTATCTATAGAAACGGCTGTCTAATGGATATAAAATCAGTGGGAGGAATTAAAAGTCAATTTTGGTTAAGCTTTAGTTACAGAAAAATGTTCTAACGCAAAACTTCTCTATGAGCTTTATTGTGATGATGAAACCAATTATATATGATATTTTTATTTGGCGATATGCAGCGTTTAAACAAAAACTTTCAGGCCCACAACGCCGATGCCACGAAACTTTAAACGATTTAATTATTGCAATCGAATCGCTAAAACTAAAAGTTATTCCACCAAATAGAGATAGTAATATATTGGAAGATGATTTAAAAAATACATCGACAAAAATCTTTATTTAGGATACGCGTTTGAAAAAAAAAATGAAAGATTTGGATGTTCAACCGCATGAGGAATTAAATATAAGAAACAAGAACAACACCTCCAACAATGTAATGTTTTGGGCGGAAGCCTTAAAATTTACAGACGTCGGAGGTGTTCACATTTTCAAAGATTTGGCCGAGTTCGCGTTGGAACTCCTATCACTGTCATGGTCCAACGCAGAAGTCGAAAAACTGTTTAGCCTAGTGAACTTGATAAAAACAAACTTAAGAAATAGTTATATAATATAAAATTTTTAGCTATTTTCAGAGTTGATTTTGCTATTCTTTGGTCTCAAAATCTGGCAACATTGGCTCGACTACAGCTTTCTTACTTGTTTTTAGCTATTTTGGTGTAACAAAAAATGACATCACTGTTTTGGCGTAACAAAAAATGACATCACTGTTTTGGCGTAACAAAAAATGGCATCACTGTTTCGATGGCTTTCAGCTCCAGCTCATGGACATTTCGTAATTTAACAGTTCCGACCGCATATGTCCAACTGGTTTTAATTATTATACAGTTGGGCCGAGACCTCGGTGGTACTGCAATACCGAGCCAACCCGTGACAGAGGTGGAGCAAGCTCCTAGAACTCCGCCTAATTCCAAAAATCAGTTTAACATTTGTTGTTCTCCAATGGAGAAACTATCAGATAGTGCTGGGCGCAACATCGATGTTTTAAAGAAAATTAGAAACAGCGATGTTTTTGTTTGATGTTCGATGTTCAGCAAATCTGGACTTATTATTAGCGAAAAGCGAAGCTCGCTAAAATCAAAAAATGTTGACATGTTAGCGTTCATTAACAAAAACGATTGGATCTCAAATGAGAACCATTAGAATATTATATGGTAAAGTTTCCCATACTTGGATTAATTTTAAATAATGCTATTAAAACAATTTAATTGCAGATCCTAAAATACGAGAATTTTAAAAAAAGCTATGCGTCCAGCAACGGTTATAACGGTTAAGATTGATGAAGTGATACCTATATTATTATACCCTGAACCCATTGAAAATGGGAAATCAGGGTATAATGGTTTTGTTAAAAGTATGTAACAGGCAGAAGGAGGCGTGGCAGACCCCATAAAGTATATATATTCTTGATCAGGGTGACGAGAAAAGTTGATCTAGCCATGTCCGTCTGTCCGTCCGTCCGTCCGTCCGTCCGTCTGTCCGTATGTTTGAACGCGTCGATTTCCGAAGATACAAAAGCTAGAGAGTTCATTCTTTTTGTGTTAGGTCCGTATATTGAGCGCGCAGTACGAGTTTGTTTCAGAAATTCGATAACTTGTATATTTGCAAGGTTATCGATAACTGAAATTATCGGGAACCAGTTATAAAATTCTAGCTAATTCATCTTTAGAGTTAGAGTCTCCAAGTCTTCTGCATATATATAGATACCAATTTAATACAATTTCGGTTTTTGTCAGATTTTGGATTCCGGTCCCCAATTCGCCTCACCACCCCCAAATGTGTAAAAAATGCATTTCAAATACTAGAGATATAGAGTTTGGTTTGGCATAAAGATATGAATATCATAATCTCAATCTGAACATATCAATACGATTGTCCATCTAGAAACAGAATTATTAGTCTATAAAGTTTTCTCATCAAAACCCATGTGGCGCAGCAAGCAAGGCAGCGACACAGCAAGACGCATTGCGGGCGCACATATACATACATACATACATACATACATACATATGTATGTACATATGTATGTATGTATGTATGTATATGTGTGCAAGCGTAGATCAGCGTGTGGCTGCAATCGTACAGACATACATATGTATGTATGTACATATTTGTGCATGTAAATCTAATTGTAAAAGAGTTATGATTTCTAAAAAAACGTAAAATGTTAAAATGAATATGTAGATCATATGCTGAAACTCTCATTACATTCCATTATATATTTTAAAAATTTTAAAACAATTAAAATAAAAATCAAATCAATTTTCGTATGCGTGTGCACATATACACACAAAAAATCTTGGGCCGTTTTCTATGTTGCTATGCGTGTATATTCTAAGAATCACAGTTGTTTTTGAATTGCGTTAGAATTGTCTTTGAATTGTATTTGTATTTTCAGCCACTGCTTTAGTGTTTCTTTCGTATATGGCGAATTTGATTCGTTTTCGCTACTCTGTCATTTAAGTGATCCGTGGTGTAGATGGCTAGACAGATGCAACGAATGTTAGGGTGTCGCAGGTTCTAGTCTCGCCTGAGCCCTTCATAATTTCTTATTTTTAATTTTTTTTTTATTATTTTTTTCTTTTTTTTACTATTTATTCTTTTGTGTTTGATACCTTTGAAAATCAGTTGGTAGTTTAACTAATTGTGAATAAATGGGTTTTTTTTTAATTTCAAATATTTAATAGCATCATTTCTGAAAGTGTTTTTGTTTCAATTATATTTTATTCCGTTAAGTCAACAGAAAATAATGAACAAAAAAAAAAAGTCAGCCCAAATAACAAAAGCACGTGACATCTGCGGTTTTCCTATATGTACACATGTACATTCAAAACTAGTGTAGCATGGTCTAAAAATTTTAACTTGGTAGATGGCGCTTTAGCAGTGAACTTATTTACTATGGCTATTACAGCTTCGAGTGGCATTGATATATTTCTTTTACAATTATGAAGTGTCTGTGTTAACTAAGGTGATGCGTGTTAATCGAGGAAACGTCTATTTGTTGAGACTATTTTTAATGATATTTAATAATATAACATTTTTCGAATTTCAACTAGTATAAGCGCCATCTATTATTATTATTTTTTTTTTTTTTTGCAATGTATATGTATGCAATGTATATATGTATATGTACATTTTGAACGTTACACTCATACATTCTTATGTATACTTTCTGATTTATCCATATGGGTATCTCTCCAGAAAAGTCAACTTTTTGTCACGTTCGACACTTTCGTTTGTTTGTTTTAATTATCTTGAAAACGGATTAATTTTAGTACTAATCAAGAGCAATATATTTAACTATTTGCCAAAATAAAGAAGTTTTTTTTTGTCATTTTCAGCACTAAAATTTATGCATTTTCAAGATAATTACAAAAAACCAAACCACAGTACAAAATATTATTTTATTTTATTAAAATTGGGTTCAGGGTATTATCTAGTCGAGCACTCTCGACTAGAGTTTCTTACTTGTTTTTTTTTTTATATTTCTTTCTTTTTTTATTATTATTTATTCTTTTGTATTTGATACCTTTGAAAGTCAGTTGATAGTTTAACTAATTGTGAATAAGTGGGTTTTTTTTTTTTAATTTCAAATATTTAAAGCATAATTTCTGAAAGTGTTTTTGTTTCAATTATATTTTATTCCGTTAAGTCAACAGAAAATAATGAACAAAAAAAAAGTCTGCCCAAATAACAAAAGCACGTGACATCAACGGTTTTCCTATATGTATGCCCACATGTACATTCAAAACTAGCCTAGCATGGTCTAAGAATTGAAACTTGCTAGATGGCGCTTTAGCAGTGAATTTATTTACTATGGCTGTTACAGCTTTGAGTGGCATTGATATATTTCTTTTACAATTATGGAGTGTCTGTGTTATTTAAGGTGATGCCTGTTAATCGAGGAACGTCTATTTGTTGGGTCTATTTTTAATGATATTTAATAATATAAAATTTTTTGAATTTCAACTAATATAAGCGCGTTGCGCCATCTATTATTATTTTTTTTTTGGCAATGCATACACACATATGTATATATATGTACATGTACATATATACATTTTGAACGTTACACGCATACATTCTTATCTATAATTTCTGATATGTTAAAGTATCATCTCTATTCAAATGCATTTGTTCTGAGTAATGATTTTATGGCGCGCTTTTTAAAAAAATTAAAAATATCTGTATTTTCAAGCTTTGGTGATAAATAAGCGTATAATAATTACACACAAGGACAATGTAAACATACAATCACTTATCAGTCTAATTGTCTGATTGATTATCATTCATTTATGTGGGTGCAATAACTAAAGAAACATATGTTCAACCGATTTTAGGCATTACCCAACACTGAAACTTCAATTGTGCTCTGCACGATTAGTCTGTAACTTGCGATTGCGATCACAGTACAGATTATTGCGAACTCTCGATTTTCGTGAATTATCGTTTTTCGACATTCCTTAAATAATAATTATTCAACGCGTATTAAATTAATTAACTTTGCTGCTCGGTTCAGATTAATAATTAATTAATGTCAAATTAATAGAATAGTGTTTTTAATTGCTAATTGTTCGATTTCTCAGAAAGCGAGAAATTCGTTGGTAATCGAAGACGTATTTGTGTGAATGTTGTCTTTTTGGCGCGTAGTGTAACGGCCGGCATAAAGTGTATGTGTTAGTGCGTATGTATATACATATTCATTTGTGTTTATGTGTATACTTTGTGTGAATGCAGAAATAGTTTGTGACGTCAGTTTATCAACTGTGTGAGTGCAGAAATAGTTAGTGACGTCAGTTTTTCAACTCTGAGCCCGGCAAGTTAATAATTTCAATATTGCAGTCTTTTTAAAGACTAAATTATATTAATATAATAAACATTTAATTTTAATATCTAATTTAATTTTAATACATATATACATAATATATATTTAGATATAATATTATATGTAACAACCATATTTATTATTATTATATATATTATATAAAATATATATATTTACTATTAACTATTAACTATTAACTATATATATATATATATATATTAAATTGTCAAACTAAAAATAATTTTAATTAAATTAAATTAAATACAAATTATTTTTCATTAACAAAATATTGAAATGCCTAGAACTAACAGAATTTCAGCTTCATCTAGGTCTCAGAGACAACGAAATAGAAATTTGTTAAACAGATCTAATGCTGAATATTCAGAGCAGGAAAGAATAGCTAATTTAGAGTCTTTACGAGAGCGTAGAGAAAATGAAGAATATAGTCAGAGTGAGAGGAATAGAAATAGACAGCGAAATGAAGTTCACAGAAACAATGTTTTAAATAGACTTTCTGATCAAAGCCAAAATAGTATTTTGCGAGCTACTTTACGTACAAGTTCTCAGACTAGACAGATAGAGCAATTGAATGACACTTCTCGTCGATCTAGACGTAGACAAGACCCTACTTATAGGGCGAATGAACAGAGACAGAACACAGTAGATCACGCGACACGACGAACAAATACTCCCGTTAGGCAACAGGAGCAATTGAATGACACTTCGCGCCGATCTAGACGCAGACAAGACGCTGCGTATAGGGCGAATGAACAGAGACAGAATACAGTAGATCACGCGACACGACGAGCTAATACTCCTGTTAGGCAACAGGAGCAATTAAATGACAATTCGCGCCGATCTAGACGTAGACAAGACCCTACTTATAGGGCGAATGAACAGAGACAGAATACAGTAGATCACGCGACACGACGAACAAATACTCCCGTTAGGCAACAGGAGCAATTGAATGACACTTCGCGCCGATCTAGACGCAGACAAGACCCTGCGTATAGGGCGAATGAACAGAGACAGAATACAGTAGATCACGCGACACGACGAGCCAATACTCCCGTTAGGCAACAGGATCAATTAAATAACACTTCGCGCCGATCTAGACGCAGACAAGACCCTGCGTATAGGGCTAATGAACAGAGACAGAATACAGTATATCACGCGACACGACGAGCCAGTACTCCCGTTAGGCAACAGGATCAATTAAATAACACTTCGCGCCGATCTAGACGCAGACAAGACCCTGCTTATAGGGCGAATGAACAGAGACAGGACACTATCAGGCGAGGCCGTCGAAGACAAGACATTGAACAGCGCCTTTTAGAAAGAGCTAGAGACAGATTTCAACGATCGCAGGTTAGATATGATCCAATTCGTAGAATCATCGAGCAGGCACGTAATACAAGTGCACGGCGGAGTGCTCGCATTCAAGCACGGCAAGCAGCTTTTGACGCCAATAGAAGCATAACACAGCGAGTTAGCCAATATCGCAACAATGTAGAAAATAGAGAGGCTGAGAATAGGCGTAATGCAACCAGAAACAGGATAGAACGTTTTAATGCCATAATAGAAAATAATTCCCAAAATATGAATGCTAGTCTTGCTGATCTAATAGCTGATTTTAATAGTACAGTGAAACAGGGACCTGATCAGGTTTGCATTTGTTGCAAAGGTTTGTGGTTTCCACACCAAGTAGATAAAATTTCACGAGAAGCTATCGAAAGTAAGTGTAGTGCAGAAGTTGCTTCAGATATTTTATATCTATCATCTAGGTTTCCTTCAGAAAATAATAAATATAACTTCTGTAAAACATGTAGTCGTAGCATCAAGTTAGGTAAAAAACCAAAAGCTTCAATAACAAATGGCTTAGATTTTCCAGAGCTTCCAAATAGCTTAAAGGGCTTAACGCCACTAGAGGAAAGGCTTATCTCCCCACGCCTTCCTTTTATGATAATAAAGTCTTTAGGATATGGCCGCCAAAATGCCATTAAAGGAGCTGTGGTCAATGTACCTATTCCAGTGGCCAATGTTGTAACGTCCCTTCCAAGGGCCTTTAGTGAAGCTGAAGTAGTACAACTTCATTTAAAGCGTAGGATGGAATACAGTCATGATTTCATGACTGAAACCATTAGGCCATCAAAAGTGGCTGATGCAATACGATTTTTAGTCGACACAGAGCTTTATGGGAAGCACCAGGTTACTGTTAATGAACAGTGGCTGTCTTCCTTTTCGTCTGACGAAATTCCATTCGTTGCATCAGCTGAAGACAGGGACATTGTTTCAGAATTAGCACAAAGATCTGCTCAAGCTTCCACAAACGAGCAGAATAGTAGAGAGCCAGAAGATATTAACCCAGGAGGCCAGGAAACACTTTTAGAAAATGTCCCTGTAGAAAATATCGCATTGCAAAGAATAGTAATAGCCCCTGGAGAAGGTCAGCGACCATTAGATATGATCGAAGATTGCGATTCTGAGGAGCTAGCCTTCCCAACTATCTTTGCAGGCGTAAAAAGAAAGTGCAAGGAAAGTTTTACAACCATAGTTAGATCAGAGCTTAGGAATTTCGATAGAAGAGGTTGTAGAACTGATAAATTATTTCTTAACTATAAGAAGTTAGAAATGATTAATATTAGAAATAATACATCTATTTGCTTGCGTAAGCACAGCGCCACTCACGGCATTACAGCAGCAAATGCTCTTAATGAAGAGCAAATAGATCAATTAGTTCGCCACGATGATGGCTATAGAGTTTTAAAAGGCATTAGGACTTCACCTGCTCACTGGGAAGCAGAAAAAAAAAAAGTTATGGCAATGATCAGGCAGTTTGGTCTTCCGACCTTTTTTATCACATTTTCGGCAGCAGAAACTAGGTGGACGGAGCTATTAGTAATACTTTCTAGGAATGTAGATAAAGTAGATATTTCAGAAGAAGCAGCTGGCTGTTTAAGTTTTGATAATAAAGCCCGTCTTATTAGAGCCGATCCTGTGACTTGTGCTAGGTATTTTGATTTTCGATATAGACAGATTTTAAAATTAATGAAAAAGGAAAACGGTGTTTTTGGTAGGCATTATGTTGTAAGGTTTTATTGGCGAGTTGAGTTCCAACAGAGAGGCTCCCCCCATATTCATGGTATGTTTTGGCTGAAAGATGCTCCCAAGCTTGACTCGTCTGATGAGTCAAGCATTCCTAGAGTAAAGTCGTTTATTGATCAGTTTATCACAACTGATACTGATTGTCCGGATATGGCTCCATATTTGGAGTATCAAATCCACAATCACGGCCACTCATGTAGACGAGAAGTTAGAGCCCAAAAAATTTGTAGATTCGGTATTCCATACCCTCCTATGCCCCAGACAGAAATTTTGTTCCCATTAGAAGATGGTGCTCCTAATGTAGATGAGCATCATAGAAATTTCGAAAAAATTAAGGGCTTCTTAGAAAGTTCGTTTGATCGTGAAACCATAGAGTCTCTAGGTAATTTCAATAGCTTTTTGTCCCACGATCAACTTAACCTTAGTTATGAGTGCTATATTAATGCACTTAGGTCTAGCATAAAGAAGCCAAAAATTTATTTAAAGCGTTCATTCGCTGCAATTAAGCTTAACGCTTATAATAAAAATCTTCTGCAACTGCAGCGAGCTAATATAGATATTCAGTTTATATTAGATCCCTATGCTTGCTGCAGTTACGTCGTTAATTATATTAACAAGTCCCAGAGAGGTATTTCAAAATTAATGCGCGAAGCAGTTAGTGAGATTAGTAGGGGCAATGTAACAATTAAGCAAAAGTTACAACATATAGGCCACAAATTTATTTCGGGCACTGAAATATCTGCCCAGGAAGCCGTTTACTGCTGTTTAGGTATGCATTTGCCCGAAAGTAGTAACGCAGAAGTTTATATTAATACTTCACTGCCAGAGCATCGGGTTAGGATGCTTAAGTCTAGACAACAGTTAGAAAATTTACCCGATGGCTCAACAGATATTTTCTTATTAGGGCTCTTAGAGCATTATATTCAGCGCCCAGACGCTTTAGAGACTTTATGTCTGGCTGACTTTGCTGCTTATTATAGTTTTAGCAAACAGCAGGGTGGAGCTCGCCAAATTTCTGTAGAACAGAATGATCCTGAAGCACCATCGTCAGAATCATTAGTTGTTGCACTTCGCAATGGAAGTGGTTATATTAGAAAAAGACGCTCTCCCAGTATTATTAGATATAGGAGATTTAATATTAATACTGAGAGAAGCCAATACTTTAGGGAATTAGTTATGTTATATGTCCCATGGAGGGACGAGGAGGCAGAACTAGTTAGGAGAGACTGCGAATTGTTCTGTAGCCTGAATCAGGAGTTAGTTGAGACAAATCGTAGGAAGTATAATAGCTTAGATGATAGTGAGCTTCAGAATGCTCTTAACGACGCAGTGCAGGAAGAAAATGAAGTCAACATGGAAAATAGAGAGGTAGTAGATGATAGTTTTAGAGTACTAGGTTTGCCAGAAATAGATCCTAGATTGAATGTCCTAAACATCAATGGAAGGGATGAAAATCAGGATTTAGAAAATAATAATGTCCGTTTTATTAAGCTTCCAGCTTTGTTTTCGTCCGATAGGATGCAAGATCTCGTTAAATCTTTAAATTTAAAGCAGAAGACTTACTTTACACATGTATTGCACAATGTAAAAAGTAAGTCAATATTTTATGAATTCGTTGGAGGTGGTGCTGGTGTCGGAAAGAGCCGACTAATCACCTCCATTTTTCAAGCATTATCCCATATGTTTAATAGTAGGCCTGGGAATAATGATTCAGTAAAAATTTTACTCTGTGCCCCAACAGGTAAAGCTGCTTTCGGAATTAGTGGTTCGACGCTACATTCCATGTTCTCTCTTCCAGTTAACCAATCTGGTTCTGATTTGAGAGCATTAAGTAATGACTTAGTCAATAGTTTACATTCAAGGTTAATAGACCTTAAGCTAATTATAATAGATGAAATATCTATGGTAGGATCCAAAATGTTTTCGCAGTTAGACTCCCGTCTAAAGCAAATTTTCAAAAATACTTATCCATTTGGTGGTATATCTGTCATCGTATTTGGGGATCTACGACAGCTATCACCAGTAGGCGATCGTTGGATTTTTGAATCCAACTCCCATGATCCCTACAGTGCTATTTATACTTCTTCGCTCTGGGATCTCTTCAAGTATTTTGAGCTCACAGAAATAATGCGACAACGGGAGGATCAAAATTTTGCGTCTGCTTTAAATAATATGGCATCGGGAAATATGACACCCGATGATATTACCCTTATCCGATCCCGCATTTGTCAGCCATCGGACGTTCCCGATGATGCAATTCATTTGTTTAGCACAAATGCGGCGACTGATAATTACAACATAATGAAGCTTAACGGTATTCCAACGGATCCTTTTTTTTCCGTTGGTGAAGATTTTATTAAAGCTACTCATTTAAATGCAGCAAATCGAGCCAAAATTTTAGAAATCGTGAGTAGCTTTAGGTCGTCTGAAACACAAGGTCTTTGTAAATCCCTCTTTTTAAAAACAACTGCCAAATATATGATTACGGTCAACGTAGATACTGAGGATGGGTTAGTTAATGGGGCAACAGGAATTTTGATGCAAATTGATTTCGATGCATCCAACTCTCCAAATGTTTTATGGATGCAATTTCCAGAGGATAGTGTAGGAGTTCTTGCTCGCTCAAAGTGTACACATCGTACAGAAGCTTTATGGACCCCCATTCAAAAAATAGTTAGAAATTTCCAATATAGAAAAAATGAGCAAGTTTCCATTGACCGTAGGCAGTTTCCAGTTGTACCCGCAGAGGGTATAACTATTCACAAAAGCCAGGGAGCTACGTATAGTAAAGTGGTGGTCCACACTTGCTCTCGAATGCAGCGTGCTGCAATATATGTAGCTTGTAGTAGGGCAACAACTGCTTCGGGGTTGTTTATTATAGGAGATTTTATTCCTCCTAAGCTCCCCAAAAATGATGATAAGGTCCAAACCGAGATAGTCCGATTGCGTACTGAAAAGCTACTTCGATCACATTACGATCATTTAGTTGACAGTTCCGCCATAGATGTTTTTTTCCATAACACCCAGAGCATTAATTGCCATATCGAAGATATTCGATCTGACAAATTAATGCTCCAGTCGTCCGTATTATGTTTCGTTGAAGCGTCAACGTACGCAAACGAAAATGTAAATATTCCAGGATTTAGTATTGTTGTCCGTCTTGATTGCGAGGTAATACCTAACGCAATACGACCTAAAAGGGGAATCATCATTTATGCTAGAGATACAATTTTAGATAAGATCTCAAGCTGCATAGCCGTTAGGAAAATAAACGGATTATCCGTTTTTGAATATTCCATATTTAGGTATAAATCGTTAAGCTTCATAGTTGTGTATAAAAGTCCGTCTTATCCAGTCCGATTGTTTAATGCAGAATTTCAGGATCTATTTGCGCAATATCCCTTTTTGGCAGAAAACTGCATAATTTTAGGAGATTTTAATTTGTGTTTGAGCAAATTCGAATCGGCTAGGACTTTATATGAAGAGTTAGTTAGCAGAAGCTTCAGAAGCTTATTGGATTTGAAAACGCCTACAACCAATTGTGATTCGCACATTGATTGGGCGTTTTCAAATCTGTCTAATGAATATATTAGCGCTAGGACTTTTGAAACAGTATATAGTTACCACAGTGGTATTTCTTTAAGTATTCAGGATAGGGAATTGTAAATATTAATGTATTATAAATGTAAATATTTTAGCATTAATGTTAGTTATATAAGTATAATATGTATTTTACTTTTAGTATTATGTAGTATTTATCTATTATATATGAATTTGTAGTATTTTTAAAGTATTTTATTTTATTCAAATTTGGTTCAGGGTAGTATCTAGTCGAGCACTCTCGACTAGAGTTTTCTTACTTGTTTATTTATTATTTAATTTTGTTTTCCTTTCTTTTTTATTTGAAGTTTTAAACTTGTAAAAAGATGAATGAATTTTAAATTGAATATATTATTTATAGTGACACGAAAAAAGTATTGATATTTTTTGGTATCGAGTATGTTCGTTATTGATACCCGATATTTTATACTTGATACTTTTCTTTCGATATTTGTACTTAACAAGTATCTCTGAACCAGTATCGAGTAAAAGAAAATTACGCGGGACGAGTTGAACAACGCAAAGTAAAAAAGTGAAAAAAGTGACTTATTATTAAAGTAAATTTGATATATAATTAAAGTAAGTATTGAAGCTATTATTATGTGCAGTTTATTGAAATTTCTGTCTTTATAAGAATGCCGCCAAGCCGAAGCAATGTTTGACAATATTTTAGCAAAATATGCAATGACGAGGTGAGGTGCAAGATTTGTTTCAAAACTATAAAGACCTCAGGAAACACTTCAAACATGCATAAGCATATAAAGGGCCACCCCGATGCGAGGTATGTAATTATTTCTATAAATCTATATTTATATGTGCACAAAACAAATTATTTTGTTTCATTTTTTATTTTAGTTTAAAAGAAACTGTAAAAAAGCTAAATATACATGAAACTGAGCCGCAACCATTAACAAGTTCATTGAAAACTGAAATGGAAAAATTTGCAAAGGCTCATACACCACTTGATGCCGAAATTGACAGTGACATCGAAAATATATGTGAGTCACCTAAAAAAAAACAAAGACAACTGTCCATTATACAATCAATGGAGCGCAAATTTTCTTATTCGGATGGTGGAAAAGATCATACCAAACTGTGCAACTGTGCTTGCTTTATTTTATTTGCGCCGACAAAAGATCGTTTGATATTGTTAAAGGGCGTGGATTCAAGAAATTGATGAAGCAAGCCTGCCCATCTTTCAAAATTCCAAACGTAGATACGCTAAAGGCTCAATTGGACGATTTCTATACAATAATGTATTGCAAAATTCAAAGCACATTTGAAAATGTAACTCACGTGGCACTAACATGTGATGTTTGGAGCGAGATGATGACTCTTAGTTACTGCTCATTATTTGCGTGATGATAGTCTTGTGTCGCGTTGCATAGCCACCGTTGCTCTGGAGGAAAGGCACACTGGTGAATACATATGTAGCTGCAAAATTGAATGAAATTTGTACAAGCATGTACATTAATACCGAAAAAATAACTGCTCTAATGACAGACAACGGCGCGAATATAACAGCAGCTACAACAATTTTTCTTGGGAAAAACAAGCACTTGCCTTGCTTTGCCCATACTATCAATCTCATTGCTGAATCTGCAATGTCAGTCAATGAATTCAATTCATTAATAAGCAAAGTGCGAGATATTGTGAAATTCTTCAAGAGCAGTGTCATTGCCAGCGATGCGTTACGAGAAAAACAAGCTCGCTCTCCACCTCTCAAACTAATTTTAGATGTAAAGACACGGTGGAATTCAGTTTATTATATGCTCCAGAGATTCATTGAGCTAACGCCTATTGTTTATGAAGTTTTACTGTTGAATGTTAAAGCACCACCCACACTTTCAGCTGTAGAGATTCAAAATATTAAAATATTGATGAGTATTTTGAAACCACTGGAGTATGTCACCAAAGAGCTTTCGGGTGAACAATACGTGACTATAAGCAAAATAATACCCATGGTGAATTGCCTGAAGGCTCAGATTGATCATATACCTGTGCCTGTGGGTGCGATCGACGATGGTACGACAGTCATACATGCGGTAAAAAAAGAAATTATTAAGCAAATAGACCGCCGATTCGGATTCATCGAAGAAAACCATTTAATCGCCATTTCTTGTTTGCTGGATCCGCGATTCAAAAATATAAGTTTCAGAGATAAGATAGCTTGTGCGAAATCAATTAAGTTAGTGAGGCAATCTATAACATCCAATCCTAATGTTCACTCGAGTGAAAATGACAGCGATTCTTCAATAGAATTGACGTACGATTTTTGGAGTCATCACAAGAAGTTGGCGCACACAGAGAAACGGACCAAAAAATCAAGTTTTTCAATGAACGTTATAAATGATGACGAATTAAATCAAAATCTTTCTACCCAGGTTTCACCACTTTCGATCGACCCTTTAAAACAATGGGATGATATGAAAGAGGTATATCAAAAATTATACAATTTGGCACAGAAATATTTGGGAATTCCTGCGACCTCTTTGCCCTCTGAACGATTGTTTTCTAAGGCTGGAAGTACAATCACAAAAATTCGCCACCGTCTTTCGCCGAAACGACTTGACAAATTGCTTTTTTTAAGCAATTGTACGGAGGAGGAGTGGGAAATATAACATAATGTTTAAAATATAACATAATGTTTAAAATATAACATAATGTTTAAAATATAACTACTATCAGATGTTACGTTGATAAGAACAGACACTAGTGATGTAAAAAATCATCGACGCATCGGAAATGTTTTAAAACATCGGCCATACATCGATGCATCGAATTTTCAATCCGATGTTTCAACCCAACATCGATGCTTGATTTTGAACACATAGATGGACATCGTTATCGATGTCTTCATTCAAATTTACATCACTAACAGACACTACACTTTGATCTTAGCCATAAGGCCGATATGCGATAAACAAAGTGAGCAAATATCCAGCACTCTATGTTGCTGCAACTAAAAGCAGTTGGGAATTGTGAATAAATCTAGGTCATAGATTGTAGCCTGCTTTTGGGGTTAGAAAAAAAGAATATTCAACCTATGTGGCTTATACCCTGAATCACAAAAATTGCACAAAACCATATCAACTTTTTTGTGCTGATATACAATAATATATAACAGTGTGAGTCGACTGTAATAAAAAATAAAATTGTTGCTCAATTTATATATTCAAACAATTCTAAAATTCGAATTCACATTCTAAGCCCACAAATAAACCACATTGGTGGCTTCTTAAGTCACCGTGAGTCTGACAAAAGTAGAAGCGTAGTGAATAAGTTACTGCACCCCAAGGTAGCGTGCTTGGCCCAACGCTATACACTCTCTACACCGCTGACATGCCGTTGCCTCACAGCAACAGCGACATGCTTATAGCGACGTACGCAGATGATACTGAGTCGCAACAAGTCGCCTGAAGAAGCCTCTAGTCAAATGCAAGTATACTTGCAGGATCTCAATCACATTCATTCCGGCTGGCTGGCCCCCTTTGTCGTCCGTGCTAAAATCTTTATGCAGGAAATCTGGCTGCCTCTACCGGTCAATCTCCTCCAACATTGGCTAGAGTTTCTGAAGGATTATCCGACCCTTCAAGAAATACGTATCCCTCGATGGGTGCACTTCGCTCCGGGAGTCAATGTGCAATACCATGGCTTCTGCGACGCCTCCGAGCGTGCCTACGGTGCCGCGATTTACCTCCGAATCGAAGTTGGCAGTCAATGTTTCTCTAACTTGATTGCTGCCAAGACACGTGTGGCCCCAGTCAAGACGCTCACAATACCCCGATTAGAGCTATGTGGAGCCGTTCTTCTGGCTGAGCTGTGCTCGACAGTGCTCTCAGCAGCTCCCGCGTCCAATTTCCAATCCTTTTATTGGACTGATTCCACCATTGTCCTGGCATGGCTTAGCAAGCCACCCTGCAAGTGGACAACCTTCGTAGCCAACCGAGTCAACAAGATCTCCGAGATATCGAACATCGGTGATTGGGGACATGTACGGTCCGAATGCAATCCAGCAGACCTGGCAAGCAGGGGGAGCACTCCACAAGAACTCATTTCGAACACATTATGGTTCCATGGCCCAGATTGGCTTCTTCGCCCTCAGAATCAATGGCCATTCCCAGCAACGCCCACTCCAGAGACTACTTTAGAGCAAAAACCTCCCAAATGTCATCTTGCGAGCCAAGCTTCCTATCCCGAGCTCGTAAGCCGATTTTCAGAGCTAAACCGAGCTCTTCGCGTCATGGCCTGGATGTTGCGTTTTGCCAACCGATGCCGAAGATCCGCTCATCCCCTTTCGCACGACCTCACGGCCGAAGAAATAAGTATCGCCGAAGGTCGGTGCATCGCCTTGTGCCAAGAGCATACCTACGCAAAGGAAATGAGCTGCTTGCGCGCGAAGCGGCATCTTCCCACCTCAAGTCCGGTTCGCAACCTCAATCCGTTCCTTGATGATAACGGAGTCATGAGGGCATGCGGACGCATCAAAGCTTCTGCGTCTTTGAGCTACGATGAGCGGCATCCGATCATTATCCCATACACGAGCGCATTCACTAAACTATTAGTCCGGTTCACTCATCACATAACCCTGCATGGCGGGAATCAATTGATGATGAGACTCTTGCGCGCTCAGTTTTGGATTCCTAAGCTCCGAGTCCTGATCAAGGCTACAGTAAATTCGTGCAAATCATGCATAGTGCATCGCAAGCGCCTCCAAGCGCAGATGATGGGCGATCTGCCAACCGAAAGGACGACTTTCTCGAGACCCTTCACATTCGTTGGTGTTGACTTTGCAGGCCCCTTTGATGTAAAAAATTACACAGGGCGCGCCTGTCTCATCACAAAAGGGTATGTCTGCGTGTTCGTCTGCTTCAGCACAAAGGCCATCCATCTTGAGGCCACGTCCGATTTAACCACAGAGAAATTCTTAGCGGCATTCTCTCGCTTGGTGTCACGGCGAGGATGTCCTCAACGTCTGTACTCGGGCAATGGCAAGACGTTCGTCGGAGCCGCGAAGATCTTGTCGAAAGACCTTCTAAGTTCCCTCAAATCCGCAGTGCTCGCCAAACACAGCCTTCAGCACCTTTCTTGGCACTTCAACCCCACATGGGCGGGCTGTGGGAGGCAGGAGTGAAAAGCTTCAAGGCTCTTTTCTACAAATCGACCTCCTCAACGAAATACACTTTCGAGGAGCTCTCGACTCTTTTGGCCAGAATTGAAGCGTGCCTCAACTCCAGGCCGATCACGCCAATGTCAGAAGACTCTACCGACCTTCTCGCTCTTACGCCAGGGCACTTTCTGGTCGGTGGGCCTCTACTCTCCGTCGTAGAACCAAAGATCCAGGAGAACGCGATGTCTATCATAAACCGCTGGCAACGACTTAAGGCTCTCCATCAGCAATTTTGCTTCCGATGGAAGGAAGAGAACCTTAAGGAGTTGCACAAACGGAACAAATGGCACACCCCTCGTCGCGATTTGAATATCGGCGATATGGTCATAATCAAGGATGACAACGTCGCCATCAACGAATGGCGACTCGCCCGAGTCAACCGTGCCTATCCTGGAAAGGACGGCATGGTTCGAGTGGTGGACGTCCTCACCTCTCGAGGTGTCATTCGTAGGCCCGTCCATAAGCTGGTTCTGCTACCAACGGACGAGGCCATGTCTGTGATGTCCAACTAGGTGTACGTTTTTTTCATCCTCCAACTCTACTCTCATCTACATTCATCTATTCATATTCCAGCTATGGCGCCTTCATCTCAGCAAGTAGCACCCGCTGCTGTGCAAGCCTTCCGGTGCCGCGTCTGCCAAGGAGTCCACGCGCTGCGCAAATGCCAGCGTTTCCTGGGACTCCCGGTAGAGAAGCGTCTGCGGGCAGCACTTATTAATAAGTACTACCCAAAGTGCTTGGCGCACCAGCACTCCGGGCCAACTTGTCGCAGCCGACAGGGATGTAAGACGTGTGGGGAAGACCACCACACGCTGCTTCATCTCCCAGGGACGAAGAGGACCCGTCGCCGAGCACGCCAACGCGCCTCAAGCTCCCCGGCATCCGGCACTCCCACTCTGTCGACCTTGATGCAGTATAATGACGTCAGCATCCTGCCCACCGCCATTATCGCACTGCACACTCCATCAAAGCAGTTTGATGTCCGAGTCTTGATCGACCCGTGCAGTCCCACTAGCCGGATCAACGCTGAACTGGCACGGACCTTCGGTCTGTCCGTCACTAGCGTTGGTCCGGGACAGGTCTGCACGGCTCTCGTCGCTTCTAAGACATCGGACTTCAGACTGGATTTGATCCTGCAATTGGGTCCCCAACTAAATTGCCGGACACCCGTCCGTGCCGTTGAGCGCAGATCCCCGTTCCCCGGGATCGCACTGGCCGACGCTCGCTGGGATTCTCCCAGTTCGGTGCTCATAGTGCTGGGGGCGGATGTGTATTCGCACATCCTGCTTCCGGGTTTCGTTCCCAGCATAGGCGGCCTCCCATTGGCCCAGAACACCGAACTCGGGTGGATTCTGTCGGGCTCTTGCGCGACCGAGGACAGCAGGACGTCATTGCAATCATTGCAAGGGGGGGGGGGGGGGGGGGGGGGGGGGGAGTATGTTAATGTCAAATCTGACATTAACGTTTTTGCTCCTCCTCCTCCACACCACATCTGTTATCAACAGGGTCCTGTTAATAACAGAGCCTTTTGAGCGGTGGGCACGCGCAGCCAACTTCCAAGTGTTTCCGGCACATCTCAATTTTCACTTTTCTTAGCTACATTCTTTTTACACACCATTGATGTACATATCATATTTCATATATATATAAATAAAACTGTGAATATATAACTGTGGAATATCAACCTCGTGCCTTTTTTCTAGGGTTGTTGATAATATATCAAAATATCAATATATCGATATTTTTATACAAAAAAAATATATTTATATCGTG
This sequence comes from Drosophila borborema, assembly GCA_030914335.1. Taxonomy (NCBI): domain Eukaryota; kingdom Metazoa; phylum Arthropoda; class Insecta; order Diptera; family Drosophilidae; genus Drosophila; species Drosophila borborema. The sequence goes on along the minus strand of JAUESP010000003.1, from coordinate 21,095 downwards.
ATATTTTTTTGCCCAAATATCGAATATTTTTGCGATATATTTGATATATCGTTGGTCACACATTGTGAGACATTCTGAATCAAAATGGTTAAAACGAATTATTCAGATTTCAAAAATGGAACAGCAAAATGCAATTTATGCCCTAAAATAATAAAAACAAGTTGTAACACATCAAATATGGCAATGCATATAAAAAAAACCATTATGATGAATTTAGAAGACCAAGGTGATACCTTCGAAAACGACCACAATAGGTCAATATTGAAAGTACACATTGCGGAAGAGGGAACTTGAGATGTAACGCAGCTTGCCACAAACTTTTTGGGAAAGCAATCCGATAATTTTTTGGAATTCTCATAAGGCCATCGAAGATCAATTACGATCAGCCCCTGGTAGCTAGGTGCCTTTGGAGCGACTTGCTTCGCCAATAAAATGAGTTGTTTGCGGCTCACGAAGTCGTATGACGGATTCTCACATATCAGAACGCGTTTTTTTTTTTTTTTTTTTTTTTGTTTTGTATTAAACTCTGAGTACTTAATACTGGTCATTATTATTATATTAAAATAGTTATTCTTATTATTCTTTCTTTTATTTTTTGTTTTTTGGTCGGATTGTTAAGTTATTGTAGGAAAAAGTTTTAAAAATATCGAAAATATCGATATATCGATATTTTTAAAGTTGAATATCAAATATCATTTTGATATTTTTTCAAAACTTAAAATATCATCGATACGATATTTTAAAAATATTCAACAACCCTACTTTTTTTCATCAACCTCATCAACCTCATCAACCGAACGCACTACAACCTACACGGAACACACACACCACCCGCATCACACCCATCAATATCTGGAGCGCCTAACTCTACATTTACAGTGGCTAACTCGCTGGAGCATCGGAATCAATGCCCAAAAGTCCACGCACATCACTTTTGCAACTAAAAGGGGAGTCTGCCCCGAAGTGACTCTAGGAGCTCCAATACCACGATCAAACAAGGTGAAGTACCTGGGAGTTACTCTGGATAAGAGACTGACCTATGGCCCGCACATAAGTGAGACTATCAAAAAGTGCAAGTTTAAATTTAAAAAACTTGACTGGATGCTAAGAAGCGATAGCCCCCTGTCACTACGCAGTAAGAGGCATATATACAACGCAATAGTGGCACCTGTCTTCACCTATGCAATGCCTTTATGGGGGTCTGCTGCAAGAACTCACATCAACAAAGTTCAAACCACACAAAACAAAGCACTAAGGACCTGGACCGGAGCCGAATGGTTTGTCATAAATGAAACACTGCACTCTGACCTTGATATGCCGACAATTGCTGAGCTCATTGGCCGACACAGCACAAGGTATGCGGACAAATTATCCGCCCACCCAAACCAACTTGCAGCCCATCTAACTAACAACATAATAAACAGAAGGCTGAAAAGAGCACACCGCTTGGATCTCAGAACTGACCTAAATTAAATTAGACTTATAGCAATAAAGGCTAAATGCCACCCCAATAGCTAAGGTATACTTATAAATGCGCTGTAGAGTTTAAGACAAAAGCTGCAATAAACAAGTAAGAAAGCTGTAGTCGAGACTGATCGACTACGAAATCCCCTGAGCCCTTCTTTGAACGAATAATATTCCAAGAATTATTCGATTCGTTTCTGCACGCATCTACGCTTGTAGGCATGTATGTGTGTATGCATGTGTGTAAGCATTGCAAGCGTCTTGCTGTCACGCTGCCTTTGTTGCTGCGCCACATGGGTTTTGATGAGAAAACTTTGATGATTTATAATTCTGTTTCTAGATGGACAATCGTATTGATATCTTCTGATTATGATTATGATATTCATATCTATATGCTAAACCAAACTGCATGTCTCTAGTATTTGAAATGCATTTTTTTCACATTTGGGGGTGGTGGGGCGAAGTGGGGGGCGAAATCCAAAATCTGACAAAAACCGAAATTGTATTAAATTAGTATCTATATATATGCAGAAGACTCGGAGACTCTAACTCTAAAGATGAATTAGCTAGAATTTTATAACTGGTTCCCGATAAATTCGTTTATCGATAACATTGCAACTATACAAGTTATCGAATTTCTGAAACAAACTCGTACTGCGCGTGCAATATACGAACCTAACACAAAAAGAATGAACTCTCTAGCTTTTGTATCTTCGGAAATCGACGCGATCATACATACGGACGGACGGACGGACGGACAGACGGACAGACGGACGGACAGACAGACGGACATGGCTATATCAACTTTTCTCGTCACCCTGATCAAGAATATATATACAAAAAAGCACATAAGTTCGATGAGCGGCTTTGTGCAAAAAAACAAAATTCAATTTAGTCAAAAGGCAACAAAAACAACTGAGCAGGAGGCAGCGCTTTGCCTATTCGTTGCACAGCATAGCGCAATCGCCCCTGTTAATCATTTATTTGCCAACAAAAGTTCGATGACAGTAGCACGTATATAATTAAAAATGCATTGGCTCCTCATTTTAACGAGGAACTATATAAGGATATTGGCGATTCCAAATTCAGTTTGCTTTTGGACGAATCCACAGATGTTAGCGTTACAAAATTACTTGGTAAGATAATAATATACAAACATAAAACGATAAACTTGTTTTTGTTTACGTAAATTAATGTCTAAACATGCTTATATTATTCAAAATTGATGTTTAGGTGTGGTCATTAATTATTTCTCTGTAGAACGTGGAGTAGTAGTTTCTACGTTTTTAAGTATTGTCCAGTTAGAAGGTGGGGACGCATTGTCCATAGCAGACGGGCTGAGACATGAGTTAAAACGATTGAAACTCGACATAAAAAAATTAATTGGCATTGGCACAGATAACGCAAGTGTCATGATTGGCAATAAGAATAGCGTATACGTTCAATTAAAGAAGGATGCACCATCTCTTATTTTGATCTAATGCGTTTGTCATTCAGTGCAGTTGGCTGTCAACTACGCTTGCGAGCACTTCCTTCCAGACGATTCGGAATTTTTAATTTATGAAACCTATAACTGGTTTTCCAAAAGCTCGATTCGGCAGTTCATATATAAAAAAATGTATGTATTTTTAGCCAATTAAATTTGGTCAAAAACAAAATACGAAACAGGATGAATGTTGATACATTAAACGCTATATTAAGCATAAGGTCCATATATATACATAAGTGGGATTTCAAAAGTTGTAACATCCCCGGCATATGAATAAGAGAACTTGTGTTGCGATCATAATAGGAACTAGTGATCGTGAGCGATAAGGATAGATATGATAGAATTAAGAACAAGGGAGAGTCGCATAGCGTCAGCCGTAGTGAGTGGTAGCAACTAAGAGAATGGAATTTGCATAAAATTACTATAATTAGAGTGTAACTAAAACTAATCTCATATAATAAGAACAATTCAATATAATAATAAAGTAATAAAATATAATTTTTACTACATATATATATATTTAAATTAGAAATTAATGTATCTAAAATTTTAGGTGTGGACTGCACCGACAAAACAAATGTTGTTTTGACTATTAAATACCACCCAGCTGTCTAGTTTCATTAGAACGAAGTGAATATTATCCGAGCGATAACAAAGATATTGATAACATAGTATTATTGGTTAATACATTCATTCTTGAATAAACAAGTAAGAAGGCTCTAGTCGAGACGGCTCGACTACGAGATACCCTGAACCCTACAAAAAAGTGATACTCTTCTTCTTTACGCACTTATAAGCGCGCGCTCTGCTAACTCCGCAGTTGCTGGCGTGGCTTGGGGGTGGGTTGGGCTGAACTTTGGACGCTTATAACTCCATTTCTAGATGCATGATCTTCATGAAATTTTAAGAGTAGATTAGGAGTATCTATATCTATAGAATATATATACTTTATGGGGTCTGCGACGTCTCCTTCTGCCTGTTACATACATTTTCACAAAACCATTATACCCTGAATTCCCATTTTCAATGGGTTCAGAGTATAACAAGTAAGAAGGCTCTAGTCGAGACGGCTCGACTACGAGATACCCTGAACCCTGTAAAGAAAATGATACTCTTCTTCTTTACACACTTATAAGCGCGCGCTCTGCTAGCTGCGCAGTTGCTGCCGTGGCTTGGGGGTGGGTTGGGCTGAACTTTGGACGCTTATAACTCCATTTCTAGATGCATGATCTTCATGAAATTTTAAGAGTAGATTTAGAGTATCTATATCTATCTATTTGCCAAATTGCAAGTCTTTAGTATTTGTTAGAGAGTCGAAATGAAACACTCCACATTTACCGAATTCAAAGATTGAACTCTTCTCTTTGTGAGAACAAAAATTGAACTGTTTATTCCTTAAAATCCTAGTGCTTATATACCTTAAAAATACTTCCAGGCACTGGAAGGCTATAATTAATTCCATGCACACAAGTGCACAGATGTTTGTCAAGTGTCCCTTTTCGATCGCTAAGCCGTTCTCAGGTCTCGCGTTACATTTTTTTATTACTTGCTGCGTTGGTCGCTGCAGCTAAGGGATGACATGTTTATTACTTGGCTTCAGATAACGCGCAGGTTATCGACTATTGCCTATTTTTTAATATGTTTATATAAGTGGCATGTTCATGCTTGAACATACTGCCAGGGGCCTAAAATTTGTGGCTGGGAAATTTTAATTTTTTAGTATTTTAATTTTTGTCGCATGTTCATGTTTGAACATACTGCCAGGGGGGCCAAAATTTGTGTGTGCTCAGAACTGCCCTCCTGATGATTGTCCACTCGTCTCTGAAGTGGCTTCTGTGTGGTTGATGAGAGTCCTGTCATCTTCCCGAAGGTTCCTATCATCGTAGTCTTCCTTCATGCGGACCCTCCATTGCTACAAATTCTCATTTCTGAATTTGAGCAATTTATTTTTTATTTTTTTTTTTTTTAAGTTGTCCTCGTTGGACTTAAAGTTGTCCGTTCCCTTTTAATTTTTGGGAATACGGATTTACCGGCACAATAGCACAAATCTGCTTTTGATTTGCGCCACATGTTCACGCTTGAACATACTGCCAGGGGGCCCAGAATTTGTGCGCGCTCTCCTGATGATGGTCCAGTCATCTCTGAAGCGGCTTCTGCGTAGTTGATGAGAGTCGTCGTCTTCCCGAAGGCTCCTGTCATCTTTGCCATCCTTCAACCTATTGGTTTGGGGATGAAGGCCCTCTATTGCTACAAATTCTCTTTTGTGAATTTGAGCAATTTTTGTTCGTTCCCCTTATTTGGGGATACGTTTCCACTGGCGATACAATTCTCTTCAGGAATTGATCGTCCGCTGCCCTTCTTTGGAGATGCGGATCTACCAGCTTTTACAAATTCTCTTATGGAACTTGTTTTTCCGTTCCTATTTTTGGGAATACGGATTTATTAGCACTACAACTTTTCTTTTTTAAAGTTGAGCACTTTTTTTTTTATGTCCTATGCTGAGATTTTGTAATACCTCACAGCACAAAGACGCTGCTTCCTTCTCTGTGTCTCTTACCACTGGTGGGGGAAAACAACAGAGAAGGCTCGAAGGACCAAAATGTTATTTGGCTGAGTCTTCTTGAGCCCGAAAATGGAACCCTGAACTCTTTGAGTTCAGATTGAACTCTGGTCCCTTTGGATTCCAAAATTGAACTCCACTTCTTGAGCTCGAAAATTGAACTCTACTTCTTGAGTAAAAAAAGTTGAACTCGCCTTTGCGAGCCCAAAAATTGAACTGTTTATTCCTTAAAATCCTAGTGCTTATATACCTTAAAAATACTTCCAGGCACTGGAAGGCTATAATTAATTTCATGCACACAAGTGCACAGATGTTTGTCAAGTGTCCCTTTTCGATCGCTAAGCCGTTCTCACGTCTCGCGTTACATTTTTTTATTACTTGCTGCGTTGGTCGCTGCAGCTAAGGGATGACATGTTTATTACTTGGCTTCAGATAACGCGCTGGTTATCGACTATTGCCTATTTTTTAATATGTTTATATAAGTGGCATGTTCATGCTTGAACAGTATTTGAAATGCGTTTTTTGCAAATTGTGGGCGAGGGGGGAGTGGCATCAAAAATCTGAAAACTACAAAATCTGCGTATTCATAATATCTATCTAAATGTATAAAGTTGAAGTCTCTAGCTGAGACGGTGTAGAAGTTATACCCTAAAAACCTAAAAAATGTAAACGAATTTTCGATTTTTTATCGATAATTTGGAAATGGGATGAGTTATCGAAAAAACAAAATAAACTCGTATTGCGGACGGACGGACAGACGGACAGACGGACGGACAGACGGACAGGGCTAGATCAACTAATTTTTTTATGCTGATCAAGAATATATATACTTTATGGGGTCTGCGACGTCTCCTTCTGCCTGTTACATACATTTTCACAAAACCATTATACGCTGAATTCCCATTTTCAATGGGTTCAGGGTATAAAAACAATAGGCGAATCATATTGAATTAAATATTTTTTTGAAATCTATTCTGATTTTTATTTATGAAGCAAAATGTTATCAAATTTCAACTGTACGAATAAATGTTTTGCTGACTGTATATGTATGTATATATTATAATTTAAGTGTGTTGTGCTTAACGACGAAGACGATAACAAATTGCAAGTAAATATTTTTATACCCTGAGCCCATTAAAAATGGGAAATCAGGGTTTATACCCTGGTTTTGTTAAAAGTATGTAATAGGCAGAAGGAGGCGTGGCAGACCCCAAAAAGTATATATATTCTTGATCAGGGTGACGAGAAAAGTTTATATAGCCATGTCCATCTGTCCGTCCGTCCGTCCGTATGTGTGAACGCGTCGATTTCCGAAGATACAAAAGCTAGAGAGTTCATTCTTTTTGTGTTAGGTCCGTATATTGCACGCGCAGTACGAGTTTGTTTCAGAAAATCGATAACTTGTATATTTGCAAAGTTATCGATAAACGAAATTATCGGGAACCAGTTATAAAATTCTAGCTAATTCATCTTTAGAGTTAGAGTCTCCAAGTCTTCTGCATATATATAGATACCAATTTAATACAATTTCGGTTTTTGTCAGATTTTGGATTCGGGTCCCCACTTCGCCCCACCACCACCAAATGTGAAAAAAATGCATTTCAAATACTAGAGACATGCAGTTTGGTTTGGCATATAGATATGAATATCATAATCATAATCTGAAGATATCAATACGATTGTCCATCTAAAAACAGAATTATTAATCATCAAAGTTTTCTCAACAAAACCAATGCGACGCAGCAACAAAGCAGCGAGACAGCAAGCCGCCTGCAATGCTTACACACATACATGCTTACAAGCATATATCGGCGTGTGTGTGTGCTCGTGTTTTTGCATGTATAGTTTCTTACGCGTGGAGAATCGAAACGAAGCATTCTTGGAATATGATTCGTTCGAAGAAGGGCTCAGGGGATTTCGTAGTCGAGCAGTCTCGACTACAGCTTTCTTACTTGTTATCCTACAATTCGTGCTGGTGCATTGGAAGAAAAACATATGATGGACAGTTTCTGAGCGTTGTCCAACACCGAAACCACCATTGTGGGTTCTAAGACGATTGTTAGATTTAGTCTGTAGCCTGCGATTATCATCGCACTACAGATTTTTGCTTACTCTTGATTTTCACTTCTAAACATTTCTTAATTAATAGTTATTCAACTTATTTAGTTTATTTAGTGATAAAGTAATTTATTTATTAAAATTTATTAATTGAAATAATAAATTATTAATATTATAAGAATTGTGATTTATATTTAAAAATTTGGCGCGTGTTTTCCTGTCTGTGGACCACAAACTGCAAGTTATTATAGTAGTCTTTTTCAAGACTGAAGACTGATTTAACTTTTATAAATATATAGAAATAATATTTTTTGTGATTTTGTGATTTTAATCGAATACGTGTATGTGTGAATGCTGTCTGCTTCGCGCGTAGTGTAACAGCCGAAAGCAGTGTATGTGTAAGTGCATTTGTATATACATACATACATATGTACTTTGTGAGTGTGTTTTGGTTTACCATAAATATACACAAGTAATATTATTCTACCTACCTATATTCTATCTATATAAGAACATATAAATAACTAAGTATACATATACATTTTTTGTGATTTTTTTATTTTATATATCGAATACGTGTATGTGTGAATGCTGTCTGCTTCGCGCGTAGTGTAACGGCCGAAAGCAGTGTATGTGTAAGTGCATATGTATATGTCAGAGATTTATTTACGTAAGAACTAGCATAATAGGGTATGTTATGTTAATAACATAAAGATGTAATGTTGTTTGTTAGTCACAATGGTGCAATGCAACATTGCTTCTTTGCGGTGTTGTCAAACTTCATAGTAGCGTGGCTGTGTCGCTACCATGTAAGAAGCAAAGACAAAAGAGGAATACGGATTAGCGGTAGATTCTATCCCAAGAACGAGGCTTGAGAGCGAGATAGATGCCTCAGCCGAGTGTGGCGCGATTGATGTTGCTATGTAAAGAAAAAGAGAGGATACATAGAGGGCACGAGCATGAAAGCTGTGCGTACGGGACTTTAGTCTAGCGACAAAGTCAGAAGCGGCAACACTGCAATTGCGACTCGCTGCGTTCGAAGCGTAATCGCTAGTTATAAAGGGAAAAGAATAATTTCACCATGGAACGAAGCATCGTAGGACCATCTCCGACATATACAGTGGCTCACAGCTTATTTCGTGCAGCAGTATAGTAAAACTTTAAAGACGTATTCCCGCAAAACTAGTAAAGATATCCAAAAAATTTAAATGATGTCTTATTTATTAGGTATTCATTATTTATGAAGGCACTTCATTGTTTTTCTATTCTTATAAAATAACACTTAAATCTAACGAAAACTGAAAAAAGTGGCTTTTTCTATGTCACAGCTTATTTCGTGCAGTGCACTTAACACTCCAAATTATCAACAAATTCTTAAATTATTATTTTGTATGATCTTATTTACGTTTAATAACCTCTTACAAACGTGATTCCATCGGGTTTACCAATTTTTGGGTGACTTCACTGGCGATTTTTGGCCATTATTCCAAAAAGGTCATTTTCAGGTAATTTTTATTAGATATTGACCTTTTCCGGATGCCCATGTCCAATATTGCCCACAAATTTTCAATAACGTTTATGTCGAGGCCCTGGGCCTGAAGTTTGACCACATGGGGACAGTTCCAGGTCAACCAGGACTGGGCAATACCCGATTTATGCTTTGGATGACTATCCTGATACAATCGGGATCCCATTTCTAGACCCATTTTCCGGCACCTTAGAGCAAATTGTCCTTAAAAACGGGATAGGTACATATTATTGTCCATATTGCCTTCTATGAAAACTAAGTTTCCAACTCCCGAAGGTGCCATACAGGCCCAAAACCATGAAACTTCCACCGCCATGTTTTATGTTGGTTTTAGGTGATTATTTTGCATCACAAACTGAAAGACACTTATTTAATTATAGTCTTTTTCAAGATTGAGGATATTTACATAAATAAATATATTTACATAAATATACACAAATAATATTATTCTAACTACCTACCTATATAAGAACATATAAATAACTAAATAAATAAATTTTTTTGTGCTTTTAAATATTTATTGAATAAATCCGAATACATTTAAATATTTATTAATTTCATTAAATATTAGCATGCCTAGAACAAAAAGAATATCAGCTGAGTAGGTCTCAGAGACAACAAAATAGGAATATGTTGAATAGGTCAAATGTTGAATATTCTGAGTATGAGAGAATTAATAATTTGGAGTATCTAAGCGTAGACAAAATGAAGACTTTAGTCAAAATGAGAGACTTACAAATGGAGAAAGAAACCAAGTTCATAGGAATAATGCCTTACATAGAATTGTTGATCAAAGCCAAAATACTATTCTGCGAGCAACTTTACGCACAAACTCAGAGACTAGACAGTTAGAGCAATTGGCTAACACTTCGCGTCGATCGAGACACAGAGAAGACCCAGTTTGCAGGGCAAATGAACAGAGCCAAAATACTGAAGGCCACGCAGATAGACGAGCCATTTCTCCTATTAGGCAACAGGAGCAATTGGCTAATACTTCGCGTCGATCGAGACGCAGACAAGACCCGATCTATCGGGCAAACGAACAAACACAAAACACAATACAGCGAAGTCGCCACAGACAAGATATAGGACAGCGCCTTTTAGAAAGAGCAAGAGATAGGAGCCAAAGGTCGTAGGTTAGAAACAGTCCCATTCGTAGAATTGTTGAGCAGGCACGTAACACTAGTGCAAGGCGAAGTGCTCGCATTCAAGCACGACAGGAAGCGTTTGATGCCAATAGAAGCATCTCACAGCGAGTAAGCCAATATCGAAATAATATTGACAATAGGATAGCTGAGAATGTGCGTAATGCAAACAGGAATAGAATTGAACGCTCCAATGCCTTTTTAGAAAATAGATCCCAAAATGTGAGTAGCAATATTAATGATCTAATTGCTCATTTCAATGCAACTGTTAAGCAGGGTCCTGATCAGGGTTGCATCTGTTGCAAAGGTTTGTGGTTCCCACATCAATTTGACAAAATTTCACGAGAAGCTATCGAAAATAAGTGTAGTGCAGAAGTTGCTTCAGATATTGTATATCTTTCATCTAGGTTTCCTTCCGAAAATAATAAATATAACTTCTGTAAAACTTGTAGTCGTAGCATCAAGTTAGGTAAAAAACCAAAAGCTTCCATTACATATGGCTTAGACTTTCCCGAGCTTCCAAATAGCTTAAAGGGCTTAACGCCACTAGAGGAAAGGCTTATCTCCCCACGCCTTCCTTTTATGATAAAAAAGTCTCTAGGATATGGCCGCCAAAATGCCATTAAAGGACCTGTGGTCAATATACCTATTCCTGTGGCCAATGTTGTAACGTCCCTTCCAAGGGCCTTTAGTGAAGCTGAAGTAGTACAACTTCATTTAAAGCGTAGGATGGAATACAGTCATGATTTCATGACTGAAACCATTAGGCCATTAAAAGTGACTGATGCAATACGATTTTTAGTCGACACACAGCTTTATAGGAAGCACCAGGTTACTGTTAATGAACAGTGGCTTTCTTCCTTTTCGTCTGACGAAATTCCATTCGTTGCATCAGCTGAAGACAGGGACATAGTTTCAGAGTTAGCACAAAGATCTGCTCAAGCCTCAACAAACGAGCAGAATAATGGAGAGCTAAAAGACATTAACTCAGGAGGCCAGGAAACGCTTTTAGAAAATGTCCCTGTAGAAAATATCGCAATGCAAAGAATAGTTATAGCCCCTGGAGAAGGTCAGCGACCATTAGATATGATCGAAGATTGTGATTCTGAGGAGCTAGCCTTCCAAACTATCTTTGCAGGCGTTAAAAGAAATTGCAAGGAAAGTTTTACAACCATAGTTAGATCAGAGCTTAGGAATTTCGATAGAAGAGGTTGTAGAACTGATAAATTATTTCTTAACTATAAGAAGTTAGAAATGATTAATATTAGGAATAACACTTCTATTTGCTTGCGTAAGCACAGCGCCACTCACGGCATTACAGCAGCAAATGCTCTTAATGAAGAGCATATAGACCAATTAGTTCGCCACGATGATGGCTATAGAGTTTTAAAAGGCATTAGGACTTGACCTGCTCACTGGGAAGCAGAAAAAAAAAAGTTATGGCAATGATCAGGCAGTTTGGTCTTCCGACCTTTTTTATCACATTTTCGGCAACAGAAACTAGGTGGACGGAGCTACTAGTAATACTTTCTAGGAATGTAGATAGAGTAGATATTTCAGAAGAAGCAGCTGGCTGTTTAAGTTTTGACAATAAAGCCCGTCTTATTAGAGCCGATCCTGTGACTTGTGCTAGGTATTTTCATTTTCGTTATAGGCAGGTTTTAAAACTAATGAAAAGGGAAAACGGTGTTTTTGGTAGGCATTATGTTGTAAGGTTTTATTGGCGAGTTGAGTTCCAACAGAGAGGCTCCCCCCATATTCACGGTATGTTTTGGCTGAAAGATGCTCCCAAGCTTGACTCGTCTGATGAGTCAAGCATTCCTAGAGTAAAGTCGTTTATTGATCAGTTTATCACAACTGATACTGATTGTCCGGATATGGCTCCATATTTGGAGTATCAAATCCACAATCACGGCCACTCATGTAGGCGAGAAGTTAGAGCCCAAAAAATTTGTAGATTCGGTATTCCATACCCTCCTATGCCCCAGACAGAAATTTTGTTCCCATTAGAAGATGGTGCTCCTAATGTAGATGAGCATCATAGAAATTTCGAAAAAATTAAGGGCTTCTTAGAAAGTTCGTTTGATCGTGATACTATAGAGTCTCTAGGTAATTTCAATAGCTTGTTGTCCCACGATCAACTTAACCTTAGTTATGAGTGCTATATTAATGCACTTAGGTCTAGCATAAAGAAGCCAAAAATTTATTTAAAGCGTTCATTCGCTGCAATTAAGCTTAACGCTTATAATAAAAATCTTCTACAACTGCAGCGAGTTAATATAGATATTCAGTTTATATTAGATCCCTATGCTTGCTGCAGTTACGTCGTTAATTATATTAACAAGTCCCAGAGAGGTATTTCAAAATTAATGCGTGAAGCAGTTAGTGAGATTAGTAGGGGCAATGTAACAATTAAACAAAAGTTACAACATATAGGCCATAAATTTATTTCGGGCACTGAAATATCTGCCCAGGAAGCCGTTTACTGCTGTTTAGGTATGCATTTCTCCGAAAGCAGTAACGCTGAAGTTTACATTAATACTTCACTGCCAGAGCATCGGGTTAGGATGCTTAAGTCTAGACAACAGTTAGAAAATTTACCCGATGGCTCAACAGATATTTTCTTATTAGGGCTCTTAGAGCATTATATTCAGAGCCCAGACGCTTTGGAGACTTTATGTCTGGCTGACTTTGCTGCTTATTATAGTTTCAGCAAACAGCAGGGTGGAGCTCGCCAAATTTCTGAAGAACAGAATGACCCTGAAGCACCAACGTCAGAATCATTAGTTTTTGCACTTCGCAATGGAAGTGGCTATATTAGAAAAAGACGCTCTCCCAGTATTATTAGATATAGGAGATTTCATATTAATACTGAGAGAAGCCAATACTTTAGGGAATTAGTAATGTTATATGTCCCATGGAGAGACGAGGAGGCAGAACTAGTTAGGAGAGACTGCGAATTGTTCTGTAGCCTGAATCAGGAGTTAGTTGAGACAAATCGTAGGAAGTATAATAGCTTAGATGATAGTGAGCTTCAGAATGCTCTTAACGACGCAGTGCAGGAAGAAAATGAAGTCAACATGGAAAATAGAGAGGTAGTAGATGATAGTTTTAGAGTACTAGGTTTGCCAGAAATAGATCCTAGATTGAATGTCCTAAACATCAATGGAAGGGATGAAAATCAGGATTTAGAAAATAATAATGTCCGTTTTATTAAGCTTCCAGCTTTGTTTTCGTCCGATAGGATGCAAGATCTCGTTAAATCTTTAAATTTAAAGCAGAAGACTTACTTTACACATGTATTGCACAATGTAAAAAGTAAGTCAATATTTTATGAATTCGTTGGAGGTGGTGCTGGTGTCGGAAAGAGCCGACTAATCACCTCCATTTTTCAAGCATTATCCCATATGTTTAATAGTAGGCCTGGGAATAATGATTCAGTAAAAATTTTACTCTGTGCCCCAACAGGTAAAGCTGCTTTCGGAATTAGTGGTTCGACGCTACATTCCATGTTCTCTCTTCCAGTTAACCAATCTGGTTCTGATTTGAGAGCATTAAGTAATGACTTAGTCAATAGTTTACATTCAAGGTTAATAGACCTTAAGCTAATTATAATAGATGAAATATCTATGGTAGGATCCAAAATGTTTTCGCAGTTAGACTCCCGTCTAAAGCAAATTTTCAAAATACTTATCCATTTGGTGGTATATCTGTCATCGTATTTGGGGATCTACGACAGCTATCACCAGTAGGCGATCGTTGGATTTTTGAATCCAACTCCCATGATCCCTACAGTGCTATTTATACTTCTTCGCTCTGGGATCTCTTCAAGTATTTTGAGCTCACAGAAATAATGCGACAACGGGAGGATCAAAATTTTGCGTCTGCTTTAAATAATATGGCATCGGGAACTATGACACCCGATGATATTACCCTTATCCGATCCCGCATTTGTCAGCCATCGGACGTTCCCGATGATGCAATTCATTTGTTTAGCACAAATGCGGCGACTGATAATTACAACATAATGAAGCTTAACGATATTCCAACGGATCCTTTTATTTCCGTTGGTGAAGATTTTATTAAAGCTACTCATTTAAATGCAGCAAATCGAGTCAGAATTTTAGAAGTCGTGAGTAGCTTTAGGTCGTCCGAAACACAAGGTCTCTGTAAATCCCTCCTTTTCAAAACAACTGCCAAATATGATTACGGTCAACGTAGATACTGAGGATGGGTTAGTTAATGGGGCAACAGGAATTTTGAGGCAAATTGATTTCAATGCATCCAACTCTCCAAATGTTTTATGGGTGCAATTTCCAGAGGATAGTGTAGGAGTTCTTGCCCCCCACCCCCCTTTTTTTTTTTTTTAAATTGAAATTTCCAAAATAGAAAAAATGAGCAAGTGTCTATTGACCAGTTTCCAGTTGTACCTGCAGAGGGTATAAGCAAAGTGGTGGTCCACACCTACTCTCGAATGCAGCGTGCTGCAATATATGTAGCTTGGAGTAGCGCAACAACTGCTTCGGGGTGGTTTATTCTGATAGTAAATGGTGTATACCTCATCCTGGTCATGATGTTGGGCTCATTAAACAAATCCTGAATGCCCAAGAGAATCTTTTTAATTATAATGGCAGGCCGCCAAGCCTTGCGCTTCTCGCAATTCTATACATCATATGTTTTGCACCTCTTTTTGCTTGTCGGATGTACACTCTGATTGCGTTCATGGATCCAGCTCTCTGGCACGGTAGCGGCAACGGGAGGAGCTGCAGTTTCCAGTGCCCGAGGAAAATTTGTTGTTACTAAAACTACCGATAATTTGGTGGCATCGATGCCCCGGCGACTACAGGCTATAATAGATGCTAATGGAAGACCAACCAAATATTAAAAGTCAAATAAGTATTAGTATTTCGACAAATATGAATCTCAAATATATAAGCATGATGGCTGTATGATGACTTTTTTCATATGAATTTTTTTTTTTGCTCTTATCGTTGTAAATTAATTATAAATTCAACTTTTTGTTTTGTTTTGTAAATAAACTTATCCATTGAGACCTCAAATAATGGCAAACCAACTTTTTTGATTTTCTTTGCAAAAATACGAAATATAGACAATTTTGTGCTGTGTATTTTTTCCTTGAGTATACAGTGTTTTATCGTGTAAAGATTCTCTACTGGCCGGGGTACAAATCTCGGTATCGCCAGGTTCTTTCACAAGAAAATTTGTAAAACTCGAGACTACGGAATGAGAGGCGTTTCTAGGCGCAGAATCTCTCGTACGAAAATGGGGTAGAGTATGCACGGCCGGAGGTAGCTCGACCCGAGTGTTATACGCAGGTGTCGGATCAGGGCAGCGCTCTGTATTTATCCGGATTGTGAATTCGTCAATGCCACGGCCCGCCGGCAATACACGGTGTGACCCACGATTCCATATCGAGCGTTATACGCAGGTGTCGGATCTGGGCAGCGCCCTGTATTCCTTTAGATCGAGATTTTGTCGATACTATGGCCCGCCGATAGCCCGCGGTGATGTCCACAATTCTACAACCGAGCGTTATACGCAGGTGTTGGATCTGGGCAGTGCCTCGTATTTACCCTTGACTTAGGTCAGTTTTTCCAAAGGTATACTCAAAATCAGCCAACTCAAAGTGGCACCGTGCGAAAAGACATTTGAATTAATTTCAATAGAATCTTTTAAAAATAAGGGCAATCAAATATTAAAGAGTTTAAGAGTAGCGCTACTCAAGCCGGTGACCCAAATAAATAATGAAAAAGAAAAAGAAGCAACATGCCAGGATGATCCAGTTCTAGGATGTCATACAGGCATTACAAAAACTTTGGCCAAAGTAAAAAGATATTATTATTGGAAAAATATGACACGTCATATCAAAGAGTACATTAAGAAATGTCCAAAATGCCTTAAATCAAAAGTAACAACAAGTAAGAAGGCTGTAGTCGAGACTGCTCGACTACGGAATCCCCTGAGCCCTTCTTCGAACGAATAATATTCCAAGAATTATTCGATTCGTTTCTGCACGCATAAAAAACTGTACATGCAAAACCACGCGCACACATTGTGTGATCGCTGATCTATGCTTGTAGGTATGTATGAGTGTATGCATGTGTGTAAGCATTGCAAGCGTCTTGCTGTCTCGCTGCTTTGCTACTGCGTCGCATGGGTTTCGATGAGAAAACTTTGATGATCAATAATTCTGTTTCTATAACGTCTACGGCACATCACCACCAGACCTTTGGGCCAATAGAACGAAGTCATCGAACATTCAATGAATACGTTCGTTCATATAACGTTTCCACGGTCTTGGAAAATGGAAGGTTCACTCTGTAATACTAATAGACCGGCGCATGGTGGTATGCGTCCTTGTGTCATACGGGACGAAAGGAAACTTATCGATCAGGAAATCACAAAAATTATTGAAGGACAAACAGACGCCATGGATTATGATTTAAATTCACGTGGTCCAACAAAAGAATCAGACTTAGATATACCCTTGTATTTCAACATGAATGAAAACACTTGTACAGGAATTTTTTCACTACGAACAGCACAAGCAACGGGGTCAGAGATAAAGATTGAGAAATTACAAGGTACAGGTCAGAATCAAATACATTTAATGACGTCATTTGACATTTTTCGAAATCGAATAGTTTTTAATACCCTTGTTCATCAGACTTATATTCCAGATGTATTGTTTGCTTCAGTATGTTCAAAGGAATTACAAATGATAGTAACGATAGTTGCGAAATTCTTTCCAAAAGGAATGTTCCATGCGTAACGCATACGATTAATTTGATTGTTCAGGACTGTCTGGCAAATGAAAATTTAAAGCCTTTATTGGGAAAAGGCAAACAAATTGTGGCTTTTTTTTAAGAGCAGTACCATTGCTTATGCTAAATTCAGATATGCTCAAAATAGGGAT
The DNA here is from genome assembly GCA_030914335.1 of Drosophila borborema. NCBI lineage: Eukaryota > Metazoa > Arthropoda > Insecta > Diptera > Drosophilidae > Drosophila > Drosophila borborema. The sequence goes on along the minus strand of JAUESP010000003.1, from coordinate 3,914 downwards.
AACCCACTCAGCTTAAAACAAGAATGACCAACACGATGGAACAGTGCGTATCACATGGTGAAAAGATTTTTGGAAACCAAAGATGCCATTTGTAAGGTGTTACTCAACACTCCAAAGGCATTATCGCCCTTATCTGCTGACGAAATTGTCATTCTGAAAGACCTGCAAAAGGGTTTGTCTCCTTTTGAACACGCGACTGTGACTACATCATCGGGCAACTTGGTCACCGTGTCGACGGTCATTCCTGTACAGGGTTGCCAATTTCGCTTTTTTTTTCGTCAAATCTGGCTGTTTTTGAAGACCAATTGCGGGATAGATTTTAAAATGGCGGGAAGCGGGTATTCTGGCTTTTTAAGAAATATTTTTGGCTTTTTTCCGCTTTTTTAACTTTCGCCAACATTTATTAAGAATTTATGAAAAAGTGCCTACTTTTCAATATCGATATTCTTAAGCAATATTTGTAAGTAAATTACCGATATTTTTACACCCTGAACCCATTGAAAATGGGAAATCAGGGTATAATGGTTTTGTTAAAAGTATGTAACAGGCAGAAGGAGGCGTGGCAGACCCCATAAAGTATATATATTCTTCTTCTTAAAACAGGGGTCCAGGAGTGTTGAGATTCTCGTATTCGAGCGCGATTAGTACTTAAGTAGTCTGTCTTTTGTTCCGGTTATTAATGTCGTATAAGCAAGCTCACCCTCCTCAGTAGCTAGCTTGCCTTTGAGATTTTCAAGGTTATGAAGAAGGCCACAGCATAAAGGATTCCTGTGTTGCCAACTTTTTATAAAACAAGTAAGAAAGCTGTGGTCGAGACTGCTCGACTACGAAATCCCCTGAGCCCTTCTTCGAACGAATAATATTCCAAGAATGCTTCGTTTCGATTCTCTACGCGTAAGAAACTATACATGCAAAAACACGAACACACACACGCTGATCTACGCTTGTAGGTATGTATGTGTGTATGCATGTGTGTAAGCATTGCAAGTGTCTTGCTGTCTCGCTGCTGGGTCGCTTGGGTTTTAATGAGAAAACTTTGAGAATAGTAATTCTGTTTCTAGATGGACAATCGTATTGATATCTTCAGATTATGATTATGATATTCTTATCTATATGCTAAACCAAACTGCATGTCTCTAGTATTTGAAATGCATTTTTTTCACATTTGGGGGTGGTGGGGCGAAATGGGGACCGGAATCCAAAATCTGACAAAAACCAAAATTGTATTAAATTAGTATCTATATATACGCAGAAGACTCGGAGACTCTAACTCTAAAGATGAATTAACTAGAATTTTATAACTGGTAATATAATTTCGTTTATCGATAACTTTGCAAATGTACAAGTTATCGAATTTCTGAAACAAATTCGTACTGCGCGTGAGTTAACAGCGGATAACAATACGCTGTTCCCACCTAAGCCCCTCGCACTGCAAGCTGACTACGGTCTTGAGTGCCAGTTCGCACTCACTCAACATATACATTTGTGCGCAGCTACATTGAGTGAATGCGCTTTCGGGCATTTCTGGAGAATAGTATTTTTCTCAGGAAGAGACAAAATATCGCATCGGCTAGAGCCCCGTCTTGAGCAGCAAGTGCTGAGTGAGTTTCGCCGAAAAATAGGAAAGACCGACGACCACCAGAGAACGAGACTCAGACTCACTCTGATTCTGAACTTGGAAGTGAACAGATCAACTGCGCTAATGTGAAGAAGCCCTAAGAAATAAAACATAAAATCTATCGTTACTATATATCAAGTATTTTATTTACACAAAAATCATTATACTTATACACAACCTCGGGCACGATTGTATCGCCCTTGCTCCCGGACGATAACTGGCGCAGCCGGTAAAAACGGAAGACAGCGGAAAATTAATGTTACCATCAACATTATTACTAGTACTGTAAGGGTATGTAGCGGCAAACGTGAAAATGTGCAAAAAAAATGTGGAAAAAAAAAAAAATGAAATTACATATACATACAATACAAGATACATATATATACATACATATGCATACATTTGCATACATACGATTGCATCGAAATAAAACATATTATTCTTGTGGTTTTCCAATGGGCTAAAGAGAACGGTGCCGTGTATTACGTTGTGAATCAAATTAATTGAAGTTGGTGCCGAAATACAAAAGGCCTAAACTTTGTTTGTCGTTATCCAAGTGCAAATGACGAGGCTGTGCGTTATGTCTGTGTGGATTCTATCGCTGAAGCCGCTATCGTACATACATATATGATCAGGCATCACACCACGTCAAAATTGTACATATGTATACTGTATACATACATGTATACGACAACACTGACAACTGTATTTCACTAATTCTCACGATGGAAGTTACAGTTGATCAGAAACACGAATACCACGCCACCATTATCTTACCCAAACTTAAGTTGTCGTTATACAAGTACAAAGGACAAGGCTGTGCGTTATGCCTGTGTGGATTCTATCGCTGAAGCCGCTATCGTATATGATCAGGAATCACACCACGTCAAATTTGTACATATGTACATATGCGTATACACGACAACACTGACAACTTTATTTCACTAATTCTCACGATGAAAGTTAAAGTTGATCAGCTGCACATAAACCACAGGAATACTCACAAGTGCAATACAATTCAACAATATAAATCGTGTGATCTCCATGTGGTTAAAGTGATATTGACGTGTGTTACGTTTGCGCGGACTCTATCGCTGAAGCCGCTGCCGAAACATAGTAAGGCCAAGCGCCACGTCACACCCACGTAACATCCGTACAACCCAAGGTGTCATTGGGCAAGTGCAAGTGAAGCGGCAGTGAAAAGGATTCTATCGTTGAAACCGCCTCACACCGTGTAAACTTTGCACAGCTACGTATATACGATGGCCAAAACTACTGTATTTCACTAATTCTCACGATGGAATTTACAGTTGTTCGGAATCACACGATTACCAATATACACACAAGTGTATATACATTTGAAACAACAACAACAACAAAAAACACAAACAAAAACAATATATATGTATACGCTATATATGCACAATTATCAATATACACACAAGTGTATATACATTCGAAACAACAAAGAAACACAAACAAAAACAATATATATGTATATGCTATATATGCACTATTATCAATATACACACAAGTGTATATACATTTGATGAGAGAAAAAAAAAAAGTAATAAAAATAAATGCACAACTTCACAACCTGTCGCTACAAACAATTCCATATATATATATATATTCAGAAATATAAACTATTTTAATAATTATCACACAGATTACAGACAACACACTGAGTTCGAAGATACAACCCGATCACCACACAACAGCACAGACCATACTCAAGATAACCTTACTATGAAAAAAAAAAAAAAAAAAAAAAAAAAAAAAACAAGTAAGAAAACTCTAGTCGAGAGTGCTCGACTAGATAATACCCTGAACCCAATTTCAATAAAATAATAATCTGTACTGTGGTTTGGTTTTTTGTAATTATCTTAAAAATGCATCAATTTTAGTGCTGAAATGGCAAAAAACTTCTTTATTTTGACAAATAGTTAAATATATTGCTCTTGATTAGTACTAAAATTAATCCGTTTTCAAGATAATTACAACAAACCAAAGTGTCGAACGTGACAAAAAGTTTACTTTTCTGGGGAATTTCCCATATGGATAAATGAGAAAGTATATGTAGATAAGAATGTATGCGTGTAACGTTCAAAATGTACATATGGACATGTATATATACATTGCATTGCCAAAAAAAAAATAATAATAGATGGCGCTTATATTAGTTGAAATTCGAAAAATGTTATATTATTAAATATCATTAAAAATAGACCCAACAAATAGACGTTCCTCGATTAACAGGCATTACCTTAATAACACAGACATTCATAATTGTAAA